>OZ024890.1:8536200-9136200 GCA_964017195.1 Siderastrea radians | reverse complement strand
TGTTCTCTGTACCTCCAGGGATAATTATATAAGGGACAGGTCATTAAATACAAAGAACTTGTAGTCATGTAGCTGGAGGAGAAAGTTGGATTCATGAAAAAGGAAATAGCAAATTGTGGGAACAATTCCAATAGGCTATACAACTAGGCATCTCTTACAGGATTAAGGCCTTTCTGATTTTATGACACCAACTGACAACAAAAATAAATTAAATTTGGTACTAAAACTGATGGACCATAGTAAACAATTACAACTAAACAAAGTAATGTCAATATAAAGGTAGGTTTATGGTACCAGAAAATACAATGAAAGACTTCAGAATCCTTTTCTACATGTGTGTCTGACATTATTGACTTTTAATATTTATAACTTACTATAGAAAGGTTAAGACAGAAAGCTGTGCATAACTATGCATAGAGCAGTCCTAGGACAAGTGAACTGATCTATACATTGTGTTGCTTACAACTTATCATAAATACTGTAAACTACAACTTCATTAAAGTTATAAAGACAATGATTGTTCTTGTTGAAGAGTAATTGGTTCTTTTCAAACAAACCAGTTGTTTTCATTTACTTCCACTGTCATACTCACTATTCATTCTCTTTTTTATATGTCTGTCATGGGCTCATCGATTGATTGCTAACAATGATTTCCCAACTAATCTTAAATGTGTAGTTCCAGAAAATATGCACACTCCCCCCTGCGGAAGGTTTTTCGTTCCCCCCCCCCATCCCCCAAGAAATTTCAGTTAAGCTTTATACTTTGCTTCTAAAATTTTGGCTTTTGAGACCCCCAACCCCTAGGAATTTCCAGTGACCTTCCATGGCGGTATGAATTTTTTCTTGAACTACGCAATGGTTTTAAAATGGTTATAAATCTAACAGTAAGAAGTCTTAACTACAGAAGGATTGGTCGTTCTACGTTTGGGTCCTTGAAAATAATTATACGACTGGTTTTGCTTAAAATGGCGGGGGGGGGGGGGCATGGAGGTCTCAAGATTTAATTAAGTTCAACGGGGCCGTGAAAATTAATCTAAGTTAAAAGGGTTTGTCTAGAAATTTTGTACCAAAAAAAATTGGAATTTCTCCTCCAGACCCACCATCCCTATCCGTAGTCAGTGATCCATTCCCAAAGAACTTGTAAGTGTTGGATTTGGAGGAGAACCAAAAAAAAAACAACCTTAAGACTTAATGGGTTTTCAGTTCTTTACTCATCCCAGCAGAGGAAAGGTATTCCAGTGTTAATTTGGGAACGAAATAAATAAAGAAACAGGAGAAGCAAAGTCTCGGTAGCCACGGGAAATAACACACACTCGGTATTCTTTTGACTATTTGTGCGGTCAAATAAGAGAACGAAGGTATGCTTATTAAAACAGCTTGTTTTCTTGAGCAGTTTCCTCAAAAAACGAAGAGTGTTAATGGGGTTCCCACTAGTGTAGAACGCTTCCTTTGTAATTTTTTGATAAGCGAATTATTATTCTACAGGATAGGCTATTTGAATGGAGTTTTACATACCTTGAATCCATGATCTCCAGCGATTTACAGAAACCTCTTAACTTCGGGGGAAAGAAATTCCGACATCTTTCAGAGAAGGCAAGGCTCAAAAACACCACATTTTTAAATATTCATTAAGTCTATTCGTTTAACCAATTAAATGAGAGGAAAAAGTACATATTTGTCTTCACCTTCGCGAAAAATAAAAGGAAAATTTGCAGCCGATTGAAAAATATGGCCATTTCACTCACTGAGTGAACGAAACCGTAGCCGTCAAGTTTGATTTCCCCGCTCGTGGGAAAAGTTGTACGCTTTCGGACCGGATGTGACGTCATCTATCGTTGGAACATGGGTATACAAAAAAAGTGCCAGTCGCTATTGGAGTGTTCTCCCCCGCCCCTGAGCAGAACCTAAAACAGATGACCCCCTATTTCTTTAATTAAAAAAAGGCCCCCTTTCACCACTCTAAAATACCCTTGAATCCCCCATCCTTTTTCCCTCCCCCCTCCATAAATAATGACTGGTCCTTAGGAATTAAAACTTGATTTCTATCAGAGCAGAGTAAATCAAGTTTCTAGATCTAGTTGATTATCACTGAGTCAACGTACAAATAATGATTAACAGTAAACTGTAATGGTGATACGCATATTATATAATTATTATATTAGTAATACAGACCACCAGAAACAACGAAGAAATTACAAATAATTTGTCTGATGATGATGGTTCTAATAAATTGTCTGGGAGAACTTGTAAACTTACTTTTTGTACAATATATGCTTTGGAAAGGTCTAGAAATATTATCAATCAAGGCTAATTGCTACAATTATTATAGTTTTTGTATGTTTTTGATAACTCGCTGATCTTGGCTATAGTAGCCCACTGGCAGTCCTGGGGCGACCATTTTAGAAACCACTTGCAGTTATAACGTGATTATTATAGTTCTAGTGCTCAGATAAAATGAAACATTCGAATTCATAAACATCTTGCAATGACATGATTTAATCCTGCTGAATTCTGCATGTTTTTTTACAGTGATGAGCCATCATGATAAATATATACCAACTTTTATTGAACCCTTGAAAGGAAATGTATCAACAACAGTAATACTTGCATCTGTATTTTGGTCCTCTGAAGTCACTAGGGGTGGCAAATGGTAAATTCAAGACTTTGCAAGATGGCAAGATGGCTAGACGATTGTTTTCTTGTGCGAGCCTAAGAACGCTTTCAATTTTAAAATTGCGAGACCGAGCTTTTAGACTTTTTCAATGCAAGCCCAAAACTTTTTAGGACATAAAAACTCGAACCCAAGACTTTCAGATCAGTTTCAGACAACTAAAGATGTTACCTTTAGATGCACATCAGAACTTCGAGATTCATTTTATAGCCTTCTAAAAAGTCAATTAGATTCTAGGTGGCTTCGCAAAAAGATTGAGATCCTGAGATGGCTAAGTCAAGAAAAACTGAGATCCTGACACTGTTCTGCTGAAAATTTGAGACTTCAGAACCTAAAGAATCACCCAAAAAAACGAGATTGCAAAATTTTGTGACACCCCAACTTTTGGTGAGCCCATTTGCAACCCCTGATAATGTACTGTACTCAAGTTTATTACTTTATGTCATTCAAACACAATTATTGTCCTAAATTAAGGAATGCACTAATTAGATAGGCCCATTTTTTATTATATCATCTCAACGTACCTTGTAGAATCAGACACTACGTACAACTTACGTAAATGCTATGTCATGGTGCTGTGCAAAGGGTATGTCATAAATATTTAAAAACTACATTCAGTGCCATACCATGGTGTTATTTAAACTCTGTGTAATTTATATGCCCCTTGTAATTTTTTTTGATAAGAAATGCTATGTTTTTGCTAGTCAAATGGAACCTTCACATAGTCTATTTCAAAACTATGTACATGTAGTTGTAAAGAGATCAATGTCAAAGAAATGACATAGCTTTTACATAGTATCTGCATTTGTTTGAAATAGTTTTAACATAGCTTTAAGATAAAGCTTTGCAAAGCCAAAATGCAGCTTGGCAGTGATTGGATAGCATTGACATAGTGATAACATACAATATAAATAGCCTTTAAATAGGAATGAGATAGATAATCAATAGCTTTCAAATAGAGAAAGCATGTGACAAAAATAGTTTTTAAATAGGGTTTAGATAGATTTTACATAGCATTGGAATAGAAAAAATATATGGTATAAATAGCATTTAAATAGCTTTGAAATATTGATAGTATATCCCATTGCACAGAATTTACATAGCAGAAACATGGTGTTGACTGATCCATCCAAACAGAATTAACCAGTTTACTTATCAAAACAAGAACAACAGATTACTTTAAAATGTTTTTAATAATAAACTTTTCCTCTTACAGTGCTCAATACTTGAAATAATCCATATATGAATCAAAAAAAGTATAAATACTAAGTAACAACACCTAATACAAAAATCAGCAGTACAAATTACAGTTACTGCAGAAACTTTCAATTTTCAGAGGATGTCTCTTCGGCTTTCCTCTCTCCCTACTGTCCCTATAAAGAAAACAGTAATATATATTTTTAATATTGATGTGTTCATTTTTAATCTGTGATGTTAATATAACTCCGAGTGTACTTTTTGCTGTAAAATGAACAACATGATCTTAACTACATGTACAAAGAGCACTCAAAGACTAAAAATGTATCTTTTTTTCTTTGAGAAGCATCCAAGATAAGACAATGAGAACACGGTTTTGACTTAATTTAGTTGCTCCCGGTTCCATCTTTCCTCCATTCATAATTGTTAGCTTTGAAGTTGATCTCACTTCAAGTTCTTCTCTTCCTAGCGCTACACCATTCTTTGTACTCCATTTCATACATCTAAATAAGAGGAAGAGTCTGTCAAATCGAGGATCCTTTGGTTCAAACGCACGTGAAAACCTGTTGTAATTTCAAGTTTTTCTTCGGTTTGAAGTTTCAAAACAATCTTCAAATAAATCTTAACTAAGCTTAAGCTTATAATAAGCAGAATTCACTTTCTTACCTTTTAAAAGTGTCAAAGATGAATGAATGAATGAAAAGCTAATGAAAGGATCCACTGGAACGTGCTTTAAAAGAAGATAAAGTGAAGTTCCCACCGCAAACAAGCAAGATAGTGAAGCGACGCTTAAACTCGAAGAGACGCTGTGAAATATCACACATCGATCGCATTGTATTTTCATTTGAGTAGGCATGATTTCCATTAGACAGCAAAATATCACACCTAAGAAATCTTGTTTGATTTTTACCGCACTGTCATTGTGCGAAAGCCGCCAAAGTTGCTGCTTGGTGCTAGGTAACCAAGCAAAGTTTGCATTTGTAACCAGGCACTTGTGAAACAAAAGATGGCGGCCGATGTGGCGTCCAAATTGACTGAAGTATAGTGCACATCGTAGTGCACAAATCCCAAAAGTTAAAGTAAAATGTCCACGCCAAGATGGAGTAGACGTTGGCTGTACGATTCAACAGTAGAAGTGCCCAAAACAACAAGATGGCGACGTAAAATTGATTCCAGTAGCCCCGCACGGGAAGACGAAGTTGTTGACATTCGTGGGGAGTTTTCATCCGAGGTGTTCGTAGACTCATCCCTAGTAGACTTGGAAAACAACACTTCACCATTTAAGAAGCAAAAACTTTTAGACGAATGTCTGTCTAATGAAATGAACAAAACTCAATCATCTTTCAACGATGGTTCGCAAACTACAGCTGGCATGGTGGCCACGATGCATCCTGCATGCAGAAGATTGGTCATGAATTCGAAATGACTGATGACTAGAGTATGCAGTCATCAGAAATGTTGGACAGGACAGTGGTTAACCACATTACAAGGGTGAAGACATCAAACAGGTACCTTCTTTTGCATTTAATAGATGTTTTCTTATGTATCACCACCACTTGCAGTGACTATGTATTTTGTGTTAATAGCAAGCACGCCACTGATTGGGCACCTGATTTTCCGTTTGATTATCAGAGCATTACAGTTAGCTTCATATGTTTGTTTAATAACTTTCTGTGTTCTCTCTTTTAGACTCATGGCTGCCCCTGGCCTGTGGTGAACATTATGAGAGAATTTCTCAGAGTGGATGTGTCATCTGGATATTACATTTGTCTGCTACCAAATCCTTATGAAAAAGACTGACCAGTATCACTGTCCTGTAAATATTATCACAATAGTTATCATTACGAACTCCATGGTATAATGTCTATAACAGTAGTGTTAGCAATTTATTAGCATGAGACTTAGTAGAAACATCAATTTAACCAAATACAAACATGCTTGGAGGCTTGTGACTACTGTTGCAAATATTAATAATAAAGCCTATTTAATACTGTATTCACAAATTGTGTGGAAATGCAATATCCTCTCGCACAAATCTGATTTCAAGAAAATCCTGTGACAAGGTCTCAAAGAACCCTATATACCAAAGGGTATTACTTAAAAGAATCCTGCACATGCGTCTGTCGCTTTCGACTAGGGAGCTTCAATGCATAAACTAGATCATTTGACTTGGCAAGTTTCTAAAAGTTGTTGCATCCCATTTCGGACTCTTAATTGGTCATCACCTTTTTCAGACCCCCCATGTCCATTTATTAGATTTTGGGTGGCCACTTGGTAGGGGTAAAGAAAATAGAAAACCCTCATCGGGATGTCCAAAAAGGTGGCAGAAGCCACTTCATAGAGGTGGCCACTTTGAAGAGGTTTTATTTACAGTATTTTACTAACAATAATTTGGGGACTTTGATAACTGGCGGCTTAATAGAGGGTGGCCGCTTAATAGAAGTTTGACTGTATTTTCATTTGTAAAAAACACTGTATTGTTGAGTGCACAGTGATATTTTAACTTCATGGTGCTATTTAATAGCTAAGTGGGATGGTCACATAGTAAATATGCATTGATTGTTTATGTCCACAACATAAGAAATAAATTGCAATATGTAAAAGCTATGTCACATTTTACCTTTGATGTTAACTTCAACATGGTTATTTAACAGCTATGTCAGATTGTCACATAGTAAGTACGTAGGATGTTTCATTTGTCATTGCCATGACATAGGAAATAAATAGCATTATGTTAAAGCTATGTAACCTTTTACTTATAAAATTGGATGTCAGCATGCTATGTAAAAGCTATGTTGGATTGTCACATAGTAAATACATAGACTCTTTGTCAGAAGCAAAGAAAATAAATATCTATGTCAAAGCTATGTTAAGATTTTAATTAGTGTTCACATAATTATGTATTTAAAGACTATGTGATTTTCAAATAGCCTCGGCATAGTTTCAAAATATGTTTTACATACCCTGGACTATGTACTGTAGCATATTACATGGTAATGACATAGGCAGTCTTGAGCTATACATAGCTAAGACATAGCCCTACATAGGAAAAAAATAGCAGCAACTTAGGTTTTACATATGTCTGGTTCTACAAGGCGCGCGAGTGCATGCATGCATGCATGCATGTAGCAGCATGACCAAGAAGTGGAATTATACACTCTTCTTTCAATGGCCTAAAAAGTCAAACAGATTACAGATTTGATTGTTATCTGTAAAATGAATTGAATTGCACTGGACCCAACTGAAGTGTTGGCTGTTGTTACTTGAAATGGCAGGAAATAAAACTTGCATGCCAGTACCAAAGTATGGATTGTGCAGCCAAAGTGACAAAATTCCAAGAGAATTGTGTATAAATGTACATAGTGGTATCTATGGAATGATTACAACAAGCTAGAGCAGTTTTTAGTTAAGTATTGTAAAACCAAAACCAAAGTTATAACTCTTACCAATCACAACAAGGCCAACAAACAAAATCAACCAATCAGAAATCAAAGCAAATACATTAGTGTCAAGCATAGGAAAACGTGCACGAGCAAGTCGTGATTGGTTTAAGTGGAGCAAGTAATGTTCACCAATCACAGAGCACAGTATAGTAAATTAACCTATTGGCTCCTGGAAATTCTGCTGAAAATTGCCTTTTGAAGCGTCAGTCAAGCCATTTTTAGGTCACTGTCTAGTCAAAAAGAATCGAAATGTCCAAAACATTGTTTACAAGTTGAGCACCAGGCTAGCTTTCATTCCTGATGCCAAATTACAGCTTTTGAAGTTCGGGCATGCGCAGAAAGCAAAATTTCGTCTTTTACCTTTCGTTTTCTCTCCTCCCTGCTTCTTTTGCTTTTCTTTCCCCGTTTTTTTTCTTTTGTTGGACATCTACTAGGCTTCCTTTCAGTGGGAAAAGGTTCTGCAAAAAGTTCAAGGATCCTAAATTTTTTTGTACGGAAGTATGAGTGGGTAGTGGGACAAGATTTTCATGAGAATTTTCTGGTCAAAGTTACACACTTTTTTACGTCTTTCTCTGGCCTGTTTGACTGAATTGCACTCATTTGGGTATGGCTTGAAAGACCTCATCTCCCTGCACAAGTTAGTTGTCAAATAACCTGCGATCAGGCTCTATTTTCGTTTCGCTCGGTGAAACATTCCGGCGGGAAGGGCGAAACGAAAAATAGAGCCTGATACAATTCTTCTACGGAACGTCTGCCGCCCACTTTTTTGATTGATTGACATTCAACAAAACGGCCAATCAAAATTTGTTTTTCTTGCACGCTCCTCGGTATGCAAATTTCCCATATGTGTGTGTATGTAATGGCATACGCAAAAAAGTCCTCAAATGTCGGCGAAAATAAGAAAATCACAGGCTACGGTAAATCTTGGCACTAGCGTTCAAATTTACAACTTGAAGGTATGCGCTCCGGTATTGTACATAGTTGCTCTGTCTGAGCTGAAACTGAATGAAAATTCAGAACACGACGAGGTTGTCATGTACCAAAATATGCTGCATGTTTGAATCCTTTCTCATTTCAGGTGGTATCCGGAAATATTCTCTACGCATTTGTCACTGATTTTCTGCATAAAATACTTTGGGAAATTAAGAGAAATACCTTCAGTTTCACTCTTTAGAAAGAGAGATATCAATAAAACCGTTTATAAACAAACGAGTGTTTTGTAATTTAATTTAGTTCCAGAAGTGATAAATATTTGAGATTACCAGCGAATTTCATCTCTAAACAGCAGCGAATTTTAAAACGAAGAACATTTATTATAAACCTAGTCAGATCCTTTGATATCAATGTTAGAGATCATTAAAACGACATTATTAACACTGAATGAATAAACTGAAAGTCTTCATTACTTAGGTAAAAATAAATACAGCATCTCGCTGAGTGCGGCTCTCACTAAACATCAGCTTATCGTTAAGTTTACGGAATTATCGGTTCACTTGTTGATCACTCTTGGCGAAAGATACTTGCTGTTCGTTTTGTTTCGTAAAACGCGGAAACAACCACTACTCTGCTTATATTTTCAATACTAGCTGAAAGCCTTCAAATGAAAATTTGGAGACACGATGCGATAAAACGGGATACATACTTCACTGTTGCTGTACTTCTCTGCTCCGAGTGAGAGACAGCTTGCGTCAAACCGGACGCCATTCTCAGGAGAGAAAGAAATGATGACAATTCTCCTAGAACGACGAGAATATCTTTGAGCGACACGTTTACCTCGGCAGACTTGTTCCTTGGCCATGGCGGTCGGATTGAAAATTGTGAGCAAGTCTCGTAGACAATTTACTTCCGTTGACAGCTCTATTGTTAAAGGGCCAATCAGATTGCGAGATTCCTGCGGCCAAAATTTGGCCGCCGACACGAACTCCTGTGAGAGATTGTATCAGGCCCTATTTTAGTGAGCGACCCACGTAAGAGAATATGAGAGCGATGCTAAAATTCGGCCTGATCGCAGGTTAGTTGTCAAAGTTGTCTAGGACCCTTAAAACTGATGACATCACAAGTGGTACAAGGGACGTGGTTAAACAAGGGCGGTTACCAGCAGTTCAGGGGTGAATGTGTTAAACCAAAGCAAGACACAAATAATTACTTTCAACACCCATTGAAAACTGCAGCAGGTAAATTATCGATAACAGTCAATGAGGCCTAAAACAATTCCATACAATTATCGACTGGTCATCGATTAGACGATTAACCAATCGATCAACATGAATTAATCGTGAATCACCATGAATCAACATAAATTAATTGCTATCGATTTCTATCAATTGATTGATCGGTTTCCAATAATCGATTTCCATCAACTGTTCAAGCGAAGTCGTGCACACACCCCTTCTCAGGGCCTCGATCAATATTAACCATTTGATTTCAGTGACAAACTTTGTTTTAAAACAGACCTTGGTTTTCCTGAAAAAACGAGATATAAGACATGTTTGAAGGTATGCTACCTTACACTATCCACTTTATACGCACAGAAATCCGATCGAGTGTTGTTTGTGAGTGAAACTCCAGTCATGCCAGTAGTCTTTATAAAATTACTTAGCTGAAATTTAATAAATTAATAATATAAGCGTCGACAAGCAAATCTTCCGTCAAGTACGGAACTGTAAGTCCTAAATGACAGTTCCACCATGGTCCAATTTAATTTTCTGGGAAGGATCGAATATGTCCATTATCAGTCATGCACAATGCAGGGCGTAACATGTCGATAATTGCGATGGTCGATAAAAGTCGATCGTTGTCGATCGTTGTCGATAGTAATCAATCGACAAATATCGGAAGTCGATAAGAATCGATCACCCGATTTCTTGTGATTATCGATTTTGATCGATTTTCAATGTTACAGTTCGATTTTGATCGATTTCAATCGACAAGTGTCGAAAACAAAACGATGTATGGTGGGAGACAAGACTACAGTTGCCGGAACGCGGAAAATTTATAACGAAGCAGGATTGACGGTGCCAAGACTTTATTTTACCGATTTTACACTGTAAATTTTGAAAACTAAAATAAACATTTTTTTTTGTTTAACTTTATTGTCATACAGATTTACTTAAGAACTGTTTACACTTCTATGAAAAGTCGTTGAAGCTGTTATTGTTTTGGTTAATTTCGTAGCCGATCGAGTGAAAATTGGCCTCCATATTTGTCGATAAAAGTCGATAATCAGTTAAAAATCTTGTGATTGTCGACTTTTATCGACAAATTAAACTTGTCGATTGACAATTATCGACAAATATCGAGTACTTTCGACTTGTCGACTACGTTTTCGATGATCGATTTTGATCGACATGTTACGCCCTGACAATGCAAGCTAGCGCTAGCTATTGCTAGCAGCTGGGTACGCCAAAAGATGCCACAAATACACTTTACTCACCTCGAATGAAAGAAAGAGATCTTCTGAATATCTTTCAAAACGTAGTTTGGTACAGAATTTCTTCTTAATTGCTTACAATTTCAACATGTTCAGGACCTTTCGTGGACATTCTGATATGCCGCCCACTGCTCGCGAAAAGTGCGTCTGCGTGTTGCAGCCCTCTGGGTGGGGGGTTTCCCCACTTCCGGGTGTCAGTTTTTTTGTCCAATGAAATTAGAGGCTGTTAAGAGCTGCGTGATACCAAAATTTCATTGGACCTTGGTATCACGCTGCTCTATGGTGCTCAGGGCTAGGGGTAGGGTCCATTTGTTTGTTGTTTGTTCTATTGTTTTCTCTCTGCGTACCGCCCCATAAAATTAGAGGTAAACACGTTTTTAAAGATGTCTTCTATGAACTACCCTGCGAGCAGAGGCCCTTCGATCTTCCTAGATAAGTCGGGAAGAGGAAGGGACCTCTGCCAGCCGCCGCGACTTTCCCTGTTGAGCATGCGCTAAATTCAAATGTAACCGAGCCTTGTCGGTTTCGCTTCAATTGACATGTTTACTGAATGACAGCCGCGTCCACAACCATTCTCGTCCCCAGAGCCCACGATCCTTTTGGTCTGCACCAAGGATCGAGACCTCTGGCAGGGGCCAGGTAACGCGCAAGCGCAATAGCTGCCCATTTTTGTAACCGATAGTAACCGTTATTGTTCAAATTTCTGAGGCTGCGCACAAAAGCCGGAAGTCCGTGATTCGCGGACTTCCTGCTTCGGTCCCTGCCAGAGGTCTCGATCCTTGGCGCAGACCAAAAGGATCGTGGGCTCTGGGGACGAGAATGCGTCCACAACAAACTATTCTGACTTCGGTCGTATTAAACACGAGAGATTTGAGGAAAGCTTTAATTAAACCGTAAGGCTGAGAATAATTCTGTTCGAATTTATGTCACAGTTTGAAAACTTGTCAGCCTCGAAATATTTTTGCTGATCAAGAAACTGCGATTTGTCGACTGTCAACATGTTGTTACAGTCCAGTGATTTCCAATTAGCGAGGCACGGAAAGCTCGCATAGAAATTTTGGTCTTCGAGATATTTATTTTGTTTTGTCCCTCTTTTTGTCCCTGTCATTCAGAAGTATTTTCGCGTTGAGACTCTTTCGTCCTCAACATTCTCGGCTTTCATTCAACAAAACGCATTTGTGTCGAGTTTGTTTCGTATTTAAACTCCTCGGCCGTCATGCGGTAAATTATATTTTGTACTGAGACCGTTTCGTCTTCAAAATTACCGGCCGCCAGTCGGCAAATAATTGTTTCTCTTGCCGTTTGCTTGTCTCGCCGTTGACCAAGATAAATGTCATTTCGCCATAAAAATAAGCGTTAAAGTGCTCATTCGCGTAGCCCTTCGCATCGATTCCCTCTCAATCCAAAAGTAAAATTTTTTGGTCCGAAAGCAACCGCAACCCAGATTCTTTTGTTCCAGTTAGTAAATTAGCGATTTGCCATGGCCGGTTGGCAAACAGACAAAAGAATCTTTACCACACAGAAAATAAGGCAAGGCCTTCGACTGGTGTTGTGTGAGATTGCTTATTCCATGAGTATTCACTCTTCCCAGTGCACTTTTCACGGCTTTATCGAAGACGAAGACTCGACGAAGACATCTTTCGAAAGAGAAACGTCCGCTGCACGAGCGCACCGAACGTACCGTGGGCGCGTATTTAGTCAGCAATTTCTACATTCTCGTTCCCAGAGCCTACGATCTGTTCTGTCAGCGGTGGGATCGAGACGTAATTTAAAAAAAGCCGCGTAGCTCTGGGGACGAGAATGCAATTTCTAACAAGGCACATGCGCACTGAGCAAAAACGCGAAAAACAGGTTTCAAACCGGACTGACTCATCCGTTTCGGTGGATGAGCGGCAAATCAAAGAAAGTCGCGGCGGCTGGCAGAGGTCCCTTCCTCTTCCCGACTTATCTAGGAAGATCGAAGGGCCTCTGCTCGCAGGGTATCTATGAACATGCTTCGGTGGTAGTGTGAACGCAGCTTAACAGAGCTAATGAAACAAGTTTTCCTAAACATGTTTGTAGGTAATTGCATTGTTCCCATATAAGGTATCAGTTTCAAACATGCTTAACCTTCACGCTTCGCCCGGTTACGTATAATTTATTCGGTTTACGAACACGCATAAATTCTTGACAATTACACTGTGAAATCGAAGAATGGAACTGGAACTTGCTGTTGTATTCATTCTGTAGTTTAATCACACTTCCCAAGCCCTTTAGAGGCGAAGGGCCTTTTATATCATTGCAAGAAGAGAGGATTTGTGCTATCTTTGGTACAAAATATTCCATTTTCGACAAGCTTAACAATTTGTTGCGGTTGTCTGATTGGGTTTTTGTCCTTTAACAAGGGCTTGCGAGTTTCTGCATCATCACCAATAACTGCCTATATATCCGTCTTCAGCAGCCCATATTGGAAATAAAAATTGTCTCATTGTATTGTTTCCCCTCCGTTCGGCCGCATGTTAAACGTGTTTCGTCCACCTTAGTCAGAATAAACATGTTTCGATCATGTTTCGCGCGATGCAATGCCTAATGTGAACACTTCACACAGCGAAACATATTTCGTTCGTGATCATAGTAAACATGTTTCGGCCTATCGTGAACGCTTTTTAGTACCATAAAAAAATAATTGAAAAGTTGGAAAATTCATTAGTGTCAAGGTTAATCAGTTCCCAGTTTCCCCAGTTAGATCTAATTTTCTAATGGACCAAATGGGAACGGAATTCTCTCCAAGTGTTTAAATCGCCTTGCCCTCATTTGCAACTTGCATGCGCTCTAGGGGACTCTCGATGGGTTTGAACCTGCTCAGATTTTAATTAATTCACTTGAATCAATGGAAGCTGAAACCCTAGCTCTCGTTTGGCCTCTAACTCTGCGTGAACTGTCAATGACAGTTTTCTCTGGTCTTAAAGAGTTTGAACTTTTGTTGACTTTCGTTCTTGTCTGGCGCGGGCATTACGCTGACAAATTTACGGTCGTTACTTCTTCAAGCTTCTCTATACGTGTAAACTTTGCGAATAGGATAGTTGTGGAAATATCTCTCCCGCTCAGTTCTAGCGATGACTGTGCGAGCATGGTGATATATAAGGATTTGTATGGAAATTTAACAAATCATTTCTAGAATCGTAAAATAATTTTTTTTCGAAAATAAATTTCCTCATTTGTTTTAGTTTGTGTCCATAGTGTGTGTGTGGGGGGGGGGGACCACGGGATGGGGTGGGGACTTTGATCAGAAACGAAAATTTGGAGTCAAAATATATACACCCTTGGGCTAAGATTTTAGTTCAAAGTCCCCCACCCTTGGGCTAAGATTTTAGTTCAAAGTCCCCCACCCTTGGGCTAAGTTTTGAGTTCAAAGTCCCCCACCCTTGGGCTAAGTTTTGAGTTCAAAGTTCCCCACCCTTGGGCTAAGATTTGAGTTCAAAGTCCCCCACCCTTGGGCTAAGTTTTGAGTTCAAAGTCCCCCACCCTTGGGCTAAGATTTTAGTTCAAAGTCCCCCACCCTTGGGCTAAGATTTTAGTTCAAAGTTCCCCACCCTTGGGCTAAGTTTTGAGTTCAAAGTCCCCCACCCTTGGGCTAAGATTTTAGTTCAAAGTTCCCCACCCTTGGGCTAAGTTTTGAGTTCAAAGTCCCCCACCCTTGGGCTAAGATTTTAGTTCAAAGTTCCCCACCCTTGGGCTAAGATTTTAGTTCAAAGTCCCCCACCCTTGGGCTAAGTTTTGAGTTCAAAGTTATCCACCAGAGCTATAGTCTACTAGTAGGTCAAGCCATCTGAGCTGCGGGATTTGTGCTTACTCTTGACAAGATCTTTCCAGAACTCGCGCTGCATGCTCCGTTCCATCATGGTGGGGAGCTCTGTTCTCTGTATTTGTATGTGTATTTATTTATTTATTTATTTATTTATTTACCACACATTATAAATTACACGATTACGATTACAAAAAGATACAAAAATGTAGAAAGTAATGGCGAGGAGGGCTAAAGGAAACTATAAAGCTTATGTTAAATAGGCCTCCTCAATTACAATTTTTCACGATGGCATAAACACTATGGCGACGGATACAAATTATTATCAGAAGGAAATTAAAGTAACAATCAGTATTAAGGAAGTTTACAAATGCTGAACATTATACAGGTTTTTTTCCCAGGTTTTTGTAAGAATATACCAATAATTATTACAAATAAATGTCTTAAGTGTTTGTTTAAAGGAGAAAGGGGAGGAAGAGTTGACGATGTCGGTGTTTAAGGTGTTATAAAATTTACTCGGTCCTTGATAAAAAACGGAAAATTGTTTGATTCGAGTACGACAGAAAAGCAAACGAAATTTATAAGAGTTTCTTGTATTATACGAATGAATTTCATTTTGTAAGGTAAATTTACAATGAAATTTTGAATTTTGTATTAAGTATATATCATGAAATTTTAAAATACCAAGAAGTTTACGTGTTAAAGCTCACGCTGCAATTTAATTTTCTGTTTTCTTTTTACTAACTCGCATTGCTGATGTGTTTACAAACCTCAAAACATTACCACTCAATATCCTTAATTGTACCTGTTTACGGACAATCATCCCAATATATAATTTGCAAAGAACATAAAAATGTTAATGGAGAATGTGGAAGTTAATCTTGGTTCTTATCATTGGCTCTCTTGCTGTAGATTGGTGTGCTTTTCTTGCTATGAAGGAACCGATGGTCTATCGTGAGGACAAATTTGAGCAGATTATCCTAGCTGACGGGAAATACGTTTCAACTCCTCGGAATTCTGGGTACTTCAGTTTCAAGATGACGAAACACTCGTATCCAGGCTTTCCATTCGTTTGTCGCATTCAAAATCCAGATTTCAAGGTCGCTTTCTTCTGTCTTGACATCGTTCAAACTTCCCGTCCCTTTGTTCAAAGTTTGCTAAAATTCCCCATGTAGGACAGGCACGGATGATGAAAGTCCCCACCTCATCCCGTGCCCCCCCCCCCCCTCGGGCATAACATCGATAGCTGCATATGTTTGGTTGTTCGAATTCATTCACATTGATTCTTTGAATTCAAGGAAAGTGAAAGTTTTGCTATTTACTTGCTTGGACAAATTTAATAAACGCTTCTCTCTAATTAACGCCCCGATTTATTTGCCCCCATAAAATCTACAAATTTCATTAACGCCCTGGGGGTTTGTGAGGTCATTTACGGCACGATGCTAACTTGTGGAATGTAAGGGAGCCATATTACAGAAAACCACATCTAGCCAGGTTAACACTATTAACAGGCCAGGTTGCACAGGTGCCATCTTTTCTTACAGTTAGTTTGCAACTGTTCGTGAGAATCGATTATCCAATCAGAATCTGAGAATTGTTTCGGGGAAATGAACTAAAGGCTGGGGGGTGGTCCAGGAATTTTCTGTAGGAAAGATGCAAATGGCACCATGTACTTGATACTTCAACAGCTATCCATGCCCAACATTGTGTTTGAACATTTAAAGGAAAACAAACCTTGACCATTTAATGTCGATTTAATGTCAACACGCTTAAAGATTTTGAAAAGTTTAGCCTAATTGTTTCAAGTTGCAATCTGTTTCCATCCGTGCCATCTGTAGCAACAGACGGCAAAAAATAGTTTCAGTGAAGTAATATAGTGCTTAGTAACAAAACTAGACCATTATTTGTGGGCGTTCATTGATGTGTGGACATATTTTGGATTTTTAAAGTGAACTAAAACGGCGTGACTATGCCCCTTTAAAACGATCTGAGGGACAGGAAATGCCAACTTTTGTGGTGCTGCAGAGTTTTCAGTGACGGACTTTGGTACAGTCTGTTTGCTGTTCATCTTCGTTTCTTGTAGGCTTGGAACAAATTGAATTCGTAAATCGCTGTTTATACATGGTGATGACGTGCTTCTTGAATACAAAGGACAGGCAAGTGAGCACACCTGGTTAAAAAAAAATATGAGACATTATCAAATTTCCCCTTATCGTATTAGTGTGTCATAACACAAGTAGTTAATGGGAATTATAGAAATGATCACCAAAGATGAACTGTCGTGATCATTTTAAACAAGTTCTCCCAACTAGTACTCAACAAAATATTTGGAGACCAGTAAGGAGAATTTGTATAACGATGTTGGATATTTTTTCGACACAAACTTGGCCCAATTTTATAAAGTTTCAATCAATTTTAATCCTGGTCATCTGCAGCCGTACAGATTTAATTGTAGTTTCAGAAGCTTTATTTTCCGGGACCTCAATAAAGTGGTTCGCTAATGTTCTATCATTTTGACTCCAAATTCAGAACACTGGCCTTATCGTGGCCAACTGATAAGTAACAGCTTTCTCAATTCTTTGTCATATTCCAATCGCTTTTTAAAACTTGTCTACAATAATTCAAGTTCATTCTAGTCTTCAGAATTATCTCTCAACGCATGGTTATTGTATTTCAGATAAAATGCCTTTGCCAGCATACTTTTCCTCGATAGAATACGAGAAATCCACACTCGCGCTTATTTCCTCAATTTGGAATAGAGAACATAATCTGCAACCGGAAACAGCGCAAGAAAAGCCTCTGGCACCCAGGGTACGTTACGTCGCGTTGATTTCCAATAATAAGGTACGTTACGTTATTAAACACAAAATCTGCTGGTGCACGAGATGAGTGAGTGACAATTGTGTGCTTCCCACAAACCTTGAAAACTGTTGAGAATGACAAATGGATATGCCAAATAAGGAGTTGGGTAGAAAGCCAGTACAAATCCCAGCGTCCACGTGATCCCCATGATAGTTGTCAGTTTCAGTACAATGACTGGCAGGTTTCTATGATTTATTGCCGCCATATTTCCCTGTCAGAAGAAGTTTAATTGTCAAAAAACGTTTCCAGCGAAGGTGTTAAGGTGATTCCATAGAGAAAAAAAGGAATACTTAAATTTTCTAAAACTTGGTCCAATTGATAACTATGTTTTGAGCATTTCAAAAGTGCAATAAAAAGTAGGTGTCACCGTGGTCGTTTTTTCACAATATGGATACCAGCCATTAATAGCAACTATACGACCCGCAAGGTTTTCCCGATTTTCCTGAAAACCTAATTTTCATTGCTTGCATTGAAAGATTGGAGCAGTTCAACAAAATAGACAATTTTCTTGCATTGTGTACTATTTTAGTTGAACAGGATTTAAGAGTATGAAATAAATTAAAGAATTTGCTGTGTGCCTATATACCCTGCTGCACCACACATAAGACGGTTCTTTTCGGCATTTAAATTAAAAAATCTCAAAGCAGAATTTTCTTGTACTCGACCGTATGGCATTAAAATTTATGTATTAAAAAATGGGGGTCACCGTGCTCGCGTAAGAGAAAACGACCATTTATTTCTCTGAACAGCTCAGTTTTCACAGAAAAACCTATCAAGATTTGAACATGCGCGCGCATGAGCGCGCTATTCCAATCTCGTCCCTAGAGTCCGCGTGCTCTCTCCTCCGCAGAGGCTCAAAGGGGTTTTTCGTGCGGAGAGATTCCGCTGAAAAAGTGAGCACAGCGGTAAAAGTAGGTGGATGGAGCACTGCTGGTGGATGGAAATTTCGGTTTACGCGCCTGCACTCACTTCGCACAGCGGAAATTTAATAACGTCTCACCGAACTTCTGCGGAGGAGAGAGGTCCGCGTGCGTTTAAGGTCATCGGGAACGAAATGCCACGGGCATCCTTTGTGCTGACCAAAAGGAATGTGGCCTCTAGGAACGAGATTGGCGCTAGTCACGCAAAAAATGTTGCGCAGAAAGGAGACGCAGTACAATTGAATGGAATCACCTCAACTGTGCACTTTGATTTTAACTTTGGCCAAGGGAATGCACGGAAGCTCTGTCACACAAGGTGTTTATATTAGGCCTTTGCCAATCGGATTCAACATCATCAAACATTGTTGAATACAAACTTGTTGTACAATGTTGAACCAGGTGCCAAGCAAGTTCAACAAGGTTGAAGGATGTGATATCCTCAAATTCTGATTGGATGTTCAAAGTCACGAAAATATATGAATTAATTAAAATTAAAGTGGTCACACGTGATCACACTCCATTCAGTCTGCTCAACAGTAATGTGCTTGAAAATTAACCTGCTCTGGGACTAACCTAGGCGTAGGGGGGGGGGGGGGAAGAGGAAGGCTAACCCGAGGTGTTTAAGGAGCGAAGGAAAGATTGCTTGCGAGGGACAAAAAAATTTTATGAGAAGAACGAGAAAATATTTTTTTCCCGTCAGAGTAAATTATTTTTCCTCCCGCGTCATTTTTTTATTAGTTTGTTCTACACAAATCTGGTCGCCTGGAAGAGTTACTGGAAAACTTTTTCGCACGCTGCGTTTATGAGCTGCCTACGTTCGTACCTGCTGTTTTATTGCAAAAGCCGTGCGAATCAATGCAATGATGTTGAAAAGAAGTAGCAACGAAACGGGAATAGCAACAGCATACGTGCGTGCGGGAATAGACAGCTGACATCCATGGTCCGGAAAACCTGCAAGAGCAAGTGTTATACAGAACTTACCTAGCCTCACCAAACCTAGGAGACCAAACCCTAGGTGAGGTTTGTTGCATCCTGAAGTTTTAGCTTTTGCATAGCCATAGCCTGTTCCAAGCTCTCAGATAGTAGGGAGAGGGTCTCAATTGGGTTAACCGGTAGCCGTAAAACGGCAAAAATTTAGTCGTTAGGCGTAAAGATTGAAACGTTTTAACCGTTAGTCGTAAAAAAGCTAACCGTAAAAAAATTTTCTAGACAATTTTTCATTTTGAAAGAGTCAAGATCTCTTGTTAAACCTGTTGTGTGTCTTGTCTCGTGTTTAATGCACCTACGACGGCTACACATCCGGTTCTACCGGCTGGCACCGAAAAGAAAGGCAGTTTACCCAGGCCTCTTTGGACTCGCGACCAGAAAGTCTTATTACTCTTTTTTCATCCTGGAATCAACACTTTGACCTAAATTGCTTTTGTAACAGTGGTAATTAAGTTTTAACTTTTAACAGCAATTGAAATTAATCTTTAAGATTTCTGTTAACTGTAACAGATAGAAATTAACCGTTAGCCTTAAAAAAGCCCAAAAATTTCAAAAACCGTTAACCGTTAAAGCCACCACCCCATTGAGACCCCCCAGGGACAGCACGTAAATAGAAAGGGAACAAGTAAATAAGACGCGCGGTATCTCCCTCTCCCCAGTCCTTACGTGTTTTTCGTTTCGATCTATTTCCCCACTTTCTCGGAGCCTGGAAAAGGCTAGCATATAAGTTCCCTAGAGTGTTTTACGCAACTCGACTTCCCGATCATGTGCTTCTAAATAGCTTGGAGCTTGCTTTATCCAATTTTTTTACGCTTTAGGAAAACAAAAACCAACAGAGAACTAAAAAACTATGATAGAGTAATATTGCAGAATCCTTGAAATTGCCATTCACAACTCCATTCTTCAACACTACTTCCCTTGTAACAAAGTGAAAAAAAAACCGTGTAACAAAGTGAAAACATAAAAAATTATTTGGGCATCTTCTAAGCTTGCTATCTTTTTTTCCGGCGCTCAACACTCGACTGCGTGTCAACAAAAGTGCTATCAAATGGGACTACGGTCCCCAAAACCCTTTTCCCCCGGTCTACTGGCCTTGAGAAAAATTATCTTGGGAAAAGAAAAAGAAAAAAATTTTCTTGGACCCCGGCTGGATTTGAACCCGTGACCTCAGGATCAGATAGCTAACTATATGTCCTAACGATATGTCCGCTGTCGCCCTCCTCGGCTACTGAGATGAGAAAGTTGGAATATTCAGATTGTCACGAGCGTGGGACAAAGAAAGAATCTGAGTCCCCGACGGGAATCGAACCCATGACCTCCCGTACACCGTACAACTTGGTAAAAGTCGTTGAATTTTTTAAGCTTAAACATTTTTAATGGAAGGCCAACAGAGGCTTTCAGGATTCGCTTCTGTTTTGAAAATAGGGGAAATTTAGCAAATAGAAACATGAAAATCTTTTCAACATTTGCCGTAACACCTCTAACACGATGTTATTTTATTCTACGTAGCTGCAGATAGCAAGAAATGTAGTCGGGCGAGAATCTATCGAGATCGCAATGTTTTGTTTTCCATTTCTAAATCCTCTAAAATCAATTTTTGTAAAATTTAAGAGCTTGCTAATTCTTGAAACAGTTTCGAAAAATTTTTCCTTTAATTTTAAAAGCTTGGTGGTATTTTTCTAAAGGTGACAATTGAGATAACACTATATACTTGCGAAATTTATCGCTTCTAGAAACTTCTTATCGCACACAGACAACCTTGAGCCACCCCAAAGGCAAAACAAAGGTAAGTGTTGCATCAAATTTGAAAACTAATACAAGAAATGAGCGGAAAGATCTTCGCACTGTGTAAGTAGGTTAAACAGTTGCTTAAGTTAGCCATAAAAAGCTACAACGGGAATCGAACCTACGAATGCTTCGGTACCAGTACTTTTCTCTATCAAATGAGCTATGAAACCGTTTTTTTTCTTTTTCGGGAGCAGGTTACTGAGCAGAGGAGGGGCTGGGGAGAGGGGACGTGCTGCCCATCAGAAAGCCGAAAATTCAGGATCCAACAAATATCACCCAGGGTTTAGTCATTTAGGTAGGGTGGGGCTATGAAGGTCCTGACTACAGGGCTAGCCCAGTCTAAATAAGAAAAATATCAAATTTGGTAAAAATGTGAAGAGCCGTAGCCTGAGAAAACAGCCGACGTTTCACTAGGTAGCCACTTGAGCCCTCGCAAAACTACGTCTGAGTAACGAGCGCAGAAATTCCATACTGATGACGCGTCTCTACCCAGATCTTGGTAGTGCTTCTGATTGGTTGGAATTTTCTTGCAGCCAATCAGAAGCACTACCAAGATCTGGGTAGAGACGCGTCATCAGTATGGAATTTCTGCGCTCGTTACTCAGATGTCGTTTTGCGAGGGCTCAAGTGGCGACCTCGTGAAACGTCGGCTATTTTCTCAGGCTAGAGGAACCGTAGGAAACTTATTTTTAAAAAAGTAGGAACCACCTAGTAAGCACAACAAGCAACACTTCAGCAGTTTCATCGTACCACTGTACATTTTCCCTGAGCATAAATCCAGGATAGATAAATAGAAAATACATGTGAAATATAAGCACTTTTTTCTTTCGAGCTAGCAACTTTTCTATACTATAATGGATTCTATTTTTGAACCGCTTTTGTTGCTCCAGCTTAGTACTTTGTCGCTGTGAGTTTTTAAAATGTCTCGTATGGGGCAAATACAAGGTTCTCTTCAGTACCTTGCATTTCAATGATCACACTTTGTAAAATTTCGTCCATAGGCCTAAAAAGTTTTTTAACTACTTAGTACAACATAACTAAACGGCACCACAGGAAAGCGCTATTGAATCTTTTGTCACATTTAAGGATTTCATCCAATGACTAAAACCTTGCTAAGCCGTGATCAACTTACCATAACCGACGTTTCCCGTTTTTGTCAACTGCAGGGTCACGCAAATTCCAACAACAACAAAGGGGACTCCCCAGGAAAAGACGCAATAACGAATGTAAGCTTTCATTCGATCCGCTGTCACCAAAATGTTTCTCGTGTCCACATCTATACCAAAAACCAAAGAAAGATGAGAAACACGATCTCGTATATTCACATTGAAAACAATACGTGACAAAATAAGGCTGGTTTTTTTTCAGCCGCATGAGCATACGTATACGTTCTCGTATCCAGAGCCCTCAGTTTTCTTTTACGCCTTTGCGTCAGGCGCAGCTAAGCCCGAAGGTCCTGGAGTCAAGAATGTATACATATAGCAAATTAAAGCAGAAGCAGACCGGGTCGACCATAAACCACATTTCTCAAAGCAGGTGTGAAAGAGTTCTAACACAGTTAAGTTACGCTGCACGAACATCCGGCTTTGAACACCGTTCATTTGCATCAAAGGCGTGGCAAAATCTTGCCACTATTTTTAACACAGGTACTGTGTGAGTCATCTTTGACATTGCCTTTAACCAAGAGAGGATAAACTAATAGAGTAAATCACCATGCCCCATGATAATTATTTGAAATTTATTATCAGTTTGCACCCATGCTGCGAAGATTATTTTTATCTGTTGTTTTAATGGCAACAATCTAAAGTTGCATGACGTCTGCCTAACTGACCAATAGGGTGTCGTCTTAAAATAACCATAAAGAACCAAAAATAGATTTGAAATTATTTTCATCGGAAGAGGCCCATGTATGGGGGATTCGCTCTCTTCCTTCATCCTCCCTTGCTTCAACACATCGTTGACTTACATCGAAGGCGTCAAAGCTAAAGAAGAAGTCGACACACATCACAAATCGTTGAAATACGTCTCTCATGAGCACCCATCTGCCTAGCCTGTTCCAGGCTCCAAGATAGTGGGGAAAACGACTGAGAACCTGGAACAGGCTACTATCTGTCGTAAGCTCTCGTTGTATTATCAAGACATTTAGTTTAACCCCCTACCAATGGATAGGGCCAAAATATTATAATAAGATGCATCCGGGGGTGAGATCGAGGGTGAGATCGAGTTCTAGGATGGGATGTGACGGTTTCTCTCAAATTAAGACTAGGGCCATCGTAGCTAATTCCCCACTGACGGGCTGGAAAAAGATCTCTTGAATTAAACAATGTTTTCTTCCCGTGGGGGCTCCGATCACAAGGGTTCCTACTATAAGAGTAAATGTTTCAATTTATTAATATTGGATTCTCACTCAAAGCTGTAAAGGTTTTCTGTGTGTTGTGAGCGATAGCACTCATCCATAAGAATACAGCCAGGATGAAGAAATGGTACAAGGCGCCCATCACAGCACAGACTACAGAGGAAACAACATCCGGGTCTGCAGCAAAGTAAACGGACTGCATGGCTATCATTGCGCATGACAGGTGCATCACCATTTTACCAGGGTAGGTCCTCAGTTCAGCGAACAAGAAATACGTCACCATCAGGAACAGGAGGGCGATGATTGACAGCGAAAACCCGATATAAGTAATGATATACAATGTGCGATTCGGAGGCGATTTCTTGTTGGCCAAAGTTGAGACTGTCTTGGTGTAGTAACGAGAGAAATTCGAGCACAGAATTAGTGTCTGATTTGACAGTAGGTAACTTTCGTTATTATAAATCTTCTGGTGAGGCAATATGAAAATGGAATTGTTGTCCAATATGAAAAACTCGCTGGCTAAGAAGAGAGGACCTCGGCATTTCTTTCTTGTGATTGTTACATTGTGGTTTTCACCGTGTTGTACCAGCAGACATTTTCCTTTAAATGGATCATAAACCTCATCGACTTTGCAACTGGAGTTCACCCACACAGTTTTTCGGTTGAATTTCTTCGGTTCTTTACCACGAACTGAAAATACGAAAATCGAGCTACGTAAAAAAGGAGGTAAGCGCCTTTTCATTAGAAATGCACACTGTACAAGTTTATCCGACAAATTTTGCTTTAACGTGAGAGCACAGTGCGGGTTTTTAAAGCGACCTTCTCGTTTTCTGGACAGTTTATCATTTTTAACGCCAATACCATTTGCATATGAGCGGCAAAGTTTTTTATTCTTCGTGTCTGGTGCTGTTTTAGCTTCAGGTGGTGTCGGAACACATTTATCTGGAGAAGCATTTCCCACTGGAACAACGTCCCATAACGTGTCAGGTAATTTGATGTCCTGTAAAGTGAGCTTACGGTGAGTTATCTTCATATTTGACATCCACAGACTCCATAGGTGAAGGTCATTTGACGTGTTATGACACTTAACGCAGTAACTGTTGGCATAAGTCACATTTGTAGCCATGTCAACCACTGGCAAGGCGGTAAGAGGGTCAGCGGTGAAGTTTGTAGACTTGCACGCTTGTGCAGTTTCGGTACCCTCCCAAGTTGATGGACAGCTAGCGACCATGATGAAACCAAAGAGTTCGTCCACTGTGTCCGAAGGTGCTATTCTGCAGCTTGAATAACTTGGTTTGTGATCAGCTGGCCGATAATTATGCCTGAAACAAATAAATGAATTAATAAAAGAACGAACGAGTGAGCGAGCGAATGAGAGCGTGAGTGAGTGAGTGAGTGAGTGAGTGAGTGAGTGAGTGAGTGAGTGAGTGAGTGAGTGAGTCAGTGAGCGAGCGAATGAGAGGGTGAGTGAGTGAGTGAGTCAGTGAGTCAGTGAGTGAGTGAGTCAGTGAGTCAGTGAGTAAGTGAGCGAGCGAATGAGAGGGTGAGTGAGTGAGTGAGTAAAAGAGGAAAAAAAAGGAATTAAAAGAAAGGAGGAGACCACTCCATATTCGGAGATGGTTTTCGACAGTTTTAACAGATTTTCTACTTATGTCCAGGGGCAGGATTCACAAAGCTTTCCTAAGCCAAAGGTGAATTTTAAGTATTGATTCTTGACAATAGGCTCTGTTTTCCAACAATACATAGGACACATTTTGTATTAGGAGGGCTACATGAATCCAGCCCCAGAAATGCATGTAACTTGGAACTTGAGTACTTCATATAACACGAAGTTTTTGTCATTTCCATGTGACTTATGTTTGACAGAATTGCTTGCGTTTATGTGGGGATTAGGGCTAAGGGGCACTTTGTGATGTCTATCATAAAGGGCCTGAATGTTATTGTAGCATCGCTCTCATATTCTCTTACGTGGGTCTCTCGCTAAAATTCGCCTTTCCCGCCTGAATTAATATTTCACCGAGCGAAACGAAAACAGAACCTGATTGGAGGTTTAACCTCCAATCAGGTTCCATCCAATATTCTCTAATAGAGAATATTTTACGTATTAAAGTCGCCCTTCAAATGTTTGAATTATTTTGGATAAAATTAATCAGAAAATGATACATGTATAATGATTGATTGATTGATTGATTGATTGATTGATTGATTGATTGATTGATTGATTGATTGATTGATTGATTGATTGGGAAAGACAGTGGCCAAAAAAGCTTATTGAAAAGGGGCCTCAGAAATAGATAATGGATTTTTATTGGTATAACATAAAAGACATAAAACAAACTTATCATTCAGATACCGGTTGCCATAATCCACACAGCAATCACCAATCTCTTCACAGAGGGGATCACAGTAACAGCGTGCCCATAAATGATCCTTCCTGTCAACCATGAGATGTGACACGTTCGACTGACACGACGCGTTCGAAATATTGCAGAAATTAGCAGCACCGTCAACTTGCAAAAGAGACTGTAACTCAGAGCAAAGCTCGGTCTGATTTGGCTTGAACGGTTGACAAGGGCCTGGAAATCAATAAAACAATTATTTCTTCTATTTTTGCTGCACACTGACTTCTGGAAATTTAACAACCGAGACCGAGAGGACCGGAAAATTGCTGTACCATTAACAGCGGTGTAGAACTGAGACTAGTTGATTTTTCAAAAATTAATAGCGGCAGTTTTTTTAGCGCTGCATGGTTGCTTGAAACACCTTTCGTTGAGTGCTGGAACTCCATGTTTCAACACCGAATGGAAACAACGAGATACCGAAAATCTCTTCACTCCCCATGGTGTCATTTGGCACACGATGCAATTACTTCCTCAATATTTAGTCAATTTCTGTGAAATTTTCACAACCAGACGTTCTTGGAGAATCTGCATACTAAAGACATAAAAATTATACCCCATCCCTGAACAAGACGATTTACCACCCCCATAACTTTTGGAACTTTTTCCTTTGCAAATTTACAGCCCAGTTGATATTTGACAACATCCAATGCACTAAGAGCTGCAAATTAAGCTATATCTTGGGAGTACACCCAATATTTACCACGCCACGAATAAGAAATCTTTAAACGTCTTTATTTTTCCTTTTGCCCTCTGTTGGTGTGATTGTAGGAATACTCCAGAAAATACCTTTCAAATGATTTATCACATGTGGACCCCTGGTTCACAGTTATCGATTTTGAAAAATCCTGCATTTACCACGGGAGTAAAAGGGTTAACATGCTAGCACCACAGAGAAACATGTACAGACATATATGTTTTGCGGGTGGCCTACAATAGATGTTACCTTTAAAGCCTGGAACTGAAAATCCATGCCCGTTAGTCGACGAACATACCGCAAACATGACAACCAAGTTAATCGACAAGCTTCCCATTCCTGCTGCTCTTAGTTCACTGCGAAAGAGAACTAAACAAAATTAAAAACACAGAATTGTGTGCTCAATGTCAAAATTGACCGAAACGAATTATTCTTCAGGGAAAAACGTCAATAAACGTTGTTACCGGTACCTTAGTTCGATGGTTATGCGTCCTGTAATTCGACTCGAATAAAAATGACGGCGATATACTAACAGTTAAATTATAGCGCAGCCGAACTATCGACTTAACTGAACTATTGACAAATTACGCATACTCACTAAACGTGCTATTCCAGTTTGGTTTGTCCTGTTCCCTGTTTAAGTATGCCAATGATTCCACTCTAATTATCCCTGTTTGGAAAAATGGTGATGTAAACACCGCAGCGAATGTAGTAGACAGGTTTACAGACTGGACTAATACAAATTGTATGAAATGCAATTTTTCCAAATGCAAAGAGTTGGCCATTCGAAAGAAAGGTTACCATGAGGTACTAGATAAAGTACAGAATATCCCACAACATCCAGAATTATCGTTTTTGGGGGTTACATTTCAAGAAAATTTCAGTTTTTCTATCCACGTTAAGAATAAGTTGATCGCTGCTAATAAACAGCTGAATAAATGCCTGTATGTTCTAAGAACTCTCAGGAAGGAAGGATATAGTCAAGAAGAGTTGGACAAATTATTCAGTACCATAGTTAAGCCTAAGCTTACGTACGGTATATCAGTGTACGGATCATCTCCCCCGGAACTTACCACTGTGCAATGTTTTCTGGATCGTTGCTACAAACGTAGATACACGTCCTCTCCCATCTCTATTTTGGAGCGGTTAGAAAAGTCGGATAAATGTATCTTTAAGAAATTATGTGAGAGAGAATGTCATCCTTTATTTAAATCGCTTCCCAGGACTGATCCGGCTACGCTTAAGCTTAGAAAAGTCGAGCGTACATTTCCAATTTGTAAGACAGAGCGTTTTAAAAACTCCTTTATTAATAGACTTAGTTTTAATTGCAATTTAGCGATTAATAATTCATTTCTATGTACTACATACCGTAAAGTTCCATGTATAAGCCGCACCTTTTTCCTCAAAATTTAAGTCAAAAATCGGGGGTGCGGCTTATCTACGGAAACATCTGTGGTTGGAGTTCTTAAAGGCCTAATTAATATTCATAAAAACGTCTTAAGATGTCACTGAATAAAGATACACACAAACTGAAAGCATGTTGATGTTGTTCATTGACTTTTATACGAGTGGTGGCTCCTAAAGGAGCCGTTTGTACAGTGTTCGTGTCTTCAAACATTCACCGGCGTATCTTGTTCTCCAACAGTTCTTTCAAGCGATTTAATTTCACTTTACTCGAACAACTAAACACCAACCTACACGGAATCTCCATTCCTCCGCAAAGTTGTTTGCAATGGCGCCTGTGGCCTGTCACTTCAACACGTATCTTTCCGCCACGTGCGAGAAAATACCAGGATATTCGCGAGTACTCGCGAGGCAAATGGCCGACCGTTTCGTTGTTTTTCGTGACTTTCACTGCAAATTTATCCATCAGATTGTCAAACTCCTGTTCGGCGTGAAGTTTTTCCCCTGCTGCGGGTTTCCAAACATCTTGATAAACATGGTATCCCCGAACAGCCGAATCGAAACAGGTGTCGAAAGTAAATTCATCCATTTTGCAAAACTACGATTTCAAACCATAATGCTTTTTATAGTTTACTCGGCCCAGTCCCAGGATGAGATATATCCAATCACAACAAAGTGCATCTCTGGCCGTTGCCAAGTTACATGTTTGTCAATAAATTAACGATCATGTGTATTTTATTTCCTCGAATTTTCTTGCCTAAAAATCGAGTCCTGGTTATTCCTTTTTTGCGTTTTTAGTGATATCTTTAGTTTTTCTTGTAGTTTGTATGTCACATATTACTGTGGTTGTCCTTTTTTAGTTAAAATTTGTTCTTTAACCTCCCGATATATTGAAAACCGGGATCAAGAAAACACAGATGATTACAGATGTTTATCAGTTGCTATTGTTTAATTTCGGCCAATCAGCCTTTGTTTATTTTGATCCGAGTTTATCCGACCGAGGTTATAAAAATAGTGCTGGCCAACAAAGTTATCAGTAGATTTGTCAATCATGTCAGAAAGGGGTTCTCCCAGAGTTTCGTACACGACAGCTTTCAAATTGCGCGTCATTGCGTATGCCGTTAGCAACGGAAACCGTGCTGCTGGCAGACAGTTTTCTGTAGACGAAAGTTGTGTCCGCCGCTGGAAACTACAACGCGAACGTCTCCTAAAAACTCCACGGAACAAGCGAGCGCAACGTTATCGACCTGCAGCGTTTCCCGACATCGTAAAGGAACTTGCAGCGTGGATAACCGAGAAACGCCAAGGTGGTATCGGTGTATCGACTAATGTCATCTGCCTCAAAGCAAAGTCAGTCGCGCAGAAATTTGGTATTGCCAAAGAATCATTTAAAGCTTCTAAACGCTGGTGCTATGGTTTTATGGAACGCTATGGGTTTTCCATACGACGAAGAACAACAATTGCCCAAAAACTTCCCCAGGATTACGAAGAGAAACTGATCAAGTTCCAGCACTATGTCATTGCACAAAGGAAAAAACATGACTTTGAACTTAAGTACATCGGAAACGCAGACCAAACTCCACTTACCTTCGACATTGCGACCAGTTCCACAGTATCAGAGAAGGGAGTAAAGAGCGTGTCAATTTTAACCACGGGCCACGAAAAGGACAGGTTCACTGTCATGCTTGCTTGTCTCGGAGATGGAACGAAGCTCCCACCGTACGTTGTATTTAAACGAAAGACACTACCAAAGAAGGTGAACTTCCCAAAACGGGGGTTATCGTCAGGTGCCAAGAGAAAGGCTGGATGGATGAAGGACTGGTGCAGGACTGGCTGAGGACCGTCTGGAGTAAGGTTGGAGGTCTGACCAGGGAGAAATCCATGCTAGTGTGGGATTCGTTTAGGGCACACTTGTCGAAACCCATACGTAACACGCTGAAGTCCCTGAATGCAGAGCCCGTTGTCATTCCTGGAGGAATGACAAGCATGTTGCAGCCCCTAGATGTTGCGATCAACAAACCGTTTAAAGATCGAATGAGGAAGAAGTGGCAGGATTGGATGCTGGCTGATCAGCACACGTTCACCCCCAGCGGCCGCATTCGAAAAGTGGAACTGGATCAGATCTGCCAGTGGATTGTTGAGGCCTGGGAGGACATCCCTAGCGAGCTGATCAAGAAGTCCTTTCGTAAGTGCTGCATTACGAATGCCTTGGATGGCACAGAGGATGATGAAATGTGGGATGAAGACGACGACGACTCTGATCCATTCGCCGGTATCAATGATGATGACGATGACGCAGACTTGCACTACGCCGACAGTTACGAGAGAGAGCAAGCGGACATTGATCCAGAAGGCTATCAGAATCTCTTTGGAGATAGCGATAGTGAGGACTTCAATGGATTTTAAGCTTTAAGACGACGAACATTCTTATAAACTTTGACAGACACTTTCCGATCGCTTGTAAATATAGTTGTCGTAAATAGACATTTGTTAATTAGAATTTTATTACTCCAAGAAAATGTTCGATGTTCACACGAAGAACAGTGGTAGTTTTAGAGATTTTACTCGCAAAAACATCATTCGCTTATCCTTTAGAGGTGTAATACTAATTAGTGGAATAAATATTGTAATGGCATCTTTGCGTGTTCTCTTCTGTGTTGTTTTGCCGAGACCCAGACTCCTCTCCACGTTTGAAAGCTTGGCCGCTAAGCATTCGTTCGTTTCGTTTCAAACGCGTACGAATTTGTCGGAATTTCAACTTCATGGAGTGTTTTGAAGTGATAATCTTGAAAAAGTGGTATCAACAGATAAGATATGGTGAATACAAACAGAAATTAAGGTATGATAAGTGAAATTTCGCCATTTAAAGACTTCGTTTGTATAAAAGTTTGCCACAACCGCCGTGTACGGTGTTTTGGAATCGTGCTTGTTTGCCCTTGTTTGTATACAAATAGAACTTCAAAGGAACTTCAAACTTTATTGTCTTTATTTTTTTTTTCGAAATTTGAGCTTCCAAATCGGGGGTGCGGCTTATCTACGGGTGCGGCTTATACACGGAACTTTACGGTATTTTCCCTGCACATTCTTAGATAACTTTTTTTTTACTATTTTTATACTTATGTAACACTCGATATGTATTTTTATCAATGAAATAAAGATTACTATTACTATTACTATTAGGCGACAATTTTGGATTAAATGTTAAACAAAGGAATTTAAAGAAAAGTTAAATTCTTCATACCAGCCCAACATCAGTAGCCTGTTTGCACTTAACATAATGTCCACTTCATATGTTGCCAAACCAAGCAAATTTCAGCTCTAAATACGACTTTCATATGCTTCATTGCAAGGTTGCTATCATGTATGGGTAGTTCACGTATTCTTTGTCTTTATATGCAGATTCGAATTATTTTCACTTCAGCAGAATTACCAGTTGAAGAGAATGTCATTAGGCGGCATTTTGTTTTATAGTGATTAATATTTAATTCAGTTTAAATTGCATAGTTATTTTTTGGGCCAAATTCATTCAATATCAGTGTCCCGTTTGGACTAACGAAATTATATAATCTTTGCGTTTGTTGCTCAAAAATTGCACTTGCAAGTGCATAGGCCGCCTCAAATTCTTAACTAATTGTTTCTTCTTTAAATTCTTACTATTTTTTTTCTAACCTTACCAGTAGCTCCCGCTAGCTCAAAACCCCGTTAGAAGTTGCAAAGAGAGTGGAGGAAAGGAAAGAGTTTTCCCAGCGAATGTAAACGACGCTGTTATGGCGAAAAGAAAGCAAGAACTTATAAATGTTAGGATGATGAGGACTTTATACCCGGGGGCGACCGGCCGGGTAATTCCCCATCGGAAATTACCCATCGGATGAGCAAATATGTGTAAAGGGTGCAATAGGCGGATTACATCAACATAACCAATGTTTGGTTTTTATCGATCCTTGAAATGTACCTATTTGTAATCACAGAGAATTGAGATCAAACGTGCTGTGACCTGATTGATGTTTATATTTGTGTGTATACCTTTGCCAAAAATTCGTCGAGCCGGGACATGTCCTCAAAATACATACGCCTTTATTGGGATTGTTTTGCATTTCATACGAAATTTATGTAGCTGTTCAGGCGCCGTCAACAGGTTTTGCGAATCTTTTGGCGCGGAGCCGCGGACTCAGTTGAACAAAAGCGAGTTATTTTCCACAGAAAAGCCTCGTTTATTTTTCTGTTGTCGATAATGTGCAAAACCTTCGGGTTTTAGTTTGAGCAACCATCAAATTTTCTCGTTTATTTCGGGGGTTCGTTACATTTGGACTTCTACAGTAAGCGATTTTAAAATAAAAATTTTTTCGGACACATCACACGGAAAATTTTTTACACTCCGCCAAAATATGATTTAAAGAAACGTTACTTACGTGTCAATGAGCCGTTCTACTCTGTAAATAAAACTGAGTGCGGTGGTTTAATCTAAAGTTTAACCCCAGCACCGCCAATCCTGTCGCTTTAAGTTTCCAGAAGCCAGCTGTTGAGTACATTCACTCGTATACCAGCAAAGAAAAACTTTACTAGCCACTTTCATCACTAGCCTTTAGTGCTAATCCCGTCTTAATGAAGCGCCTTTTATTTTACTCCAGACATTTTATGAAAACCGTCTTTTTACGTAATTATAACTGCGTGTCTTGACGACCGACATACCTTTGTGTTCTTAAACAAAAAGAGGTTTGAATAAAACAAGATCTAAATTTCCAAGAAAGAATTTCCATTGTCTTGTGTTCACTAATATAGTGTTTGGCTACCATTTCGTGAAATTATTTCGATCCACAAAACTAGATGTTAATTGTCATAAGAGATCACCCCGCTAAAAACTCTTGTGATGTAATCATGTTTTGAAAAATTTAACATCAAACTTCATTTAAACCAAATACGAAGCAGTTCGCCACTAGGACAACAATTTATGTATGAAAGAATCATTTTCAATTGGTGTCTAATGAACTCGTTTTTAGCAATTCAATTTTGAAATACTATTAGATAGAGTTTTGTGTATTTCTCTCCACTCACTAAACTTAAACTGTGGAAGGAGATCCCGGAGAAAATTCGAAACCCCCTTGACTGCTGCCTTGATCCGAAGTGCCTTGGTCGTGGGTTGGGTTTGATAAAGATTGAGACGAAAATCACCTTATAAAACGTCAACACGGGACTCGAGACAGACTATGTACGAAAAAGCAAACGCACTAAAAACACTGTACATGTATGCTATTGTTTAACTGTAGTCAAACCTCGGCTAAACCTCTGCAACACTTGCCAAGTGAATAATTTTCGTTATTCACTTGGCTTAGCTATTAGAAGTTGGCCAGCGAACTGAACCTGCGAGGAGAATGGGCTAGAAGCGGTCGCGCTGTCAAGTCGAGCGAAAAAAAAAACTTTAATTAAGTGTCTGAGTATTGAGCACGACAGTACTAATTGGGGACACTATAAACCTCTGAAAGCAACATAAACATTTTAAAAGCCCCAACTGGTGGAAGGCTTCACAGTTGGCTATTTACAAGCCTGGCTGAGGATTTGAGCACGGGACTACCGTGAAACAAATCCAAGCGGTCAGAGAGGAAGACTTCAGTGAACCCAGGACCTCCGGATTACAAGTCCAGCGCCCTAACCACTCGGCCACGCCGCCTCCCTTTTAAAACCAACCAAGTTAGCGTGGTCGCATACACAGCTTTATTACAGTTTTCCTTAGAAGCTCCTTGGTAGTTTTCCCTTGTCACCATTCACGAATTCACGGAGACGTCAATTGACGCATGAACAATTCGGTTAGCGCTTTCAACGTTCAACCGCCTTTTGCCTTGTCCTGTGTAGATAACTATTATCGAGAAACCGGGGCTGGGGCACTCCCTATAATGGGCTATACGGGAAGGCTCCACCCCAGAGGACGCCTGTTTTAAGCTCTCAGTATACTAAAGGGCAGGGAAAATTATCTTAGTGTACTAAAGAGTTACCAAAATGTGCTGCAAAGTAAAACAGATGGCAACTGAAAATCCAAAGGAAACGCAGCAACCATAGGATTTTCTACTGTTTTGGCTTGTCCTTGAGGTATAAGATAAGGGAGCAATTATTGCTCTAAGTATGTGAAAGGGGCGCAGTTTTAGTACACGTTAGTACACCGGTATTAAAGAGTGAGAGTTTGAGTCTAGGAGCAGAGTCTCCCCGACAAAACTTTATACAGTAACGCCCCCCCGGGGGGGGGGGGGGCGTAGAAAGTGAGAAAATTTGAAGCGTCTTTCATGAGGAGTCACTTGCAGATGACTCAGAGTCACTTGAGTCTGAATAAACACCAAGGCCTGGAATAACAGATTGTTCTTGCTTTGCTTGATTGTTCTCAGTTTTGTTTTCAGTTCTGTTAGTAATAATTTTGTCCTTGATTTCATCTTCAGCTAAACTTGTGCTGTTTTCCGTCAAGGTTACTTTTTCCTGTCTTTCGTTTTTGTCCTGGTCTGTCGTAACGCTCTTATGATCTGAAAAAGAATCCACAGTTACAGATAAATACAGACGTAAGTTACGTAAACTGATACTTAGAAACACGATGACCGAAGCTGGTAGAATGGACTGTAACGGCAGTGGCTTAGAATCAATCATCACTGTTACACCTCACAACTCAAATGCATTTTTCGATTGGACGAGAACGTGTCACGTAGGAAAACAACAACTTGAACTTTTGACTCACACGTGATCAGGTCGTGCACCTTGAACCTGCGGCAAATTTGTGTGTTGTTTTGCATTAACAGGAAAAACTCATATTTAGGATGAAACATGCATGTTTATAATTTGTTCTATTTTTTAGTTGCGAAGTAAAACAAAACACTTAAAGACTGACCCCACAGGAAACAGTAAGTTTTGTTTCCCACAGGGCCAGTCATTAAGTGCTTACTACTATAATATAAGAGGAGTAAACGTAAACACGACAAACTTTCAACCGGAACCAACTTTGGTACAACATGTACCTTATTATAGGAAATTAACGCTTGTGTTAATTTAAAAGGTATTTGAAATTAACGCGACTTAAATTAACGCGAACTAAAGGGAAAATTACTCCCCAATAAAGGAAATTTACGCAATAAAGGGGGTAAAATTTCAAAATGAGGGAGATTAACAAGATAAACACAAAGAAACATTTTGTGGTCCAACTGGAACAAATTTATTTCGTGACTGAATTTGAAAATCATGAACAAAACAGATCTACTGGTGTGTGAAGCAATTTCTTTACTGACAATGTGCGTTAAATTCTGCCTAAATGTAGGAGAGCAAATTGTTTTGGGTGTCAAGAATGTTCAGACTGGATCCAGAATTTGGTATTTTAAAAAATGATAGAAATTAAGGTCGCGGAAATAAACGCTCCACTTAACAACGCGAATTTCTACAATTCGCGTTAATTTCATGGAGCGTTAATTTCCTATAATAAAGTATCTTGCAACCTCACTTGACAAATTAATTTATAAATACCAGGCAGAGGTTCAGGTTCAGTGACTCACAGAATGAAGACAATCGATCCTATCCAAAACTAACTGAGCCCACTGGATCTTAATTAAAAATGCCACAGCAACAGCTTTCCTTCTAGCTTTCAAGGTTCTCTGGTCAAGGGAGTGGATAAAGACACTTTCCCCCAGAATGTAGACAAACAACTATCAGTGTCACTGCACCTCCCTACTTGCACGTGTATAAATGGGAACCAGCGAATTTTTAAAACCTAACAAATTAATTTTCTGGTAGCATTACATGGTTAAATTCATTATGAGGTTGCTTACTTTTCTCAGTCTCTTCACAGATTCTAGACCTTTTTTCTGGTGATGTCTTGTCGCTGTTGCTACAAAAGGATAAAATGGGAGATTAGTACTGTAAATACAAATAATTTTATCATTTCTACTTCAGTGTGTTTCATATTTGTTTCAGTATCAAACGTTTTCTCATTTACCCTCCCAGTTGTTCAAAGCTTTACTGAGAAACCAACTACACACAACATTTTATGAAATGTGAAAACAGGTGTGAAAAATGTCTAATGAAAACATTACTTTCCAACAAAAAATTGATTTAATATTTACCACATCTACCTACACCCTCCAATTTAAATACCTCTCCAACTCCTCTCCAATTTAAATACCTCTCCAACACCTCTCCAATTTCCACCTACAGACAAGCTCTCCTTACCTCCACTCTCATAAGCGACGAGCTCTAGTTACGACCAGCATTGTGAAACCCTGTTTAAATTGTCACTTAAACTGGGGTAAAAGCTCTCATAAGCGACCGCAACCACGACAACTTTTGTGAACTACCAACTGGTCGTTTTCTTTGTTTTTGAGTTGTGTAAAACGACCACTCAGTCAACATTTATTACATAAAAGCATTCACTTCTTGATGAAATTTAGAGTTGACATAACATACGTAAGCGTTAACGGCTCAGCAACTTGTACATACGTGAGACTCTTCTGTGATAGGCAATAAAAAGATACTTAAACTTACAGCAATACCATTAGTAACCATCAACATATGGCAAACTTCTGCCAAAAGCTCTCGTTAGCGCCCATTCTCTAATATTTTATCACTTGGTCGCTTATGAGAGTCAATTCTCGTGAGTGACCAGCTCCAGTTGCTACCACTTTTCTGGATTTCTGAGGTGGTTGTGCTTACGAGAGCTTTGACTGTATCTGAATTACTTTTTTGTTATTAATTTTTGACTTAACAAGGCAATAACACAGCATATATATCGCATTTTCTAAACTATGGGCAGCAAAATGCTGTTAAAAGCTTGCTTTACTACATTTTTTTTATTAAATTATTATTGTATCTTGAAACAGGAAGACAAAATCAGCAAGGGTGATGAAAGCAAGAAAATACAAATCTGAAGGACAAAAATACATGTAATGGCTTAAAAACTCAAAGATAAATCAGAATCACAACTTTGATTTCTGGATTATCTTTTCACGAAAATATCAAATTTTTAAACAAACAGCAATCCACTTAAGCGATCATAACCCTGTACTTATTTCCCATACTCAAGGCTGAGCTGCCTTACAGGAGTAACGGGAGCCTGGCAGCCTGGGGTGCCTAAGTTCCAGTGTGGGCGACCAAATTCCTGCTCTGTGCGGGTACCTAGCATTTTCCATAGGAATCACTTCAATTTCCATGCAGTATACAGTTAATTTAATAATTTTAAACACACATGTACCAAAACCTTCTCAAATCATCCCAACGATCATAAAAGAGAATGTGATGCATGTACACCTTGGTTCAAACACTTTTCTATGAAACATGATGTGAGTCGCTGATCATACTTATTTCTGACAGAATTTTAAAGCCTTTTTCACTGAACGTCAACAAAATATTTAATGTTGGAATGAGCTGTCGTCGACCGGGCTCCCAACCCGAAAGCTTTGGGCCTTGATTCATGAAGCCCTCCTAAGTTAAGATGTATCCTACGTATCTGACTCGTCCCCAGTCGTCTTCATGCAGTGTTTGAGCCAGAGCGCGAACTTGCGACATTCTCCCCCTTGAGCGACGACTTGTCCCTTAAAATTTGATGGCCGGGCCATAAATGTCCCCCACGATCAGAAGTACTTGTGGAGCCGGTTTCTTCTAAATAAATGTATTTAATTTTTTGTCGGCTAGCATTTCACATTTTCATATAAAAATTGTTTATCAGCACCTTATAAATTGCTTTTAAAGCCACTATTGTCTCACGCTTCGCTCCTTGAACAACATTCCAAACCTGTCACGTACGTAGAAGCCGTAAGCGTCGAATGTTGTCACATTACGCTCATCCACGGTTTTGGTATGCCCTTATTTTCGAAGTACTTGAACGTAGCAGATGTCAAAGTGTTTCCCCAAATAACTCTGCATTATTGTTATGAAAGCCTGTCGTTCTACTAAATAATGTATATAATTATTCGCCGAATTATTGCACACTCTACCATCTTGTAAACTAAGCTCAAAAGCAATAATCAAGTGAGGATCACTTTTACCATATTTGGAAGTAGAATGAGACTTGCATCATTCACGCGTGACTGGCTTCGGCGGGATTTGCACGTGTTGACAGCTCGTTTCATTTGTGGACCGAAGTGATCTTCTTAGCTTTATGTAAACATCTATATTTCTTTGGAACAATGTCCAAGAGGAAAATCTCGAGTTATTTTCAACGTGAAACGGATAAAATCATCAACGAAGCAGAAGAAAAAACTGAAAACGAATTTCACAAGGAGGAAAATGACGCTCGACTTCCGAATTCGAAACCTCGCAATTTCCAGACGAAATGGTTGAATGAACACAATTAAGGTACGAAAATAACGCCATGTTTTGTCACTTTTGCCGGCTGACAAACAAGAAAAACCCTTTTGGTGGCGAAAAGGGCTGCACCAATTTTAAAAGCACAACTTTGAGCAGGCATGTTAATTCGACTTGACTTGGCAGTTTGTAAAGGAAAAGATGGAATGAAAACATATTTTATCCTGACTTTCTTATTTAGTGTCTACTGCCACTGTTATAAATATGAACATGTTAAAAGGTTACTCATGGCTGACATGTATAACAAAGTTAGTTGATGTTAGAGTGCACTTAAAGGTATGTTCAACTGTGCAATTACACAGCAAGTTTCTGTTTGGTTAATTAATGTAAATTTACAAACTGTAAGAATAAAACTAAATTTACATTTACCGCAGCCACAACATTGTTTTAAAAGTGTTTTATTTTTCCTTGGGCAGCAGAAAGACAATTTATTGGATAGGACAAAGACAGTGTTAATGTTATAATAAATTATGCTCTGTCCCCTGCTATTGCCTATTTGTCCCTTTGCAAAGGCAACAGAGGGACAAATTGTCTCTTGAGGCAGTTGAGCTGGCTCAAACACTGCTTCATGTTGTGGGACACGCACGGCACAGGAGCCACACAACATGAAAACGACTGGGGATGAGTCAGCCTACGTATTGTTTCTTAACAATAGCCTATCACTGGAATAACAATAGGCTACCGTCAAAAAACAACTCTTAGGATGCATCTTAACTTAGGATGGCTGCATGAAACTCACCGCAGGCTCCTGAGCTTAGGAGTCTCAAGGGCTTGATACTTCCTCTGTTTTGCTTATTAGAATCTTTTTCTCCAGTTTAGTCACATAATTGGTGGCTTATTTTGACAGTGAAGCAAATAAATAACGGAAGCGAAATTTAGATATTTTAGAGAGAAACTGTCCCTTGAAAGAAACAAAATTTCAAATAAATGCCCTAAGCATTCTTTCGAAGTAACACAACATGATAGTTTTGACTTAACCTTTTTAATTTCAAAAAGCCATGACAACTACATATGCACCTTACCCTTTTCTTTTTATTGCTCCAGCTATAAGTTGCAACTGAGTTTTCTTAGTCCCAGACTCCTGGGAGGATTTTCTTTTTGATACTGCTGACCCTGGTGGCTTGACGTCTGTGGGCACGGATACTGAACTCTGAAATTGAGAAACTGCATCCTAGTGACAAAAAGAAAACAACATTAGGTCGCAGGCTATGTTCAATAGTTCTAGATATTTAAGCTCAGTTAAATGCAGTTGTTGATACGCACCCAAAAATTTGCAACATTTAATATTCCATAACTGATTGTCTCTGACAACAAACAAAATCATCGCTTGATTAAAAAAGAATCGTGAATCAGGGCTCGAGACTAACGGTAGCCAACTAGTCACAGACTAGTAGAAATTTCGTTTTGGCTAGTACGTTTTGCGCTTTCACTAGCCATTGTGGCTAGTGAAAATTTAAAAGCACTAAAGCACCAGATGAAACCCAAACTAAATATTGCTTCTGATGATCGAATTCCAAAAGCAAATTGAGTGAGCAGAAACTAAAACTTATTGCGTAGAAGGATATCATAATGTTCATACCATACTTGTTTTGTCCTCTCAACGTTTTTCCCTACTAATTCTTGTCTCAGATGGCAACGTTTTCTCCGTCATCTCTACGTTCAAACGAAATTAGCCGTCTTCAGAACATTTCACCATACATGTACGTTTCCTTGAAAGGTCCATTAGTGCGTTCATATGACATTTGTCCACATGTTAGTACGTTCACACAATTCTTTAGTCTCGTTTTGGAAAACAATAGTTTCTCTTCCCAGCGTTTCTTTCTAGGTAACGCCTTCACAACATTTCTCCGTACGGAAGTAGGTTTGTCGATTTATTAGTCTAGCCTTCTCAACTTTCGCACGACATTGTTCTGCTCTTCCTAAGATTTTCAGTGTGTTGGTACATTTGTACGATAATTCAACACTGCTTAGTGTGTCTCTGTACGTTGGTATGTTCATACGGTATTAGTCTTGTCTTCTCAATGTTTATCCGTACGTTAGTGCGATTTTAGTTGTCTCATTTACGTTTCTCCGTAATTTATTGGCCCACTGTAGTAATTCAGTTTGTCTGTTCGGCGTTCTTCCGTACATCACACACTATCTTACGGAATTAGTTTTGTCTAATAACCTTTCTCCGTAAGTTAGTAGTTGTGTATTTTTTGGTCTCTGTATCTTGGTAAGTTGGCAGTGTTTCTCCCTACTGTGGTGCATTTGCAACCAAAGTGTTTGATATGACTTCTCAACGTTTCTCCGTATCTTAGTAAGTTTGAACCTTATCAGTTTTTTTCTCCTCAATGTTTTTCCGCACTTAAATCCGCTTGTAATATACTAGTCTTCTCTTGTAGATGTCTTTCCGTACGTGAGTTGAGTGCTGTATCAGTCTTGTCTTCCCAACGTTTCTCGGTGCGATGAGATGCTCATATAAGGTTAACTGTTCGAGTTATTCATCATGATCTGACCGAAACAGAAAAGAGAGGCATGAACTACATCACGGCTGGAAATTTGCCCTGAAGGCACATAGTACTTTGTATTCTGCATGTGAGGATCTTAACTGAACCGTTGGAAAGAATGTAGTCAACATTCAAGTTCTTCACTCTTGAGATTACAGCGAGGCATGTTTACAGTACTTGACTCGGCTAAAAATTAGACATATTGAACGCAACTTATGAGATTATGCAAAAACGTCTGGCTAGTGAAAATTTATTTTGGCTAGCGAAATCAAACCTCTCACTAGCCACTTGGCTACTAAGTTGAAAAGTTAGTCTCGAGCCCTGTGAATACAGTGTAATTGACTGACTGACTGATTGACTGACTAACTGGTTGTTCCCCTGATAATTTGTAATGTATCAGTGGTATACATAAATAGGCCAGTTTCAAGCATACACAAGAAAACACTAGCCATACCCTATATTCTTTAATTTCCTGTGACTCTTCATCAAATCGTCGATTGGCAATATCTTCTTGTTGCTTAGCAACCATATCAAGAAATACTGTTTCGTCACTATCAAGTCCTCGGATCATATTTTCTGTAAGAAAATACAAGAACATGACAAAATGTGACAAAATGTGACAAAACGTGACAAAATGCCATCTCTCTGATGACAGCCAAAGACATAATGCTACAAAGTAACACTGTGCATAACTTAGGCACATGACAATTAACCTTTCCTCATCTTTTCTACACTGTAAAATGTTGAAGAACACAAAAGTGTCCATTCATAATTTTATCATAATTATTTTCTAAAGTTGGATGTACTAAGGATGATGCCAAGTTATCTTTAGTTATTAACAATGGCTGAGTCTCTATAACTTTACCACTCATTATTAAAAAAAATTTAAAAAATTACTTTTAATTATGTCTTTCTTGGGATCATTCATTAAAGGTCCAACAAATGACATTTGGGGCAGTTTTAATGTCCTTCAGGGTGTAAAAAGGAATAGTTATGGCAGACAAAATGCACTGTCATTGTTGCCTGAATGGTATTTGTTGGACCTTAATTTTTAACCATAGAATAATCCTGAGAAAGATGATTAAATTTTAAAGCTAATCATACATTACTGTCTTTTTTAACTTCAATGTAAGTTAACTCATGAAAACCAAACAAGTGCATACTTAGCTGATGCTGCTCGTCCCACTCATCCTGCTTCTTCTGTTTCTCTTCCTGTAATCTCTCATAAAGAGTTTTGTTGTCATTGACTGGCTCAGGGCACTCTGCCACAAACAAAGATGGTATTAACTAGCTAAGATGGTGCCTCAAAATAGTCTGCAGAGCAGGCGTTTTTTACGAAATGAACCCTGTTTAACGATCGCTTAGGCCACCATTTTGAAAGCAAGTAGAAAATGGACTAAACCCATCGTCCTCTCCCTTGGAATCAGTTTTTTGCCTCGCCCCAACCCTCTGTCAGTTTCATTATCCAAGATGGCGGCATATCGGATTATTCATCGCTCGCCCAGGATATTCATCGCTCGCCCAGCAAAATACGTCTGCTCTGCAGGCTACCTCAAACTACTACAGAGGTATTTTTGCAAAGGTTTCGACTATGGGAAAAAAGCAGATCTTAGCAAGGGTTATCGGAATCTAAAAACAAAAATGTGGGTAACCATACATTGTACATTTTTCAGAGATAATTAAGCAACCATAATTGAACAAAAGCTCTGAAATACAAAGAATGTATGGCAATTTCTTTCCAAATTTAAGCTTGATTATCTCTGAAAAATGCACAGTTACACCCAATTTTCTTTTTGGATTCTGATAGCCCTTGCTAAGCTCTGCACTTTCCACATAGTCATAAACCGCACAGAATATGTTTGTACTAGTAGGCAAATTCCTTAAGAAACTTGAATATCTAGGACCAGACTCAAGATGTGCAGAACGTATGCATAGTAACAAAAGGAGGCACCGTTTGAAATGTGTGTTACATCAAATGCCATGCAATATTTGTGTGGAACTGTTTACACTATGAGCAATCATGGGCAAGTGGGAAGACAGTCGCAATTACATCGTAATAACATTGTACATGTGTCACTTCTGCTGTGCAAAAATTGCAGTTTGGAGAGCACATTATAAGTTTAGCGTAAACCTCTGATAATTCAACTTATCAAATAACTGACATGCTGGTAATTATGAAGAACAGCTCCCCTCAACCAACTGTTGGCCGAACGTGGGCCACATGTTGGCCGACAGTTGGCCAACTCTCTTAAGTGATCTGCCAACTGTTGGTGATCTGTCGGCAATCGACCTCCGTGTCGGTGAAGAGTGGTTGGATATTTTCCCCGCCGTTTTGTGGTTCAGCAAATATCTAGCACTATTCACCTCCACCTTGCAGAGTCTGAGGACGATCAATGACTGGAACAACTTACCCGCTGAAATAATTACATCCGACCTACTGAGTCAATTTAAGTCAGCTTTGAACATGCAGAACATGACGTCGCAGTTTTTTATTATTAGTAGTATTGTTTATTTGATTTATTTTAATATCACTTGCGAACTGTCCTAATAAGGATTTTGCAAGTTATAGATGCAGATGTAGATGTAGATGTAGATGTAGTAATAGTTGAAAGGGTCTTCCAGATTAACGCACTTACTATAAAATCTCCCTTCTAGCTCAGGCAAGACCACAGATCTCCCAGATATGATATTATTTAAATTCAAGATATTAGGCTAATAGGTTATGTTTTATATGATATGATAAAATGAAGACAGTCCTGTTCTTCAAGGTTAACTTTCTTTCTTGTCTGCATTCTCTAGCCTCTGACAGTTACACAAATTGAGTGCATCATTTGTCAGAAACAAAATGCTATAAGGTTAAGTCTTATTTTCCAGTTAACTACAAGATGGCTGAAAAAACGTATGATGCCACTCTCCTTCTGAATCCCTCTGAGCGGGGTTGGGGCGGGGCGGGGGGGGGGAGATTAAAGTGTTGTGTGGTTGAGGTGTCGGTAGTGAAAATTATACTGAAAAAAAATTGGGGGGGGGAGGGTTGGTAGTTACATGCGGGAACATTCTCCAGATTTGTGATCTCCAGAGGTTGGCATCTCTGCTGAGAGCATATAAAAGGCTAAATTCTTCAATTATCTAAATTACACCATAACAGTAAGACTTCTGATCTTGATAAAGAAATTAATAAAATAATCTTAAACTAACAGAAGAGCCGCCTAGAATTGAACTTGAAGTACTGGACTCTGTTGTTGTTTACATTCGAGTTTTTTCATACGACTCCTGGGAAAGCTGAGACCTGATAAGGTACGAGATACTTACCAAGTGGATCATCTTCCTTTCTCACTTTTTCCCATTCCTTTTGTCTCCTATCACGTATTTCGTCAAGTTCAGTCTCTGATACAAATGAAACGCCACTCATTGTCAAGAATTTTGAAGACGACGGTCACTCATATCGCAACTGCACAAACTGCACAAGGAAAACTTCTACGAGACGACTACGAGACCTGGGGCGAGTGCCTGTGAGCCCGCGAGCAGTTGTCACGTAGATACAAAATGCCGGATAGAATTTTGCTTAACGCGACTAAAGGAAAGCCTAAATCTTTGAGTATTTGTAATAAGGATTTAAGAAATGTTCCGCCATTAATTGGCAAAATAACGTCTCTAAAAACTGTGGATTTGAAGAGTAATGTCTTAACAGACCTTCCTCAAGAATTTTCCTCGCTAAAACAGGTAACAGTCTGTTTATTTTTAATTTGTTTGTAAACAACGGTTTGCATAGACAACTTTAAACTTATTCTAATCCCGTTGATCGATGTTATTGTTGTTGTAAATATCCTGACTACTAACGGAATCATTAAGTAAATCTTATTTCTTAACTAAATCATGTTTAGCCTGCGTAGCAGGCGTAAACGGGGAAGGGGAAGGGGAGCGGGAGAAAAATGGGGTTCTGCGAGCTAGGGACGAGGGAACGCCTGCTACAAAGACCCCCATTTTTTCATCTCCGCCCACCGATTTTTATGTAATCCAATTAAGTTAACTGTCAATGCAACCACCAATCAGAAATAGGCGCGCGCGTCTAAAAATAAAGTTAGGATGAGAATTCTTTTTCAAATCAAAGAGCATTTTATGTAATTGAACAACACTCAACGGCGCTTATTTTCGAAATGAGAGACACAAAGCTTTTCACAATAAAAAGATGTATTAAGATAAACTCCCCTTTGCTTCTGAAAACCAAACGCGTTCAATTTTTGCTTCTAGGAAAGGTAAGCTTATTTTAAAACACGCAAGCGAAGAGTCACGATACATTTTGAATGGCATTAAATTGACCGAACTGCATGTTTTTCAAAAGTTACGCGAAAGCCATAATATGAAGAAAAGGACAATTATAAAAATAAATATTTCAATACAAATTTACAATCAAAAATGTAATTTACTTTACCATGGATTCCCTACAAAGTCAACAGCTTGAGTGATGTCTTGCAACGGCAGGTATCTCTTTAAAACAACCATCTGTTCTCAAAGAATAATTTCTTCGCTTATAGTGTTGAGCATTTCTTGAGCATTTCCCTCATAACGGGATATTTACACTGCCTTGAAATTCACGCGTGAAATGGTGCAATGCTTGTTTAAAATCTTCTCTGACAATGACAAAATTTTTTCTTTCTAGGACTTTATCCCGTTGGCAAAACCGTGAAAACATCTCTTCCCTTTAGAAGAGCTCTAAACTGCCATTTCTCGCTCTGGTTTCAAGATAATTTCGCTACCAAGTTGAAATCTTCTAACAGCACGTCCTCGTCAAATTACGTGATTCTCGTAGGACTTGCTGTCAAAAATTAACCAATCAGAATTTTGCGGCCGCTGGCGGCCGCAGAAATAAAAAAATAGGGGTCTTTGTAGCGGGCGTTCCAGTTCCCCATTTTTCTCCCGTGTCCTTGCTCCCCTTCCCCTTCCCCGTTTTCGCCTGCTACGCAGGCTAAATCATGTTAAGATGTGGATTCAGATAATAATCATTTCCTTTCACTAGCTGGAATCTCTTAACCTTGGAAACAACAAATTTGAAGATCTTCCAGAAGTCCTCTCCTTTTTATCTGGCTTACAAAGATTACATTTGTTTAACAACCAATTAAGGAATCTTAGCTCTGTGGTTCTCAGTAAGTAATAAATTAATTAATTTTAGTCTTAATAACAGAGGCAAATAATTATGCAATGAAGGGCCACTTTTGTAGGCATGTATTTTCTGTGGCTTTTTTGGCTCAGAAGTGGGTTAATGGAACAAGAAGTAAAATAAGTGTTAAGTCTTGGGTCTGTGTATCTGGTTACCCATTTGGCTATTTGTGCTTTGCAGTCGGTTATGAAATGAGCAAACGACTCGTTCAAGGTACAGTGGAACCTCGATTTAACGAACCTCTATATAACGAAGTCCTCGGTATAACGAACAATATTTTTCAGCCCAGTAATAGTGTAACGTATGGAAAAGAACCTTGACATAACGAGCCCTTGATATAACAAACCAATTTCCCCAGTCCCCTGGCACTTTGTTAAACCTTTAAAGTGGCCCTATAATTATTCTGTTCATGTAGGTTAACACTCTTTTCCATCTCTCAGACTGACTTTGGACATCTTGTGAGGTTCACACAATGCAGTATTAGCACTGAGCACTGAGTACTTTAGCACTGAGTTATGCAGTGGCTAGGGTTAAGCACTGATTTGAAAATGGTTAGCTTTCTTATAATATTGTTATGGTAACTGTCTATATAAATTTGTTAAAAATTACCAATTCCAGCAGCTACAGTAGCTCTAGTTCGTGTAGTGGATGCACGTATACTTATGCAGTGAATGACTTGGTTTCAAAGCTCAAACTACATGTATACAATTTTTTTGTTGATAATATGCTCAGACATTTTACTTGTTGCTCACATTTTTCCTCACCCCTGCGAGACTCAGAAAAATACTACACAACTCGTAGAATATCCGTGCATATTATCTACCAAAACACTGAATAAGGTGTACACAATGTGCTGCATAGTACATCCCTGGTAGAAATCCTATACAGGATCCTACAGGATTTGCTAGGATCCTACAGGATCCTACCCAGGATCCTAAATGGCACCATGTTGTTTAGGATCCTACTCAGGTTCCTCTAAAGTCTTTCAGGAACCTGCTTAAGATTGTCCAGGATCCTGTTTAGGATCCTGTAGTATCTTGTTTAGGATCCTGCAGGATCCTATAGGATCTTAAACAGGATCCTATAGGATCCTATAGGATCCTAACAAGATCCTATAGGATCCTACAGGATCTTACAGGATCCTACAGGATCCTACAGGATCCTACAGGATCTTATATAGGATGTTATCAGGATCCTGGTTAAGATCCTACAGGATCCTGTTAGGATCCTGGGCAGAATTTTTACCAGGGATATACATTGTACATTTTCATGTAGTTTTCTTTTCATGCTGCAGAGTTCTGAAAATTTGCCCTTGCCTCCTAATAAAATGCCCTCAGCTGGTTATTCATGAATGCTGCTGGTCATAGAAACTGTGACTGTGGAGGATCTTTTTTTGTGTGTAAAACAGCTGTTGTCCTGGTTTAAAATGTTTTTCCAGGTGGACTCCAGAAGTTAACTTTTCTTAATCTCAATGGAAATCAGCTACAATCATTGCCTAGAGAAATAAACAGGTAGTAATAAGTATACTGAATGCTGTTTATACTTAAAGCAAATAATGAAGTTAATTTTCCCAGATTCTCTTCAGTATTATTTACTCGACGACTCTTTTACATTATTATCATCCTTGGAAATATTATTGAAAAGTGCCGCAAAAATATCAGTTTTGTGGCATTCTGAGAATTCTTCTGTATTGTGCTGCCTCGAAATTGATCAAATTACAAAGTGGTTTATTTCTAAAGCAAAGCAATATTTGAACATGGAATTTTCCATGCAGATTTTCCTCGTTGGTGTGTAGAATATATTCAAAGTAGAACTTTGTGGTGGCCGCTAGTTTATGTTTTTGAATTGCAATGGCATCACGTAAAACGTCTGGCAATATGATGCCTTCTTAATAATTTCTTGTAAATTTGTATTTTTAGAATAGTTTTTAAGCAATTGAAGGGCTGAGAGCATAACCGTCTTATGTCGAATTTTATGCTGTTTTTTCATTTTGCTCAAAACTGCCTGAATTTTTGCATATGACCTTCCCTTCATTCATAGAACATTGCCCAGATAATTTTTTCACTGATTTTTGCTCGTTTTCGAGAAAAACGAGGCCAAAAAGTCAAGTCGGCGTCGTTTGTAAAACAAGAGAAACAAAAGAAACCAGAGTTCTTTGTTTCTGTAAACAATGAAATGAACGCAACGAAGCGGCAAGAAAGCTGCTTTTCGAGTGATTATCTAATTAAATCACTGATCTTTGCGTATAAACGTTTGTTGACCAGCTCAGTTTCCTCGCAAATAAGCGCTTTCCTTGTAACCCCAGTCCTCTTAGCTTAGCTTAGTTTAAGATATATTGTATTTTTGTGTTTTCTATTTTCTACCTTAAAATTGTAAACATGTAATTCACACTTTGCGACAACATGTATTTCATAAACCTTCATTATTATAATTATTATGATGTATAAATGGTTGGATAAAAAACAAGGGGAACATTTTTAAACATTTCACTTTGTAGGGGGTGTTGCACTTGGCGTTTGGTTAGCTCTTTATAGGAACCGTAGCTTACAGGCATAGACATTCTCCATTTTGTTGTTTTATCTTAATCGTTTGTAACAGATTAATATTGAATTGTTAATTCCTTATGCACTCCAGACTGGTGTCATTACAATTCCTGAGTGTGGATCACAATCAGTTATGCAGTGTTCCCACAGAGATTTGTCACTTGATTAACCTTACAGAGCTGCACCTTGCAGATAATCAAATATCAAGGTATAACAAGGAGCTTTCCAAGATTAAATGACCCCACCCACCCACTTATGTCCAGGCTTGATATCTGAGAGTGAAAAATTCAGGTCCTGGTTTCTACCATCGTAAATTTGTCTTGTGAAGCAGGAGATGTATTTGCTTCACCTTGTCTTGCTCTGCCCCAGGGGGAGGGGACACTTCCTTTTTGGTATGGATCTGATGTGTGGTTCTTCAAACCCTAAAACCCACTCAGACCACAATACACCATTTTCCAGGCCTGACTGATGTACAGTGGTGAAACCAACACAACACATGAAAGAATGAAAACTGACTTGTAGGGGGAAAATAATTAGGACTTTTAGAAAGTCTTCTTAAATCCATACCCATTTTCAAAGCAGCCCTGGATTTCTCCTGGCACATCTGAAGCAGTAATTTAGGAACATTAAATGAGGAATTCATCTCCCCCCCCCCCCATCATGCTGCAGAAACCCGTAGGATTAATTGCCACCTGTTTGGGTGGACCATATTAAGGTTTCCTCCTTCTAAGGGCCTCTTTGAATAATGATGCAAAATTTCCTTAAGCCATTTCATTTGGTTGTTTTGTGCAGTCTTCCAGAGGACATGGCATTTCTCAGGAACCTTACAAAACTCTATGTGTACAAGAACTTTATTGAAGAGTTACCAGAGGTGAGGCATTCAGTACAAACTGTACTTCGTGTCATTTAAGCCCCAAATATAGTGACAGGCATCTAATTTCTCCTTACGATATCACTACTTGTCAAACATACAGGACATGAGAATAAAGAACTGAAGGTGATCACCAAAGACAAAATGTCTTGATGTTTATGTAATTTCTCCCAATTACTTCCATAACAAATATATGCAGAGCAGTTAGGAGCACATGAATATTGACACTGGAGCTTAAAGGGTCAAAAGAGTCAGTAGGAGGATTTTCTTTTGCGAGTAGTCAAAAAGTGAATGTGCACCTCTTTGCATTTGCACTGGTGCCTCTAGGCAAAGTTTTTGATAATAATGTCATTGTCATATTTTTAAAAACTTCCTGGTGGCTTGCATTCCATCCATTTCGTGAAAATGCAAGAACTATGGATTCAGAGTTGTCAAATTCCTTGCTCATGTTTGCATCTAGCTCTGCCTCTCATGATGCTTGCATTTAACTTTGATTTGCCAGATGAAAAGAAAGCCATTGAAAACTTTGTTAGTAAATTCCTGGTTATTTTGCTCATACATGCTTTAACAGGTTCAGTACACAAGATATGTAAAAAGTGCATGATACAGTATGTAGTTAGCAGATGCTTGGCAGACTTTTGTCAAAATTACAGTTAGAATGACAATTTTTGGAGTAGTGAAAGACAAAAACAAAGAAAATGGAACATGATCCACCAACCTTTGGGCAATTGGACCCTGCTGAATTAAACATCCTTGTTTTTGTGAGTCATCTCTGACTATAATAATAATAATAATTATAATAATAATAATAATAATAATAATAATAATTATTATTATTATTATTATTATTATTATTATTATTATTAAAGGCAGAGGCAAATGCAACCATTTGTTTGTCAAGTTTAAACTTTGTTTGTTATTAAAGATCTAGCACAGTGAGCTGAAGATGTCATTGTTATTTTTACCAGGGCTTGTCAAAATGTACCCAGCTCAGAGTACTGGATGTGTCTGCCAACAGGTTGCGGATATTTCCTGCTGAGGTGTGGTGAAAGTAATGTAATGTTTTTGTTTTGTGATTTGATTGCATATTTTATTAACAAGAAACAAATTAAACTTGTCGCTCTGTGTTTACAAAGTTTGGTAGTGGTGATGATCAACAATCAACACAGGTTTACAAGTACATGTATAAGGGATGAAAACACAATTATAACTTACAGCAATGGACAAGAAAATGACAAATAGAAATCATTATGATAACATATAAGGCAAATGTGACAAAAGCAATGGTGATAAACTACAAACTAACATTCACCAAAGAAACTAATACTTGTCACAAGCCAAAATTTACATACAAGCTGCATTAATATACAGGACAGTATATAGCCTGTATACAAATAAATTCGCCTGCCCTAGAGAATTTGAGAATTTTCATCAAAGACTCATGCAACTTTTCAAGTGATCATTCTTGTATTGTTTCAGTTCTGAGGTTATAAAAGAAACTAATTTTAAATTAAAATGTTATAAAGATGTTTAAGCTATCAACTGAAAATGTTAAAGGCGTGAAAAGAAAAAAGAAAAACTAAAACGAGGTCAAATGACACCGTTTCTGTTCTAAGTGTCTTTCTACTTTGTAATATTCTAGAAGATGTGTATCGAGAAATATCCATCTGTCATTGTTCCTGTTATTTCTGTTTATGTTCCAGCTGGCCCATCTCCCCCTAAAGGAGCTTTACTGTGAAGAAAACAACCTTCTACAGCACATTCCTGTTCACTCACAGCAAGAAGACGAAGTTTTGACATTAAAGGTGAAAATCTAATGTTACATTACATTTCTTTCATATTTCTTTCTCTTTTGTTTTTGTTTGTTTGTTTGTTGTTGTTGTTGTTGTTTGTGTGTGTGCATAACAAGCTGTCAGAGAGCGAGACTGTGCATGTAAGAACCCCACCGTCTCAAATTTTGGCTATCTTGAATCCCTTATTACATTCACAGTATCTTAGAGAATTGAAACTTGTTTTCCTTCAATGGATTATGTTGCTTGGTTATTTAAAACTCCAGCTATCTCCAACAGTAATTCCTTGTTTATCTAGTGTACTAGATAAGAATCACCCTAAAATTCCAGGCGGAAGATTACAGAACAAACGACTGATCCTTCCTGACCAGTTCAAACCATTAACTGACTACGCCAACTGTACAATTCATGTACTTTAAATGGCCTCACAGTTAATTATTTTTTCACTGTTAGGAGATAACAGCACGCCTTGTGTTAAAAGACCTTAAGGATGGGTAAGTTGCTGAATTCTGTGTTTCAGCAATTGAAAATAATAATTCCTTCAGCTGAGACTTAAAAAAGGGAAGGGAACTGCATAACCTTTGTCTCATAAATTTTGGGTCTGTAACGGTGTAATTTAATACCTCTCGTTATCTGATTATCTCGCTTCCCTGTATTTTCCCTAAAATTTCTCCGAAAAATACCCCATCCATTTAATTTTTCCTTTCCATATCCTTCGTCCCACAGCAATGTAATTTTCCTCAACATATTTCGTATCCCTTTAATTTTGTTAGACATCCGTGTCCCTAATACATTAATTCCCCTTCATTTATCCCATATGTTATCTTCCCCCCAGTAACCTGTATGCTTAGAATTTCCTCCAAATAACTCGTATTGTGATAGCCCCTAATGCGTGCTCACAGTTGGCCAGTATGGTCACTCCTATCTTTATCCTGGGTACCTCGCGTACTGCCGCGGAGCGGTCGGCCGACATGGTCGGGAGGACGCTGATCAAGGAGCGGCATAGTATTCAAAAGAAAATATAAGAAACTAAAGTTTGCGCGTAGGTAACACATCTTTTGTTTTGTTCCAAATAGGCGATCGTTTATAAAGCGTGCAATACGCCATTTTCCGAAAGTACAGGAGTTGCTGCAGTACGCCAGTGAGTGCGCAGTGTGTGGACAGTCCTTCCTTAACACCTGGCTGGAATGCGTACACTTTGTTGACGCCCATAAAGTACGTAGCATCAGTAGGGGACGGGGGAGTGTAAACTGTCCGCTTATCATACTATTTACTCCCTGTTCCCACATCCTCCTTGGCACTTCCTTTGCGCTTTGGTGTGTAACAAAAAATACACAGTATTGCGAAATGGGTTTTCTATCTCTCACTTATGTTGACCCTCATAAGTACATGTCATTGGTGTCATTTTCTTGTGCGCTCTGTTGACACCCATAAAGCATGCAACACCAGTTTTGTCTTGTTTTTCTCTTCTAAATGTTGAATCCAAAGATTTACGTACGGCGGAGAAATCAGTGTTATTTACTTGTGCAATTTGTTGACGTCCACATAATATGTGAAGTCATCTTGTTTGATGAGATTAAATATGGAAAGAGAAGTTTTTAAGAAATGGATTAAGAAGGCAAAGTTTCCAATCTGTAAGCATTACTCTATTAGGGGCCGTTTCCCCCCGAAGTCAATGAAAGCTAATCCTGGGTTAAATATCATCCTCAACGACTATCCAGCGAAATCCTGAGCGAAATCATCTTTGATTGAAAAGTTGAACTGAGGCAACGTTGATCCTAGTTTCGTTAAATTAATCGCACTTTGAACAACTAGGGCCATTAAATTATTTGTTTCTTGTCTGCATTGTTCCTCCAATGCTTTTTATTCTTCCAGGTTTTGCGTACAAAGACAAAACCAGGAATTATTCCAGTGCGAGGACTTTTATGCTCCTACAAGTGTTTCAACTCTGAGGGACATGATTATTTTGGCATCGCCTATGTTGGGGACACTTGATTATGTTTTACTACGGAGATAGGACGTTCAGCTCAAGGTCATTTACTTGAGAGGACTGCAAGCTAAGTTGCATTATGGAGCCGCTCCGTAGAGATCTCGGCCGGCCCGGTTTGTCATGTTTGAGGCAAAGTCTCCCCAGTAAGACGCCAGTTTGAGCAGAAACCGGAGTTGGTACACAGTCACCTTTATTTACTACCAACTTGTTCATAGCAGAGAAGTACAAAGAAGAACACACGTGAATTCCTCATCATAGAGACAAAAAAGGAACTAACAGTTACAACTGCATCGACAAAAACATCAAGTCAACAACAAATTCTCCGTTCAAAGCAACCCAAATAAACAGTTTCAACCTTTTTTAATTAAAAGGCATATTTTATTTTTGAGGTGTAGTAGGCTCGATTTACGTCTCCCTCTCGAGTTAGCATGCCCACATTTCCCCTGGGCCTAGCCTCCCACGCAGTCGTTTTTAGTGGATTAGGGCAATACGTCTCCCCTAAAAACGACTGCGTGGGAAGCTAACCTGGTCCCGGTGTTTAACGCGCCGACTAATGCTTATCCGGCGTTGAGAGGTAATCAGAGTGTCTTGTTCTCTTGACTAAAAAGATTTTAATTCACCGTACAGGAAAAGATGGCAGCTGTACATTTTACCGCAATGCCTTGCGAACCTAACATAGCCAATAGGCACATAAAAGCCATATTTGTTGCATTTTGTCCCTGTGCTAGCAACATTGTGTATGCTAAGTTTAAAGTTTTCAGAACTTTCCTTTGCGTTTTTTAGGAGCGTTTTTAGGGGTTTTGTGCGCTAAGAATTATCGGTAAATGTACCAGTCGCCATCTTTTTCGGTACAGTGGATCTCCTTAGACTGCAAAACAGTCGTAAATTTGCGTTGATCCGTCGAAAGCACACGGTCTTCGTGCGAAAGGTCTGGAGCCAGAGGAGAAGGCTGAAATTCCGGCTAGATGTTGCTTGCATCACAAGAAGTTGCTTAAACGTCTATGATTAAGGTGGCTCATCTGGATTTTTCCAAGGCCCACCATCCCAACTTTGAACGCCTAATACTTTACTGTCTGAGCTCCGTGGGGCAAGCTGCTGCACACATTTACTAGAGAATGAATGAACTTGTCAAAAAAGTAGGTTTGATTGACATCGGTGTCACCATAGCAACGAAACGATGACGTCATGATTTTTGTATATCAGCAATTTTCTCGACACCTAGACCTAAACTTCTAAAACGACCTATTGTCTTTTATAGTCTAGGTGTAGATCTTCAAGACTGCAAAGTTTGAAAAAATTCTATGAGAGCGTTTTCGAAAAAAATCGGGTTGAATATTTTCCAGTAGAAAACAACAGATTTACGTTATTTTCTATTGTTTCATCGATACCAGTGTCATCCTGACAGACTGAAACAATGTTTCATCATGTGTCATAGTTGAAGCAGCTACTTTTCCTGAAGGTTTTATGCGGTTTGCTTCCCTAGATTTCAAATGATGTAATCAGAAGTAATGTCTCAAATATGCTCATTTTACACAGAGAAGCAATGTCTTTGTTACGGACGTTTTTATTCAAAAACTAGTCAATGAATTTTCTTTTAAATCTTGTGATCTCAAGTCTAACATGTATTGAACTATCCCTGTAAATGTCACGCGCAGTGAATCATTTTAAGGGCGCGAAATACAAATAAAAGTATAGGAGACTTTTGCACTCGTCTCCAAAATTTTCATTGCCCCATCATTTGTTGACAGCCGGTTTATTTCAGGAGTTTCTCTTTTGTCTGTATCCACATATTTGTGTGCTTTGGGATCAACAAGTTTGCCATGCCTGCTTGCTACGCTTCGCTGGCGCCGGAGGTATCGTGAAAATTCTCTTCTTAGTACAATGGCAATTAACATAAGGCTTTCGTAGAATTTTAGCTAACTAACGGAAAAGACGGCAGTGAATTCCACCAGGCGATTATCTTACGAGAAGGGAGGAGGAGACTTAAACTAAGAAAAAAGATCCATTTGGGGGGCTTCTTAGATATAAAATCAGTGAAAATGGTTGGAAAAAGATGGAGTCTTTTTCGGTTTATGGTTGTTTATTCACTAATTTTCTCGCTGTCCCCACTATATGAGAGCCTGGAACAGACTTTCAAGAGGACTTAGACAAACTTCATCACTGGAGCTTGTGCAATCAGATGGATTTCAGCATCAAAAAATGCAAGATCATGAGAATTACTAGGAAACAAGTTCCTTTTACCAACAGTGTGTGTATGAATGATACTGTTCTTGAGGAGGTTAAGGAATTTAAGGGTCTGGGAATATTGACTGATAGCAGTTTGTCCTGGAACGCTCATATTGATATGATTACTGCTAAGGGAAACAGAATGCTGGGCTTAATCAAAAGAACTTGCAAGGATCTCAAGGATACAACCACCTTAAAGACCCTGTATTGCTCACTAGTCCGGTCTAATTTGGCGTATTGTTCAGTTGTTTGGTGCCGATTCACAAAGAGAAATATAAACAAACTAGAAAGAATTCAGCGTAGGGCAACCACCAAGTTTATTCTAAAATCCGAAGAACCATATGATGTTCGTTTAAGCAAGCTTAAGCTGTTAACCCTCGAACAGAGGCGTTTCCTATTTGATGTCACTTTTTTGTTTAAGGCCCTTAATGGTTATATGGATGTGAATTTCTCTCAATTTTCGGATTTTTATTGTCAAGAGGACCGATACTCTCTTCTCCACTTTGATACAAGATCACTAAAAGGAGATATGCTAGGACAAATGTACTTAAAAACTGAGTTTTTCCACAGAATAGTAAACAGATGGAACATTCTGCCCTTTGAGGCCCGCGCTGCTTCTAGTGAGGATATTTTTAAATCGAAGGTTATAAAATTTTTAATTAACATGTAATTTGATTTTTCTTTTCTCTTAAGGTATTCACAGTTAGCTATTAGTGGTAATATTTTTTATATACTTGTATTGTAGTCTATTTTTGAATAAGGTGATTTGTTTTTATATGGGTTGCTGAACTCTTTTACAAATAGTCCTTATGGCCGTTTTTTATAACTGTTAATAATTTTTGCCATTAAATTGTAATAAATAAATAAGCACTAGTCGTGTTTGGTTTACCCAAAACCGAAACTTTCCAAGATAAACTCGATTTGTTGAGGCCTTTCGCCAACTTTGAACCTCTGTGCGTGCCATTCGGTTCGCCTCCAGACTTATTGATTAACTTCTGGTAATTAGAACACGACGAGTCTCCAAAAGAATTTTTAGTTCGAGATTTGTCAAACTGTGCACCAACCGGTCTGCTCACGTAAATGTTGATCGACCCAAAAGTTACGAAACATCTTCGTGTCGTGCTGTAACTGTCAGCGATGACTTCATTCGGGCAATAAGTCAGAAAGCAATCCCAAAATGGCCTTGCGGATGCTTCTTATCGTCCAGCAGTAAAAAGCAGGGTTCACCAAGGAGTTCATAAAGAGAACGGTGTGAGCAATGTTGAATACAGCCTTGAAACGGTCATCGCTCGTTCTAGCTACGGCCAAGACAATGTTTAGGATAAGATATGGGGAGTAAAAAATCATCATCAATAAAACCAGCCAGGTAACAGTGCGAGTCGATGACCGATACTTGGCGATGGTGGTCAGTTCAGCGGGCTGTTGGTTTTGCTGTGTCGCTTGGGCGTCCTGCGTTGCCTGTGTATGTTGTTGGTTATGCTGTGCTACCTGAACATCCGTTTCAACTCTGGATCGGTGTCGCTGGATCAATCGCAGCAATTTAGCATACGCAAGTGTAGTCACAGTTAAACAAAGGCCAAGCAGAAGTATCATGCAGTAAAGAAAACTTATTGGGTAGATAAATAGAGGGATGGTCGCAATAATGCTTATTATCCACAGTACACCCACTGTTCTGACAGTTTGTCGTATAGTGACTACAGTACGATATCGCACACTAAGAACGATCGATAAGAGTCTGTCAATGCTGATGGCAGTTAGAGTTGTCAAAGACACAACGCCCAAAACTGACGCAAGAGTCTTGCTCACTAGTGAAGCGATGCAGTGAAGCCGCAAGTTCCCATGTAATTCGCCTATTTTGTGCGCGACAAAGATAGGCTGGACAAAGCATCCAACGCCAAAATCGGTCAGTGCAAGATTACTAAGTAACACATTGGATGGGGTATGTAGTTGTGGTTTTCTCCACACCGCTATCATCACCAATATGTTGAGTACGCTTGCTGGAAGAGCACAGATTGAATTCAAAACTATGCTCGCTACATACGTGCTGTAGAAATCCTCAACCGCGCTTCGTCTGTACACGATGTAAAAACAATTTATGGGAGATTCAGGCTGGGTAGAATGGTTGACAGAAGTCAAGTTCCACTCGCTTGAGTTATATTCTGCCATTTGTGGAACGAACTGGGACGAAGCATTAAACTCGATTTCAAGAGCCTTAATGCAACTTCCTGATCGCGGAGAAAACGCGGAGCGCGTGTAGACGAGAAGGTCAGTGGTTTCTTCTCGGTGGCCTTCACAAGTAGAGCGTCTTGTTTGAAAAATCAAAATTTCAGTTGATGTCGAAATTAGCTAGTTAAACGTACAAGCAATAAGATTATATACGCCAAATATTCGATAGCACTTCACTTAGTTTTCTTTTTTATTCTCCATTATTTGTTCAGCCGTACACTGCATGAATAAACGATTGAATGATGTTGACAAAGATGAAACCACATCAGTCGCGTTGAAATCAACGTATACAATGATATGAGACCTTTGTTGAGAGTTGAGTCGCTTTATTTTCGGTTAATTAGGAACTGTTCTTAATAAAATTGAATTAATCGTAACGATAGAATTTAGTGTATAATTGTTATATCTGTGAACATCCTGTTGCCAGGATTGCATTTCATTTGCGCAATTTTTTTTTGTGCAAATGCTTGCTTCGTTGAACACCTTAAAACGCATTTATTTGCTTTGTGTCAGTTTCGGGCCGCCTTTTGTTAATATATCTGTGCTCGCTATTTTGTCATTTTCTTTACAGAGGTGAAAGCGATTTTCTTTTGACACAAACTACAACTTTAATTTTCTCTTCATCGTCATTCTATGGAAAAATTCAAATTATCGTAGAATAGAAATTGAAAAAAATTAAATTATTATTACTGAGTATATTATTCTTTAAAACGCTTTCTCTCTTTCAAAGCATCTTTCAAATTCGCCTTCACCAAATAAAAAAATTATGTTGTTCAAATAAAATGTTACACTTAAACGTACCGAACATTTTCTGTATCTAATAAGGTAAGCTGGTCTTGGAAAGTTTGTTGCCATGGCTACATAAATTTTGAATGATTGGCTCGTTTCCACAAGTTCTTTGGTCGCGATGTCCATTGGTCAACTTTATTAAACGGATTGGAGGGGTGGGTGGTCGTGACAAGCCTACTCAGAGGACCCTTGTGAGCAAATTCCTTCTTGGTATATTCATACGATGGATAGGATCTGAGAGAGAGAATGATAATTAAAAGTCAAAGCGTAGCCAGATTTCACTTGACCGTGGAAAATCTGGGTGCGAGAGATTAAGTTAACAAGCAGAGAGAGAGAAATAACTCCTCTCAAAGTTTTTTTTCCATTTAGCTACAGTAAGAATTATCCTTCCTCTCAACACAACTCTGGCCGTAGCCTGTAAAGAGGCTCTCTGGTTGGGGAAAGAGGGCAGAAAACAAAGGGCAAGAACTTCCCCAGTCTACGCTCGGCTTGCTCCGCTCGCTGATTTATTTTCGCGCTTTCTCCCTACTGCGGAGCCTGTTCACAGGCTACTCTGACCGATTAAAGGAAGATAAAGGTCCATAGTCAGTTTTTAACTGTCCTCAGTTATGAATGTCACGATAAAGAAATAAAAATTGACCGTGGGTTTTTGCAACTGTGCACGAAACTAATTGGTTCCCTGACAGACAACGTTTGTGAGTGCTGTTTCATAGAAAAGTTAAAGGAGCTACGCCACGGATAACGCGTCTTAAAAAACTGGGCCAATTTTTTCAAGTTTGTCATTTTTAATCCGTCTTAATCTCTCTCAGTCTTAGCTATCCTTGTTTAGTTTTAGTTGATTATTACTCCTTTGGTGTTTTTCCACCTTAGGAAACTATTGTTTTGAGGTTTCCCAAAACGTGAAAGTATTGTTGTCAGATCAGAAAAATGAATGAAAATCCCGTGAAATAGTTCCTTTAAATCTCCTTTTACACAATATCTAAATATCGTCGTTTCTCGATTACAATTGTTTGGTTGTCTAGTAAGCAATTAGACTCTTCGTCCGCGTTTTCTATAAACGACAGTCTACTCGGCTACGCCTTGTTGACTAGTTGTTCACTCATTGAATCAATCTGCCCTAGTTCAGCTAGTTTTCCCGCCGCACGTTAAAGGTGCTGTTACACGAGGAAATTTTTCCTGCAATTTGCAACGAAACAGATGATGGGAGCATTGCGAGGCAAGTTGCAGAATGCTTGTTATAGGCTGCAACTTATCTCGCAACGTTGAGAAAGTAGAAACCTAGTTTACTTTTCTGCAACTCGCAGCGCAATTTCTCGTTGCGAAACATGTTCTGAAGCGGGGGTGTCACGCGCAATTTCGTTTGCAGCTTGTCTCGTAACGCCGTTACATTGCAAGTTGCAGAAAAAATTGCCCCGTGTAACAGCGACCGTAAGGAAAGGTTGACAAGACGGTTTCTTTCCAAGAAATTTAGATTGCGCTCGGTGTCAAAAACACCTACACGCACAGTTTCACATCAAGGCTTTGTAACGTCTGGAACTGTTGAAGCTTTCATATCAGCCGCCACTGCCCACTTTGCCTAGGCCCGGACATTTTAAATTAGTGTATACCAAATCAGTGGATAGTGTTTTTCGGCGTGCTCTGATTGGCTACTCAAACTCGGGATAGCGTGTTCTATTCTCTTTCCGGCATTTTTCTTGATTTAGTGGGCGAATTTTTAATAACTCATTTCTCAGAAAAAAAAAAGAAAGAAAGAATTTGGTGCTGGCCATCCACTGGTTTAGCATATACTAAAACAATTATCCACCTGAGTGTCGGTGAAGAGTGGTATATATTTACCCCGCCGCTTCTTAGTTGTTTAATGTTTGCATCATCATACCTGTATGTTAACTTGGAAAAGTTTACGAACACTTCATCCCAGGATCCTTGAGGAGGTCTGGGCTCCACTGGATATCGAGAGATATACCCTCTGTACCCAGGAGTGGGCCTGGTGCTGAAACACATGCAGTAAATAAATTTGTAAAGTAACGCAGAAGTTGACATGGAAATACCGGACATAGAACTGACTGGACTGAACTCGTCAAACCTAACTGGTAATTTTTAAAAAGTTGAAACCACGAATTCGCTAGCTGACTCTTTCTTTTGTTACCGTTTTGCAATGATGGTATTCAGACAATTAACTCGTAGTAAAGACAAAAATGTAAAAATTAGAATACGCCTTGATCAGGAGCCATAATCGGGGACGGAGCCCGTAAGCGCGGGGTCCACGCGGCCCTATCGAAAAAGACAAATGTGCTATTTTTAGAAAAAATTGCGCCACCCTCAACGTCATAAACGCGCGTGGCTACACCCAAATTTGCGTGGTTATAATTATTTGATATCCGGTATGCCCGAGTACACAATTGTTTTTATTATTAAAAACGCAATCACTAATTGCTATAAAAACAAGGAAGAGAAAAAAAGAGAGAGAAACTCCGAGATAAAAGGGAACAAGAATCGATCGCGATCACATGACTGACCGAAAAAGGCGCCAAAACCTTGCGAAGTGTTGCAGCGTTTCTTTGCGGAGCTGAATGAATCAATGAAACTGCTCCGAAGTGAACGTACAAGCACAAGGTTTGGGAAAAATCTCCCAATTATGGGCTCTGAAATGTGGTACGGGTTTGATTTTTCCTGAAAATTGTTGTAATCGTCGTTCAAAGCGGATTGAAGCTGTACGATCTCACCGTTACGGCTGCGGGAGTTCAAATGAACGAGTTTGAAATCGCTCCGTTCGCACAACGCTGACAACGGAGCCATCATGTGTTTGTTTGATCGAACTGAAGACAGGATTAATAATTAAACTTGAACGATAATTACTATGCAGCTCACGGAAACAAGACTACGGAGGTGAGGAACATTAGAATTCACCATCTTACTTTTTAAACGCAAACCACAAAACGCAGTTTTTCTTAGTTTAGACCCCGCCGACGGAATGGTAAAAATAACACTCAAACAACGTAAAAAACTATTCAACGTATTTTACGTGGCATCCTACTTGTGTCTAAATGTCTGGAGCTGCTCAAGGGAACACAGATAGAGCCACAACGAGTACAGGTAAACCAGTGTCAATTTTGTGTGGTATAGCCAAAAAATGTCGCCTTTTCTGTTACTGGATTTGTTCAATGCTTGCCGTTCAGACTGTTGCATGATTTTTGTACTGACTCGCCATAAAGAGTGTGACAATTTTTATTAAATGCTTCTTTCCAATTTTACTGTGCTTTATTTTGACTTGTCTCGATATTTCGGACTCAAAGCCTTCCGTATGAAACCTGCTGTTTGTGAAATTTTAAGAACAAGTGATCGACTGGACGATGAAAGAAATTGTAAACAAAGCGCTAAATGCTTAAAATTCTATTTCTGCAGTTTCTTTTCGTCCTAAGAAATCAAGCACTCTGAAACAACTTAGATTTGTGTCTTAGTGAAGTTCAGTCGTAATTTCTTCTTAATTTTGCTTCGATACAAAGTAATTTTTCTCGCCGGGTTGCTGGCAGAGAAAAATAATTTTAAAAGCTCACTCTGTCGTTGAAACCCTTGCCACACCCACTGCGCTATGTATCCCTTCTAGGTTCGTAAATTGCCCAGAAAGTAATATTAAGTACTAGGGCAGCATGGAGTTTCACTTCATCTTTCTCCTTCTCATCGACGGAAGTAGTTTTTTTTTCTCTTGGTGTTTTTCCAGTTCTCTATTTTGTCGACGATTGATAACGCACCACGAGAGCATTTGATTGAAAACAAGGCGCGCTTTTCACTATTCTTGGTCTTCATTATAAACATTTCGGCCATTTCGGTAAAGGCGGGCATTATTTCAGAAAACATACGCTGAGAAATCTCGACAGACATTTTCTTTGCTGACTCGGTATTTGAATATATGTTACTATTTTTCTTGCAGTGAAAAAAGTGACAACGATTTATCAGTGCGTTACTTTTCTTCAGTACGTGCTTGGAAAATCATTTTACAGTCTTTGCGGCTGCCCTTCAATCTCTGTACGTCCTCAGAGGAAATATATATTCGAGATGCATTTTCCCTTTTTCTGCCTGATTCGCCTTCAACTGATTTTTTCGTAGTTCGACGCCATTTTTGCCTGTAAAACGTTTCTTCCGTCTAACGGGGAAATCCTCGTCCGACATGTCCGACACATCTTCGCCACAGGATTTTTCTAAAATATTCTCACTGCCATCATCGGAATCACTCGTATAATCCTCATATCCAGAGTCACTATCCAGAAAGTTCTCCCCAAGGGCTTGCCTCAAATTAGGAAGTGACACTGATGACAGAAATTGAATTTATTCATCTCCAACAAAGGTAATTTCCGACGCCATTTTGTTTGTTTTTCTCTGCGCGGAGTCCTCGCAACACACACGCGCGTGTGTCACGCGCGATGGCGCAGTTTTTTTCTAAAACTAGCACATTTGTCTTTTTCGATGGGGCCAACGCCAATACTGAAAATAGCAGTTAGTTACGGTCTCCATCCCCGATTATGGCTCCTGGCCTTGATCGGTGTTTTGTCCTAAAAAGCTTAAGGTGTTTTTTTTAAAACGTAATGCCATTCGTTACGTCCAGTTTACGTTTTTAACGACCATTGGATATCGCTGACAAATTATGGAGTAACAGTCTGAAAACCATTCACTGGAAAGTTAATTTAAGCATAACGAATCATTCACTAATACTGTAGTAATACATATTGTATCTACATACCTAACAGAATTCACGTTGCCTTTTCAACGGTAGAAAATCACGAATTATATATTTTGACTCAACACTTACCCCTTTCCACCCCCTTCGCGCAAATTTTGTGGAGATTAGGGGGGAGAGGGGTAAGGAGAGCACAGCTCAGAGCCGTTACGTGTATGTTTTTACAAATTCGCTCCGATATAATTCTTATTATGTTACAGTAAACAAGTTAGGAAGCAAGTACATACAATCGTATTTTCCTCCCTTCTGTTATTTCCATTTTCGGCATCCTGACTGGTTCTTCAACTCGTTTTACTGACTTCAGCGCCTCTTTCTCTTCAAGTCTAATGTAGTAACAAAAAGTGCATGAACTTTAAAACTACTGAAATAACAATTTATTTTGCGGTAGTATGGTCAAAATAACACGGCTATACTGTATGGTAAATAAAAATAATAAAGGTTTATCCGACTTATGGTTAAAACTTAACTCTTCAATGCTAAGATCCTGAAAGAGCCCTTTCGCTACAAAGTTGTTTCTAACTTCTCCTGGATATCAGCCTTGTAGGGGAGGGGGTGGGGAGCGGTGGAGAAGAATCCGAAGGGACTGACGTGACCTACAATATTATTTTTTTAAGTGTCCTACTCACTACTGACCAGGAATACAGCTTGCGAAAATGCAACTGTCTTCATCGCTCCTGCGGGCAGGTGGTCCGCGGGCGAACGTTCCTAGCGGTCTATAGTGATCAGAGAAGGTTGCTCACGCGTGCTTCTTTTCATGGCGAGAATCAACACTACCTCGTCAAAGATTACTGTACCTTTAAAGTCGTTACTCTGGACAGAGTGTCAGCTTTCGGTTCCTTTAATTTCGGAGTTTATTGAGGAAGAACAAATTAGATCGTTACTTCAAGAAGTTCCGCACTTCCATCACTAGTATAACTTCCTACCTAGTTGTAGACGTGGAAATGGTGCGAAACAGTCTGTCGGACTCATACTGGTGAAACTGGTTTGATCTTGTTTGGAACTGGTCCCAGACGCACGCAACTTTTTGCCATATCTCGGGTTCAGGCTCATTTCTAACTGCTCGGTATCTGACGAGGTCCGCGTTCTTTTCATGGAGCGGAAAAGCTACCAACACAGCCCTGTCAGAAGGCTTTTTAACAACGACCTAAACAATGAAATAATATAAAGTACACAGCACAGAGAACAGATTGTGCAAGCACAGGTCCCTGCATACACGGCCACACGAATGGACTCTGGAAATCGTTGTAGGAAAAAGTCCCGTGTAGTGTTTAAACCAGCGGGGACATTCCTATTTTTTGGTGGGTCGACTATTTTATTTGGTCACAGAAGCTAGCCGCACGAACAGTAGGCACGAGGGGAATACACACTTTGAAGGGACAACCCCCGCGACTAGTCGCGTGAAGTCAACTGTCCAGTTTGAATTAGTGGGACTGAGTTGCTGAGACCATATTGACAAAAAATGGGTAGTTATACACGACGTGACTTGGTGCCCGAAACTAGTCGGAGGGATTAGTCGCAGGAATAGTCCCCTAGTGAGTGCCGACCTGGAAAAAACTCGAAAGAGCACTGTTATTAGTTCAAATCTATTCGGCAAGTTAGTCCCTCTGTTTTCTTTAACATGCTTCCTTGCATCACACCCCCCCCCCGGGATGCTCTTCGTCTCGCTTAGGGGAGTAAATTGCAGATTTTGGTCTCACTTAGGGTGTTCAGGACAGAAAGCCAATATTTTTACCCATACAGGTATCGCTTAGGGTTGTGCGTTGAGAAATCTATAAATTATATTAAAAAATAAGAAATATCTATTATATTAAAAAAGGGCACAGCATTTATCCATTTCCATTGTTCACACCTCTCAGTCACTATATCTCTTATTTGGTTGTCTGTTTTAGCATGTTCTCCTTTAGCGGTCAAATTAAACCTGAGCCACGCCCAGATTGGTCTCCTTTAGGGGCTTAATTCTAACTTTCTTACGAGCATCCCTGTTCCTTTTATCTGGGAGTCCCCCCCGGATCACACCATACAGGTATTTGTTCAGGTGATTCGCCGTTCTCCTACCCTGCGCTTAAAAAACAAGCGTATTTCCTCCCTCCCTTGAAAAGTTTGTTTGTTTGTTTGTTTTTTTTGAAGAGAAGATAAAGAAGGAGACCCACTTTTGCGAAACAACAACAACAACATCAACAAGGACAACAATAATCCAATGTTGTAAGAACTCACCATTTGCTCAGGGAACACTTCAGCCTTCTCTTCCTTTTGCTGTTCTTTAATCGGAGGGAAAACACTTCCTATTTGTTGCGTTATTTCTTTCTTTTTCTTTCCTTTTGAGCCCCTGATGCTGCCAAGCCCCAAAGCAGGCGGGCGACTCATTTCCGACGGAGGTCTCTGTGGTCCAGTAGGGAGATTGTCAGGAAAAGATCGCGGCTGGAGCTTCTCACATTCCACTACAAATCGTGGAATGGCGTGATATCTCATAGGCGTTTGAGAAACCCGCCTTTCCAGTAGCCGAGTCATATTATTGAATGAGATTTTTTCTTCGGTACCAGCCATTTCTAATCCGACGTCAGGCCCTGGTATAAATTCAAACTCAAGTTTACACGCAAGACCAATTACCACGTAACAGTTTTAATTAATAAAAAATAAGCGCGCGCTAACCCCAGCCTTCTATACAGCTAATTACTAGCCTGAGTTTCTAAAAAAGTTTCCGTTAAGGCCCAGTGATACGAGCAACATTTTCGTGCAAGTTGTCACGCAACAATGCTGCCGTTGCAAGTTGAGATTGTCTGTTCCGCGTATTACCACCTTCTCGCGCAACAAACTTTCATGTTGCAGAAAGTAGATGTCGCTTTTACTTTCTGCAACATAAAAATTTGTTGCGCGAGAAGGTGGTAATACGCGCAACAAACAATCTCAACTTGCAACGGCAACATTGTTGTGCGACAAGTTGTACGAAAATGTTGCCCGTATTACTGGGCCTTTAAGGCCAAAGTACCGGCAACATCAGTCGTGAAACTTGTCGCGCAACAAATGATGCTTTGCAAGTTGAGATTGTTTTGTTGCGCGTTCAGCGCCACCTCCGTGCTTAAGAAATTTTCTTGTTGCAAAAAGTGGAAGCGATGTTTACTTTCTGCAACATGAACTTTGTTGCACGAGGAGATGGTAAAACGCGCAACAAACAACCCCAACTTGCAACGCATTATTTGTTGCGCGACGAGTTGCTGAAAATGTTTCTCTTACTACTCGGCCTTAACCTTGCGTTGCCGAAGCGTTTTCGAAGATTTCCCGTACGTTCCAAGTATTTCTTCCCCGTCCCTGCATTTGTCTCTGTGATTCTGGGAAATTTCTCGTTAGGTGCCCCTGTTTTCTTTATCCCACGCGATACAATTTTTAAGGGGCTTTCGCATTAGATGTTAGTAAAAAGTACTTTCCGCCCTTTTGCCGTATTTTTTTAACCTTTTGTTAATATCTAGCTTTCTACAAGGGCGCTAATTACCGCTTCTGCTGTGGTACGTTCAAGAACTTCTGTGGTTGAGGAGAACACTTTTCCTGTGCTCTCCTCTATTACCTCTAGGACAAATCTTGATATAATGTTTCTCTTTGTAGGAAGAATTGCTCAAATTCCCCTTTAAGAAGCGAGAATTTGGTGAATGTTGTGGCCATACATTGTTTATTTTTTTAAAGTTAAAATGACTCGGTCTATGAAAAATAAAAATAAGAAAGGGCGAACCTGCGTCCTTTCCCGTCTTTTTCACTGTCTTAACGTTAACATTGTCAAAGTTTAAAATGTTCCATGTGAAATTTCCTTTTCAATTTTGTTGCTGTTTCTATGGAATTTAGGTAAAGTGTTAAGAAGTTGAAATCACTGAAACTTGATCCTCAATTGTTTTGTCCAGGGTACTGGGTACTATTTAAAGGCCAACAAAACTCAACAAAAAAATGCCAAGAGAGGAAAATGAGAGAGAGGATAAAAATAAAAAGTTGAGCTGGTTGGATGCTTTTTTAGTCTCGAGTTTGGCACACGCCACCCACGAAATTTTGCAACTGTTGCCCCAAAATGAAGGAGAACTTCGGTTTTTACTTTGTTTACAATGTCTTTGAGAGTTTAGCTGCAATTTTGGCAAGGTAACGCTCAGAAATAAGAATTTCAGGTTTGTGCCTTTAACCAAAAGAATCAAAGGACCTCCATGGATGTGCCTACATTTTGTAAAAACTTCTGAAAATGCATCTAAATTATCTTTTAAAATCCTCAAGGGCCACACCTTCCAGGATGCAGGCTTTACGAAGAGAATGGAAAACCAAAGATAAAGAAAACTTCTTTAATTGCCGTTCTCAACAAACAACCTTTCAACACTAATTTACATTTAGACTTCTTTCACCAATGTGGGATTTGATGTTGACAGTTTCCTTAATAGAATGCAATCACAAGGACACCAGTACATATTTGTTCTCTGAATAAACTGAATTAATAAACAGAGGGGACACAAGCAAGAAAATGCTGCACTTGGCATGGTTTAATCCTTGCCATCTGCCCATTCACACATCTCTTTGTACCACTCCTCTTCCCATGGCAACATGTGAAGAACCTGAAATGCAAGAGAAATCAGGGTTTACCTCGGTGTAAGAAACTGACAAGATTTTCTTTGTTTGCTAGCTGTTGTTTCGCTGTGCGCTATTCTTTAAAATGTTTTGTTCCCTTTATATTACGTCATCTGTGAGTTTCAAGGGATCTTACACCAAAGTAAAGCCAGAAATCATTGTAATGAACATCTGTTCACATGCAGGTAACTGCTCTGACAAGTGAGAAAACAAGAAATTCTGAAGTTCTGGCTAAGTAAGCAAGGCAATTTGTATTTCTTAGTAACAGCTACGGCAATGCATTTATTTTATTCAAATATTTTAAACATTTTCAAATTTGTTCAATTTTATGGAAGAGATTGGACATCAGCACAAATAGCAGCCCATTCATGATTTCTTTTCTTTTCCAAATAGGCCAGGGGATAACATCCTGTACTAAATGGCTAATGTTGCAATCAAACGAACTTGTACAAGGTGTTGAGCACAGTTACAATTAGCAGCAAAATTGCTGAGACACTTTCGCCCAAAACTTACAGTACTTTTGCATAGGCAATATTGCCTCAACCCACAGGACAGTTGCCATTTCCTCCAAGTACCCCTCCCTCCCCCTTTCAACGTTGTTGGCCAATGTTTTGCACATGGTCCATGTAGCAAAACAACACTGAAAGGGGAAAGGGTGCAGGTAAAGTGACTGGGAAAGCGAGACTTTGCACCTGCGCGTAACAGTGTCTCCAGTACTTTTGCAGGTGATTGTAGATTTTATCAATCAATAGATATCTATAATACCAAATTCTATCCATGGTTTTAACTGCAGGTTATCAAAAGGTCCTCGTTCAGTTAGGTGTGTTGAAACTGTCATATAAGAATTGGTATATACATGAATCAGTTGTTCACTTCTTTCACATTTGCTCCTGCTATGGGTTTACCCGTTTTCCCTGACATGTATTTGTTTTGCATTTGGTTATATCCATTATCCAAGAATTTGAAACCATGTTTCAACCTGCAAAGTTACACTCAAGAGTCAACTGACTGTCTGTTATCAATGCAACGTTCTGTGGCAACAACTCATCGGTTTAGGTAACCACAAAACATTTAGAAATGTTATCATAGCAATGCACTTGGAACTGTTTATGAAAGTTATTACTGTTGAAATTTCAACACTGTTCGTAAATATTCCACAAATACTGCTTTCAATACCACTTTTAAATGAAAAATTGTGTCAATTAAGGGTGGTGCCTCCTAATACAGATGTATTTTTGCAAAGGTTATGACCATGGGGGAAAAGCAGATCTTAGCAAGGGCTATTAGAATCCAAAAAGAAAAATGTGGGTAACCACGCATTTGCCAGAGATAATTAAGCAACCATAATTCTAAAATACCATTAAAATACAAAGAATATATGGCAATTTCTTTCCTAATAAGCTCAATTATCTCTGAAAAATGCATGGTTACTCCCAATTTCTTTTTGGATTCTGATAGCCCTTGCTAAGATCTGCCTTTTCCACATAGTCATAAACCATGGAAAAATATTGTAAATTCCGAATATCCCGAGATGCGCAGAACATATGCACAGTAACAAAAGGAGGTACCGTCCTTAACCTCATTGATGGGGATTCCTGTACAATCTTTTCACTGTTTATTTCCCACCCTCTCAAAAATGCAATTGTGAAAGACCACTTTCATCTACTTTGGCACCGAAAAAATAACAAACAAAAAAGCAACATCTTTCCTCTTGGTTTTCTCCTCTCTGAGAATTCTTTTGTATGCTATTTATCAGGTCAGTTGACAGACAGGGACAACAAATCAAAATTAAAATAAATAATCCACTCTCTATAAATTTTATGTACAACTTATACTTACAGAGTGTGGATAAAAAGATGTTCTGAGTGGGATTGGGGGGGGGGGATCTTAAAATGCATCAGCACCTTTTCATCTTTTGAACAGTTGGGTTTGTAGACGAATTGGCTTACCTTTATGGAAAAAATGGCAGGGACGTAGCCATTTTTTTCTCACAAGGGGTGAGGGGTCTCATATGGAGACTCACCAATAAACGTGAGCTACATGTCGCTGTGTAATAAACACTGTGCCAATTTGAAAGCCTATTATCTTGTATGACAACGAATCACTGAACTTACAAATCCAAAGAGCGTGACTGGGTTTCTATGAGATAGCTGATTTGCTTTCTTATTCTTATTCTTATTATTATTATTATTATTATTATTATTATTATTATTATTATTATTATTATTATTATTATTATTTCATCCTTAAGGGGGGTCAAGGGCACCCTAGGACCCCCCCTGGATATACCCCTGGGCCTGGTTGGATAAATGGTAACAAAACAGAGTACACTATCCACTGGATACTGATTTATCCAGTGGATTGAGTTATCCGCTCTTTGACCAACTGGGGCCAGAATGGGTAATTTTTTACAGTACTCTGCACTGTACCATTCCAACCTGCACAAAGTTTGTTACTTGAACCTTTAAGGGAAATCAAACAAGGTTTGAGTTATCATGAGTTCAGGTTATTGAGGGTAAAATTAAATTTTAATAAAAATGGACTGAAGCAAAAAATCATTCACTTTGAGTTAGCAGGAAGTTCGAGTCACTGGGAGTCAACTGTAAAATACATAACTTTTTCTCACAACTTTTCGACATCTGTTGACAACTTTTGATGGCTTCAATATCATCTGACTAATCAAATCTTAGAACTACGGAAAGAGAAGTAGACTGCTAGCAGTCCCTCTCTGGATAGTCGAGCAGCAAGCGATATGCGATGAAGAGATAGGGCGAGTGAAGCGAAGTTAATGCAAGCCAAGGGAAACTGGGGGAAAGGCAGAAAGAGGAACCCTTTTTCCTCTTTTCTCTCCCCCAGTTCTCCCTCGGCTTGTTTGCTCATTCACTCGCTTTTCGCCCGCCCGCTCGACTGACTAAAACGGGACAGCTAGCAGTCTAAAAGAGAAGCCTCAACAGAGTTCTTTTGCTTTAGTTGAGCAGTTGTCATGAAAGCCATAAAAAGGTTGCCAAAACATGTCAAAATTTGTTTAAAACTATTCAAAAACTACATGTGCATGGCAAGGATGAAGCAGTGAAATTGCAGCAGTGAAATCATGCCAGTGTTTTGACCATTTCTTCTTTGGAGAGACTCTGACTGGCCTCAAACACAGTAGAGTGGTAGGGAGGGGGGTAATAAATTCCAGTGGTGTTTTGTAATGAGTCAGTATGGAACTTAACCACAGACGTTTGCAAGCCACGGAATACAACTGGAAGTTGAACATTTCCCTTGTGATGCATTTTGATGGCGAGATAATGACAAGACACAAGACAGCATCCAGCCTTTGGTGACGAGTAAAATCAAGCTGACAAAGCAAACATTAAACTTCCGGTTGATCCTCATGACTAAAAAATGGCCATGCTTAAGTTCTCTAATTAAATTTACATTAAGGAACTAAAAAACTTATATTAGGGAGTTAATAAGCTTATAAATATATTGAAAATATTAAGACACTTATGATGCATGAATAACACGCAGGCTATTAGTAGGAAGATCATCGTATAAGGTGTTGTTAGATGCAGTAATATCAATTCATTATCTAAATAACTTAGAAAACTCACATGCGGGGGTGGTGGCAAGTTTCTTTCCCATTTGGAGCCATCCGGGCTTGTGGGAGCTACAAGCAATTTTGAGAGAACAACATCAATCGATCATCAACAAAGCGATTGTACAACCCGCGTAAAACAAATTCAATCCTGTTTCGTTTAAACATGAATGATACAGTTAAGCCCTCCGTACTTGTCCTTATATAAAGTCAAGCTTCAAAAGACTTACCAATGTAGGGATATGGGTGCTTTTTGCTCTCAAATTCAACTTCAGCAGCTTCTAAAATCTTTTGGATCCTTTGCTGGTTGGTCTCATTCTTATGTTTATCGAATCGATCTCTCAAATTTAAAGCCTCTTCTCTCCACAGCTCCCTATCTATGCACCAGGAAAGTAAATGTTTTAAGCTGTTTCTGTACAAGCGCATCACACGCTGTTGATGTGTAATTCCCCTCTTCAAGTGAGAAGCGATGTACGCCATCTTGGATATTGCCGAACAACGCTCTCTCATTCCCAGGGTTCACTCCGTGCTACATAAAGCAATATAGGCCCGCAATGAGTACAAAACTGAAGTTTTGCTGACGCGAAAATTGTCTCTTATCAGTGACATTATTTTTTGGAACCCGCCTGCAACAATTCCTTCTTACAGTCCTAAAACTGTCCTTTCAAAACTGCTCCTTGTAATCTATAAGCCAACAAACGACTGAGAGAGAAAAGACACAGAGTAAAGACCATCGCAGGTTTTTGATCCCTCAGTTCACGCAACTAAAGCAGTTGCGAAAAGGCAGCCCCAAAATAATTCAAGTTTGAACAGTTATAAACAGTTGCTGATTTCATTTTTGATTGATTAACGTCTATTAAAGGCTTTTGAAGATATTAAGGTGAGTACGTGTTTGCCAGAGGAATAAATTTGGGTGACCTAAAGCGAATAAGTCCTTACTCAGGGATTTAACAGATCCCAGGCGAGGAACATGGTGGCCGTATTAAATGCACTTATCAATTGAAATCCCGACCCCCCCCACCCCGGGCCAAGGTGGGGGAATGTGGGGATTTTTATGGTATTGGAAGGCACGATTCGCCCGTGGGGGTGGGGGATTTCTCAGGATTTGCTTTGCACATTCATCGAAGTGGGGGAGCGAGGTGGGGATTTGACTCGTGCCTAGTTTCCTCACGGTAATTTCTGCACATGGTCACTGGTGTCGTTTGCTGGATTGCTCGGCCGTGCTTTGTAGTTTTGTTTCAGTTTTAGTTAGAAGGGGTTGACGGGCCAACACAACTCCTGTACAGTTCGTATGTGGTATTTTCTAAGCCTTTATAGCTTAGCTTTAACTAGAATGTCTTTGAGAGATTTCCTTCTTCTGTACGATAAGAGAGGAGGCTCCTTGAAAATTTCTGGTACCATTTCTCTCTTGGTATATGTTTGAGACCAGATAGTGCTGGCCAGTATTGCGTTACAAGCGACAATTAGAGGGAAGTCTCAAGCTGTGATATATTTGGAGGGTTTAAGAGACGTTCTTAGAGCCGTTTAAAAACTTTGTGCCATCATGTGTGCTAACTGGCTGGCACTTAGAATGGTTTTTGGGCTCAGTTTGATTGCAAGATCTCTAGAAGCCTCTAAATAAGTGATGTTTTCTGAAAAGATCCACGTGTACCAGAAGTATAAACGGAGTTTAATTCAGAGCTAGAAGGACTGTGATATAACATATATAAAAGGTTTCTATACAGGAAAGCTCTTTCTTGTGGCTAGAAAATAACAAGACTCTGTGGAAAGTCATGCCCACAATAGCCTTTTGAGATCACAGATTGAGCTTGGCAAAAATAAGGATCGAAAATCTCAACAGCCTATTGGCCAGGATACGGCCTCCCCTTGGTTGATATTAAACAACCAATAGAAAAACATGCGCGATTTTTCCATCCACTCAACCGCTGTGAAAGATATATAAACGGTCAGAACTGTATCAGCTACAGAATGGAGTTAACACTCACCCATCCCTAGAGACTATCTTGGAGCAACTGACGAGACTCACAAAAGAGTCGAAACAGCAGTATTGCTCGAGAAATAACACAATACGAGAAGCATGCATGAGACTTAATCAGCATTTTAACTACTGCAGACTTTATAAATGGAGGTTTAGAAAATCCAGGCAGAGAGAAGTCACTGAAACAATGTCATGACCTCTTTGAGAATTACTTAGTGCAGTTAGACTGCTTGAGATCTACATGTATCTGATATGTTGGATGCTAGTAATGCCATAAGACAATGGAGGTAACTCCAAGAATTCTACTTCCATATATTTCAACCACAACCATGAAAGTGGAGTTAAAACGACAACTCAAGAAGCTGTAGCTTTTATAAGATCAGCCGAAACTGCAAGAGTCACAGAATACCTTGGATGCTTTAGACTATATATGACATCCGTGATAATGCGCCGATCAATTCGAAAGTTCAACATTCCCCCCATCCTTGTCAACCCCCCGGGCATTTGAACTTTTGAAGATGGGCTTGTTCAAATTCCCTCCCGTTGAGGAAAAAAAGCTGTTCAAATGCCCCACCAATTAGTAGTGAACTACCTCTCCTCAATGACAAATTTCGTCTTCAATCAAACGCTTAACACGAGAGAGATAGAGATATGCCAGAATGACACCTTCAAATTTCTTTTAAAGATCTTTTTGAGTTATTCACTAACAAAGGCACTTCCCCCTTGTAAATCCGTCAAACCCTGTAAAAACCGAAAAAAACTCACGGGCGTATTACGTCAGAACGAGAGATAAATGAGGTTCAAATTCCCCACCCTTCCAACACAACGTTCAAATGTCCCCTCCCCGGGCACAATGCACAGTCAAATGCCTGGGGTATGCGCGGGAAGGCGGGATGTTGAAGTTTCAAATTGATCGGTGCATAAAGAAATATACAGGTCTTGCAGGAAACCACAAGCAAACATCAAATCACATTCTTAAAAATTTAACGGATCCTTTCAGATAACATCACTTATTTAGAGGCTCCTAGAGATTTTGCATTCACACTGAGCCCAAAAACCATACCAAGTGCCATCCAGCTAGCACACACAATGACACAAAGTTTTTTAAACGGCTCTAAGAACGTCTATTAAACCCTCCAAACATATCACAGCTTGAGACTTCCCTCTCAAATATGAGGTCAGTACTAGTTAGGGTATGACGAAGGTTTCCCCACCTGGGTGGGGGTTTTTACCAGTCAATATGCCCCAGTAGGGTAGGGGTTTGTTAAGATTTGCAATGATGTCAAGTCAAATCCCCACCTTGGCCCGGGGTAGGGGGGGGGGGTTGGGATTTCAATTGATAAGTGCATAATATTGAGGTGGCCGTATTACAGAGTGACGGTGAAGCGGGGTTCCACTGTATTAGGCCCCAGGCTCCGCCCTATCGACCAAGCTGTTAATACATTGACAGTGCCTACCAATTCCCGGGGGAAGGACTCGATGTAAGTGACCGGGATGCTCGTCGTTTCGCTAAGTGGGGTACATTGCCGAGTTTTGTTTCACTGAGACAGTTCAGGACAGAAAGCCAATATTTTAACCATACAGGTATCGCTTAGGGTAGACTATGAAGGAAAAACTAAAGATTAAGCGCAGCTAAAAGTACTATAGTTCTTATTCTGTTGTCTGTTTTAGCGTGGTCTCCTCATAGGGACAAATAAAGCCTGAACCACGCCCTGTTCCGACGAGCATCCCGGTCTCTATCAAATGGGAGTCCCCTCCCCCGCGGGTACCAATGTACCAAGAGCAAAAATTGCACTATTTTAGACCTCAATTATTGGCGTAAACTTAGCGATATGCTTCACGAAATTATAAAGATTAAAATTTAGCTTTCAAAATCAATAAAAATTGTATAACTATTGGAGAATATTGTGCACCTAAAATAGTTTTTGGGCCCGGAAAGCTATCGGGAGTTTGGAGAAACGGGCCCAGGCTTCGTACCCTTTTAAGATTTAAACATTCCAGGATTTTCCAGGCACGACCAGCTTTCAACGTTTTCCTTGATCTTAATTTGGTCTTTTCGTCTCAAAAACTGTGAATAGATCCATTTGGTGACCCACTAAATTTTCTCATCTTGCTTTTTCATTTACGAAAAAAAAAAAACAACACCTGAACTGCTGAAAATGTTTTGTACAATGAACTTCATTTTCGTGATTTTCCATGATGAACCAGGAAAATGAAATTCGAAAATTCCACGACTTCCCAGGAATTCCATGACTAGTACGAACCCTGCCTTTTTGCATTCAGACATCTATCTGTGATCCCCTTGAGTTTAAGGTGTATTTCGGCGACACAAATTTCCCTTTCGTATACGGTCTTCAACGACCCTTTAAAATACTAAAAGTAGCAACCGCAAAAAGGCTGTGCATTCGGTGGGGGTCTCCCCATGTAGTCCACCATAGAAACCTCGGTCAAATGGATTCGATATCATGCAACATTATGAAATAAATCTTTGCTCCATTCATTATTTAATCCCCTTCAGAATCATTTCACATAAAAGGGTGGCCAACGGGAATAACTTGCCGAATTCAACAATGGTGAACGTTGTTGAATGGAAATGTAGAATCTGTTTGGCCTGGACATGTTGTTTTCTAGCTCCCTGAGAATAGAAATTCCCTTATTGAGCTTCTGCAACAATTACCTTGATTTCAAAACAAGACCACCTTTCGTTTTCGACTTTTTATGAAACATCTACAAGTATTTCAATTATTTCTGTATTAAATCAATGTAAAGAAGATCCTCGCAGTTATTAACGCAACTTATGCAGTTGCGAAAAGAAAGCCTGAAAAAATCAGGCTTGCCGGGATCCCCGCAAGCCTGATTTTTTTCAGGCTTTCTTTTCGCAACTGCATAAGTTGCGTTAATAACTGCGAGGATCTTCTTTACATTGATTTCTTCATTCCGCAGTTCAAATATATGAATTTCATATATTCATAATTTTATTTCTGTATTATTTTATTCACAGTAAAAATGACACATTTTATTTGCACCATTCAGTAACTCTACAGTTTCACAAACCACCAATCAAAACTTGTTACAAATAATTATTATGAAATACATTGTGATATAAAAGATTCTTTGTATTAAGAAGTTAAATATTCCTCTGTTAGGTTTTTCCTTGACTTCCTCAAGTGTTGCTACATTGTAAATATATTATAATCAAGCCCTAGGTGTGCACCAAAAACCTTTACAGTTCATTACTTCCAAGTTTGTTCAGTCTAATACATGGCATTGCAAGATTATTACAATAGCCCATTTCCGAGTTGTCTTGTACCTCTTTTTCAAGGCAAGTCTTGGTGCACACCCTTTCATGTGAAAATGACTTTTCATTCACATGCAAATAAAACTTATTTTCATATGAAAGGTTAGGCACCAGGCCTCACTTTGAAAAGGAGACACAAGACAACTTGGAAATGGCCTACTAAATAAAATACTGGTGCATAAAATTTGCACTTGCACGTCGAACAAGGCGCACAAAATTTCACCAAGAACGCCTGAAGGCAATGTTCCTATTACAAAGATGCTTGACATTTTTAAGAACTTTTTCGAACATGATCCTTTTAAATCGTTTAATTTGCAGTTGTTTCACTGGAATCCTGAAGCACAATGTAGCTCTATAAGAAATTTAATCTATCATCGAATCAAGTTTGAAAACGTTCAGTATTTCAAGTTGTGAATGATAAGTTCAAATATCTTGGGCCCACTTTGTTAATACATAACTAGGTCCTCAAAAATATACGGAGGGCATTCACTGGGCACTCTTCCCCAAGGGAGAAAAAGGGGGAACATTTATAGGTCCCAGTACCATGTGCAAAGAACAGAGATGCTCATTGTCTCTTTCAGGGGTGAAATGAGGATTTTTTTCCACAAAGGGTGTTCAAGATGAAACACCAATAGTTTTATCCATTAAGCATTGGAGATATGAAAAAATATATATATATATCATAACGCTTGTAAGATCGTTTAACAGATAAAAGTATTAATTTTTATGACAACATCTTTATTGTCATCTATGCCACTATAACTCTTCTGTCTATTTCAGAATGATGTCTTTTAGGGGTCAAATAAAGCTTGGTTTATAAAGTAACGGTTTACATCAAGTCTCTCACAAGCATCCTTGCCCCTTTCACATTAGCCTGCAAAGCAGGTATAAATGGGGAGGGAGTAGGGGAAGGAAGAATGTTTCACATGGGAGTCTCCCCACACCCCTCATAAGCCAGTTTCTAGAACAAACCCCGCAACTCAATACAAAATTTTAATCCAAAATCAATCTGTGTTATAATACAAACAATTACACTCTTTAATGTAAAAAATGTGTTGGACTACCTGATCTAAGAAAATGTACATCAATACCCTCAACATAGAAACCAAACAATCAACAAAAAATTAAGACGGATTCCGCTCAACGTTCGAGCAATAAAATTATGCAAAAAATATTTACTAAAAAGCTACTCGTAACACTGTAACATTTTCATGATCAATGCTATTTAAAACATCTCACTTAAATTCACTTCTCCAGTTGACCCCACGATGAAATTCTCAAGCATTCTCGAGAAAAATAATGTCAACTCTGCTAAAAATATGCCAAAAACGGGCATCATTTTGTTTTGAACTGACATGAAGCATCTTTTTAATTGAAATATGGATAACTTCAAATCCAATTTTCTCCATATTTCAATTAAAAAGACGCTTCATGTCAGTTCAAAACAAAATGACGCCCGTTTTTGGTTAATTTTTGAGGTAGAAAAGAGGTGCAATTTTTTTTTCTTGGTCCATGGAAGCATACCATTTCGATAAAGAGTATAATTTTTGATTGTATAGTTATTAGTAACTTAGTAATTTAAGTAATTGTTCCTGAAAAGCCCCATTGGGGAGGTAACAATAAAGTATGTAGTATGTAGTAATTTTTATTACAAGGGAAAGGTTTTAACTTTGGGGTGGAGCCTCATTGTATGAAACTTTTTGAGTACCCCCCCCCCCTCAAAGTGTGACCCTTTGTCAGGGGTGGATTAGGGCCCTAAGCTCCACAGAGTTTCCCCTGGATTAATCCACCACTGACACTGATGTTATGTAAAGTAATAATCACTCATAAGAATCGGACAGTCATTAAATTCTACATCAAAGTCATATAATAACTCCACAAGCTGAGGCTCTGGTCGTGGCCCCCCAGTAAAGCCACACTCTTCTAGTGTCTTATGCCGATCCATAGCCACTCTTTTACCTTCCTTAGTAGTGCAGTAAATAACAATCTTCCTTGTTGTACCTCCAAATCTTTCATGGATTATTGCCTCAATTGAATAAACTGGGATATGGGCGTGGACAAATATCTGGAAATGTCCTGGATAAGTCTTTAACTGTGGAAGGTTTGCAAATGTAACCAGTTTGAGCTCCATGCTAATAAATCTGTAACCAGATGATCAGGGTATTAGTATGAATATGAGAAACGTCTATTTAAATCATATCAATAGCAAAATAATTATTAATAAATAAATGCTGATTTAAGTGTGCAGTCAGTAATGTTTGATGTATGATAAATATAATTATTTATTATCTAGTGTCCCAGGGGAGGTATGTGCCAACCCAAGGGTTATATGGTTTTTGGGAATGGATTTTTGAGACAACATTTAAAAAATTGGATATTGGAAAACTAGCTTGTCTGAAATAGGCTCAGAGTTAACGTTTGTAGAACCAGCAGGCACATTTCCACTGAACAAGCCAATCTTCAAAAGTTCAAATGCCCAGGGGATTGCCGGGGGGGGGACGTTGAAGTTCAAGTTGACTGGTACATTAAGCCCCAAAAGTGATCAGCATCAATCTTCTTCTCATCATATCAGTTGCATTATAACACATACAGGTCATGAGAATTAAGGAAGTGATCACCACAGATGAGTTGTCCTGATGTTTAAACAAGTTCTCCCAACTAGTACTCAATTTAATGCATGGAGACCAGTAAGGAGAATTTGCATAATGATGCCAGGGTTTAAAGGGTTAAGCACTGGCTTGATGGGCCTCATGGCTCATTCTATCCAGTGGAATTTTACCTAATAAAACATGATTATCAACAGCTTACCTTGGGTATTTTTCCTTAGGAGGCTTCCACAATCCTAGTTTACAGCAAGGACACTGCTCTAACTCTTCTCTTTCAAACTTCAGAACAGGCAGTCCATCATCCTCAACACACTCTTCCTTCTTGTAATACTTCAAGCCTTTGGAGAACTCTAGATAGTCTAGCAACTCATTACCATCTTTATCTAATTTCTTTGCAAGGACATACAGCTCAAGATTGTTAGCAGGTGCATTTAAGTCACGCATTCCTGCATAGAACTCCTCATAGGACAAGCTACCATCGCCATCCACATCAAAACGCCGGAAAAGATCAATAGCCCTGGCATAGTTATCAAGCATCCATTTGTCCATACGAGCTACAAATGCCGCATGAAGATCATCAGCAGCTTCAAATGCTTCCACTGCTTTCTCAAGTTTTTCCTAACAGTACAAAAGACAGTAAAATAGTATTTATGTTCAGTAAACTTCCAGATTCATTTATTATCAAACTTATAATTATTATTTGAAATATATATCTCCCAAATACAATTAAGTTTATATTCTCCCAGGACTCGTGTACATGGATGTCTACATTTTTCTGAGTACAAAGCAGAAGATTTACTGTATGTGGTTGGACCATCCACTCTTCTGAAGATAACTTGATGCCAGTAAGAGGATCTATGATCCTTGACTGCAGCTTTTTGAAAAGCAAAACCTGTAGAACAGGTGGGATACCCCTAACATTATATCCCTCATGTACACGTCGTAGCCCACAGAGGTACATGTATATAGAGAATACCCACATATTATCCATCACATGGTAGTTCCCAGGGGTTTACAGGGGAACCTTGTCCAGGGGTTGTATGGGGTCTCTCCCATCTATCTGTTATTTGATATGAGAAGGCTTGTTACCCTCTAGTTCCTGGGTAGCAGGGGGAACCCTTGTTGGGTTGGGCAGACAGTATACAGGGGTTTTTTAAATTGGGTATATATAAGGTATACTCCCAAAAACTAACTATTTTGAGTACACAGTATACAATGCTTCTTACAGTTTTGGGTATATGGAGGGAACTTCAGAGAATTTTGGGTATTTTGGCTATTTTTTCGGGTATAATGACCTACACTTCTAGCCCTGGTTGACCTGCTACTGGACCTGCTGGATGTTTTGTCTGGGGTATCTTTTAGGAATTTGTATGAGAATATTCACGCTGCCACTTCACTTAAAATCTTAAGGCTGTGTCTGTAAATCACGCTAAATAAACCGTACTGTTAACAGCAAGAAGCTTAATAATTACTTCACAGCTTATCCCGGGTTGCATGCATAGTATAAACCTGACATTCACACATTCATAAAGAAACCTATTTGAGATAACTGATCAATAAGTGATACGAATTTCTTACAGTGTTAACTGATTCTGTACCTTAGCAAGTTCTTCTTTTGACTTTTTGACTTTCTTCGTTCCTTTCTTTTTCCCTCCTGACCTTTGATAATGTATAAACAAAGTAAGAAGTTATTACTTAACACATCAGAATGAGTTTATAGAAGACGTAATGACTCGGTCGCTAGTGTAGTCTGCAATGTGCACTAAAACAGTGCTCACGTACTTTGATTTTCCACTCTTCTTTTTCACAGGCATTTTCAAAGTAACTCTGGTGTTCTAATTATCACAATTCGAAAACTGTAGAAGTCAAGATCTTCCAGATCGATTCCAGATCACCATGACAACTTGCGAAGAAAGCAATGCGCATGACCTTGCAGAGGTAACGCTGACTTAGGAAACTCGCAAATAATGCAAAAGGCGACAAACAGTCAAGGCGACATGCAAAAACAGCACGGCGAAGTAAAGCCGGATCTTGTTGTTGATCAGAATCAGCAGTATTGAATAAATCTTAAAAACAAATGTAAGGTAATTTTATTGATCCTTATCAGTAAGGGTTTTTTAAAACAATTGACAATCAAAACTAACGGTCTTCGGTCATTATCAAGCGAAATGTGCACTTGCATCAACGCGTCGAGGAGCACAAGAACGTGTCGTCGTCTATTGGCAAGCATTTTCGCTCGGAACATTCTCTGGCCCCTAAGGATCTTAACAAGAATTTTAAAATTCTAAAGAAATGTAAAAACAAATTTGACTGCCTCATTTACGAAATGTTTTTTATCCAGAACTCAGACCAAGTCTCAATGTACAGACCGACTCAATTCGTGCGAAGGTTTTTAAATAATTAGTCTTTTTATAGTAAGTTTTTTGCATGCTTTAATTGTTTTAACAAATTCTTTTTACACATACTTTTAGCTACTTTTACATATTTTTACTTCATACATTTTCCTTACATATTTTTGCCCCTTTGTCTCTTTATATATCTATGCAAATTCATATTCTCAACATTTCGCTTAATAATGACCGAAGAGCGGTCGAAACGTGGTGAATTTTTACCGTTAGTTTTTATTGTCAATAATTTTATTGAGCAATGAAATTACCCTAAATAGCTGTCCGATCAGCCTTGCATTTAGTTTTAAGTAATGCTGACTGTCACGAATTCATCGCAAGCAGTATTTTGGTATACGAATAGCACTGCGAGCCGACTGCGCAAAAAGCCGAGGGGAACAAACATTCAGTGTACTGAAATACTGTAATAGTGTAGTACTGGATTGTCGAACAAACAGAACACGGCAGCTAGCGCGAAATTGAACTTCAGGTTTCCGCGCGACGGGCAGCCTGCCGGTGTCCTAGTGGATTTGGACCCCCTCAGAATCGGACCCCCCGGTCACAATACGGACTCCCCGGTCCAAATCCGCAAGCGAATATGGACCCCGTGGGTGCACTTTCGCTAGCGGATTTGTACCCCCTTCGCAGATTTGACCCCCCTGTAAAAAACTTACGATACCAAATAACTTAAACAGAAAATCTGGCTATTTGTATATAAACCACCGAAACGACTCTGCTCTTTCGCTCTTCAGCCTTGCCAGCAAACTATTTCTCTTGGGTTTTAGAACACGGTAATTGTAAGCAAAAGATTACTGTGCTATACGTAGAAGCGTAAAAGCTAATTTATTGAAAAGCTGCCGCGCTTGAAGCCAAAAATAAGATGTATATTCCTCGTTCTAAAAAGGTTCCGGGAGACTGAAGACCTTCTTCTCAAAATTTACCGTTTCAAAAGGAAATTATTGCCCTATTGAAGGGGGTCCAATCCGCGAGAGGGGTCCATATCCGGTCCAAATCCGCTAGCGCATATGGACCTGGGGGTTCCAAATCCGCGGGGGGGGGGGGTCCGAATCCACTGTGACACTGGCTCACCTTGGGGAATGTGACATAAAATGAAATTAAGATTTTCTGCATAACGAAAAAATTTAACATAACGACGGGCTCCTGATAGCGAAGCGTTTTAAGTGTGTCATCAGTGGCTTAGATTTGGATATGTGATTGCGTGTTTGTACATAACGAACCGTTTTTTAAGCGTGTAATCAGTGGCTTAGATTTGGTTATGTATAAAGCGTGTTTGTGTATAACGAAACCTAAGCCGGCGCTTAATTAAGGGCCTAGAGTTTGTCATGAAATGTGAGAGATATATATTTGGGATTAGTGGCAAAAAATATTTCGTTGTATATAGCTTTTAAGTAGCATAATATGCCGATGTAATTGGCTCCCTCGCTCACTGCACTGGAGAATTTCGTGATCGCTCGTGCGTTCTGTTTACTCACTGTTCCTGTGACTTGCGACTTCATGCCGCGGATGATCGACGGCAAAAGGCCCCATCTAAATAGATAGATGCTTTTATTTGGAATGAATAGGGTAACTTTCAGCATTTACAATATAAAAACTAGTACCAACAGAGGCCCTACAAATTGATGTACAACGGGAGCCCCAAGACATGGCCGATTTAAACGGGACTTTTCCTTGCGACTATTACCAGCGACTTTTCATAGCACGCGCTGCAAATCGGCCACTTTTAATTGTTGTATGCAACGTGCAGACGAATAGCCTAGTAAGCTTGGTTCTGTAGACTAGTAGTTTCGCGTAAATCGAAGCAGCAACAACTCTCTCAGGTAACCCACGACAAAAACAAAAGAAAACCATTCCAGGGACGAAATCGAACGATCTTTACATCGAACTACATCGAACTTAATCGAACGATTAAGTTCGATTTTGTTCGGTCATCGAACGAAATCGAACCGAAATCGTTCGATTTTGTCAAGAGAGGATTTTGTTTGATTTTGCTCGGAACTCGAACCAAACTGATCCAGAATACAGAGTGTCCAGCCCGCTAACGCATGAAATAGAAACGCTAAATTATAACGAAGAGAACTGTCTATTGACAATAACCGGAACTTCTACCGGGAGGCAAGAGAAAATGAAGGAAGGGAGCGAATCCCCCATACATGGGCCTCTTCCGATGAAAATTATTTGAAATCTATTTTTGGTTCTCTGTCATACTGCGTGGTTATTTAAGGACAACACCTCATTGGTCAGTTAGAATGACGTCATGTAATTTTAGACGTGGCGGGAATCTTGGCGGGTTTGTTGTTTTCACAGCCGATCACAAAACACGCAATAAACATGGCCGGCAAAGTGAGCATCACTTTTGTTTACGAATCGAAAGCTTTTCATGTGGAAAAATCTGGTAAGAGCAGGCATCTACGACCAAAATGGTCGTGGCTCGCGGCATTCGAAAGTGGTTCCGATGTTGACCCGACGGAAACTGATTCCGAGTCAGGATCCGAGGTAAGCTCTACGGCAAGAGAGACGTCTGAACATAGTCCCTGGAGGGACTATGGTCTGAAGCAACAAGTGAAGATGAATCGAATGAAGGGGACTCAAGCGCAGAGTCAATGTCTAGCGCAAGTTCCACTAGTGAAAGTGATGAAGAAGACGATGGACGTTACTTTGAAGCCTATGAATAACCAAATGAATAAACATGAGTTGAAACATCCTGTTTGAGGCAAACAATGCAATGGCGGGAAGTTTCAACTAATCCCCTGCTCACTGTTGGACAAGCTCTGCACTACTGATTTAAACTTGCAAAACGATAACATCAAAATTCTTGAAGAAACATCAAATATGGCAATCAAACTATTCAAACGTCTCTTTACGCTGCGTTACACAAGAAAAATAGAAACTTGAGGGAAGTACATGGGAGAAAAAATCCCCAACGCACTTAACTTACCTAAATTATCTCCAACAACTTTTAACTCTTGAACTTGCTGGGTGATACAGGGCTCTATAAAGACACCAACCAAAAATAAACCAAGATCTCGTTTTGAAACCGTGCAGATGGTTTAAAATCACCAGAATTCCAACAAGAGCTAAAAGTATATCCCACCTTCATCGTCAAGTTTCAGCTCTCTCTCAGCTTAAACTTCATCGTGTTCAGAACTGTTCGTGCTCCTCCTTTTAAAAAATTGGCGAAGTTTTTCGCGAGCGTTCATTGCTTTTTCTTTTTCAGCAATGTTGAAAACTATCCCTTGACCCCTGCAGGGTGCGAATTTTCGTGCCCTGATCTCCGTGAAAGTAGACCGCGCGGTCATGGGAACAACAGCTAAAAATAACCTTCGCAGCACGGGTGCGAGCTAAAAATAAATTTAAAATTACTGCAAATACACCTGTAATCATCATGGGCCTGGGGATTCGCTCTCTTCCTTCATTTTCTCTTGCGGAAGGTAAATCGTTCAAAATGAATGACGTCGTATTAAGAAGAAACTCAGAATATGAAAAAATAGAACAAAACTTCAGATGGTCTTGCCTGTAGGCTAGTTCGAAACTGACAGAACATTCGATTTTTGTTCGATTCACATTTTTTTGGTGAGTTCGATATCGTTTGGTCATCGAACCTATCGAATGTTCGATTTTGTTCGATTTGTGTATTTTTTTGTGAGATCGAGTTCGTTCGATGACCGAACGAAATGGAAGTTAATTTAATCGGAAGATTGAGTTCGAAAACCGAACGTTTGATTTGTTACGCCGGGAGGGTAAAGATATAAAAAGCAACAAAAAACGTGTGGTTTATCAAAGATGGGCTATTACAAGCTGCAGGTGGCTATTGGGTATCAAAGAATAAAGACAAGTAAATTTTGCATGATCTATTTTGGAAATTGAAAAAAAAACATATCGCAAAAAATAAAACCCGTGGCAACAACTTCACACCAACCGTTTTCATTATTTTGCAATACGGTAGTAAATGGCACGCGTTTTATAAAATTGCGTACCCTGCAAGCAGAGGTTTCTTGGTCGCCCTTGGTCGAATAAGTAGCCTTTGCGTAAAGCCGTCCAATTCTTTGATCTGCCGCCGTCCAGGATTTTGGACGAAAATACTGGTTTCCAACCGGCTCTCAACTGGTTTTGAAGCTGACGCCTGTCGCAAATGTTGTCAAAAGGCTATGTAGCAAACGCGGTGTGCAGAGTGCGGAGTGTGGTAAAATGCGAAGTGTAGAAAATTCGGAATGCGGAAAATGCGGAGTGTTAGAGAAAAAGATAAAAAGGCTTAAAAGAAAGAAAAAGAAAATAAGGAAAAATGAGGTAATATCACTTATATGTAACTCCTTCCAGTCCCCTGCCTCCAGTGCGGACCCTGGAAAAGCAAACTACTCTTTGAACGAAATGAAAAAATCACAAAATTTATTTTTTGCTTGTTTTTAAATTCGCGAAATCAAGTACCGTATTTTCTCGATTAAACGCCGGACCCCGAATAAACGCCGGGTTCAAATAAACGCCGGGTCTATAGGGCCGAGTTTAAAGTAAACGCCCCCGGCGTTTATTCGGGGTCCCAGCGTTTGTTTGAGGTCCCGGCGTTTACTCGAGATGGGTATTTTAAATCAGGATTATGTGTCGTGATTGCATACTAGTTCTCTTTCTACCATTATATTTGAATTTATACACTAATATTCAAACCAAACTACCTTTTACAAAAGTACTTCTCACTAAAACAGATGAAACAAACGACGCATCAGGTATCGTGTCAATCTCTTTTAAATCATGGTATTGTACATCAAGCTAGGATCATCTCAAGGGTCTCTCCAGCGTTTCTCCAGCAGTTCCTTGCAATTGAATCGTTCCATAATTTTGTTTTTCTCGGAACTGATGGAGAAGGAACCTCGCCACCACCTTGTTTAAAATTGCTTGCAAGGTACGTTTGCTGTCGAGCAGTTACTGATACACTTCCTCCGTGTTTCATGCACGGAGAAACGTAACGTTGAGAAAAGATCAGTCACTGTTTCTGCCAGTGATTTTTTTTATATAAATAACTTACCAGATTCACTTAGATGAGACAACGTTGATGACATTGTTTCACATTTTTCAAACGCCTTTGTTGAATTTTGGTTCTTGGTTCAGTAAACTTCCAGTACTGAAAAATGCATTTAATAAATAAACGCCGGGCCCCGAATAAACGCCGGGTTCGAATAAACGCCGGGGCTACGAGCCCGAGTCTTAAATAAACGCCCCCGGCGTTTAATCGAGAAAATACGGTACACGTTAAACACGTCTTTTGAATTCTAGAGAAATAAAGTACACCACTACCACAAGGTTAACCGCGGTTTGTCTGTGTTAATAAGTATGGAACGGTGGCATAAAACAAGTAACGCTGTTAGTGCGATGTGACACTCTTCAGTTTTGTTGACCTTGCGTGACTTTATCGTGACGTAAAGACTGTGTGACTTTATAAATGGAACTGGAAGTTTGAAGTACATCAAGAGAAAACCGGAAGTTTACGAAGACTGCGTTGGCCGAGACAAAACCGGATGACTAAGGCAAGTGACGGAAAACAAGAAACCCAGCCCAATTTATAAACCGGCGGTCGCCATAGCGACGGCTGGTTAACAAGTAAGGGGACAGAGGGACACTTCCCAGCAGCCTTTTAGTAGACGAACAGCACAGCGACTACGCAAAAAGCCGAGGGGAACAGACATTAATTACACGCAAAAGACAATGTCAAGTTCCGGTTTTTCAGAACCTTGAAGTTTGCATCAGTTCAAATGTTTACGACGCTATAGTTCGTAGGAAAATGATGCATAAATGTGTATGCCAGTGACTTCATTTTGAACACATACTCAATGTAAAAAGCTATTTAATTAATCTTTTTCAAAAACGGCGTTAAGGTTTCCGGTAAAAGTGAAACTTTCCAAATTTGTCTGCATTTTGTTTGCAAACTGTGGCACGAACTGCGCACGTGCCGTGCTTTTAACCGTTATTAAGAGCGTTAAGAGCAAACATCTTAGAGAGGTTAATACGAAAATAACGTATAGAACCACTGCAAAAACCGTGTACGATCAACCTTGTTCAACGTCGGATCAGAAAGATCGTGATCAGTCAAAATTGATAAAAATATGTAAATGATTATCAAAATGACTACTGCAGGGACTGATCAATCAACGTGAAAAGACTTGAGTTACAATTTTTCGACTGGCCAATGCCAGTCTTCATCAGGTTTATTAAGGCAAATCACGAATTTACAGAAATATATATGTAGTGAAACAACGAACGGAAGTTACATATATAACGTGGTATGGTGTGGCTTAGAAATATAGAAAATAAACAAAAAAAATTCAAAACATCTTAGAGAGGTATCTACTGGAGTATATCTGATTTGGGAACTTCATGGTGGTGTCTACTGGATCATTGCGTCTTCATGACTCTTACATGAAGTCAAAAACTGGGCCTCAGGAGGGAAAGGTAACCGTTAACCAAACGACGTCACATTCCCTTGGGCTAACATTTCAAGAGTAAGTATGGAATCATTTTGAATACCTTTGATGAGGACACTTCGTGATGCTTTTACATGAGGGATGGTGCCACATCGTCTTTGTCGTATGGCCATATACTGTATACTCGCATGGACATACACATTTCATTACTATGGGCTCCGCTCTGACGGGCCACTAGACTATTCGGCCAGGGCGGGAAAAAGTTGGGCGATGAAACGGGCAGTCCGCTCTTCAAGCGATGTGTGATGCGGAGAAGGACTGGCACGAGCGCTCTTTCTGCGCTTCCGGTGCGTTTGGTGGCCGGCAAAATTTACCTTTCAACAAACCGGAAATCTCATTTTCTTTCTTTATTTTTCAGCCAGCCGTGCACTATGATTAAAACGTTTTTTCACAGTCCTGGCTCACAGCTTCAAATGCTTATGTCTGCGTGCATATTAGTCAATCTTTTTCACAGTAAGTTGCCGAAAAATGAGCTCAATTTGAGGGCGTCGAATGCTTGCTCTTTCCAAAAAACATGACATGGTTGTCTTTCCCCGTCTCTTTTACAAAAGCTCCAAATTACTCCACCCTAAATCTTACATATATTAAACGCCGATAAATTTTACATAACATAATAAAAAATTAGCTGGAGATATTTAGAGATAGTGGCGTTTTGCAACTTTAAACTTTGCCTCCTTGCAACGCGCCATGGCGATGATTTGTCGCAATGCACCGGTCAAATTAAAGCTTCAACATCCCCTCCGGGCAACGCCCCGGGCATTTAAACTTTTGAAGATTGGCTTGTTCAAATTCGCTCCCCTCGGGGCAAAAAAGCCGTTCAAATGCCCCACCCATTGTTACTGAATTACCTCTCCTCAAAGACAAATTTCGTCTTCAATCAAACACTGTTCACGCTTTTCAGAGAGAGATACGCCGTAATGACACCTTCAAACTTCATATAAAGACCCTTTTGAGCACGTTATTCACTAACAAAGGCGAAATTCTATCTTGGAAATCCTTCAAACCCTGCAAAAACCGAAAAAACTCACGGGCATATTACGCTAGAGCAAGAGACAAATCTGGTTCAAATTCCCCACTCTTCCAAGGCAAAGTTCAAATTCCCCCCTCCCCGCGCGCGATGCACAGTCAAATACCCGGAGTTTGCCCGGGGGGGGGGGGATGTTGAAGCTTCAATTTGACCGGTACACAACGCCGCCAACTGTATGTAAACAAATTAAAAGTGAAATTAAATTTGAAGAGTTCTCCTCCCTTTATCTCACAAAAACATAGCAAAGAAAACCGTCTAAACTCAGGGAGCAATACTATTTGTAGTACCTAAAGAAACAGACAAGCATAGGAGAGGTTTTGGGGAAAAAGAAGAAAAAGCGCGGTGTTGATGTTGATTTGATTTAATTAAGGACGTGTCCTGATTAATCTTGCACGAGCTGCACGAATTATAAATACGCGTCATCTAAAGGCCATTTTTCATCTTTTTACTTTGCTCTGCTCGTTTTTAGACAGTTTCTCATCATCGATTAAGGCGGATAAGACAAAGAAAAGATAACCCAAAGATGGCGGTTTTGGGGAACTATTAATAGATTATCAGGATTTTGAATTTTAATTTTTCGATTTTGATCTAGCACCTAAGTTACACCCCGTCCACTGCATCACACCTTTTTGCTCGGATGCGCTCGTTTCATCACCCAACCTTTTTTCGCCCTGATTCGGCCTACGAAGGAACTCTGCTATCATGCGACGTCGACGATAACGAAAAGCAATGTGGCTGCCCCAAGAGATTACGACGTGGCTGGTCTTGTTGTTATAGTAGAAGGAATTGAAACTGCGTGTAGAACATTGCATCTGTTTTATTACTTTAACAAGCCAATGGACCTTACATGTTTTCTTCATTCTGCAAGATTAATTGACACGCATTAGTACGCACCTTCCACTAGATACGCAGGTGTCATTTTTACTTCATCGCTCAGTTTTTGTAGCTTCTATTGCATCCCTGACTATTGAATATAAGGTATAAATTTGTCTCCTACAACAGAAGGGTTACAAAATTCACTGTCGAATTTTGGGGGTTGAAAATGCTCCATGCGCAATGCTTTGACTTCTCTCATTGACAAGCATGTTATTATTCCCCGCTTGCTTGTTTGTGGTTTATCAAAGCAACCTTCAAATTTTTCAGTGCTTGCATCGCCAATGTTGTTTCTAGCGAGGAAGAAAATGGACTGCTTGTGGACAGGGTCACATACGGCTTTCCAGTACCACTCCGGTGCCACGACTTGTCCGTTCAACCTGATGACATTGCCATTCGCATTTGTTGCCTCACCACCTTGTTGACGAAAAAAAAAGCTTAAGTCATACCCACTGGGGCAAACGGAGAAAATCAAAGATATTTAGTAGGAGTTTCCTTCCTTGAGTTTTGCTCCTTTTCCTTTCCAATAAAACAACTGAATTAAATTGCTCTCCCACTAGTCGCGTTTTTTTGTTCGAAAGAGGACAAAACTGCGCACCAACAGAACATTATTTAAAGCAAAACAACTTTACAAATGATGTGCATGAGCTTATTATTATTATCAGTTCATTAGTGGGCAGTTGTTTGCAGTGGCATATCCTTTTTTCTACCAGCCAAAACGCCAGAGAAGTAAATGATAATTTACAACAGGAATTCTCTTGTTAAAGTGAAAATATCTGATGCTTACACGAACGCAGACACAGAAATTTGAGAAAATGGGGGGGGGGGGTAAATCTCTGTAGCCCACTCGTCCCTACCACTTCACAAATTACAGGTGACTATATATACATAAGTGAAATGACGTTGGAAAGATCGAAAGGCCTTACGGCAAGCTCAAAAAATCTAGATAAGGACATTCGGTGTTTGACGCAGACCTTTAAATTCTAATGGAGGAAATTAAAAACTTCTTTACTCACTCGTGCCGGTTACTACATACAACGCATGCCCTTCTTTGGTTGCATAACTCCTAAGAGCCTTTTCCGGTTCCTGCCAGTTACTACCGTTAAACGCTTGCCACTGAGGTGCAATGTTGGTAGTAACCATGGTATAGGAGCGCGGATCGTTTGGGTCATTATGATCATAATCCGCATTTGGAGTCAGATGTCCTCTGGCGCAAAACTGTTGCGCAAAGGAGTCGTAATTGTCAGAAAGTGGATTAGGTGGGCCTTGATTGGCGTCAGTTGCCAGCGTCAGTTGCTACTGGTCCTAAAATGAATAAAATTTAAATTAGAAAAGAACGATAATGTGACTTGAATACGTCTGATACGTGGGCAACTGGAGAGATTTCTCACTGTAGTGAAGTCTTCTCGGAACTCAAACTCAGACTTATGAAATTTATGTGAGATAGGGTCAATAAATTTCCTTTAGTGTGTGTGCCCTTGTCATCCCCATCTCTGATTTCAATAATTGTTAAAATGGTAAGTGTATCAAAATTGTTCAATAATAACAGCAATTTACCTCCAAATGAGTTATCTTCCCTGAAGCCTCCGTCTCTACCTCCACCTTCCGGGATACCAGGCTGTATAACGTAAATTCTGGGGATAAGTGTATTCGTGTTGTAACGAACAGCAAATTGTGCCTTCTTTTTGTTTTTATCGGGTCCATAACATAGCTGTACTAAATTTCGTCCTTCGCATTTGACACTGTTCTTATCCTTAATGACTGGGAGTTTGTTTTTCTTATTAACATAACGTGTCCAGAACTGAAACAGACACATGTAGATGTCACTGTTGGGCCAGGCATCCTTGGGCTGGGCCGCCGGAAGCATCCTCTTCTGCTTCTCTGTTAAAATGGATAACAAGACACTGTTCAGCATTGTATACAAGTTACACCGTGCCTAGATGCCTGGCAGCCGGGCACGGATCTTCAAGACAAATGGCCGGAATTTTGATGTTCTAGAGGTATTCGATATTCGTTTAGAGTTGCCAAGAGATTCAGAAAAGTAGTTTGGTTTTGGAATTTTTCGTGACCATTTCAACAAAGGCTTTTGCGGCAGTGTACTTTTTACACCTTGCAATGGAATGTCATGTACAAGGTGATTTTAACTTTTGACAGTTTGTGGCTGAAATGATATTAATGACCATTCAAACAAAAGCTCTTCAATTGCACTTCCTGGTTGGTTTCACGAAAAAACAAAATTGAACGTTTCTTCGTTTCCAACATACTCTTGGGAGTGAAAAACTTGCTCAGGTAGCTATATATGAGTATTTATTATAATTTCATATATTCACTCTCAGCCAATGAAAGTATTAATAACTTTGGAGTCGAATGAAAATAAAGGCCTGTCATTGAAAAAGATCATGAAAGGTTTTTCTTTTTCATGTTTTCCAATAGTAATAAGAAAAGGAAAAAGGGGCGAACTTAGGGCCTCTTCATATGAGCCCGGTTGACCGGGCTGGCCCGGTTTCCGAGATCTCGCCTCACTCCTATTTCCTTTGTAAAAATTGCGATGTGTTCATATGAGAAGGCGGGCCAGCCCGGTTACCGAGATCTCGGTTTCTACAACCGAGATCTCGGCAACCGGGATGAAAATTTTCCCATATGAACACTCCAGCCCGGTTACCGGGATGAAAATGTTTTTGACAAATTAGCTTCGCTTTCGAAACTGGGCGGCCAAAATAGCATAATTTTGCCGTGTGTGCATTTCCACTTCAAAAGTATTCGAATTAGCTTTATTTTAGTAAAGTTACAAGAGTCGACAAAGCTATGATAGTCGCGAACAATACTTGTTTATGTGGCGCCATTTTGGTTTTGTTTCTTGAATTTCATCCCGGTAACCGGGCTGAAATTTCCCATATGAACAGACGACAAAATTCATCCCGGTAACCGAGCCAGCCCGGTTACCGGGATCATATGAAGAGGCCCTTAGAAGTCGAATTCATTCATGTGTAACATTATTATACCTGTTTCCGTTGCTCCTGAAACTGTCACTTGAAGCTGTACACAGCTGATGAACATGACGACGACCATAAAGGTTTGTTCACCCTGCATCATTTATTCTCGCAGATCCGATTAACCTTTTTCAGTATAGAGATGACAAACAATACAATTAGTACAAACTTTTCATGAAATTATCTGAGCATGTTCCTTTATTAGAGCTACTTTTAAGAATATCGTGCTGTACGTAAGGCAAGGCGAGATGAGACGAAACAAGAAAACAACGTATATATAAACCCGCAAAACAATGCATACGGAAACGGCAAGACAAAGCAGCCGGTTTCAACATCTGTGCTCAGTGGCAAATATAATTTCAGGGAAATCAGAAAAAATTACCACGCCGTTAGCTGGCTGTCTGTCCCTTCTCGGCTACCTTATTAAACTTGAAATAAGCTTTATCTTATTTACTGTCAATGGTGTATCAACATTGATTTTAAAAACATTTTGGAAGGGGTGGTTCCATTCCTATAGAATCCATATTGTCAGTCTATAGACAATCAAGCGGGAAGTCTTTTTCCTCATGTGTAAGTGCGCACAGCAAATTTAACCGATGATGACAGTAAATCGACAAGAACTGTAATGTATCCACTGAGATTTGCTATAATAATTCAAATAACTTATTGTTATTTTAACAAATTTTTGTGTGGCTGGAGGCTTCGAGCCACTCATTGCTGGTCAAGCACGATGTCACCAGTCACGCAAGCATAGATTGTTTTTCGATAGACTCATGAATTTCGAGGCCTGAAGTGTTTGAGTTTCACAAAATCGTGATTGTTCAATTCTTTTTATTTTTACTTGGAGTAAACAAAAAAAAAACTTCAAATAAGCCAATTAAATAACAATAAAATCGTGAAAACGAGCAATCCAAAGAATGCCTACGCCCTTTGACTTTACTGCCTCAGAGTATGTTGACGGAGAATTATGTAAAAAAAAGGGGGGCATTGCAGCCGATGAGGATGACAGAGATGTTATCAACGCTCGACAAAAGTCAGCTTTCAATTTCTCCGCTGTGGCCAATTTACCTTTTTCAACTCAGTGATAAATCTAAATCTAAAAATTTTAAACGATTTCCCAAAGTTCACTGAAACGAAAAGTTTGACTACCAAATTAAGGAGGTTCTCGACGCTAATGCTTGAATTTTACAGAATCGTGACTTTTTAGTTTCTCTTCATTTTTACCTGGAATAAACGAAAAACTATAAATAAACAAATTAAATAACATTTAAATCGTGTTAACAAGCAATCCAAAGAATGTCTTTGACCTTACTGCCTCAGAGAATGTTGACTGAGAATTGTGAAAAAAAATAATAGTAATAAAGAGCATTGCAGCCGATGAGGATGACAGAGATGTTTTTAACGCTGGACAAAAGTCAGCTTTCAATTTCTCCGCGGTGGCCAGTTAACCTTTTCAACTCAGTTGATAATCGAAATCGATCTCAAAACGTTCAACGATTTCCCAAATACAAACAAATAATTTACCTAAGAAATTAAGGAGGTTCTCGAGGCTAACTAGTTAGGAAAGCCATCCATTGTAATACAGAGTTATTCGAGAAATGGAATCGATTGTAGACATTTAATCCCCCCCCCCCCAAAAAAAAAAAAGAATGTGGCCATGTTTTTGAAGAGCTAATAACTTATTTACTTCCGGTAAGCACGGTCTTAGTGGGCGCAACAACCTTAAGCACAAATAAACCTAATTCAAATGGTTAGCGATTAGTGAATTGAACTGAATACTGAGCAACGGCCAGCGATGGAATAATACGCCACGTTTCTCTGATATAAGGCGTAACTGAAGTTGATTTACTTTTGGGGGGCATACATAACCTGTGGTGTCTTCAAGAGCGGTTAATACTTACAATCACCCCGAGTTATTTTGCATGACCTTTCATCTCTAGAGATGATTCAACATTTACTACACTATTTTTAAATTTTAAGGAAGAAAAGGCACGGATTTCTATCAAGGCTAATGATAACGTAATTTGATTTTTTTGTTGTTGTTCAATTTTTGTTGCCATTAACCATGACCGATGACTCAGTGCAACTTTACGATTTTAGGTTACATTAAAAGTGTATGTTTTTGCACATAAAATACTGTTATCTCCTGCGCTGAATAGGAAATAAAATGAAAACTATCGTCACGACTCAAAATAAAGTAGTGGGCCAAGGAGAGATCACTGTCGTGCACCACCAAGGAATAATTTTTTTCTTCAGAGATCGATGTTCGACTGCAGTGTATTTCGCTCAGTAAAATAAGAACCGAACGAGTTTTTTAACAACCACTTAATCCTTAGTGTCCAAATTTATAGAAAAAAGTGTTGACTTAAAATTTTAACGCTTTTAAAGGTATATGAATATTACAATGATTCTTCTCAATAGCCAATAGCCTGCCAAAAGTTTTGGCAGTAAGTTTGATGATGAATCTAACGTCATGCAAGCAAAAGGATTCAAGAACCCCAGTTTCTAAAACATCAGAAACATACAATCGTCATTCTGAGTTACCTTGCAGGACGTGTGTTTTTACAATCCGGTTTAAGAAAGTGTTTTTAAATGACTTATTATTTAGCGATTGGTCACTAAAATGTACTTGAGTTAAAAGGTTTTGCTATAATTTTCATAGAAATGAAGATATTTACGTGAATGAAGCAGATTTTAGTTTTTACTAACAGTAAAAACTCAAAGTAATTAACGTTCCTCGAGAAGAGTATAATCGATTTCACAAAAAAATGTCTGCAAAGTAGTTACGTGATTTGACTCTATGTACCTGGAGTAAAGGCAGCCAAAACTTGAGTTTTACTGTAAATGTGGAGTTGCCCAAAAGTCGCGTTGCTCGTACTAGAAAGCTAAGTTAACAAACAAGAAAGGTTTGACAATTGTATCCTGTTTTTGTTACAAACGATGAGGAACCAGTTAAGTGGATGTTATATGTCCACTTTGCCATTAAGTATGATTCATTATTCATGCCCATTATCAGGTCACTAGATTGTTTACTAAATATATTTCTATTTCTCATACTTCAAGAAAACAAAAAACGTAATAAACAAAATCATCAAATAAAATAAAATAAGTAACCTAATTAAAAAAGCAATCCAACGACTACGTTTCGTCCTGGTGATCTCAGTAAAAAAACTTTCCGTGATTTGACGTTTGCCCCCCCCCCCCCCAGTACTTACAACCCAGCCCCACCCTCATCCCCTCAGAAAATCTTCGATCCTCCCCTAAAAAGGCAATAGTAGCAATTACCTGAAGACCGAAAATGCCAGAATTTCCTCTTTCCGTGACTTAACTGATGGAATTCTCGCGGAAAAGTGCAGAATCATTGTACCGCTTTTAAAAGCCAGCTTCCGATGCAGACGATATGCAGTCCTTCAAACTTGTCTGCCCCAAACGCCGCCGCACTAATCTTCTGCTGGCGTGCTCTCTTAAGTTTTTTTTTCTTTTTCTTTTTAAAATCTGAATTGTGCATGGAGTAAGTCTGAATTGTTTCAACAACGAGTTATTAAAATGTCACTCGAGAAAATTATAATCGATTTGAAAAAGAAAAACTGAGTCAATTTTCCCAGTAAAATCAACTAAAATGATCAACACAATTTAAGGTTTTACTTGACTGTTATAGTTCTCTTAAAACTCCCTCTGTTCGTGCTAGAAAGCTAACTTAGCAACAAGGCTTTCACAATTGCATTCGGTTTTTGTTCCAAACGATGCCGGAAAGGCCAGTTAAGTGGATAATTTAACTAACCACTTTTCCATTAAGTATCATTTATTATTCATCCCCGTTATCAGGTTTTTAGATTGTTTCTCGAAGGACTCATGAATTTCGAGGCCTGCTTGAACTTTACAAATTCGTGATTTTTCTATCTCTCTGTTGACGTAAACAGAAAACGCTAAATAAACAAAATAGTAAAATTAAATAAAACTAAAATCGTTATAACAAGCAATCGGAAGAATGTCTTTGAAAAAGAAACATGCCTAGTAAAAAATTTCCGTCCAAACGAACCTCAACGCATATTGAGTCAATTTCCCCAGTAAATTCAGCTAAAATGATCAACACAATTTGAGTTTTTACTTGCCTGTTATAGTTGTCTTAAAACTCCCCCGGTCTTGCTGGAAAGCTAAACAACAAACGATAAAAGGCCAGTTGAGTGAATAACTAAACTGTCCACTTTTCTATTAAGTATCATTCATTATTCATCTCCATTATCAGGTCTTTCGATGGACTAGTGAATTTCGAGGCCTGTTTGAACTTTACAAAATCGTAATTTGTTTTATTTCTCTTGGAGTAAACAACACCACTAAATAAACAAAATAGTAAAATTAATAAAATAAATATCGTGATGATGAGCAACCCGTAGAAAGACTTTGACCATACTGTCTTATAGCGGAGCTCCATTGCTAAGGAAATTTGGTAACCTATCAATCCGAGAAATTTTGGTTGTGACGTAATAGTCACGTGACCGTCCGTCCGTACCTCCGTACGTCCGTCCGTCCGCACAGACTCTGTGGGAGGGGGAGGGGAGTCCCAAGACAACCCGACGGGGGTAGAGAATGCCATCTTTTTTTGGCGGGAAATCGCGCGGTGCTTTTGGGCAACCGGCGTTTTTCTTGGCGGGAAATGGCATGACCATCGTCGCTTTTGAAAAAGAGGTTTCTTTAAGGTGATTCCATTCAATTGCATTGCGCATCCTTTCTGCGCATCATTTTTTGCGTGATTAGCGCGCGCACGAGCGCGCGCGCGTTCGGAACTTGATAGGTTTTCTAGCTGTTCAGGGAAATAAATGGTCGTTTTCTCCTAAACGAACTCGGTGACCCCACTTTTTTATTCCATTTATTTAAGCAAAATACGACTTTACATGATATACTAAAATTTGAAGAACTTTTCATTATTCAATTTTGAAATATTCCGATTGATTCACTATTACAGCCAGATTTTAGGCGTTTCACTGGAACCGTGCGGACGCTCGATTTGCCTATTATTTCAAATTAGTTTCATTGTTACGGCAATTTTAAGATGTTTTACTGTAACATTGCACTTCTATCATAAGAATAATGCTTATATTTCATTGCTAGTTGTAACTTTGTTGAAGTAATGGGTGTCTCTAGTACAAGGATAGGTTTTTTAATCTTGCTGTCTAAAGATACCAAAGTACCTATATAGTACAGCCCCGTAGCGTGAAATCAGACACGGTGACCCCCTCTTTTTATTTTATTTTTTTAATGTACTAGGTGTAATTAGTAACTGTGCAAAGTTTCAACAAATTCTCATTACAACTTCTTTTTCGATGGAATCACCTTAAAAGCTTAAGCTTCTTTAGCATTTAACGATTGTTCGAGAGTACTGAAGTTTTATACTTGACAAAAAAAACCATCTAATATCTATAAATGGAAAGAAAAAGTTCAAAAGAATACTGGTAGAAGGCGAAAAGTTCAAGTTAGGAAAGCTGCATTCAAAGGACTTCATCGCTTTGTTTTCTTCACAACCGAGTAAGTGAAGTTTTTAAAGGGTCTAAGGTACATGATTTCGAGTATTACGATGAAAGAAATTACGTTTTGAAATGGAAATTTGATTTATGCCAATATAATGTGTCATTTACTTTTGACTTGAAAAAATTATTAGAAAACGCGCTCAGATTTGTGACAGATTCTTGAATATTTTGCCATGCTCAGCCGATTTCACTCGCCTGGACCGACCTACGATTTTGGAAGTGTAACGCGAATTGCATTTAAATATAAACTTACAGGTTTTCGAATAAACTTTTTTCAAAAATGATTTCTCCGTCCATTATTTTGTGTTTGTTTATTCATAACAGTAGGTCTTAGCACAGCCGCAAGACAACTGCACAAGCTTTGCTTTCAATTTTGACTGTCCGGTCCATCTATTTGTGCAACTGTCGATTTTCTTGTCCTAGAAGCTTTCAATAGTAATAATCCTTTAAGCGAAGCAGTTGTCGGTTTAAAGCTATTTTATCCCAAAAGCTTCCGAAAACAGTTTTGTGCGTTCCTCAAAGCGCCTAACTTTCTATAGGCTTACTTCGCATCCGCAAAACTTATGCCGGCATAATTTAATTAAAGCGTGTTTGGGGTTTCTTTGTTTTGAATCTTGATGGTCTCTAGTTAGAGAACGAAATATAACAGTTATTTGAAAAACTATAAGCGAAGCAGTTGTCGGTTTAAACCTATTATATCCGAAAAGCTTCCAAAAACAGTTCTATGTAGTTTTAAAAGCGCTCGAATTTCAGACAATTTGCAACCGCAAAACTTATGCCACAGAGTTAAGAATGCTTGGACGAAGTTTGTTTACTGTTTTCCAATCTCGATGGTTTAAAGTTAGAGAACGAAATATAAGGGTTACTTAAGTAACTATAAGCGAAGCAGTTTTGACTTTAAAGCTATTTTATCCGGTAAGTAATGTGTGTTCCTCAAAGTGCTTGATTTTTTTCATGGCTGCTAAAACCTACGCGACATTTCTTCGATAAGTTTATTACAAGTGCTTCGAAGCTCCCCAGATCCTTTCTTTCGGGTAATCCCAGTAAAATGCCGGTAAAAGGTCAGTATAAATTTATTGACCATGCAGACTAATATTTTTATTTAGTGGCAGTTCATGTTATTTGTTAACATCCGAACGCGATGAAGATAACCCATTTAAACAGTCGAATAATTTTTATTTTGTAAATGAGCGCCGTTTCACGTTTATTCTAGCGAACTTAATGATAGGATATGGAAACATTGCAAACACCAAGCAAGACGGCTCGTGAGTAAACTAATCAAGCTGTGCTCAGCCTCTAGAATGACCTTTCGAGCTTGGTTTTACAGAACAGATCCCCAAAATATTGGAGGACAATTCGGAACACTTTCAGGCTTTTTGAGAAACACTTTTCGAAAGCGAACGAGCCAAAAAAAGCCCCGGAATATATTTCAGACCGAACAATTTTCAGGACTATTTTTGAGAAACGAACACCAGTTTATTCCTTCGCGGCTCCGCTTGTAGGCTTGGCTAAATCTATATATTAGTATGTGGACTGAGAATTAAAAAAAAAAAAGAAACAGATCAGTTGCAGCCGGCGAGGATAACAGGGTTGTCATTAACGCTCGAAACGTTGGGTTTTAATTTCTCTACGGTAGCTAATTTCCCTTTTCTTTAACTCTGCAATTGATAAATCTAAATATTGAAACTTTCAACAACTTCCCGAAATTCAGACGAAAAGGTTGTCAAGGCTAACTAGCTACAAACGCCATCCATTGTAGACATTGTAATACAGAGTTGTTGAAGAAATAGAACCTATTGTAGAAAGTCAAATTAAATTCTAACTGAAAAATGTGTCCATGGTTTCTAGCCGTTTTACCGAAGGACATTTAAAATAACAATTCTATTTTTTGAAGAGCTAATAACATATTTATTACCGGTACGCCGGCACAGTCTTAGTGGGTGCAACAACCTTAAGCACAAATAACATAATTCCAATGGTTAGTGATTAGTGAATTAAACTGAATACTAAACAACGGTCAGCGAGGAAATAATAGCCTAAGTTTCTCCGATATAAGACAAGACTGAAGTTGATTTAATTTTTTTGCGAAAGGGGCATACATAACCTGTGGTGTCTTCAAGAGCGGTTTATATTTTCCAAATCGCCCCGAGATATTTTGCATGATCTTTCATCTCTAGAGATGATTCAGTATATGTACTGCACTATTTGGAATTTTAATTTTAGGAAGAAAAGGCACAGATTTCTGTCAAGGCTTATGATAATGTAATTTGATTTTTTTGTTCAATTTTTGCCGCCATTACCCATGCCCGTTGACTCAGTGCAACTTCACGATTTTAGGTTGCATTAAAAGTGTGTGTTTTTGCAAATAAAATCAGTACTGACATTTTCTGCACTGAATAGATAAAATTAAAACTGGCGTCACGACTAAAAACGACATCTCAGAAACTATCTTAGGATAGGCCCAGTGGTGAAATTTTAAACTCTTTTAAAGAAATATGAATTTGACAATGGTACCCTTCTCGGCAGTCTTGTTTATGTAAGTTTTGGCAGCAAATGCAACGAAGAATCTGAGGCCATGCAATCGAAATGATCCGAGAATGACTTCTCAAACATCAGAAACATCAATCGCCATTCTGAGTTACCTTGCAAGAATTGCCTTTTTACTATCCGGTTTAAAAAAGTATTTAATTGACATATTATTTAAATAACGATAGCTCACTAAAATGTACTTGAAATGAAGACATAACGCGAATGAAGCCCAGGTTCACCTTAAAACCGGCTGCAATAATTTGAACAGATTTGAGGTTTTACTATCACTAAAACGTTCCTCGAGAAACGTATAATCGATTTCACAAAAAATGTCTGCAAAGTACTTACGTGAATTGAGTCTAGGTACCTGGAGTAATGGCAGCCAAAACTTGAGTTTTACTGTTAATTCGGAGTTGCCCAAAAGTCGCTTTGTTCCAACTAGAAAGCTAGCTAAATTAACCAACAAGAAAGGTTTGACAATTGTGTTCTGTTTTTGTTCCAAACGATGAGGAACCAGTTAAGTGGATGTAATATGACCACTTTTCCATTAAGTATCATTCATTGTTCATTCCCATTATCAGGTCACTAGATTGTTTCTTGATAGAATCATGAATTTCAACGCCTGTATCTTAACTAAATATTTTTCCTCACGGCTTTTCTCATCCTTTTTACTTGGAGAAAACAAAAAGTAAATTAATAAACAAAATAAAGAAATGAAAAAATAAGTAAACTAATAAAGCGCAATCCATCGACTTGAATATCTTCGTCCTGACCACCTCAGTGAAAAAACGTTCCGTGATTTACAATCTGCTCTTTCAGAACTTACTGGTAGAATTTACCATTAGAGTCCATACCCCTCTTCCCTTGGCCCAATTTGAGTTTTTAATTGCCTGTTATAGTTCTCTTAAACCTCCCTCTGTTCGTGCTGGAAAGCTAATTTAGCAACAAGGGTTTCACATATGCATTCTGTTTTGGTTCCCAACGATGGAAGACCAGTTAAGTGGATAATATATTAATTAAGGTGACCACTTTTCCATTAAGTATCACTCATTATTCATTTCCATTATCAGGTCTTTAGATTGTTTCTCGATGTGAATTTTGAGGGCTGTAGTGTTTGAACTTTACAAAATCGTGATTTTATTTTTCTCTTCATTTTTACTTGGAGTAAACAAAAAACTTCAACTAAATAAAATTAAAATCGAAGAATGTCTTTGACTTTACTGCCTTAGTATGTTGACTGACAAATTACAACAGAAAATATAAACAGATCATTGCGGCCGATAAGAATGACAGAGTCGTTAATAACGCTCGAAACGTCAGCTATCAATTTCTCTACGGTGGCCAATTTACCTTTTCAACTCAGTTGATAAATGTAAATCTTGAAATTTTCAACGCTGAACGACTTCCCGAAATCCAAACGAATAGTCTAACAAATTGAGGAGGATCTCGAGGCTAATTAGCTACCAACGCCATTCATTGTAATACAGAGTTATTTGAGAAATACAATCGATCAGGCGTAGTCCTTGACATTTAAATTCTAATGTGGCCCTGTTCTGTGGCCATGCTTTCTAACTTTTACCAAAGGACATTTATAAGAGCAACATTCGTTTTTGAAGAGCTACTGTCAGGTTATTTACTACCGGTAAGCAGGGTCTTAGTGGGTGCAACAACCTTAATGCTTAGCGATTAGTGAATTAAACTGAATACTGAGCAACGATCAGCACCGGAGTAATACACCACGTTTCTCCGATAAAAGACGTAACTGAAGTTGACTTACTTTTTTGAATGGGATATCTATTACGTTTGGTCAGACATTTCCACAGTTTGTCACAGAATTCCTAGTACTGTATTTTTTCAACAAGACTCCATTCACGACTATTGGGGAATTTTTTGTTCACGACATCATAGTCTATAAACCACAAGCCAAAACCCAGAACCGTCAGCCATCAGTTGTATTTTTCCGAGACTGTTGCTATCACCCATGTCCTCTGAGGGGGCTCCTCTCCTCATCGGAAATGTAATGTTGACTTCATGTATACATGTTGCGAGCACTAGTCATGTTTTTGCTATTGATAAATCCATCACCGATTGCTTCCCTTGTGGTGTTAGGAAATCTACCCATCCCCGAAGGGGCCAGGAGATCTCGTTTTTCCAGCGCCAGACCCTTAACTTTCCCCTACAGTGCTTATGCGCTGTACAAACACCCTACCTGTTATCCAGCATCAATCAAGGCAAAAAGTTCTAACCCATTCAATAGCGGAGTTCAAGCATTTGCAGCTAAATTGTTAGTTAAGATTTTTATTTACAAATTCTCATACGGTGCATGCATGTCTCCCATACTAAATCCTCCTTCCCTCCATTGGGAGTGGGGGAAAAGTATCACATGCAATTCCCTTTCCTTATGCTTGGTTGGGGATAAAGGAAGGAGCGTCAACTAAACAAAACTCTCGGCATTGTTCCAGGAAAGGGTGGGTCCATCATTTTTCAGTTATCCTGGATGCTTGGATGAGAGAATCTCCCTGCCCAAAATCTTTCTTCCCTTAGGGAAGGGGCCTTCTGTGCTTTTTTTTTTTTTTTTTTTTTTTTAGTGTGAGAGGGAACTATTAATTGAAACTACCCCCACACAAAAACCTCTAATGGGAGGATCTGGGGAGAAGGGTTGTTAAAACTGCCCCCCCCCCCTCCTCCAATGAGGAGAGACAAATGTCTGCTTCTCAAAGGCTTTTGCAACCTAAACGTCTTTTCTCCCTCCTGTGGGTCACATGTTATGGTGGATGCATAGGGCTAACAATACAAATCCCATTGTCAACATTCAGTTATTCTAGGTGCATGTATGATTTCATCTTCCTCAGGGTTTTTCACCCAAAAGCCTCCTCCTATCTGTAGTAGTCCAGGAAAGTTAACGCGATTTGGTACCGTAAGGTCAAAATGCTTGCAACAGAATTTTTATTTTCAGGGACGTTTTCGTTAAGGACTCCAGGTAAACATATTAAAAGTCAACAAAAATCAACCCTGGTGAAATATGAAAAAAATGTAAGTTTTTTGCCTCTGTCATTTTGCCTTTTAGACGCCATGTTTTTATGCAAATTAGCCTTATTACAGACAAGTTTTACAACAAAATTTCATTTTTAGTGGCATTAATCAACTAGTTTTAGTAAAAAGTCTTTTTAAAGGGAGAATTAATGCTTTGGTTTGCTTATCGAATATTCTCGCTACAAAATATTACTTTTACTATTACTACTATTATTACGGTTAGTGTTACGAAGTTTTATTTTTGTTAGCTCTCACAGAGCACTTTGATATTACAACTGCAAAGTAGTGTAAAGAACAATTACTCAATGTAAGCAAACGAAAAGATTGAGTTCGGTTCAGTTTCGCGTCGAAGGTGACGATAGAGTATAAGGTCGACACCAGTTCCCTGGAATATTAGTACATGTTGGTAGGGCAGAGTTTATATACGACAGATGACGAGCAAGTCCCGCCAGTCCCGTTATCCAACCTTGAGGTAAAACTATGTATTTCATGTAATGCTTTGGTTGTGCGCTTTGCATAAGACGATTCCGGCTGGAGTCCTTGCATTGGAGTGCTTAAAGCTACAGTTGTTCGCAAAATTTAAACGTTGTTATTTCTAGAGAAACACTACTGAGACCACGTGCACTGTGCAGCAAATTTTTACAAGAATTTCTTCTTTGTTTGCAAACTACGGTTCACATCTTGTGAGAAAATAGATGGTTTTTTAAATAGCTGTCTAAGAACTGGACAGCTGGGCATTATTTGTATACCAACACAATCTACGTTTACCTTCAGCAAATTGTTATACTACAAACTGACCATCGAGATATCTATTCCTTTTTTCTAAATAATCTGCATGTTGTCCACCACACTGATAGACTAAGGGCTAGTCTTTTAACTTATTTGGTAATCAAACAGACGCTAATGCGCAACATCAACTCAGCTGGTGGCCTTTCAAGAGACATAGGAAAGAATGTGGTGCAAAGATTAGTGTGGGTCAAGTCTATGTCTTTCTGTTGCAACGTATACAGCTCTATGCAAGATTTCACCGGCATCGCTTATAACACTAGCGAGCAACACGTAGAAGCTTCAGATACTTGACAAAAGAGAGACTGGAAGGATACAGAGTAACTAGGAACTCCTTTTCCAAGGATGATACCTCACTATTAAAGAAGCATAGTATCAGGAGTTGTAGCACACGAATCTGTAAATGTTGATCATTTTTAGAAACGTGTGAATATTGAGTAAACTTAAATTTTTATTTTTATTTTCCCACACGACCCCACAAGCTGTAAGCTAAAATATTTATCGTGTTTAAATAAAGGTTATATGTCTATCTATGGGCCCTCAGTTAAAGACGAAGCTCGCTTAAAAAGACGATCAACCAACACTGTAGCTGTACACTGTGATCCTGTGAACACACTCACTGTAAAGAAAGACGTTTTCCTGCGAAACAAACAGAACAAACAACGTTTCATCAATATGCTGAGTGAGAAGTTAAAGGAGGCGGGGTGTGACACCATTCGTGCTGCAGGCGATGCTGATTTCTTGATAGCTCAGTCTGCGGTCTCTGTATCTGCTACCAGAGACACTGTCGTCATTGCAGATGACACAGACATTTTAATTTTACTCTGCCACCAAGGAAACAACTCCAAAAAGAAAATTTTCTTCAAACCACAGCCGAAACGAGGGTCCGCGCAAGGCAAGGTTTGGCACATCCAGGCTACTTGTTCTGTGCTCGGGTCAAACCTCTGCAGGCATCTTCCATTTCTACACGCGTTGCTGGGATGTGGTTCCACGTCACGGTGGTTTAGTATTGGAAAGGCCGTCGGTCTTAAGAAGAGATCACAGTTGTAACAGCATGCCGAAGTATTTTATCATGCCAATTCGTTGAAAAAGAAGATTTTATCAAAGCAGGAGAACGCGCATTGGTAGAGGTGTATGGCGGCAAGGTGAGCGACAGTTTGGAGGCCTTTCGATATTGACGATTTTGCGAAACGACAGCTAAAAGCACAACCGCAGTCAAAGTGAAGTCTTTGCCTCCGACGTCTCCGAAATTTCATTCCCTTCGCGTTTTTTCCAGGTTCAACTTTGGACTTGAAATCAAGAGCCTCAACCGTGTGACTGGGGATGGAAAGAAACAGATGGTACTCTAATTCCAAACCATCTGCACCGGAAACTCTCCTCCGAGTTATCAGATGTTACTGCAAGGTGGACTGTAACACGGCTCGATGCAGTTGCAGAAAGCACGGACTTGACTGTTCACCTGCCTGTGGAGAGTGTCGTGGAAGTGTTTGTTTCAATCCACGTTCTGACAGATCCAGATAGCGATACAGAGGACGTCGGGTCAAATGCCTTATTGCTTAACTTCAGTACTGTTAACTTAAAAAGGTACCGATAGATAATCAGGTGATGCTATATGTTTGAGACATTAATTTAAAGTTACAAGCAAATGAGGATAACTTTGAAAACTGTTCAGCCCAACAGCATTTCACAAACATATATCGCAATCCGTTTCAATCTTCTTCACTTTTAGCCATCCGTGCCTTCTTTTGTATTTGCTGTGTTATATTTCACCGAATTTGATGGACATTTCCCATGCATGAATTTGGCTAAAATCCGTGACGCAGTTCCTTTAAACACTTTTTTGTTGAATATTGTTGGAAAACGGTCCATGATAGAACCTAAATGTACACTTTACTTTACCGTCCTTTGTTTTTACATGTTAAGTGAAACTAAAAGTGGTAAATGTCTTGATGGGACAGTTTTCAGTGGCTAATTAGCATAAAAACATGGCAGTCGTCAACACGTGGATTTTTTTCGTATTTCCCATGAGTTGATTTTTGTTGACTTTTTGTATGTTAACATACACGCCTCAAAGGCAAACAATGTAAAAATAAAAATTATGTTGCAAGCATTTTCACCTCCTGGCATAACTTTATTGGACTAATGTCAAATATTTTTACCGTTGACCCGAATTTTAAATTTGAATGTTTTAACTAGTATATACCTCTAGTGCTCCTGATGAAGGCCGTGATGGTCGAAACGTTGAGCGCTGATTAAACCAACAACGCTATCTTGGAGTTGGACTCTTGACCATAACATTTCAGTTTTATTGCTACTCAGAGTTTCATGCTTACAAAGCAATCATCAGGCAACTGCCAAAATTAACTATTACATGCAAAGGTATAGTGGAAGGAGGGGTTACTCATTGGAATATATTTTACTCAAAAGTTTAGTTCACTATAGGAAGGGATGGGCGTGTAACGAGATTGCTCCCTTTCAGCAGATATTTTACTCGGACCTGGTGATTAAACTGATGAACTCTTAATTTACGATTGACGAATTATATTTCATTATTGAATAATTTGCGTGACAGTAACCTGTTATCTAAGAATGATGTCACTTGATTATCTGTTATTAATATCATAATAATTATTGAAAATAGAATGATGTGTGGAGAGAGGAAACTCAGAAAAAAATTCTGAGTTCCAGATGGAATTTGAACCTACGACCCTCCGTACACTAGTCGGATGCTCTAACCACTGAGGTACGAGAACTCTGGTGGTGAGCGATGGTCAATTGTGGGCTGACACAACGACTGCATCGCGCAAGTCACATTGTTGTTCTTGTTTTTACGTACCTTTTGCAATACTGTAAATAATTATAGTCATGCAAATAAAGGTTATTGATTGTTGTTGTCAAAAGGTCTTCCCCTCACTCAGATGAAGTGTGGCTAAGAGAATCCCTCAATTCCTTCGTCCCTTCCCTTCCACTCCGGAGCCCGATGCTTCCCTCCTCGTGGGTAGATTTGTGGCTGGGAAGAAACTCAAGGTTTGTTCCATGTAAATTAAAGTAAGTAGTAGGTACACAGACACAGGAGGCGTTGGCCGCTGTTGGTCCAATTTGCATGCTTAGCAGCTGTTAACTTTGCGTACTCAGGTCAACCTATGACTGGTTGAAATACGCAAAGTAACGCAAATTTCGTTTAAGTATTCTCTAAAGATTTTTAGTGGGGGCCTTATGTGCCACATGGCGTAAAGCGGCCTAAGTAAGTAACAATTCTATCAAGATTTACATGCTTATTATCTCCTAATATGTATCGCGTTTGAATATTTATAGGCCCAGAAAAGCAAGAGTTAAAAATAAAACTAAAATATAAAAATAACCAGTTGGTCGAAAAAAGGTGTTACTCTCCAGGTGAGCCATTTTTTTGCTTATTCTATTTCCCCGAAAACCTTTAATAGGAACGTTTCGGCATTTCCATACATATTATAAAATTACGTTACCTGTATATATCTGCCTACTTGTCGAAAGTTGATCTCGAGCTACACGCCTGAGGTTAAAGGTTTCCCTGTAAATCAAGTCTCTGGTGCATTTTATTCAAGACAAAGTTTATTTTAACTGTTACATGTTTTGAATCAGACAAAATTACCTACTACAACGAAACTACAGGCCCGTCGTTGATTGAGAAGAGAAATTGCTGCGAACACTGGTCCGAACAGTTGAAGGAAGAGAAAGAACACACCGGTGAACAGGGCTAATGTTTGAGCCTCGTATGTTACCGCATGCCTTGCATGGTTGACTCGCTGACTCGCACTTTTGGCTAACTGACTCGGAATTTCCTGAATTTCACTCTCGAACCGAGGAGCTAATTTTTTGAAAAAATGATTTGATTTGTTTTGCTTCTGACCGGCGTCAAAAGGTCTGAACATTATTTGTCTCCATTCGGCTAGCCAAAAAGAAAAAGAAAAACACGAGACAATATCGTTCCCTTTACTGATTTTTGCCCTTATTAATTTAATATTCTGGTCCTAATCCATTTGTAATATTTACACATGTACACAGTGAGTGGGCGATGAACAAAGTCGCTGAAATAGTTAAATAAGCTCACCAAAACCAAGTAACACTGATTGGACCCAAACTAAAGCGGGTAAAAAAACCTAGTTTAATGGCGTAGCTCTCAGGTCGACGGCATCTGGACAAGTACGTAATCGCTCTTGGTAATCGGAAGGACACAGGTTGGACTCCTGTTAGGAGAACAGTAAACCTGTGTCACTCACTGATAAATTTTATCTGCAAAATATATTTTACTGTTTACGCTTCTAGAAATTATTCCCTGACTTTCCATACAGATCCTTTTATTTATTACCACGCTCGCAGTATGTGCTTGGGCTACTTGTGGGATAGCAATATGCTTGTTAAGAAGCTTTAAGAATATGAAGCAAGAAAACGCTATGCAATGTCCTACGCAGTACATTTTTTGTTTACCAGACAAAATACACAAGTAGGCAAACCAAGAGCAATGATGGTGTGATTATCGGGAATATCATAAATCTTTGAAAGGTTTTGCTTGCTGGTTGTCAAACACAGCAAGTGAGGGAATAGAGAGACACTGCCACGTTTGCATGAGGTTTCAACCTGGGTCTCAGGAGACCTCTGGAGGGGAGGGTGGGTTAACGTCGTGGGGAGACACTTGTTGCAATATCACCAATGGGTCAGTTAGCAATGCTTACATGAATCTGACCAAACGAAGCCGCATACTCGTGAGCTAACATTCACAGGGAGCCTTGAAGTTTGAGTCAGTTCAAACATATACGGCCTTGAAGTTCGTGATCGTATGAAAACGATTCGCGCCGACAAAACTTGTGGATGCAAGTTACTTCATTTTAAACATATACTCAACGTAAACAGCTTCCTAATTTTTTAAAACCAGTGTTACGTTTTTTAATTAAAGTGAAACTCTCCACATTTGTCTGTATTTTCTTCGCAAATTGTGGCGGAAACTGCGCACGTGCTGGCCTTTGACCGCTATGAAGAGCTTTATGAAGAGCTAACATCTTGAAAAGCATCAGATACGTGATCTCAGAACTTGGATGCTCCAGGACAAGTTAGTCTTAATGGGACACCCCTGATATCTTCTATGACCGCTCTTAAAAAAAGAGAAGCACGTGTCCTCTGTGACCCTAACGGGAGAACTGTGATATGTTCTATATCCCCCGGCCGGCCTCCTCACCCAAAGGCTAGTCAGGAGATCCATGATATCGTTTATGTCTCCATCTCTTATTAGAAAGCTCTTTAGCAATACTCTCTTCTATAGCCCACTACCCTCTCATACTTGACAGAAGTGAGACAAAGTGCGATACCCATTCAGCAAACCCCGTTGCCATCATAGTAGGCTACCACCCTCGTAGAAGTGGGCCAAAGCTACTAAATGCCTTTCCTTTTTTCCAGACGGATAACTAGGTGAAGTCACACACGATCCAAGGAGGCCCACACAGCCGGAACTTATCCCGGTTTCTGTAGCATGAAGCAACTGGGAGTATTGCTATTCCTCCCTGGATGGGATGCTAGTCCGTTGCAGGGTTACCCCCCAGTAGTATGTCGCCGGTACCCATTTATACACCTGAGTGGAGAGAGACAACGTGGGGTAAAGTTTCTTGTCTAGGGAAACAACACGATGTCAAGGACTGGGCGTCGAACCAACGACCTTTAGCTCTGACGTTCAACGCGCTAACCACTACACCACCGCGCCCCCACAGACTGATAACTAAGACAATCAAAAACCAGGCTTAAGGAAATACGAAAAGGGTGAGATAATTTCAACCCCTAAATAAGACACAAATATATCGTTAACTTTGATGTGGGTTTTAATAAGCGATTACTTTCGAAATTCTTACATCTCAACGTAGTGCAGTCTGAAATTTTCATACTGACCAAATTTTATTCTAATTTGTTGAGAACACTATCCATGAAGTTTCCTTTGTTAGAAGGTTGGCATTTCAGGGGACTGAAAGGTGGAAGTTTAAAATCGGCATAGCCAGGCTCCTGCGCTGCAACTTCCAGGCTATAGCAGTATACTATGCCAAGCTTTGGAGTTTGTTCTATCCCATTACAACCTGCAACTTTGCTGTTAGCGTCGCTCCTGATTTCACCGGGACTGTTTTCCGCAACAAAGACAATGGACTGCGTCGCAACAGGGTCACACACAGCTTTCCAGTAATATTTCGGCGTCAGGACCTTGCCGTTTAACTTGATATCTTGGCTGTTGTATTTGGCTCTGCCACCTTAAAACAATATTTGACCAAAAGGTAAGACCCTAGTTGAAGAATTTTGGACTGAAAATACATTGAACTAAACAATTAGGTGGTCGCCTACAACAAAGTAGAGGCCATTAAAATCTTGGACTAAAGTGTAACAACAACCCTTCACAATAAAATCTGCAGAATAATGCTAAAATAATTTTCCCTCCTTGATCCGGTTGTAGGAATTAAACTGCTTCTTCTCAAAGCAAATTTTTTCTTGTTCTCACAACCAGTATCTCCTTGCCACTAATACAAGAACTCTTCTGAATGATCACAAGCAAATCTAAAATATAAGGAGTCTTCACATTTGTCATCAATTACAACCGAATGAAGTGTGAGTGAAATTATCTTTCTCCAATCCTCAACTCAATATTGTGGAAATTAAGGACGCATTACGACGTAGTTGAATTAGACCAAGAAAAGAGGAACCTCAGTTTTTGAAGTAATCAGACAGTTATATTTGGTGGAATGAGCCCTTCCATTTAGATTAAGTTATTATTCAACGGAATTCATTGTGCACACGCCGTTCACATTGAATTCCTGAGCCTGAGCCTAAATTTCATTGAATTTTGGCTCAGACTGGGTAAAAGATGTTGCCACATATTAGCGAAGCCCGCGCGCTTAGCGCGCCAGTGGAGCACCATTGCGAAGCAAATTTAGTAACCTATCGATCTGAGAAATTTTGGTTGTGATGTCAGCGTATGCCCGCCCGGGGAAGGGGAGGGGAGTCCCAAGGCAACCTGGCGGGGGGTAGAGAATGCCATATTTTCTTGGCAAAAAATCACGCAGTGCTTTTGGGCAACCTGCCTTTTCGTGGCGGGAAATCGCATGGCCACCGTCGCTTTTGAAAAAAGGTTTATTTTAAAAGCTTAGCTTGTTTAGTAAAACGATTCAGTTCGAGAGAAGTGAAGTTTAGCACTAGTTAAAAAATATGAATTATCTATAAATGGAAAGGAAAATTCAAAAGAATACTCAGTTGTCTTTTTGGTGGAAGGCGAAAAGTTCAAGTTAATAAATTCGCCTTGGAGGACTTTACCTTTCTTGTCGGTTCTGCTGCGAATTCGGTCTGCACAACGCTTGAGTTCGAGCATTTCGCAGCGGTCCCGACGCCAAATATAGCACAGCTAGTGCCTTCTGGGTTTTTTTTTTCTGACCATAACTGTGGTTTTTGCGGCCGTCCGAGCACATTTTCCCTGGAAAAACTTCAGCATGTTCATGTCGATAGGCATCTTGTCACGGGAAAAGAAATAAGTAGTAAAACTAACTCTTCAAGTAGTGTCAGCGTTCGTGGGGTAGTGGAATCGTGCTGGCCGACCGCACAGACCTTACACCTACACAAATTGCCGACCTCTTAAACTTCGTCTTAAGATCCACGTATTTCCAATATAACGGGTCGATTTACGAACAACAAGACGGAGCAGCTATGGGGAGCCCTGTCTCGGCGGTTATAGCGAACCTTTACATGGAAGAGTTTGAGGAACGGGCGATCGCAACTGCGACCTTCAAATCTAAGATCTAGAAGCGATATGTAGATGACACTTATACCATCTTAGATCAAGACCATGTCGACAGTTTTTTGAACATATAAACAGTCGACAGCCTACTATTCGTTTTATCATGGAAATCGAGAAAGATAACTCTATTCGCTTTCTAGACACGTCAGCTACTAGGGATTCAGACGGCCTACTCACTACTAGTGTCTACAGGAAGCCCACAGACACTGACCTCTCAGAATTTGAGTAAAACGTCAAAAACCAACGCTGTATACTGCCACCAAAGTTTAAAAGTGCAATGACCTTATGAATAAAACTCCATTTGATAGTGTCAAAGGCTTTACGAAAGTCAAGTTGCAAAAGTATCGCTGGTATGCTCTGAAGTTTAGTTTGCTCTAAAATGTCGTTGATTAGTCTTATGTTTTGTCTCATGTACCTGCCCTTTATGAAGCCTGTTTGATCTGGATTAATTAGAACACTCAGGACTTTCTCCATTCTCTTTGCAATGACTTTGGATGCAATTTCCAGATTTAGTAGTGTAATCGGCAGCCAATTGGACAGCGAGAGGAGGTTTTGAGTCCTCCTTTGGAACGAGAGTTATAACACCCCTTCGCTGGGAGACTGACATTTCGCTCTTTTCACATGCATAGTTGAAGCAATTTGTACCAATACCTAGCCTATGATTCACACCATCCTCAGTCAGTGAAACTTGGTATTGTTAAGTGTTTATACGACCGAGCCAAACACCTCACAACAAAACCATCAGTCATCTCTGAAGAAAAGAAACATTTATCATCAGAACAGATATCCTTCTTCGTTTATACGAAAGCTCACAAAGACAACAAGAGCAACAGCCAACAAAGAACCCACGCAGGAGTTTTAATCTACTGCGGTTCTACCCTACGTTAAAGGTGTATCAGAGGTTCTTCGCTGCTGCCTACAACAACAAGGCGTACGCACCTTTTTCAAATCAGACACAACGCTTAGATCTCACTTGGTGCGACCTAAAGACGCTCTAGATCCATCTAAACAAGACGGTGTCGTCTATAAGATTCCATGTGAATGCAGCAAAGTATACATCGGGGAAACAGGGAGAGCGATGCAAGAAAGGATAAAAGAACACGACAGAGACATACGGCTTGCTCGGACACAAACTTCCGCAGTCTCGGAGCACGCGAACGAAACGGTGCATCATCCTATTTGGAAAGAAGTTAAGTTTGTTGATCGTGACCCTCACTGGTACACACGTAGGGTCAAAGAGGCTATCCAAATAAGACTTCATCCTAATAACATCAATAGAGATAGTGGAATCGAAATTCCTGAAGCTTGGATACCTACGATCAAAAAGCACAACAGCCGATCAATGACAAAGCGGATCTATGAGGGAACAACATCTAACAGCCGGAATAATAATGAGGATCGAAATGCACCAATAGCAGCGAACCAACATGCTACAAATAGCGACAGGTAAACAATCGACCTCATCGCCTGATGAAGACTGGCAGTATAGCAGTGGAAACGTCGCGATCAACACTTCCAAGCGATTGTATCGTGAGACAAACGACTAAACGTTCATCTTTCCTATCTAACACCACGATGAACAATAAACGCATCTTTAATGACGATGAATTTTTCTTTTCTTTTTTTCAATTTAACGACTTGAATGAGAGTATATTCATTAATTATAAGTACCAGCAAAGAAAAAAATGTCAAGCACCGCTGTTAGGGATGGCTAAATCTATATATTAATCGCGATGTCGATCCTGTGGTCTCTTTTGATTGCGTTTAAGACGACATTATTCTGCGACAAAGCCTTAATCTCGTCTCAAAATCAAATTTAGTATATCCTTTACGAGACCTACAATGTGGGCAATACTTAAAATTTCATCTTCCTTTTGAAATCTAGACGACCATTACTTTATAAATGGCAAAGTACCTGTTCCCGTGAAGACATACAAGGTCCTCCCTTTGTTTTTAGCATACGTAGTCACAGCACTTTCGATCTTAGCCCAGTTACCCGCGTTAAAAGGCTGCCACTGTGGTGCAATGTTTGTGGTGATGTAGGTGAAGCTGCGCTCAGAATTGTCGTCCTTGAAATCCCCGTTTGGAGTCAGATGCCCTTTGGCCAGGAAGTTATTTTGACTGTCGTAATTAAGAAATTTACCACCTTGGTTGTAAGGATCGTAGTCTGTCACGACAGCTACCGCTACACCGGCTTGGACTGCAAAATATAAATATTAAATTCAAATTTTACTGGGAAGAAAAATGGTAACAGTGGAATTGTAAGTAAGACAATGAGTAACTACGTAAGAGAGGAAGTACGCATTATTTTGGTTGATGGGTCATCCATCGGTCCAATCTAGTGATCGATAGTTCAATTAATTCATTTATTGATTGACTGGTTGTTAGATTTTGTTTCTATTTATTTTAATACTAAAAACTACTACTACAAACTGTTTCAGGATTAATTGATTGATTGATTGATTGATTGATTGATTGATTGATTGATTGATTGATTGATTGATTGATTGATTGATTGATTGATTGATTGATTGATTGATTGATTGATTTACATACATACATACATAACTGCATCAATCTTATGTGATTATTGTGCAATATAGTGGGTCGGAAGTAAATACTACCTAATCCTTGGTCCGCTTTCCAGGCACCATCAAAAAGATCTGGCGGATCAATCATTTTTTTCTCCCCTACAGTGCCTCCACTTTGTATTACGTTCCCAGAGAACTCTGGAATTAGTGTGTCTGTGTTGTAACAGACAGCAAAAAGTGCTTTTGTTCCACCGTATTTGCCATAACAGAGTTTCTGGCCAGTACAAGTAACTTGATTACTCAGGACACCATCTGTTACCCAGTCACCGAAAAGACACGTGTTAAAGTCGTTGGAAAATGATCGGTAGGGGTCATTCATCACATTCATCATCCTCTTCTGATGCGCTTTTGAGAGAAAAACAAGACACCTATTATTGGTCAAATTTTTGTTTTTCTTTCTCTTTCCTTCTAAACACATTCCGCAACAACAATTCATCAAAAAACATTCAATAGCTTATTCCATGCCAATGAAGTTCAAAAGATTTTTATATTTCTATTTGCATGCACATAGAGATCCCTTGGATATTTTCAGCTAATTTGTAAGTGACAGGTACTAAATTAATTGTTGCTGAAAAAATTAAACGCGAATTCAAGTGATACGTCGAAACAGAGCTCGTCTTGATGTAGACAACTGTTGTCTATGGACGTTCTGCAAAATAATTCCATATGGTTGCATATTGCTATAAGTTTCGTATAGAATCATGCTTTTTAATAATGAGATGGTTTCTCTAGTTTTATTGGCCTCACAGTATCGAGAGGAGTTTGAAAACAATAAAGTTTGTTTCTGTTACTACGTTTCTTTTGTGCTATTGTTGTATTGTTGTATTGCTACTGTTGTAGTCTACACTGAGTGTATAAGCGTGCGTGAAGCGTAAAAGGAGGAATGACATCGCGCAATTGCATGTTAGTGGCATGTGGTATACCGTAAGGACAAAAAAATGACATTAGGAATCACATATTCAAGAAATAGAAAACAGTTTGCGTACTTACATAACCCGATTGAAACGTTTGGGAAGTTTGGGAGAATTTGAATAAAGAGCAGATTATTAGTTTACAGCCAAGTTATCAGTTAACAGGCCGCACAAGTTCGCCGCCGGGTACCATTTATTAGCCGGCCGTCGCTATGGCGACCGCCAGTTTATAAAATGGTCACGGTTCTGTGGTCATGGTCAGTTGGCTTAACATACGAACAAAGTGCTGTAAAGCTTGTGGTACGGGTACTCAAGAGCGGTACTGTCTTATATAAGACGCATGCGCATATTAGTCTGCTGAATGTTACTTTCGTGTCATTCTCGTCCCCAGAGCCCACGATCCTTTTGGTCTGCGCCAAGGATCGAGACCTCTGGCAGGGACCGAAGCAGGAAGTCCGCGAATCACGGACTTCCGGCTTTTGTGCGCAGCCTCAGAAATTTGAACAATAACGGTTACTATCGGTTACAAAAATGGGCAGCTATTGCGCTTGCGCGTTACCTGGCCCCTGCCAGAGGTCTCGATCCTTGGCGCAGACCAAAAGGATCGTGGGCTCTGGGGACGAGAGTGCTTTCGTGTATTCTTGTCTTTTAATTTACAGTATTTAAGATATGAACGGCGAAGGGTTGTTAAGTTTGGGTTTTTTTTGTATTTGTCTTGTATAACGCATGCGCAATTGAGTAAAGCAGCTAAAAGAATTGAATGCGAAATTGGCTGTGTTGTCTGATCTAGTTAGTGGTTATGGTGAAAATTTTTTTAGCGCAGGAGTTTTTTATTGGGATTGACATTTTGAGGGATGTAAAAATGTGGGAGTCAGAAGTATTTGTGAATGTCAGGAGCATATCACGCTTCTGTGAATGTGATTTACTTTGAAAGCTGCGTTTTGTATAGGAGCGGTGTAATATTGTGCTGCGTGAGAGGCGGTTTCCCTTGGCGTTTTATGCGGGGGGGGGGGGGGGTTTGCGAAATGGATTGTAAGGTTTCTGATTGGCTAACTTGTATTTCGCAGCGGACAAAAAGGACAGTTGCGTTTTTCCGGCGTGGGCTAGGAAGAGAAGGAATTGGTACTAGTATGATGATGCAATATTAGTGGATTGCACCATCAGTACATGATAGTTCATGTGAACGGAGAGAGATGAGTGTTCATGTGAGGCGATACGAAGGAATCGTCATTAATAAGGAGACCAATTAACAAGGTAGGTGTTACGAGTCTTTTTGCTTTCAAAGAACGAAAATATCTGAATATTATCGACGGATTTCTGTGGTTTGCGTGTGGTGTTCGCTAAAAGCTACGAGCAGTCTCTCTTTCCGTTCAGAGATAGTGAAGGAAAAGAAAAGCAAGCGAGTGAGCGCGAAATCGATTGCGGCTCGACAGGCGCGTTAGTTTTCAAAGACGTGGGCGACTTTCGTCCCCGCTCGCTTGTTTACTTTTGTTATAACATAGAGGGCAAAATTACTGATTGCTAATTGGTTGAGACAGGGGGCATTTTTTCTTAATTTTCTTTCGGATGAGGGCAAAATTACTAATTCCTGATTGGCCAAGTGCCAAAAATACTCGCATTTGATTGGCTAAGCGCGAGAGCGCGCCATTTGCATTTTGTTAGCGTCTTGAAACGAAAAGCAGATTTTGAATTGGATTTTGAGTTGTTCAACACAAGAATATAGTTTAGAGTTTAAATTTAACAGAGTTGGTTGGCAAAAATGGTATGGAAATCGGGTGATAGTTCGAAGAGAAATTCCAGAAGGTGAACCTGAACGTTTTACGGGAAACAGCAAATGGTTATTTGTTCTAAAACTACCAAAAACCTTGGTTAATTCAGCGAGCGAGAGGTTGCTTTGCAACTCAGGTAAGCTTAAATAATTAAGCTTACTTAGTTTGAGTTTTGAGTGTGAGTTTGTCAATGAACTAGAATTGTGATTATCTCAAAAGATGAACATATGCATAAAAGACCGTTTTTTTTTTTGGTTCTGGACGCTGAGTAGCAGTTTAATAAACTGCTTGTGTGGAGAATTGTTTATTCTGAGTGCCGGCGGCGGATTGTGTTTCGATGTGCAATGAAAAGTTTTCAGAAAATTTTGCCCTCTGTGTTATAAACAAGTAATCGCATTGAGCCCTCGTAGAATTAAGGATAAATTTTCACTTGTATTTTCAAAGTTTTCACAAATTGCCCTCGTCGCAATTTTGTGAAAACTTTGAAAATACGCGTGAAAATTTATCCTTAATTCTACTCGGCCTCATGCGATTACATATACTAAGGGGATTCCCAGGTTAGCAAACCGGATTTAAAGATCACGTCATGAGATATGCCTTGACGTGCCCCACACTCTGACGATCTGCTCGAGCTCGTGTTTGTCAAGCGTTATATTTTGATTCTACTGCTATGTTCACTGTTTGTATTTAAGGCCTAGGCACAACAGTAAATACTTTGTCGTCCCTGTGTGAGCATTCTCAGTTGTGGACGAATTTATATCGACATTCAACGTTTGAGTGAATTTGCGTTTTTCAGCACAAATAAAAGCGATAAGAAAGATAAGCTGAGTCATCAGAGTTTAAACATTACGTCATCCAGTAACGCTATAGTCAAAATATTGTGTCACACAATCACACTTTTCGTCACGCCGGTTCGTATAAATAGAGGATCGCGCTAACATTTGTGAAACCTAGGGGTGGGGAGGGTCAGAATGGCCGGTTAAAATGCCCATTGGGCTTTCTTGTTACACTACATCTGTGGACGTCTTCGGAAATCCTCCAACTCCACATTTGACATGCTTAACTCATGCTTAAAAAAATAGGATGTATGGCGTTGCCAACTGCAAATTCTAGAAGTAATTCTGTATGCCCCCCCCCTTCCACCGCCATGCCAAATATTCATGACGCCACTTTACAGCGAAGACAATTGTTCCCTCTTCCCTCCCCCCCCCACCTTCCATACTTGTATTGTGTGTAACAAAGTGCGCTGGATCCAGACGGAAGCTCTATATGTCAAGAAGCTACAAGAGGTCATTTACCTGACTTGTTTGGACGTGACGATGTGAACTGAAGTATCACAAGAAGCACAGAAGCCACAAACGATCGTTTAGTCGTCATCGTAAAATCTTTTTGGTTTGGTTGGTTAAAGTATCAACCTATTTGGGAAAAAGAAACAAAGATTTATTCTGGACCTTTATACCTTTCATCCTGAACAACTCTAAGTAGTGTTCGAATAACGCACGAAATGATCTTTTGATTTTACAGTGTATGTAATGCTGTATGCACGAGAATACGTATGAAATGAAGGCAGTTTAACTGACAAAATGAGTGTTACAGCCAAGAGTAAATCTGTCGGTGATTATCCAAATGATTCAGTCCTGATAAGTACCAAAATGACACTAGTAATAATAATAATAATAATAATAATAATAATAATAATATTTATTACTTAATATTGCGCAAATTAACATACATACATGATCAAATGTGCATTACAAATATAACGAAAAGGAAATTATGTTTCTGTCATTAAAATTAATTAAAAAGAGAGTAAAGTTTATGTACACCTAAATTGAGGGTCACTTCGAAATGGCCCTAACATTTTGGGTCAAAACAGCTCAATGTAAGGGCCGAACTAAGTTGATTTCCACAAGTGGGCTGATTCGGGTTTTGATGGGGCTGTAACGGTTTTTAATGGGGCCGATTCAGACAAATTTTCCAAAATAGCCCCACAAGGGGCCAAAAGAGATACATGGGCCGAAGGGCTGAATCGACAATTTGTGGCTGAAACAGATCTTTTAAATTTACTGTGTTCAGATCAGCTTATAGGCAATCCAGCAGGAAGTTTTAGAGTGGTTTTACTAAACTCGTGAAACAATATCAAACCATCGGTCTCCGGTCAGAAGTAAACAAAAGAAGACAACAGAATTAGTGTGTAATAGTGAGCAGTTTAGTTATCATTCTACTGCACTGACGGGTTACATCTGAGTAAAAGTACTTTTAAGTAATATCATTTTATTCCTCTTGTGGAAATGCGCACAGCAAATTTAACCAAGGATTTAAAAACTGGACTAGGTATATTGAATTTCTAGCATTTTGATTGGCTCGAAGGAGCTAGGCTATCAGCTCATACACCTGCTGTGACCAAATATGGTCAATAAACACTCAACAACAAAGTGAGCTGAAAGGTTTCCCCTCGCGAGCAACCCAGCGAGAAAAATGGACGAGAAAAATCACCTTGGAGCGAATTTAAATTAAGCAGAAATTCCAACAGCGTCACTGAGACACAAATTAAAATTCTTCCGGAGTGCCTGACTTAAGACTTGCCTTAGGACGGCAAGAAACTGTGTACCAATAGAAATTTAAGCATTTAGCGTTGTGTTTACAACAAAACTCTCTTGGTTTACAATTATTACGTCGATCATTAACATTTTACAAACGGTAGGCTTTTTCAGGATCGAAGGCCTTCCGCTCCGAAAGATCGAGACAAGACATAAAATAAAACACAGTAAAATGGGAGAGAAGCATTTAATAAAAACTGTCACACTTTCATGGCAAGTAAGTACGAAAATAAAGAAGCAATTTAAACAAGTACTGAACAAACTACTAATAAGGAAGGAAGGGCGACATTTTTTAAGACTATGCTACGCAAAATTGACACTGGTTTACCTGCACTCGTTGTAGCTCTGTGTTCCAAAAGCTCCAAATGTTTAGATACAAATCAGATGCCATGAAAAATGAGTTGAATCGGTTTTCCAGTTGTTTTCGGCCATTCGGCGTCCGTAACCTCTAAACTGAGAACAACTGCGTTTTGTACTTTGCGTTTAACAAACTAAGGTGATGAATTCTGACGTCCCTCACAACAGCAATCTTGTTTCTGAGCTGCATAGAAATTACCTGTTCAAGTTCAAAATCTGTCTTCAGTTCGATCAAACAGGCACATGTCGACACGTGATGGCGCCGTTGTGCACACGGATTACAAACTCGTTTGGTTCAACTCCTGCAGCTAATATGGTTTATTATACATTGTAGTCACTATCTGTCTTTTCATTGGCTAAGAGCCTAGGTTAATTCTGGGAATCAGCGCTACAGATTATTCACTAATCTGTTAGCAGATTAGTGAATAATCTGTAGCTTGCGCGCGCAATGCATGATTTCCAAGAGCAATGTGGGAGGCATCTGAAAGCGAAGTAAATTCATGGCTCGTCGATTCGCTTCTCCAACCGAACAAGAAATTGAAAATTACTGAAATAAAAAGACTCGGAAAACAAAGGAAGGCTGACTAAAAATGGTAAATGGTACAGCTTCAATCCGCTTTGAAGGATGATTACAACGATGTTTCAAGAAAAATCAAACAAGTAACACATTTCAGAGCCAATTATTTAGAAGATTTTCCCCCCAAAACTTGTGCCACGTCGTTCACATCGGAGCAGTTTCATCGATTCATTCAGCTTTGGAAAGAAACGCAGCAACACTTCGCAAAGTTTTGGCGCCTTTTTTGCTCAGTCATGTGACCCATTCTTGTTCCCTTTTCATCACTTTTCTCATTTTTGTTCTTTCTTTCTTGGTATCATAACAATTATGGTGGTTGAGTTTTTAATAAAGCAATTATTCTACTCGGGCTTGCTGGATATCGAATGATTATAACCAAGTTGAACTAGGCGCTACGCGCCTCGTTGGTTATCTATCATTCGATATCCAGCGCGCCCTCGTAGAATAATTGTTAAATATACAATGGTAATTTTGGATTTTCCTCGGAATGCGTCCACTAAGATTTAACTGAATCGTTAGTAAAATTTTCATCCAAACTGGCCCAGCCTGAGCCGTTACGCAAATTGAGTTCATTTCCTTCCTCAGTAAAATAATGCAAAATGATTAACTGAATTTGAGTTTTTACTTGCCTGTTATAGTTGTCATAAAACTTCCTCTGTTTGTGCTTGAAAGCTAACTTAACAATAAGGGTCTCACAATTGCATTCTGTTTTGTTCCAAACCAGTTTAATAAGTGGATAATTTAACTGAGCACTTTGCCGTTAAGTATCATTCATTGCTCATCTCCATTATCAGGTCTTTAGATTTGTTTCTCCACGGGCAGACCATCCTATGTGTTCGTAGTTAATAGTTGTTGACAAAAGACGATGTTGAGATCACTGGCGCGTATAGAAGAAATATAGAGAAACATTACGTCGGCTTCGATTTACTACAAAATATAAAATTTACTTTAAACGATTCAATAAAAGTTAAGATGAAATGTTGACTGAGTCTTGTGTCAAATTTTTTTGCCGCCCCGAGCCGTTTAAGGCGTTATTTTGCTCCCTTCTCTCTCTTTTTCTACCGGTCGATAAATGACCTCGCAAAATAACGCCTTAAACGGCTCGGGACGGCAAAAAAATTTGAAATTTAAAAAATCGTGATTCTTTTCTCTTTCTCGTCATTTTTACTGTGGAGTAAACAAAAACAAACACTAAAAAACAAAACAAAGTAATAAAATTGAAAAAAATTAAAATCGTGATAACGAACAGTCTGAAGAATGTCTTTGACCTCACTGCCTCAGAGAATGTTGACTAAGAATTTACAACAAAAAATATAAACAGATCATTGCAGCCGATGAGAATGACAGAGTTGTTCTTAACGCTCGAAACGTCAGCTTTCACTTTCTCCGCGGTGGCCAATTTACCTTTTCAACTCTGCTAATAAATCTAAATCTTTAAATTTTCAACGACTTCCCCGAATTCAAACGAATAGTTTAACTAACATATCAGGGACGTTTTCGAGGTTAATTAGCTACCAAGTGAACGCCATCTATTGTAATACAGAGTTGGTCGAGAAATAGACTCGATTGTAGACAGTGTAGATATTCTTTAAAAAAAGGCATGTGGCCCTGTTCTGTGGCCATGTTTTCTGGCTTTCACCAAAGAACATTTATAACAGCAACATTCGTTTTTGAAGAGCTGGTGCCAGTTGTTCAAGGAGCGGATAACTAGTCTTTTGAAACACCACTTAATCATAAGCTTCCAAATTTAAATTTAAAAATGTGTTAACTTAAAATTCTAAACGCTTTGAAAGGTATATGAATTGAAAATGATTATTCGCTTCAGTCGTGTTTTTGTAAGTTTTGGGAGCAAATGGAACGTGGAAGAATCCGAGGTCATGCAAGCAAAATGAAAGAATCTTCTCGAACATCAAAAACATCTCTTGGAAACATACAATCGTCATTCTGAGTTCTCTTGCAGGACGTGTCTTTTGCAATACGGTTAAAGGGTTTAAGAACGTCTTTTATTTTTAGATAAAGATAGGTCCGTTCACTAAAATATACTTGAGTTGACAAAAAAAGATTTGCTATAATATTCATAGAAATGAAGATATTAAGGCTCATGAAGCCAAGGTTTACAATAAAACCAGCTAAAATAATCTGAACAGATTTGAGTTTTTAGTGATAGAAAAATTTAAAGTTACTAAAACATTCCACTAGAAAAGTATAATTGGTTTGACAAAAAATGTTTGCAAAGTACTTTCGGGAATTGACTCGACAGTTCCCCGGAGTAAAGGCAGCCAAAGCTTGAGTTTTACTGTTAATTCGGAATTGCCCAAAAGTCGCTTTGTTCGTAGTAGAAAGCAAAATAACAAGCAAGAAAGGTTTGACAACTGTGTTCTGTTTTTGTTCCAAGCGATGAGGAACCAGTTAAGTGGATATTATATGACCACTTATTTTCCATTAAGTATCATTCACTATTTATGCCAATTATCAGGTCACTAGATTGTTTCTTGATAGAATCATAAATTTCAACGCTAGGGTCTTAACTAAATATTTTTCTATTTCCCATCCTTTTTTACACGGAGAAAACAAACAAAAAAACTAAATAAACAAAATAATCAAATAAAATAAAAATAAATAAACTAATAAAAAGCAATGGAACGAATATCTTTGTCCTGACTACGTTAGTGGAAAAAATTCCCCTGATTTACAATCTGCTCCTTCAGAATCGAACTTACTGGGAAAATGTCCACTAGAGTTTAGATCCCTCTACCCTAGGCCCAGTGACGTTTGCCTTCACCCGCCCATTACTTACATCCCACCCCAGAAAATCTTGGATCCGCCTCTGAAAAGATAATACTTGAAAACATCTGAAGCCTGAGAATGTCAAAACTACGCCCTTTTTTAACTGATGGAATTCTGTACCTGACACTCGAAAAGGGCCGAATCTCTGTACCGTTTCAAAAGCGAGCTTTCGATGCGGAAGATATCCAAGCGTTCAAAATGATCAATTGCAACATGCCGTCGCACTAATCTTCTGCAGGCGTGCTCTTGCTAGTTTTTTCTTAGTTTTGTTTTGTTTTTTTTGTTTAAATCCTAAATTGTGCGTTCTGGATTGTTTTAACAACAAGTTATTGAAACGTCTCTCGAGAAAATTATAATCGCTTTAAAAAAACGCCTAGTGAAAATTTCCATCTAAACGAAACCTGAGCCTTTACACAAATCAAGTCAATTTCGCCAGTAAAATCAGCTAAAGTGATCAACAGAATTTGAGTTTTTACTTGCCTGTTCTAGTTGTCTCAAAGCTCCCTCTGTTCGTGCTGGAAAGCTAAATAACAAACGATAAAAGAACAGTTAAGTGGATAATTTAACTGAGCACTTTCCCGTTAAGTATCATTCATTATTCACGTCCATCATCAGGTCTTTAGATTGTTTCTCTTTGGACCCGTAAATTTCGAGGCCTTTTTGAACCTTGCAAAACTGATCGTGATTTTTCCCGCATTTCTCATCATTTTTTACTGTAGAGTAAAGAAAAAACACTACATAAACAAAATAATAAAATTAAATTAAATTAAAATTGCAATAACGAGCAATCCAAAGAATGCCTTTAGTATGTTGACTGAGAAATTATAACAAATAATAAAAGCAGATCATTGCAGCCGATAAATATGACAGAGATGTTATTAACGCTCAAAACGTCAGCTTTCAATTTCCCTACGGTGGCCAATTTACCCATGCTCTTCCATGCATGTTCAACGACTTCCCAAATAGAAACGAATAGTTTGATTAACAAATTAAGGAGGTTGTCGAGGCTAATTAGCTACAAACGCCATCCACTGTGCTACAGAGTTGTTCAAGAAATAGAATCGCCTGTAGACATTTAAATTCTAAAAAACAAATAATGTGGTCATGCTCTGTGGCCAAGTTTTCTAGCTTTACAGATGGACATTTATAACAGCAACATTCGTTTTAGGAGAGCTAACAACATATTTACTACCGGTAAGCACGGTCTCAGTGGGAGCAACAAGTTTTTAAAAGCACAAACGACATAGTTCAAACATTGGTTACCAATTAGTAAATTAAATTGAGTACAGAGTAACCGGGTCAGCAAGGAATAATGGACTAAGGTATCTCCCATATAAGACATATCTCAAGTTGATTTACTATTTTGGGAGGCATATATAACCTGCGGTGTTTTCAAGAACGATTAATATTTACAACCACTACGAGTTATTTTGCATGACCTTTCATCTCTAGAGATGATTCAGTGTTTACTACACTATTTAGAATTTTAATTTTAGCAAGAAAAGGCACAGAGTTCTGTCAAGGCTTATGATAACGTAATTTGATTTTTATGTTGTTCCATTTTTGCCGCCATTAACCATGCCCGTTGACTCAGTGCGACTTCACGATTTTAGGTTGCATTAAAAGTGTATGTTTTTGTAAATAAAATACTGATGTTGTCTGCACTGAATAGGAGATAAAATTAAAACTGGCGTCACAACTTAAAATGACATTTCAACAACTACATTAGGACAAGGCCCAGTGGTGAACTACCAAGGGGTAATTTTTTTCTTCGGTAATCGATCATCGACCGTCGTGTATCACTCCCAGTAAGATAGGAAAAGAGATAGACTTTTAAAACACCACTTAATCGATAGTTTCCAAAGTTAGAGCAAAAAATATGTTGCCTTAAAAATGTTAAACACTTTTTAAGATATATGAATTTGGCAATGGTACTCTTCTCGGCAGTCTTGTTTATGTAGGTTTTTCCAGCAAATGCAACGAAGAATCCGAGGCCATGAAATCAACATGATCCGAGAATGACTTCTCAACCATCAGAAACATCAATCGTCATTCTGAGTTAACTTGCAGGAAGTCCCTTTTTGCTATCCGGTTTAAGAAAGTATTGAAATGACTTATTATTTAAATAACGATAGGTGACTAAAATGTACTTGAAATGAGGATTTTTACGCCAACCCGGACTGAAGTCGAGGTTCACCGTAAAACCCGCTAAAATAATTTGAACAGATTTGAGGTTTTACTACCATTAAAACTTTCCTCGAGAAAAGTATAATCGATTTCACAAAAAATGTCTGCAAAGTACTTGCGTGAATTTAGTCTAGGTACCTGGAGCAGCCAAAACTTGAGTTTTGGATAATTTGGAGTTATCCAAAAGTCTGCTTTGTTTGTTCTGGAAAGCTAAGTTAACAAACAAGAAAGGTTTGACAATTGCATTCTGTTTTTGTTCCAAACGATGACGATATGACCACTTTTCCACTAAGGATCATTCAATATTCATGCCAATTATCAGGTCACTAGATTCTTTCTCTATAGAAACATGAATTTCAACGCCCGTGTCTTAAATAAATATTCCATCCATCTTTTCTACTTCGAGAAAACAAAAACAAAACAAAAAATAAACAAAATAATCAAATGAAATAAAATAAGTAACCCAATTAAATCAGCAATCCACCGAATATCTTTGTCCTGACCATCTCGGCAAAAAATTTTCCGTGATTTGACATTTGCCTCCTCTCCCCCCCCCCCCCAGTACTTACAACCCAGCCCCAACCTCATCCCCCCAGAAAATCTTGGAACCGCCTCTGAAAAGACAGAACTGGCAATTACCTGTAGACCGAAAATGCCAGAACTTCGTGCTTCCGTGACTTAACTGATGGAATTCTGTACCTGACACTAGAAAAGGGCCGAATCTCTGTACCGTTTTTAAAAGCCAGCTTTCGATGCAGACGATATCCAATCGTTCAACATCGTCTGTCCCAAATGCCGACGCGCACTGATCCTCCGCTGGCGTGCTCTTGATAGCCTTTCTTTAAGTTGTATTTTTTCTTTTTTAAAATCTAAATTGTGCGTGGAGTAAGTCTGAATTGTTTTAACAAAGAGTTATTTTAAAAACGTCACTGGAGAAATTTCTAATCGATTTGAAAAAGAAAAATTGAGTCAATTTCCCAAGTAAAATCAGCTAAAATGATAAACACAATTGGAGTTTTAATTGAATGTTATAGTTCTCCTAAAACTTCCTCTTTTCGTGCTGGAAAGCTAACTTAGCAAAAAGGACTTGCCAATTGCATTCTTGTTTTTTTTTTTTTCAAAACGATAAAAAACCAATTCAGTTGATAATTCAACTGACCACTTTTCCATTACGTATCTTTCATTATTCATCTTCATTATAAGGTCTTTAGATTGTTTCTCGATTGACTCATGAATTTCGAGGTCTGTTTGAACTTTACAAAATTGCGATTTTTCTATTTCTCGTGGCGTAAACAAGAAACAATAAATCTAAATCTTTAAACTTCCAACGTCGCTTCCCGAGATTCAGACGAATAGGTTCTCGAGCCTAACTATCCACAAACGCCATCTATTGTAATGCAGTCGAAATGCAGAGTTGTTGAAGGAGTAGAATTTACCGTAGACAGTGAAATTACATTCTAAAGAAAAGAATGCGGCCATGGTTTCTTAAAATTTTAAACACCTTTTAAGATATGAGAATTTGACAATTCGCCGGGCAGTTTTGTTTATGTAAGTTTTGCAGCAGAGCTACTTTTAAAAATATCGTGCTGTAGATAAGGCAAGGCAAGATGAGACGAAACAACGTATATACAAACCCGCAAAACGATGCATACGGAAACGACAAGATAAATGAACCAACTGGTTTCGATATCTGTGCTCAGTGGGAAATAAAAATTTCAGGGAAATCAGGAAAAGTTACCAGGCCGTTAGCTCACCATCTGTCTCTTCTCGCTCAGTACCTTATTAAATGTGAAAAAAGCGTTGTTTCACTTTTATTTAGTATCAATTGTGTATCAACATTGATTTTATAAACATTTTCAGTTGGAAAAGGGTGATCCAGCGGGAAGTCTTTTTCCTCCTGTGTAAGTGCGTACAGCAAATTTAACCGATGATGACAGTAAATCGGCAAGAACTGGAATGTATCCACCAAGATTTGTTATAATAATTCAAATGACTTATTTTTTTTTCTAAAACAAACCTTTTTATTGTTAGTTAAAATACCAAGGTATTAAAACGTCCTTCGACAAAATTAAAGGCGATTTGAAAAAACAGATGTATAATAAAATTTTCATCGAAACAAAGCCGAATCCTTTACGCAAATTTCCCCAGTAAAATCAGCCAAAATGATCAACACAATTTGAGTTTTTACTTGCCTGTTATAGTTGTCTTAAAGCTCCCTGTGTTCCGCGTGCTCTAAAGCTAACTTTAACAATGAGGGTTTCACAATTGCACTCTGTTTTTGTTCCAAACGATGAAAAACCAGCTAAGTGGATAATTTAACTGAACGCTTTTCCATTAAGTGTCATTCATTATTCATCTTCATTATCAGGTCTTTAGATTGTTTCTCGATTTACTCATGAATTTTGAGGCCTGTTTGAACCTAACAAAATCATGATTTTTCCATTTCTCTTCATTTACTTGGAGTAAACAAAAAACTTTAAATAAACAAAAAACAAAACTCGTAATAACGAGCAATCCAAAGAATGTCTTTGACCGTACTGCCTCAGCCTGTATGTTGACTGAGAATTACGAAAAAGTGTAAACAGATCATTGACTGACTTAGTTGATAAATCTAAATCTTTAAATTTTCAACGACTTCCCGAATTTAAACGAATGGTTTGACTAATAAATTAAGGAGGTTCTCGAGGCTAATTAGCTACCAACGCCATCCATTGTAATGCAGAGTTGTTCGAGAAATAGAATCGATTGTAGGCATTTACATTCTAAAACAAGAATTTGTCCATGTTCTGTGGCCATGGTTTCCTAGTAGCCGTTTTACCGAAAGACATTTAAGAGCAACACTCGTTTTTGTGTAAGAGCGAATAACTCATTTACTACCGGTAAGCACGGTCTTGGCGGGCGCAACAACCTTAAGCACAAATGAAATAATTTGAATGGTTAGCGATTAGTAAATTAAACTATAATTTAAACTTATAATTTCATAGAAATGAAGATATTTACGCGGATTAAGTAGGGGTTCACAGTAAAACCAGCTAAAATAATCTGAACCGATTTTAGTTTTTACTAATAGTAAAAACTCAAAGTAATAAAACGTTCTCGAAAAAAATATAATCGATTTGACAAAAATGTGTGCTAAGTTTTTTTCGAAACGAAGCTTAAGTACTTACTCGAATTGAGTCTAGGTGCCCGGAGTAAAGGCAGCCAAAAGCTGAGTCGTACTGTTAATTTTGAGTTTTCTTATAGTTAATTGCTTTGTTCGTAATGGAAAGCTAAGTTAATAAACAAGGCAGGTTTGACAATTGCATTCTTTTTCTCTTCCAAACCAGTTAAGTGGATGTAATATGACCACTTTTCCATTAAGGATCATTCATTATTTATTCTCATTATCAGGTCACTAGATTGTTTCTTGATAGAATCATGACTTTCAATGCCTGTGTCTAACTAAATATTTTTTTTTTATTTCCCATCCTTTTTACTTGGAAAAAACATGAAAGTAAATAAAATAAATAAACAATATAATCAAAGGAAATAAAATAGGTAAACTAATAAAAAGCATTCCAAGGAATATCTTTGTCCTGACTACCTAAGTGCAAAACATTTCCTAGCCTGTGAACAGGCAAGAGCGAAGAAAACAAAGGACGAGATAGACTCAGTGACGTTTGCCTCCCCTCCCCCAGTACTTTAAAAAAACCCACTCCCACCCCCGCACAGAAAATCTTGGATCCGCCTCTGAAAAGATTATACTGGTAATCACCTGAAGACCGAAAATGCCAGAACTTCCTTCTTCCGTTACTTAACTGATGGATTTCTGTACCTGTCACTAGGGAAAGTGCCGAGTCTCTGTACCGTTGTAAAAGCCAGCTTTTGATGCAGACGGTATCCAATCTTTCAAAATGGTCTGCCCCAAATGCCGCTGTATTAATCTTCTGCTGGCATTCTCTTGTTAGTCTTTCTTTAGTTTTTTTTTTTCTTTTTAAAATCTAAATTGCGCGTTGAGTAAGTCGGAATTGTTTTCACAACAAGTTATTAAGACGTCCCCAGAGAAACGTAAAATCGAGTTGAAAAAAAGTGCCTGGTAAAATTTTCATCCAAACGAAGCCTGAGCCTTTACGCAAATGGAGTCAATTTCCCCAGTAAAATCAGCTGAAATGATCAATTGGCCACATTTTTGTTTGAGAATTTAACAGGGGATGTCCACTAACATCGAGCGAGTGGTGGCACATGATGAACAATAAAATTCCCTCATAAATTTTCCACGGATACCCTATGGTAATCTAAGAAACGTGGTGGAATTTTTTTCTTGAAAAAATTTTTTTAAGGCCCAGTAATACGGGCAACATTTTCGTGCAACTTGTCGCGCAACAATGTTGCCTTTGCAAGTTGAGATTGTTTGTTGCGCGTATTACCACCTTCTCGCGCAACAAACAATCTCAACTTGCAACGGCAACATTGTTGCGCGACAAGTTGCAAGAAAATGTTGCCCGTATTACTGGGCCTTTAAGCCCGAAAAAAAAATTTAACACGTTTACGCCACACGTGTCCTGTAAACACACGAAATAAACGTGTATCATACCTTCTCGTAAACTTCGCTCTGTTTGATTCGCACCCCAGAAACCCCCATTTTAAGCGTGGAAGTTTGCTTTTGAAGTGTGTATGAAGTAATTGAGTCCTGTTTTAGATCTGTGAATTAATTTTCAAGGTCATGGCGAGCTGCTGAAAATCACTAAAATTCGCTTGCTTTGAATTCTCAATTTGGCACAGTTTTTCAAGAGAAAGTTTCCCTCCCCGGTAAAAAACCAAATCACTTGAAATTCAGAATTCTTGAAAGAAGAAATACCATTCTAAAATCAGGTTCTCAAAATCCCGATAATCACAACATTAACCTGTCAACCAGTACAAACAATAGGCTCGTGCCTCCGACCGAATAGCCGAAAACTTGGAATTTTTTTCTCGTTTCCTTTGGTATTTGGGTCAAAAGTACAGGATAAAGGTCATATCTAGCTCACCTTGTATAAGATTTTGTCTAAATGCCAGGTTTTGTCAAGTTTTAGGTGTACTGTCCAAGGGCCATCTTGACGCGTGGAATCGACCGTTATCTCCTGGTATCTCCAGATTGACTTTCAACTAATGAATAACGACTCCGCCATCACATTCACATCCCTTAACGAATGGCAAATGAATTTTTGAGATCTCTTAGTGTTAATCCCTTGAAGAAACTAAATAACTTTGCAGTGATCTCCACATTCATCTCAGAAACCGCACTGTTATCAGTGTTATTATGGTCTGATTTAACTAAATTTGTCTGTCACGCAACGGGTTCTGGTCAAGTCACAGGATAGGTTTTGGTGATGGGATTGCAAAAATGGGGGAAAAATCGAAAGATTAGGACGTCTGAAATAACTTAAGCTATGAAAGAAATTGTGGAAGATAGAAGGCGATATAAATAGTGATGGCGTTTGTTTCAGCAACTCAACCGGAACCCAGGGGGGTACTCCGGACTTCAAGTGACGGGGATGATCGAAGGATTTTTTTGGATTTGAAATTTTCGATTCAGGGATTTTTTTGGGTATGAAGATTTGGCAGATATTTTTTTGGTGGCTTGATTTAAGTATGGATTTTTTTGGGTATTCAAAGTGATCTGAAGATTCATGGTAGTGCCCATGTATCCCGGCCGCGTAGTTCCGCAAATAAAGTACAACCAAACTTGTTCTTGCCCGGGTAGTCTTGTTTTGTTTAGAGTTGTCATTCATAATGTTGTTGTTGATACAGAAGATGTTCTTGGGTGTCCCTAGTGTTGTTAGAATGACTACCAGATAAGGAAAGGATAAAATTATCTGGTATGATGAATTATAACCAAATACAAACATTCAATTTCTAGTGGGTGTTTTTTTCGTGTTAGATCATTTAATCCTTTCTGGAAATTAAGGCTCGGAATTTCGGCATGGGATTTTTTTGGGGTAAATTTTTGGTCCAGGGATTTTTTTGGGTTTTGTTGGAAGCCCTAGGGATTTTTTTGGGTATTGATTTTTACCCCCATTCGATCATCCCCGTCACTTGAAACTCGGAGTACTCCCCCTGGGAATCGGAATGACCGTTTCCCTTTTCCATCCCAGATGCCGGACTACCTCAACGTAAAAACAAACCGCAGAGATAGCTGAATTTTTTCCATGATTTAAACTAAAGCATGTCGAAGGTTAACAAAGAAGGCATCCATTTGTTTTTTACAAGTTCCCTGAAAACTTTAAGTTCACTTTTCTCCATGACCGTGAGTTTTCAATGCGTAGCACTTGGCTACAACTGTATTTGTTTACTCACATTCCGTCCTTCTGTTTGGTGTCATGTTACACCGCCGAAGTTATGCCTGAAATATCTTTTGACTAGTAAAATAGAGTGATACTACATATGACGGGACCATTCACCACACAATTCTGACCTGTGCAAAACAAGTTGCAGATTACATAGATGTACATTTTGTGACGCTCTTGCGAGAGGAAAAAATTTTCACGTGTTCACTAGAAGGAGAAAGTATTAGCTTCCGATAAAAAAGCAAACATCGTTATATTTTCTTATGTCTTACTGCAGAGTTCGACTTTTTAAGACGCGAATATTCCCTAGCGTGAATGCATTTTAGGATATTTTTCCCACAGCCTAATTAATTTCACAGCGAAGGATTTCAATATTATTTGCAAGCCATCAGTGTTGCGTCGAAGAAGGCGCCTCGAGAAGCTGCCATTTGCGGAAATAATTTTCTTATTGGACTGAAATCAGGCGTGTGAGAATTTTAGGTGCGACATTATTGGAAACTAAACAAAATGTCTTAAGTGCGGACCGGCTTTGAGTAAATGTTCAAAAACTGATAATTTGCGTTAAAAAAAAAACAGAAAAAAAAGGAAAACGCCAGATTTAACTGACACAGTAGTTGTAGAGCGCTTACTCCATATTTCACCATTGTAAAAGGACAGGGTTCTTTGGAGTTCTCGCAGTCAGGACCCCTGTCACCAAGTGCAATAGCCAATCAAACCATAATCTCCCTTGGCTGCGAATAGAGGTCACTTATTCTTTTCAGAAACTAGTTGCAGGCGTTTGCGCCTCTTACAAGCGATATGAACGAGCAGTTGCTGTTCCAGTTGCAAAAAAGGACTTTTCGGGTCACACTTGCAGTGTTGGAATCAGCGATATCCACTCAGAAGTTGAGCTTCGTTGATTTTCTTTTAGCACGTGCAATAGTATTCTAAACATGTACCATTTGCCCAGCCCATCGCTCTTGTCTGGGAATAGCGCAGAGGGAACTAATCAACGTTGGTCATGTTGGGTTCTACCAGGGCTGTCTAAGTATGCCTCGAACGGGAAAGGGAGAAAAGCAGACCGTGTAATTTGGCAAGTCGGAGTCCAAAGCTATTTTGCAATACATCGGTGTCTTCCTTCCAGTGGGCTCTGGTAAGTACACTTTTTCTCATACCCACTTTCGTGCATTCCTCGCTGTGATGGCAGACGTCATTAAGCAGATTAACACTACTATGCCAGCCCTGAAGGCAGTCAGCTTCCGGCTGCTATCACTGTAGGGCCTGCAGGGCCACCATAGCTTGCGCAGGAGTACTAGGAGCAGAGCTGGGCGTGGTGTTTAAACGCCTGGCTCCCTTCCCTCCCTAGGAGGGGAGGGAGCCTGCGACCGCAAGGCCGGCGGAGACTAAGTCGGATACATTTATCCTCCTAAACTCCGGACACGATATGAAGATCCCGGTGGAGAACCATCCTCAAGGACGGTGCCTCCTTTTGTTACTGCGCATATGTTTCGTGCATCTCAGGATATTCGGGTTTCTTAAGGAATTGCCTCCTAATAAAACAACGTTTTTGCGCGGTTTATGACTATGTGGAAAAAGCAGATCTTAGCAAGGGCTATCAGAATCCAAAAAGAAAATTGGGGGTAACCACGCATTTTTCAGAGATAACTGAGCTTAAATTTGGAAAGAAATTGCCATACATTCTTTGTATTTTAACGCTTTTTGAGAATTATGGTTGCTTAATTATCTATGAAAAATGCGTGGTTACCCACATTTTTCTTTTTGGATTCCAATAACCATTGCTAAGATCTACTTTTTCCCCATAGTCGTAACCTTTGCAAAAATACCTCTGTATTAGGAGGCACCGTCCTTAAGTGTCACCCGGTGCGCATCCATTGCAAGCCCTTTAGTGGCCACTTGGAAGATCGATGGTGTGAGCATGCTCTCGAATATACAGTTTTCGAAAGAAGGAATCCGTTCGTGTATGAAGAGCATATGGCGTGGGACCTATAAGACCAATATCTGCGCTGAAATCTAAGGCCTTGTCATCAGATGGTCTACCGTCCATAGCAGTGCTCTAAGCGAAACCGAGCTCGTTCTTCTCAACCGCGAAAAGGCGGAGAACAATCGCACAACCAACTGTCACCTGACAAACAAGGGGGTTAGTTTCTAGAGAAACTGGGGTGCTGCATAGGTGGGGAAGCGAAACACAAAACTTTGTACTTATCAACTGAGTTGATAAGGTAAATTGAGCCACCGTGAAGAGATTGAAAGCTGACGTTTCGAGCGTTAGCCATTCGTCACAAGTATGGTTCTCCACCTTTGTCACCTACACTGCTCAGAAGATCAGGCGGAAAGCGACAAAGAGCAGTGAACATTAGGACTCCTTGTCATGATGAGTTTCAAAATGAGTTGAGTTTCAAACTCAACTTAATTTTGAGTTTAATGTATAAAAGTGTGATCTGCTAGGTTTGCCATAAAATGGTTTCACAAGCTTATAAAGAACGAAAAGGACGGTTCCAGCAGCCCTGGTTTGGGCTTGAGTAAACTCAACATACATTTTTACATTCTTACTTCTGCCTTGACCAATTTTTTAAGACCAATACATAGAGACCTAATAATAATTTCTTTTTCAAAGCCCTAGTAACAGCAAGGTTCGAGCAAGGCTTCGCTGCGTCTAATGATACTGATAAATACATAAATCCCGTAAACTGCCGCTTATAAGCCCCCCCCCCCGGTTATAGGCCCATCTACCTGTAAACAAAAAAATACATCTGGTTATAAGCTCCCCCGGATTAAGTACCCCTCTAGTTTTCCCTATTTCCTTAATATTATGCACTCTCATAGAACACTGCGAAGATGAACTCTGAGCTTCTGTTTTGTTACCTTCCGGTTACGTTGGTGTTGTTACAGTTTTGATTTTGTTGTTAAAATTGAAATGAATTAGATTAATTAGATTTATTATGACGTTTCAAAGATTAATTAAAACTGGTAAATTAAAAACGCATTTCGATCAACACTGCTGTCGCTCATTTCGAAACTTATAAGCCCCCTCCCCCCCGGATATAAGCCCCTCCGTTTATAAGCCCAACCAAAACTAAGCCCGGGGCTTACTAGGGGCAGTTTACGGCAATAGGTCCTTGGGTCCACAGGTTTTCAAATTCTCAATGCTTTGTTTTTTGTTTGTTTGTTTTTTTTTTTTTTGCTTGCTTGTTTTTTGTTGTTGTTGTTGTTGTTGTTGTTGCTGTGCGTGCATTTTTCCCCCCTCCAAGGTCAAACCAAGTGCGTTACATTTTGTTGCGTGACTCAAACTAAAAAGGCTTGTGAACTTTCGGCAAGAAATTATCGTTTTCGAAATCTTGCAACGAACACAGAAAAGACGTCTTCTGGGAGAAAACCGTTTTGAAGTTTAAATAAGGCAAAATCATTTTATTTCTGAAGGTTCTTGATTTTAACAAAAGGAGGTGCGATGGAAATAAGTCATTTGGGTTGATTGCCAATACGCGAAGCTTCAGTGATGTTGTTCACCCCGGACGCCAAGATGGTTATTATGAAAGAGTACGCAAACAACCTGATATTTAGACAATACCATATTCAGGTGAGCTAGACATTACCTTTCCGCTGTGGATTACAACCGAATACCAACCAAAATAGAAGAGATGTCCATATTCTCGGTTATTTGGTCGGAGGTATGTGCCAATTGTTGACGTGCTGATGTTGTGATTATCGGGATTTTGAGAGCGTTTGTACTCGGCGCTGATAAAAAGCCCGAAACTAATTTTTAAACCTGGTTTAAGAACGGTATTTCCTCTTTCAAGAATTCTGAATTTCAAGTGATTCGGTGTTTTACCGGGGAGGGAAACTATCTCTTGAAAAAATGCGCCAAATTGAGAATTCAAAGCAAGCGAATTATAGTGGTTTTCAGCAGCCTGCCATGACCTTGAAAATTAATCCACAAAAGTATAATTTGACTCAAATTACTTGTAAACTCTTCAACAGCAAATTTCTAAGCTCAAAACATGATTTTTCCATGACACGAATTAAACAGAGCGAAGTTTACGAGAAGATATGATTCGCGTTTATTCGGGGTGTTTGTAGAGACACGTAGTGCGGTAACGGTTTATTAATTTTTCAGAGGTTTAAAAATAGTTTCTCAACAAAAAATGCCACCACGTTTCTAGAGCTACCATAAGGTATCTCTGGACGAAGAACGGAGAATTTTGTTTTTTCATCATGTGCCACATATTTTCGATTTCGCTCGGTCTTAGTGGACATTGCCTCTTAAATGTCTACAATCTCTTCTATTTCTCTAACAACTCTGTATTACAATGAATGTCGTTTGCAGCTAAGTAGCCTCGAGAACCTCCTTAATTTGTAGGTCAAACTATTCGTCTGAATTTCGGAAAGTCGGTCAAAGTTTTAAGATTTGGGGGTCAATTACATGAGGCGGGCTCGGCTCGGCACGTCTGTTAAACACAATGGAAATCAACTTCGCAATTACATGGAAAAATCTCAGCCCGGCTGGCTGGGATGCCATCATCGCAATGCCGGGATCCCGGATTATTTACCATGTAATCGCGATTGCTGGACCAACGCTTTCTCGTCACTACATTTCGCTTCAGAGCAAAATGGCTCACCAGAAGGTCGATATTTCTCTTTCTCTAAAACACATAAACTTTTATTAGACCATAAAGCCACATAAAACTGAAAATAATACACCAAAATAACGGATTAGCCAAACTAAAATCCTCAATTCATTCTCTTTGGTGTAGCCATCTTTCCACACGACAGCTTCGAATCCATAGAAATAAAAATAAATTCAGCTGCAAGCGGGCTGGCTCGTCTCATGTAATACTGGGCAGACCGAGCCAGCCCAAGCCAGCCCGGCTTATGTAATTGGCCTCTTTAGCCGAGATGACTACTCAGCCCGGCCACCATAGAGAAATTAAAATCTGACGTTTCGAGTGTTATAGAACAACTCTGTCATCCTCATCGGCTGCAACTGATCTGTTTACATACAGGCAATAAGGTCAAAGACATTTATCGGATTTCTCGCTTTACTAGTTAAAGTTTTACTAGTTAGTTTTTACTAGTTTAAGTAACTAGTCTTTTACTAGTTAAAGTTTTTTGTTTACTCCACAATAAAAATGACGAGAAAAAGTAGAAAAATCACGATTTCGTCAAGTTCAAACAGGCGTCGAAATTCATCAGTCCACCGAGAAACAATCTAAAGACCTGATAATGGGGATGAATAATGAATGATACTTAATGGAAAAGTGGTCGGTTAAATTATCCACTTAACTGGTCTTTTATCGTTTGGAACGAAAAAAGAAGGTAATTGTGAAACTATTATTGTTAAGTTCGCTTTCCAGCACGAACAGAGGGAGTTTTAAGACACTAACTATAACAGGCTAGTAAAAACTCAAATTGTGTGGATTTTCGGTAGTTTGGTGGATCACATTTGGACAAATCCGTGAAACCAAAACCACCTACGAACATAGTAGTGAATTTTGTCGCAGCCGTAAACATCGAGTGACGTCTGATCTCAGTACTTAGTAGACAGAGAAAAATAAAAACATTTGTTATTTCAACTCCAACTAGGAAAAATTATCAGAACAGTGAATTAAATTAAAACATTATAAACTAATGAATGATCCACCATCTGGCCTTAGTTGTTGCTTTCATGTAGCTATGATTTGATGACCAAACAATCAACTAAATTTAGCAATTTTTCCACTCGCGGGCTTAGCAACTCGGTCTATTTTAGCAAGGCAATATCATCCAACGGTTTTAATAATTACACTTCGAATTCGATCTGAGCTGCTTTTGCTAGTACGGGGGACGAACATGCAGACACGGCTATAAACGAACCGAAGTTGAGGCGGATCATTGAACTTTCTACCCATTCTTCCAAGTAATTTCAAAGTCCGTGCTTCAGTAGTTTCATAGGGCGGAAATGACGTATTCAGAAAGCCAAGCAATGTTTATAAGGTGGCTCTTCCCCACAAGAACAACCAAAAAAATTATAACAAACCAGACTATGCTTGAAGCTGTTTGTTTTGTAGAAAATAAACGATGGTCATTAATTCAGATGTTTTACAATATTGCAGGTTTCTCAAAGGCTTTCGCAACCCAAACGTCTTTTCTCCCTCCTGTGGGTCACATGTTATGGTGGATGCATAGGGCTAACAATACAAATCCCATTGTCAACATTCAATTATTCTAGGTGCATGTATGATTCATCTTCCTCGGGGTCTTTCACCCAAAAGCCTCCCTATCTCTAATGGAAGGAAGGGTTACTCAATATAATATATTTTATCATACAAAGTTTATAAACTGGAAAGACCACAGCGACAAGGCGTTGAGAGTTGCCGGATCTTAAGTAGACCTGGATCAGTAAAACATTTGAAGTGAAAAAATATACGGAACGACTGATCCTTACGGCAGTTAATTTCGTCTTCTGTGTCTTCGTTTCTTTAACTGCCGTAAGGATCAGTCGTTCCGTATATTTTTTCATAATATATTTTACTCAAACGTTTTATTCACTACAGAAAGGGGTGGGCATGTATACGAGACTGCTCCCTTTCAAATGTTCTCCTCCTCACTCAGATGAAGTGTGGCTAAGAGAATCCCTCAAGCGAAACCCACTTCGTTCCTTCCATTCCACTCCGAAACCCGATCCTTCCGTGCTCGTGGGTAGATTTGTTAGTGGGAGGTAATTCGAGGTTTGTTCCAAGTGAAAGTAAGTAGTAGGTAAGCAGACACAGGAGGCGTTGGCCGCAGTTGGTCCAATTTGCATGCTGAGCAACTATTAACTTTGCGTACTCAGGTTAACCTTTGACTGGTTAAAATACGCAAAGTAACGCAAATTTCGTTAAAGTATTCTACCGTGATTTTTTGGTGTGGCCTTATGCGCCACATGGCGGCCTAAGTAAGTAGCAATTCTATCAAGACTTACATGCTTATCATCTCCTATTATGTATCGCGTTTGAACTTATTGTAGGTCCAGAAAGCAAAAATGAAAAATAAAAATAAAATAAAATAAATAATCATTTGGTCGAAAAAAGGTGTTACTTTCCAGGTTTTTCCGCAAAAACGTTTGATAGAAACGTTTCGGCATTCCCATACATGTTATAAAATTACGTTACCTGTACATATTTGCGTGACTACTTGTCGAAAGTTGATCTCGAGCTACACGCCCGGGTTTAAAGGTTTCCCTGTAAATCAAGTCTCACATGCATTTTATTCGAGACAAAGTTTGTTTTTACTGCTAAATGGTTTGAATCAGACAAAATTACCAAGTGTGGACTCTAGTGTTTTCATCCAGCCCTCTTTATATGAGCTGGCGACATATGTTTCAGTTCAGTACACGGTCATAACAAAATGTTAAGCTCATTGTGGAATATACTTTCCAATTTTATCTAGAAAAAGTTACAAAATAGCCTCAGGAACTCCAAGGCTCGAAATATATACCTTATTTATCAGTTGCCAACATTCGGATGAGCCTTCTCTTTGCGGAAAATGCTATTATTCTGTCCTGGAACAGTAGATTCGTTCCCTTTGAGCAGCTTTGAACCCTTCAATGTCCAGCCATTTGAATCGAGTCTTCCAGAGCTTTCCCATTTGTTTTCACCTTTTAGAAGGCATTTTCACGATTTTAGGTTGTATTAAAAGTGTGTGTTTTTGCAAATAGAATCAGTACTGACATTTTCTACACTGAATAGATAAAATTAAAACTGGCGTCACGACCAAAAACGACATCTTAGGACAGGCCCAGTGGTGAAATTTTAAACGCTTTTAAAGAAATATGAATTTGACAATGGTACCCTTCTCGGCAGTCTTGTTTATGTAAGTTTTGGCAGCAAATGCAACGAAGAATCTGAGGCCATGCAATCGAAATGATCCGAGAATGACTTCTCAAACATCAGAAACATCCGAATCGCCATTCTGAGTTACTTTGCAAGAATTGCCTTTTTGCTATCCGGTTTAAGAAAGTATTTAATTGACACATTATTTAAATAACGATAGCTCACTAAAATGTACTTGAAATGAAGATATTAACGCGAATGAAGTCCAGGTTCACCTTAAAACCGGCTGCAATGATTTGAACAGATTTGAGGTTTTACTATCGCTAAAACGTTCCTCGAGAAACGTATAATCCGGATTTCACAAAAAATGTCTGCAAAGCACTTACGTGAATTGAGTCTAGGTACCTGGCGTAATGGGAGACAAAACTTGAGTTTTACTGTTAATTCGGAGTTGCCCAAAAGTCGCTTTGTTCCAACTAGAAAGCTAGCTAAATTAACAAACAAGAAAGGTTTGACAATTGTGTTCTGTTTTTGTTCCAAACGATGAGGAACCAGTTAAGTGGATGTAATATGACCACTTTTCCATTAAGTATCATTCATTGTTCATTCCCATTATCAGGTCACTAGATTGTTTCTTGATAGAGTCATGAATTTCAACGCCTGTATCTTAACTAAACTTAACTAATGGTAAAATTTACCATTAGAGTCCATACCCCTCTTCCCTTGGCCCAATTTGAGTTTTTACTTGCTGTTATAGTTCTCTTAAACCTCCCTCTGTTCGTGCTGGAAAGCTAATTTAGCAACAAGGGTTTCACAATTGCATTCTGTTTTGGTTCCCAACGATGAAAGACCAGTTAAGTGGATCATTAAAGTGACCACTTTTCCATTAAGTATCATTCATTATTCATTTCCATTATCAGGTCTTTAGATTGTTTCTCGATGGACTTGTGAATTTTGAGGGCTGTAGTGTTTGAACTTTACAAAATCGTGATTTTATTTTTCTCTTCATTTTTACTTGGAGTAAACAAAAACTTCAACTAAGTAAAATTGAAATCGTGATAACGAAGAATCCGAAGAATGTCTTTGACTTTACTGCCTTAGTATGTTGACTGACAAATTACAACAGAAAATATAAACAGATCATTGCGGCCGATAAGAATGACAGAGTTGTTAATAACGCTCGAAACGTCAGCTATCAATTTCTCTACGGTGGCCAATTTACCTTTTCAACTCAGTTGATAAATGTAAATCTTGAAATTTTCAACGCTGAACGACTTCCCGAAATCCAAACGAATAGTCTAACAAATTGAGGAGGATCTCGAGGCTAATTAGCTACCAACGCCATTCATTGTAATGCAGGGTTCAATTCTACCTGTTACCATCCCCCCCGGGCACACCCCCGGGGATTTGCAATTTTTTTCTTACTTGGCGGTCTATTCCCCACCCCCGGGCACGCAGTAAGAGACAATTCCCCACCCCCGGGACTCCTCATCGACCACAAATACGTTGTTTTGTGTTCAAAATTGATTTATATACAATAGCACAACCAGACGTTTTGACAAGAACTTCAACGTTTTGCTAGAGTACTGAACGAAGGATATTACATAGCATTAAAAAACATGGACACTACATTGAAAAAGAAAACTGAAGAAAAAAGTCTAACCGCACTGGCATTCGGCTGGCGAGTAAAGAAATGTTCTTCACCGCGTGTTTTATTCTATATATAGCACAGGCACAAAAGTGGTCCGGTGAGCAAATTGATGACAGCATTTTAAAGGAGTTTTTTCTTAGCTTGTTTCACAAGAACACTGGACTGAGATCTCTGTTTAATATCAAGCCGTGCATCTGTTTCATACAAGTACGCTGAAGAAATTTTTCTATGTTTGTGATGAACGCCATCCATTCCAGTACGCATCAAACGCACCTTCGTTTAACAATTTATAGTAAACGTGCCTTTGAATACAGATTTTAATTTCGAGAGATTATTCTTCTCCAACCAGTCTACTACAAATTCTAGAGATTTTCCCTGGAAATAAGCAGTCTTCACTACGCGGTCCGGCGCCATTGTGTCAACTGAGAAGTGATAAGCTAGTGACGTGCTTCACAAGAAAAACGAGAAGTTATTTTCGATTTGCCCCGCCCCCCTACCCCCGGGACAAAACCGTTTCAAACATTTCCTCACCCCCGGGCCCGAAGGGCTGGACTTGTCCCGGGGGTTGCCCGGGGGGGGGGATGGTAACAGGTAAAATTGAACCATGCATAATACAGAGTTATTTGAGAAATACAATCGATCCTAGACATTTATATTCTAATGTGCCCTGTTCTGTGGCCATGCTTTCTAACTTTTACCAAAGGACATTTATAAGAGCAGCATTCGTTTTTGAAGAGCTACTGTCAGGCTATTTACTACCGGTAAGCAGGGTCTCAGTGGGCGCAACAACCTTAATGCTTGGCGATTAGTGAATTAAACTGAATACTGAGCAACGATCAGCACGGGAGTAATAGACCACGTTTCTCCGATATAAGACGTAACTGAAGTTGACTTGCTTTTCTGAATGGGAAATCTATTACTTTTGGTCAGACTTTTCCACAGTTTGTCACAGAATTCCTAGCACTGTATTTTTCAACAAGACTCCATTCACGACTATTGGGGAATTTTTTGTTCACGACGTCACAGTCTATAAACCACAAGCCAAAACCCAGAACCGTCAGCCATCAGTTGTATTTTTCCGAGACTGTTGCTATCACCCATGTCCCCTGAGGGGGCTCCTCTCCTCATCGGAAATGTAATGTTGACTTCATGTATTCATATTGCGAGCACAAGTCATGTTTTTGCTATTGATAAATCCATCACCGATTGCTTCCCTTGTGGTGTTAGGAAATCTACCCATCCCCGAAGGGGCCAGGAGATCTCGCTTATCCAGCGCCAGTCCCTTAACCTTCTCCTACAGTGCTTATGCCCTGTACAAACACCCTGCCTGTTCTCCAGCATCAATCAAGGCAAAAAGGTCTAACCCATTCAATAGAGGAGTTCAAGCATTTGCAGCTAAATTGTTAGCTACGATTTTTATTAACAAATTCTCATATGGTGCATGCATGTCTCCCATACTAAATCCTCCTTCCCTCCATTGGGAGTGGGGGAAAAGTATTACATCCAATTCCCTTTCCTTATGCTTGGTTGGGGATAAAGGAAGGAGCGTCAAGTAAACAACTCGCTCCAGGTAAGGGTGGGTCCACCATCTTCAGTTATCCTGGATGTCTGGATGAGAGAATCTCCCTGCCCAAAATCTTTCTTCCCTTAGGGAAGGGGCCTTCTGTTTTTTTTTTTTTTTTTTAGTGTGGGAAGGAACTATTAATTGAAACTACCCCCACACAAAAACCTCTAATGGGAGGATCTGGGGAGAAGGGTTGTTAAGACTGCACCCCCCCCCCCCCCTCCTCCAATGAGTGCAGACAAATGTCTGTTTCTCAAAGGCTTTTGCAACCTAAACGTCTTTTCTCCCTCCTGTGGGTCACATGTTATGGTGGATGCATAGGGCTAACAATAAAAATCCCATTGTCAACATTCAGTTATTCTAGGTGCATGTATGATTTCATCTTCCTCAGGGTTTTTCACCCAAAAGCCTCCTCCTATCTGTAGTCGAAGGAAGGGTTACTCATTGGAATATATTTTACTCAAAAGTTTAGTTCACTATAGGAGGGGATGGGCGTGTAACGACATTGCTCCCTTTCAGCAGATATCTTACTCGGACCTGGTGATTAAACTGATGAACTCCGAAGATATTTATCTTAATTTACGATTGACGAATTATATTTCATTATTGAATAATTTGCGTGACAGTATCCTGTTATCTAAGAATGATGTTACTTGATTATCTGTTATTAATATCATAATAATTATTGTTTCTTTTTCTTGTTGTTCTTGTTTTTACGTACCTTTTGCAATACTGTAAATAATTATAGTCATGCAAATAAAGGTTATTGTTGTTGTCAAAAGGTCTTCCCCTCACTCAGATGAAGTGTGGCTAAGAGAATCCCTCAATTCCTTCGTCCCTTCCCTTCCACTCCGGAGCCCGATGCTTGCCTCCTCGTGGGTAGATTTGTGGCTGGGATGAAACTCAAGGTTTGTTCCATGTAAATTAAAGTAAGTAGTAGGTACACAGACACAGGAGGCGTTGGCCGCTGTTGGTCCAATTTGCATGCTGAGCAACTATCAACTTTGCGTACTCAGGTCAACCTTTGACTGGTTGAAATACGCAAAGTAACGCAAATTTCGTTAAAGTATTCTATTAAGATTTTTTAGTGGGGGCCTTATGCGCCACATGGCGTAAAGCGGCCTAAGTAAGTAACAATTCTATCAAGATTTACGTGCTTATTATCTCCTAATGTGTATTGCGTTTGAATATTTATAGGCCTAGAAAAGGAAAAATTAAAAATGAAACTAAAATATAAAAATACCAGTTGGTCGATAAAAGGTGTTACTCTCCAGGTGAGCTATTTTTTTGCTTATTCCTTTTCCGCGAAAACCTTTAATAGGAACGTTTCGACATTTCCATACATATTATAAAATTACGTTACCTGTATATGTATATTTGCCTACTTGTCGAAAGTTGATCTCGAGCTACACGCCTGCGGTTAAAGGTTTCCCTGTAAATCAAGTCTCTGGTGCATTTTATTCAAGACAAAGTTTATTTTGACTGTTAAATGTTTTGAATCGGACAAAATTACCTAGTGTGGATTCTAGCGTTTTCATCCTGCCCTCTTTATATGAGCTAGATTTCGAATTCATAAATTGGTACATTCTGTTTGGGAACAGCGACATGTGTTTCAGTTCAGGACACGACGGGACACAAAATTATAAACTCTTCAGTAGTTATACGTGTAATTTACTTTCCAATTTTATCCAGAAAAAGGTTACAAAAAAGCCTGAGGAACTCCAAGGCTCGAAATATGTACCTTATTTATCAGTTGCCGACATTCGGATAAGCCTTCTCTTTCCGGTGAACGCTATATTCTGTCCTGGAACAGTTGATTCGTTCCCTTTGGGCAGCTTTGAGCCCTTCAATGTCCACTCCATCAGAATCAAGTCTTCCATAGCTTTCCCATTTGTTTTCACCTTTTAAATGGCATTTTGATCCATTCTATCCCAAATCCCCTTGAAAATTGTCAAGTACAACAATCGGTCGTGGCACCTCAGTTTTTCAAAGGGTCCCCTATAACCTCCAAATAAGCGTGGTAATGGCGTTTCAATAACTTACTCCTGTCTTCCAGAAAGCTACGGTCAAACCATCAGCCCTCTTCAGCCCCTCCCCTCCTCCCCCTTTCCCCCTATAGGATAGCATTAAGCAACCAATCCATCAGTCATGACCTTGAACAACCTACTACAACGAAACTAAAGGCCCGTCGTTGATTGAGAAGAGAAATTGCTGCGAACACTGGTCCGAACAGTTGAAGGAAGAGAAAGAACACACCGGTGAACAGGGCTAATGTTTGTGTCTCGCATGTTACCGCATGCCTTGCATGGTTGACTCGCTGGCTTGCACGTTTGGCTAACTGACTCGGAATTTCCAGAATTTCACTCTAACCGAGGACCTAATTTTTTGAAAAATGATTTGATTTGATTTGATTTGATTTGATTTGATATGCTTCTGACCGGCGTCAAAAGGTCTGAACATTATTTGTCTCCATCTGGCCAGCCAAAAAGAAAAAGAAAAAACAAGAGACATTATCGTTCCCATTAATGTTTTTTGCCCTTATTAATTTAATATTCTGGTCCCAATCCATGTGTAGTATTTACACTTGTACACGGTGAGTGAGCGATGAACCAAAGTCGCTGAAATAGTTAAATAAGCTCACAAAAACCAAGTAACACTCTTTGGACGCAAACTAAAGCGGTAAAAACCTAGTTTAATGGCCTAGTTCCCAGGTCGGCATCTGGACCCTGATGCCTTCGTCAGTCACTGATAAGTTTTATTTGCAAAATAAATTTTACTCAGTCTACTCTTCTAGAAATTATTCCCTGACTTTCCATACAGACCCTTTTATTTATTACCACGCTCGCAGTATGTGCTTGGGCTACCTGTGGGATAGCAATATGCTTGTTAAAAATATGATGTAAGAAAACGCTAAAAATGCAATCTCCTACGCAGTAAATTTTTTGTTTACCTGACAAAATACACAACTAGGCAAGCCAACAGCAATGATGGTGTGAATATCGGGAATATCATAAATCTTTGAAAGGTTTTGCTTGCTAGTTGTCAAACATAGCAAGTGAGGGGGTAGAGAGACACTTTCCCACGTTTACATGAAGTTTCAACCAGGGCCTCAGTAGACCTCTGGAGGGCAGGGTGTGTTAACATCATGGGGAGACATTCTCTGGAATATCACCGACGGAATTTTTTAACAGTGCTCACATAAAGCTGACCAAAGGAAGCCGCATAGTCGTGAGCTAACATTTACAGGCCTAGGAAGCCGTAAAGTTTTTAAAAACTTATGGATGTCAGTTACTTCATTTTGAACACATACTCGACGTAGAAAGCTCATTAAATTTTCAAAACCGGTGTTACGTTTTGCGATTAAATTGAAACTTTCCACATTCGTCTGTATTTTCTTCGCAAATTGTGGCGGGAGCTACGCATGCGCTGGCCTATGAAGAGCTTTATGAAGAGCTAACATCTTAGAAAGCATTATACGTGATCTCAGAACTTGGATGCTCCAGGACAAGTTAGTCTTAATGGGATACCCATGATATATTCTATGACCAATCGTAAAAAGGAGAAGCACGTGTCCTCTTTGACCCTAACTCCCGTAACATGAGAACTATGATGTGTTCTATATCCCCGGCTTTCTCACCCAAAGGCTTGTCAGGAGATCAAGGATATCGTTTATGCTTCCGACTCTCTTGATAGAAAGCTGTTTAGCAAAGTTAGCAAAGCTTTCTTTTATATCCCACTGCCCTCTTATCCTTGACAGAGGTGAGACAAATTGCGGGAACCATTCAGCGATCCCCGTTGTCAGCATAGGATCAAATAGGAGGCTTCCGCCTTCATAGAGGTGGGCCGAAGCTACTAAATGCCTTTCCGTTTTTTGCAGACGGTAAAACTAGGTAAAGTCGCACACAATCCAAGGAGGCCCACCTGGCCAGAACCTATCCCGGTTTCTGCAGCACGAAGCAACTGAGAGTATTGCTACTCCCTCCTGGATAAGATGCTAGTCCATCGCAGGGTTACCCCCAGCAGTATGTTGCCAGTACCCATAATACACCTGGGTGGAGAGAGACAATGTGGAGTAAAGTTTCTTGTCTAAGGAAACAACACGATGGCGGGGACTGGGCCTCGAACCACCGACCTTCAGATCTGAAGTTCAACGCGCTAACTACTACTCCACCGCGCTCCCACAGACTGATAACTAAGACAATCAAATAAGACGCAATGTATCGTTTACTTTGATGTAGGTTTTAATAAGCGATTACTTTCAACGTTTCTTACATCTCAACGTAATGCAGTCTGGAATTAACATATTGAGCAACTTTTATTTTACCCATTTACGGATAGCATACACCAAGTTATCTTAACTTTCATGAAAATCTAACCACTTTGGTCGTAGAAGAAGCACTCATGGGTTTCGTTTTGATAGCAGGCTGACAGCATTTACTCTTTCACAGTTACTCTAATTTATTGAGAAAAGTATCCATGAAGTTTCCTTTGATAGAAGGTTGGCATTTCGGGTCACTGAAAGGTGGAAGCTTGAAATCGGCATACTCAGGCACCTGCACTGCATCATCCAGGCTATAGCAGCTTACAATGCCAAGCTTTTCAGTTTGTTGTATACCATTACAACCTGCAACTTTGCCGGTGCCGACTTCACCGGGACTGTTTTCCGCTACAAAGACAATGGACTGCTTCACCCCAGGGTCACACACAGCTTTCCAGTAATATTTCGGCGTCAGGACCCTGCCGTTCAACTTGATATCTAGACCGTTGTATTTGGCTCTGCCACCTTAAAACAATATTTGACCAAAAGGTAAGACTCTAGCTGAAGAATTTTGGACTGCAAGATACATTGAACTGAAAAGTTAGGTGGTCCTCTCCAAGAGAGTAGAGGCCACTGAAAAACCCTGGGCTAAAATATAAAAACAACCCTCCACAATAATTTCTGCATAACAATGCTAAAATAATTTTCCCTCCTTGATCCGGTTGAAGGAATTAAACCGCTTTTTCTTAATGGCAAGTGTTTCTTGTTCTCACAAGCAGTATCTCCTTGCCACTACTAAAAGAACTCTTCTGGATGATCACAAGCAAATCTAAAATATAAGGAGTGTTAACATTTGTCCTTAATTACCACCGAATGAAGTGTGAGTGAAATTATCTTACTCCTTTGAAATCAATCCTCAACCCAATATCGTGGAAAGGACGCGTTACGACGGAGTTGAATTACACCAAGTTTTTGAAGTAATCAGACAATTGCATTTGGTGGAATGAGCCTTTCCATCTTAGATTAAGTTATTATTGAATGGAATTCAATGTGAACACGCCGTTCACGTTGAATTCCTGAGCCTAAAAGATATTGTCACATATTAGCGAAGCCCACACGCGTAGCGCGCCAGCGGAGCACCATTGCTAAGCAAATTTGGTAACCTATCGATCTGAGAAATTTTGGTGTGACGTCAGCGTACGCCCATCCGCCCGTACAGACTCTGGGGGAGGGGGGGAGTCCCAAAACAACCTGACGGGGGTAGAGAATGCCATGTTTTCTTGGCGGGAAATCGATCGCGCGGTGCTTTTGGGCAACTGGCGTTTTTCTTAGCGGGAAATCGCATGACCACCGTCGCTTTTGAAACAGAGGGCTTTTTTTAAAAAAAAGCTTAGATTGTTTCGCAAAACGATTCAGTTCAACAGAAGTGAAGTTTAGAACTTGGGAAAAATACTCAGTTGTCGTTTTGGTGGAAGGCGAAAAGTTCAAGTTACTAAATTTGCCTTCGAGGACTTCATCTTTGTTTTCGCTCTGCTGCAAACTCGGTCGGCACAACATTTGAGTTCGCAGCATTTTGCAGTCGTCCCGACGCCAAATATAGCGGAGCTAGTGCCTTCTGGTTTTTTTCTGTCCACAACTATGGTTTTTGCGGCGGTCCGAGCACGTTTTCCCAGGAAAAACTTCAGCATGTTTATGTCGATAGGCATCTTGCCACAGGGAAAGAAATAAGTATTAAAATTAACTCTTCAAATAGTGTCATCGTTCGTGGAGTAGTGGAATCGTGCTGGCCTGTGATGAATTTTTTCTTTTCTTTTCTGTTTTTTTTGTTATTTAACGACTTGAATGAGAGTATTTTCACAAATTAATAAGTACCAGCCAAAAAATATGGAGCTCTGCCTTTAAGCTTGGTTAAATCTAAATATTATTGCGATGTCGATCCTGTGGTCTCTTTTGATTGCGTTTAAGACGACATTATTTTGCGACAAAGCCGTAATATCGTCTCAAAATCAAACTGAGTTTATCCTGTACGAGACCTTCAATGTGGACAATACTTAAAATTTCACCTTTTTTTGAAATCAAGACGACCATTATTTTGTAAATGGCAAAATACCTGTTCCGGTGAAGATATACAAGGTCCTCCCTTTGTTTTTAGCATACGTAGTCACAGCACTTTCGATCTTCGCCCAGTTACCGGCGTTAAAAGGCTGCCACTGTGGTGCAATGTTTGTGGTGATGAAGGTGAAACTGCGCTCAGAATTGTCGTCCTTGAAATCCCCGTTTGGAGTCAGATGCCCTTTGGCCAGGATGTTATTTTGCTTGTCGTAATTAAGAAATTTACCACCTTGACCGTAAGGATCGTAGTCTTCCACGACAGCTACCGGTACACCAGCTTGGACTGCAAAATATAAATATTAATTCGGTAACGGTGGAATTGTAGCTTAGACAGCGAGGTAACTACGTAAGAGAGTAAGTACGCATTATTTTGGTTGATGGGTCGATCCAATGCAATGGATTGGATCTGTTACTCAGTCAATGGATTGGATGGATTGGATCCATCGATCCAATCTAGTGATCAATAGTTCAATTAATTGATTTATTGATTGACTGGTTGTTCGATTTTTTTCTATTTATTTATATATACCTGGATTTTTGAAAACGGAATCACTAATTTTGCTCCGCGTCCCGGGTGGAATCGCTGCCATTGGCAGCGATTCCACCTTAGGCTAGCGGTTTATTTTCTAGGGGGGGGCTGTCAAAGCTAGTTCCCAGCAACTCTATGGGGACAGGGCTAATAGACCATCTGCATTTGGGGTCCTCCCATCTTAATCCAGGGGGGTAGGGTTGGTCAAAACTTGGGTCTTTAGTTTAATCTCTACCGATTGTTATTAAGACGATTTCCGCTCAACGTTCGAGCAGTAAGTGCAAAAATTAAGTTACCAAAAAAATACTTGCAGCACTGTCACATTTTGAGAACAGATAAGAAGAACTAATCGTTACTTTTGCTCCCAAGCTGACCCCACGAGAGAAAATTGGATTTGAAGTTATCAATATTTCAATTAAAAAGACGCTTCATGTCAGTTCAAAACAAAATGGCGCCCGTTTTTAGCATACTTTTACGAGATTTGAAATTAATTTTCTTGAGAATGCTTGAGAATTTCATCGCGGGGTCACTTGGGCAAGTGAACTAGAGTGAGATGTTTCAAACAGCACTTAAAATGTTACAGTGCTATGAGTAGTTTTTTGGTAAATGTTTTTTGCACTTATTGCTCGAACGTTGAGCGGAATCCGTCTTAATATTCTTACAAGTCAATCACACTGACTTAATTCAGAAGCGCTTGCTAAGCTCTTTTGCACTCAAATGAATAGCTCCTTTTTGCCGGAGCTGTGAGTCGTTGCCGTGCCAGTGAGTTGATACCTCAGGCGGCAAATGTCAGACAGTGGGGGAGGGGTGGGAGGGCATACATGTAGGTTAGTGTTTGTATATATTCACTCCCTGAGATTGACACTCTGATTTGCAGGTGGTTTAATTTTGAAGAGCTGAAAATAGCTGCATAGCGCTGATTCAGGACTGGATTAGCTGTTTGATGGCTACTAGATGACCTCAGGGGGTAAGAAATAGCTTGCAGAGTGTACTTTCAGGCAAAGCAAGGCATTTTCCTTAGCACAACTGCAGTTTTGCAGGCTGGCCCGGTTTTCATAAAATCAGGCAGATAGATATACTAAATGGTTTACTGTTTGACAAACTGTCAAACAGTAATCAAACTTGGTTGATTGATTGATTGATTGATTGATTGATTGATTGATTGATTGATTGATTGATTGATTGATTGATTGATTGATTGATTGATTGATTGATTGATTGATTGATTGATTGATTGATTGATTGATTGATTGATTTAATAACTGCATCAATCTTATGTGATTATTGTGTAATATAGTGGGTCGGAAGTAAATACTACCTAATCCTTGGTCCGCTTTCCAGGCACCATTATAAAGATCTGGCGGATCAATCATTTTTTTCTCCCCTACAGTGCCTCCACTTTGTACAACGTTCCCAGTGAACTCTGGAATTAGTGTGTCTGTGTTGTAACAGACAGCAAAAAGTGCTTTTGTCCCAGCGTATTTGCCATAACAGAGTGTCTGACCGGCACAAGCAACTTGCTTACTCAGGACACCATCTGTTACCCAGTCACCGAAAAGACACGTATTAAAGTCGTTGGAAAATGATCGGTAGGGGTCGTTCATCACATTCATCATCCTCTTCTGATGCGCTTTTGAGAGAAAAACAAGACACCTATTATTGGTCAAATTTTTGCTTTTTTTCCTCTTTCCTTCTAAACACATTCCGCAACAACAATTCATCAAAAAACATTCAATAGCTTATTTCATTCCAATGAAGTTTAAAAGATTCTTATATTCTATTTGCGTGCACATAGAGATCAATTGGATATTTTCAGCTAATTTTTAAGTGACTGGTTCTAAATTAATTGTTGCTAAATAAATTAAACGCGAATTCAAGTGATACGTCGAAACAGAGCTCATCTTGATGTAGACAACTGTTGTCTATGGACGTTTTGCAAAATAATTCCATATGGTTTCATATTGCTGTAAGTTTCGTATAGAATCATGCTTTTTAATAATGAGATGGTTTCTCTAGTTTTATTGGCCCCACAGTATCGAGAGGAGTTTGAAAACGATAAAGTTTCTTTCTGTTAATACGTTTCCTTTGTGCTATTGTTGTATTGTTGTATTGCTACTGTTGTAGTCTACAGTGAGTGTGTAAGCGTACGTAAAGCGTAAAAGGAAGAATGACATCGCGCAATTGCTTGTTAGTGGCATGTGGTATATCGTATGGACAACAAAATGACATAAGGAATCATATATTCAAGAAATAGAAAAGGTTTGCGTGCTTACATAACCTGATTGAAACGTTTGGGAAGTTTGGGAGAATTTGAATAAAGAGCACACTGATAACTTGGCTATAAACTAATAATCTACAGGTCGCACAAGTTCGCCGCCGGGTACCATTTATTACACTACATCTGTGGACGTCTTCGGAAATCCTCCACCTCCACATTTGACATGCTTAACTAAGAAAAAAAAATAGGATGTATGGCGTTGCCAACTGCAAATTCTAGAAGTAATTCTGTACGCCCCCCCCCCCCCCTCTACCACCGCCATGCTAAATATTCATGACGCCACTTTATAGCGAAGACAATTGTTCCCTCTTCCCTCCCCCACCCCTCCCCCCTCCCCACCTTCCATACTTGTATTGTGTGTAACAAAGTACAGTGGATCCAGACGGAAGCTCTATATGTCAAGAAGCTTCAAGAGGTCATTTACCTGAGTTGTTTGGACGTGACGGTGTGCACTGAAGTATCACAAGAAGCACAGAAGCCACAAACGATCGTTTAGTCGTCATCGTAAAGTCTTTTTGGTTTGGTTATTTAAAGTAGCAACCTGTTTGGGAAAAAGAAACAAAGGTTTATTCTGGACGTTTATACCTTTCATCCTGAACAACTCTAAGTAGTGTTCGAATAACGCACAAAATGATCTTTTAAATTGACAGTGTATGTAATGCTATATGCACGAGTATACGTATGAAATGAAGGCAGTTTAACTTGACAAAATGAGTGTTACAGCCAAGAGTAAACCTGTTGGTGATTATCCAACTGATTCAGTCCTGATAAGTACCAAAATGACACCTAAATTGAGGGTCATTTCGAAATGGCCCTAACAGTTTGGGTCAAAACAGCTCTATGTAAGGGCCGAACTAAGTTGATTTCTACAAGTGGGCTGATTCGGGTTTTGATGGGGCTGTAATGGTTTTAATGGGGCCGATTCAGACAAATTTTCCAAAATAGCCCCACAAGGGGCCAAAACAGATACATGGGTCGAAGGGCTGAATCGGCACTTTGTGGCTGAAAGAGATCTTTTAAATTTACTGTGTTAAGATCAACTTATAGGCAATCAAGCAAGAAGTTTTAGAGTGGTTTTACTAAACTCGTGAAACAATATCAAACCATCGGTCTCCGGTCAGAAGTAAACAAAAGAAGACAATAGAATTAGTGTGTTATAGTGAGCAGTTTAGTTATCATTCTACTGCACTGACGGGTTACATCTGAGTAAAAGTACTTTTAAGTAATATCATTTTATTCCTCTTGTGGAAATGTGCACAGCAAATTTAACCAAGGATTTAAAAACTGGACTAGGTATATTGAATTTCTAGCATTTTGATTGGCTCGAAGGAGCTAGGCTATCAGCTCATACACCTGCTGTGACCAAATATGGTCAATAAACACTCAACAACAAAGTGAGCTGAAAGGTTTCCCCTCGCGAGCAACCCGGCGAGAAAAATGGACGAGAAAAATCACCTTGGAGCGAATTTAAATTAAGCCGAAATTCCAACAGCGTCACTGAGACACAAATTAAAATTCTTCCGGAGTGCCTGACTTAAGACTTGCCTTAGGACGACAAGAAACTGTGTACCAATAGAAATTTAAGCATTTAGCGTTGTGTTTACAACAAAACTCTCTTGGTTTACAATTATTACGTCGATCATTAACATTTTACAAACGGTAGGCTTTTTCAGGATCGAAGGCCTTCCGCTCCGAAAGATCGAGACAAGACATAAAATAAAACACAGTAAAATGGGAGAGAAGCATTTAATAAAAACTGTCACACTTTCATGGCGAGTAAGTACCAAAATAAAGAAGCAATTTAAACAAGTACTGAACAAACTACTAATAAGGAAGGAAGGGCGACATTTTTTAGACTATGCTACGCAAAATTGACACTGGTTTACCTGCACTCGTTGTAGCTGTGTGTTCCAAAAGCTCCAAATGTTTAGATACAAATCAGATGCCATGAAAAATGAGTTGAATCGGTTTTCCAGTTGTTTTTGGCCATTCGGCGTCCGCAACCTCTAAACTGAGAACAACTGCGTTTTGTACTTTGCGTTTAACAAACTAAGGTGATGAATTCTGACGTCCCTCACAACAGTAATCTTGTTTCTGAGCTGCATAGAAATTACCTGTTCAAGTTCAAAATCTGTCTTCAGTTCGATCAAACAGGCACATGTCGACACGTGATGGCGCCGTTGTGCACACGGATTACAAACTCGTTCGGTTCAACTCCCGCAGCTAATATGGTTTATTATACATTGTAGTCACTATCTGTCTTTTCATTGGCTAAGAGCCTAGGTTAATTCTGGGAATCAGCGCAACCTACAGATTATTCACTAATCTGCTAGCAGATTAGTGAATAATCTGTAGGTTGCGCGCGCAGTGCACGATTTCCAAGAGCAATGTGGGAGGCATCTGAAAGCGAAGTAAATTCATGGCTCGTCGATTCGCTTCTCCAACCGAACAAGAAATTGAAAATTGCTGAAATAAAAAGACTCGGAAAACAAAGGAAGGCTGACTAAAAATGGTAAAATGGTACAGCTTCAATCCGCTTTGAAGGATGATTACAACGATATTTCAAGAAAAATCAAACACGTAACACATTTCAGAGCCAATTATTTAGAAGATTTTCCCCCCAAAACTTGTGCCACGTCGTTCACATCGGAGCAGTTTCATCGATTCATTCAGCTTTGGAAAGAAACGCAGCAACACTTCGCACAGTTTTGGCGCCTTTTTTGCTCAGTCATGTGACCCATTCTTGTTCCCTTTTCATCACTTTTCTCATTTTTGTTCTTTCTTTCTTGGTATCATAACAATTATGGTGGTTGAGTTTTTAATAAAGCAATTATTCTACTCGGGCTTGCTGGATATCGAATGATTATAACCAAGTTGAACTAGGCGCTACGCGCCTCGTTGGTTATCTATCATTCGATATCCAGCGCGCCCTCGTAGAATAATTGTTAAATATACAATGGTAATTTTGAATTTTCCTCGGAATGCGTCCACTAAGATTTAACTGAATCGTTAGTAAAATTTTCATCCAAACCGGCCCAGCCTGAGCCGTTACGCAAATTGAGTTCATTTCCTTCCTCAGTAAAATAATGCAAAATGATTAACTGAATTTGAGTTTTTACTTGCCTGTTATAGTTGTCATAAAACTTCCTCTGTTTGTGCTTGAAAGCTAACTTAACAATAAGGGTCTCACAATTGCATTCTGTTTTGTTCCAAACCAGTTTAATAAATGGATAATTTAACTGAGCACTTTGCCATTAAGTATCATTCATTGTTCATCTCCATTATCAGGTCTTTAGATTTGTTTCTCCACGGGCAGACCACCCTATGTCTTCGTAGTTAATAGTTCTTGACAAAAGACGATGTTGAAATCAATGGCGCGTATAGAAGAAATATAGAGAAACATTACGTCGGCTTCGATTTACTACAAAATATAAAATTTACTCTAAACGATTCAATAAAAGTTAAGATGAAATGTTGAGTGAGTCTTGTGTCAAATTTTTTTGCCGCCCCGAGCCGTTTAAGGCGTTATTTTGCTCCCTTCTCTCTCTTTTTCTACCGGTCGATAAATGACCTCGCAAAATAACGCCTTAAACGGCTCGGGACGGCAAAAAAATTTGAAATTTAAAAAATCGTGATTCTTTTCTCTTTCTCGTCATTTTTACTGTGGAGTAAACAAAAACAAACACTAAAAAACAAAACAAAATAATAAAATTGAAAAAAATTAAAATCGTGATAACGAACAGTCTGAAGAATGTCTTTGACCTCACTGCCTCAGAGAATGTTGACTAAGAATTTACAACAAAAAATATAAACAGATCATTGCAGCCGATAAGAATGACAGAGTTCTTATTAACGCTCGAAACGTCAGCTTTCACTTTCTCTGCGGTGGCCAATTTACCTTTTCAATTCTGCTGATAAATCTAAATCTTTAAATTTTCAACGACTTCCCCGAATTCAAACGAATAGTTTAACTAACATATCAGGGACGTTTTCGAGGCTAATTAGCTACCAAGTGAACGCCATCTATTGTAATACAGAGTTGGTCGAGAAATAGACTCGATTGTAGACAGTGTAAATATTCTTAAAAAAAAGGCATGTGGCCCTGTTCTGTGGCCATGTTTTCTGGCTTTCACCAAAGAACATTTATAACAGCAACATTCATTTTTGAAGAGCTGGTGCCAGTTGTTCAAGGAGCGGATAACTAGTCTTTTGAAACACCACTTAATCATAAGCTTCCAAATTTAAATTAAAAAATGTGTTGCAGTCGTGTTTTTGTAAGTTTTGGGAGCAAATGGAACGTGGAAGAATCCGAGGTCATGCAAGCAAAATGAAAGAATCTTCTCGAAGATCAAAAACATCTCTTGGAAACATACAATCGTCATTCTGAGTCCTCTTGCAGGACGTGTCTTTTGCAATACGGTTAAAGGGTTTAAGAACGTCTTTTATTTTTAGATAAAGATAGGTCCGTTCACTAAAATATACTTGAGTTGAGAAAAAAAGGTTTGCTATAATATTCATAGAAATGAAGATATTAAGGCTCATGAAGCCAAGGTTTACAATAAAACCAGCCGGCTAAAATAATCTGAACAGATTTGAGTTTTTAGTGATAGAAAAACTCAAAGTTACTAAAACGTTCCACTAGAAAAGTATAATTGGTTTGACAAAAAATGTTTGCAAAGGACTTTCGTGAATTGACTCGACAGTTCCCCGGAGTAAAGGCAGCCAAAGCTTGAGTTTTAATGTTAATTCGGAATTGCCCAAAAGTCGCTTTGTTCGTAATAGAAAGCAAAATAACAAGCAAGAAAGGTTTGACAACTGTGTTCTGTTTTTGTTCCAAGCGATGAGGAACCAGTTAAGTGGATGTTATATGACCTCTTATTTTCCATTAAGTATCTATCATTCATTATTTATGCCAATTATCAGGTCACTAGATTGTTTCTTGATAGAATCATAAATTTCAACGCTAGTGTCTTAACTAAATATTTTTCTATTTCCCATCCTTTTTTACATGGAGAAAACAAACACAAAAACTAAATAAACAAAATAATCAAATAAAATAAAAATAAATAAACTAATAAAAAGCAATGGAACGAATATCTTTGTCCTGACTACGGTAGTGGAAAAAATTCCCCTGATTTACAATCTGCTTCTTCAGAATCGAACTTACTGGGAAAATGTCCACTAGAGTTTAGATCCCTCTACCCTAGGCCCAGTGACGTTTGCCTTCACCCGCCCGTTACTTACATCCCATCCCAGAAAATCTTGGATCCGCCTCTGAAAAGATAATACTTGAAAACACCTGAAGCCTGAGAATGTCAAAACTACGCCCTTTTTAACTGATGGAATTCTGTACCTGACACTCGAAAAGGGCCGAATCTCTGTACCGTTTTAAAAGCGAGCTTTCGATGCGGACGATATCCAAGCGTTCAAAATGATCAATTGTCCCACATGCCGTCGCACTAATCTTCTGCAGGCGTGCTCTTGCTAGTCTTTTCTTAGTTTTTTTTTTTTTTTTTTTTTTTGTTGTTGTTGTTTTTTTTTTTAAATCCTAAATTCTGCGTTCTGGATTGTTTTAACAACAAGTTATTGAAACGTCTCTCGAAAAAAATTATAATCGCTTTTAAAAAAACGTCTAGTAAAAATTTCCATCTAAACGAAACTTGAGCCTTCACACAAATCGAGTCAATTTCGCCAGTGAAATCAGCTAAAGTGATCAACAGAATTTGAGTTTTTACTTGCCTGTTCTAGTTGTCTCAAAGCTCCCTCTGTTCGTGCTGGAAAGCTAAATAACAAACGATAAAAGAACAGTTACGTGGATAATTTAACTGAGCACTTTCCCGTTAAGTATCATTCATTATTCACGTCCATCATCAGGTCTTTAGATTGTTTCTCGATGGACCCGTGAATTTCGAGGCCTTTTTGAACTTTACAAAACTGGTCGTGATTTTTCTCGCATTTCTCATCATTTTTTATCGTAGAGTAAAGAAAAAACACTACATGAACAAAATAATAAAATTAAATAAAATTAAAATTGCAATAACGAGCAATCCAAAGAATGCCTTTAGTATGTTGACTGAGAAATTATAGCAAATAATAAAAGCAGATCATTGCAGCCGATAAGTATGACAGAGATGTTATTAACGCTCAAAACGTCAGCTTTCAATTTCCCGGCTACGGTGGCCAATATACCCATGCTCTTCCATGCATGTTCAACGACTTCCCAAATAGAAACGAATAGTTTGATTAACAAATTAAGGAGGTTGTCCAGGCTACAAACGCCATCCACTGTACTACAGAGTTGTTCAAGAAATAGAATCGCCTGTAGACATTTAAATTCTAAAAAACACATAATGTGGTCATGCTCTGTGGCCAAGTTTTCTAGCTTTACAGATCGACATTTATAACAGCAACATTCGTTTTTGGAGAGCTAATAACATATTTACTACCGGTAAGCACGGTCTCAGTGGGAGCAACAAGTTTTTAAAAGCACAAACGACATAGTTCAAACATTGGTTAGCAATTAGTAAATTGAATACAGAGTAACTGGGTCAGCAAGGAATAATGGACTAAGGTATCTCTCATGTAAGACACATCTCAAGTTGATTTACTATTTTGGGAGGCATATATAACCTGCGGTGTTTTCAAGAACGATTAATATTTACAATCACTACGAGTTATTTTGCATGACCTTTCATCTCTAGAGATGAATCAGTGTTTACTACACTATTTAGAATTTTAATCTTAGCAAGAAAAGGCACAAATTTCTGTCAAGGCTTATGATAACATAGTTTGATTTTTATGTTGTTCCATTTTTGCCGCCATTAACCATGCCCGTTGACTCAGAGCGACTTCACGATTTTAGGTTGCATTAAAAGTGTATGTTTTTGCAAATAAGATACTGATGTCGTCTGCACTGAATAGGAGATAAAATTAAAACTGGCGTCACAACTTAAAATGACATTTCAACAACTACCTTAGGACGAGGCCCAGTGGTGAACTACCAAGGGGTAATTTTTTTCTTCGGTAATCGATCATCGACCGTCGTGTATCACTCCCAGTAAGATAGGAAAAGAGATAAGACTTTTAAAACACCACTTAATCGATAGTTTCCAAAGTTACAGCAAAAAATATGTTGCCTTAAAAATGTTAAACACTTTTTAAGATATATGAATTTGGCAATGGTACTCTTCTCGGCAGTCTTGTTTATGTAGGTTTTTCCAGCAAATGCAACGAAGAATCTGAGCCCATGAAATCAACATGATCCGAGAATGATTTCTAAACCATCAGAAACATCAATCGTCATTCTGAGTTAACTTGCAGGAAGTGCCTTTTTCCTCTCCGGTTTAAGAAAGTATTGAAATGACTTATTATTTAAATAACGATAGGTGACTAAAATGTACTTGAAATGAAGATATTTACGCGAACCGGAATGAAGTCGAGGTTCACCGTAAACCCGCTAAAATAATTTGAACAGATTTGAGGTTTTACTACCATTACAACTTTCCTCGAGAAAAGTATAATCGATTTCACAACAAATGTCTGCAAAGTACTTGCGTGAATTTAGTCTAGGTACCTGGAGCAGCCAAAACTTGAGTTTCGGATAATTTGGAGTTGTCCAAAAGTCTGCTTTGTTTGTTCTGGAAAGCTAAGTTAACAAACAAGAAAGGTTTGTCAGTTGCATTCTGTTTTTGTTCCAAACGATGACGATATGGCCACTTTTTCATTAAGGATCATTCAATATTCATGCCAATTATCAGGTCACTAGATTGTTTCTTTCTAGAATCATGAATTTCAACGCCCGTGTCTTAAATAAATATTACATCCATCCCTTCTACTTCGAGAAAACAAAAAAAATTAACAAAATAATCAAATGAAATAAAATAAGTAACCTAATTAAATCAGCAATCCACCGAATATCTTTGTCCTGACCAGTCTCAGTGAAAAATCTTCCGTGATTTGACATTTGCTTCCCCCCCCCCCGCCCCCCAGTACTTACAACCCAGCCCCAACCTCATCCCCTCAGAAAATCTTGGATCCGCCTCTGAAAAGACAGAACTGGCAATTACCTGAAGACCGAAAATGCCAGGACTTCGTGATTCCGTGAATTAACTGATGGAATTCTGTACCTGACACTAGAAAAGGGCCCAATCTCTGTACCGTTTTTAAAAGCCAGCTTTCGATGCAGACGATATCCAATCGTTCAACATCGTCTGTCCCAAATGCCGCCGCACTAATCCTCCGCTGGCGTGCTCTTGATAGCCTTTCTTTAAGTTGTATTTTTTCTTTTTTTAAATCTAAATTGTGCGTGGAGTAAGTCTGAATTGTTTTAACAACGAGTTATTAAAACGTCACTGGAGAAAATCCTAATCGATTTGAAAAAGAAAAATTGAGTCAATTTCCCAAGTAAAATCAGCTGAAATGATAAACACAATTTGAGTTTTAACAGTCCGGGATCGTTATCAATTTTGATAACTCGGAGCAAAACAAACCATTAGCCAATCGCGGCTCTAATTTTTGCGCACGTGACGCTATTGCGAGGCATCGGCCATAAATTCAATATGGCGGACGAACGCGAGACGATTTCAGAAAGGCTGAGAAGTAGTTACATTGCACTTTCGAATGAATTTCATGTTTGTATCACAGGCATATGGAAAGAAAATTATTTGAGAATAGTATTATTGTCCAGAAGTTATTTCCAAAAGCTGTGACGCGCGCGCATCGCCAAAATTAAGAGACTACTCGCAGTCTAGCTGTGACATGAATTTCGTATAATTGAATGTTATAGTTCTCCTAAAACTTCCTGTGTTCGTGCTGGAAAGCTAACTTAGCAACAAGGATTTGACAATAGCATTCTTGTTTTTTTTTTTTTTTTTTTTTTGTTCAAAACGATAAAAAACCAATTCAGTGGATAATTTAACTGACCACTTTTTTATTAAGTATCGTTCATTATTCATCTTCATTATCAGGTCTTTAGATTGTTTCTCAATTGACTCATAAATTTCGAGGTCTGTTTGAACTTTGCAAAATTGCGATTTTTCTATTTCTCGTGGCGTAAACAAGAAACAATAAATCTAAATCTTTAAACTTTCAACGTCACTTCCCGAGATTCAGACGAATAGGTTCTCGAGCCCAACTATCCACAAACGCCATCTATTGTGATGCAGTCGAAATGCAGAGTTGTTGAAGAAGTAGAATTTACCGTAGACAGTGAAATTACATTCTAAAGTAAAGAATGCGGCCATGGTTTCTTAAAATTTTTAACACTTTTTTTTATGAGAATTTGACAATTCGGCAGTTTTGTTTATGTAAGTTTTGCAGTAGAGCTACTAGTTTTAAAAATATCGTGCTGTAGATAAGGCAAGGCAAGATGAGACGAAACAACGTATATACAAACCTGCAAAACGATGCATACGGAAACGACAAGATAAATGAACCAACTGGTTTCGATATCTGTGCTCAGTGGGAAATAAAAATTTCAGGGAAATCAGGAAAAATTACCAGGCCGTTAGCTGACCATCTGTCTCTTCTCGCTCAGTACCTTATTAAATGTAAAAAAGCGTTGTTTCACTTTTATTTAGTATCAATTGTGTATCAACATTGATTTTACAAACATTTTCAGTTGGAAAAGGGTGATCCAGCGGGAAGTCTTTTTCCTCCTGTGTGTAAGTGCGTACGGCAAATTTTCCGATGATGACAGTAAATCGGCAAGAACTGGAATGTATCCACCAAGATTTGTTATAACAATTCAAATGACTTATTGTTTTTTCTAACACAAACCTTTTTATTGTTAGTTAAAATACCAAGGTATTAAAACGTCCTTCGACAAAATTAAAGGCGATTTGAAAAAAACAGATGTATAGCAAAATTTTCATCGAAACAAAGCCGAAGCCTTTACGCAAATTTCCCCAATAAAATCAGCCAAAATGATCAACACAATTTGAGTTTTTTACTTGCCTGTTATAGTTGTCTTAAAGCTCCCTGTGTGTTCCGCGTGCTCTAAAGCTAACTTTAACAATGAGGGTTTCACAATTGCACTCTGTTTTTGTTCCAAACGATGAAAAACCAGCTAAGTGGATAATTTAACTGAACATTTTTCCATTAAGTGTCATTTATTATTCATCTTCATTATCAGGTCTTTAGATTGTTTCTCGATTTACTCATGAATTTTGAGGCCTGTTTGAACCTAACAAAATCATGACTTTTCCATTTCTCTTCATTTACTTGGAGTAAACAAAAAACTTTAAATAAACAAAAAACAAAACTCGTAATAACGAGCAATCCAGCCTGTATGTTGACTGAGAATTAAGAAAAAGTATAAACAGATCATTGCAGCCGAAAAGGATGATAAAGTTGTTATTAAAGCTCGAAACGTTAGCTTTCAATTTCTCTACGGTGGCCACATTACCTTCTCACTGACTTAGTTGATAAATCTAAATCTTTAAATTTTCAACGACTTCCCGAGTTTAAACGAATAGTTTGACTAATAAATTAAGGAGGTTCTCGAGGCTAATTAGCTACCAACGCCAGCCATTGTAATGCAGAGTTGTTCGAGAAATAGAATCGATTGTAGGCATTTACATTCTAAAACAAGAATTTGTCCATGTTCTGTGGCCATGGTTTCCCAGTAGCCGTTTTACCGAAAGACATTTAAGAGCAACACTCGTTTTTGTGTAAGAGCGAATAACTCATTTACTACCGGTAAGCACGGTCTTGGCGGGCGCAACAACCTTAAGCACAAATGAAATGATTTGAATGGTTAGCGATTAGTAAATTAAAGTATAATTTAAACTTATAATTTCATAGAAATGAAGATATTTACACGGATTAAGTAGGGTTCACAGTAAAACCAGCTAAAATAATCTGAACCGATTTTAGTTTTTACTAATAGTAAAAACTCAAAGTAATAAAAACGTTCTCGAGAAAAATATAATCGATTTGACAAAAATGTGTGCTAAGTTTTTTCGAAACGAAGCTTAAGTACTTACTCGAATTGAGTCTAGGTGCCCGGATTAAAGGCAGCCAAAAGCTGAGTTGTACTGTTAATTTTGAGTTTTCTTATAGTTAATTGCTTTGCTCGTACTGGAAAGCTAAGTTAATAAACAAGGCAGGTTTGACAATTGCATTCTTTTTCTCTTCCAAACCAGTTAATTGGATGTAATATGACCACTTTTCCATTAACGATCATTCATTATTCATGCCCATTATCAGGTCTCTAGATTGTTTCTGATAGAATCATGACTTTCAATGCCTGTGTCTAACTAAATATTTTTTTTTTATTTCCCATCCTTTTTACTTGGAAAAAACATGAAAGTAAATAAAATACATAAACAATATAATCAAAGGAAATAAAATAGGTAAACTAATAAAAAGCATTCCAAGCAATATCTTTGTCCTAACTACCTAAGTGCAAAACATTTCCTAGCCTGTGAACAGGCAAGAGCGAAGAAAACAAAGGACGAGATAGGCTCAGTGACGTTTGCCTCCCCTCCCCCAGTACTTAAACCCCCCCACCCCCGCCCCCGCACAGAAAATCTTGGATCCGCCTCTGAAAAGATTATACTGGTAATCACCTGAAGACCGAAAATGCCAGAACTTCGTGCTTCCGTGACTTAACTGATGGATTTCTGAACCTAGCACTAGGGAAAGTGCCGAATCTCTGTACCGTTGTAAAAGCCAGCTTTTGATGCAGACGGTATCCAATCTTTCAAAATGGTCTGCCCCAAATGCCGCTGTATTAATCTTCTGCAGGCGTTCTCTTGTTAGTCTTTCTTTAAGTTTTTTTTCTTTTTAAAATCTAAATTGCGCGTTGTGTAAGTCGGAATTGTTTTAACAACAAGTTATTAAGACGTCCCCAGAGAAGCGTAAAATCGAGTTGAAAAAAAATGCCTGGTAAAATTTTCATCCAAACGAAGCCTGAGCCTTTACGCAAATGGAGTCAATTTCGCCAGTAAAATCAGCTGAAATGATCAATTGGCCACATTTTTGTTTGAGAATTTAAATGTCTACAATCTCTTCTATTTCTCTAACAACTCTGTATTACAATGAATGTCGTTTACAGCTAAGTAGCCTCGAGAACCTCCTTAATTTGTAGATCAAACTATTCGTCTGAATTTCGGAAAGTCGGTCAAAGTTTTAAGATTTGGGGGTCAATTACATGAGGCGGGCTCGGCTAGGCACGTCTGTTAAACACAATGAAAATCAACTTCGCAATTACATGGAAAAAACTCAGCCCGGCTGGCTGGGATGAAATCATTGCAATGCTGGGATCCCGGCTAGACGGGCTGAAAATTTACCATGTAATCGCGATTGCCGGACCAACGCTTTCTCGCCACTACATTTCGCTTCAGAGCAAAATGGCTCACCAGAAGGTCGATATTTCTCTTTCTCTATAACACATAAACGTTTATTAGACCATAAAGCCACATAAAACTGAAAATAATACACCAAAATAACGGATTAGCCAAACTAAAATCCTCAATTCATTCTCTTTGGTGTAGCCATCTTTCCACACGACAGTTTCTATAGAAATAAAAATAAATTCAGCTGCAAGCGGGCTGGCTCGTCTCATGTAACACTGGGCAGACCGAGCCAGCCCAAGCCAGCCCGGCTCATGTAACTGGCCTCTTTAGCCGAGATGACTACTCAGCCCGGCCACCATAGAGAAATTAAAAGCTGACGTTTCGAGTGTTATAGAACAACTCTGTCATCCTCATCGGCTGCAACTGATCTGTTTACATACAGGCAATAAGGTCAAAGACATTTATCGGATTTCTCGTTTTACTAGTTAAAGTTTTACTAGTTAGTTTTTCCTAGTTTAAGTAACTAGTCTTTTACTAGTTAAAGTTTTTTGTTTACTCCACAATAAAAATGACGAGAAATAGAAAAATCACGATTTCGTAAAGTTCAAACAGGCGTCGAAATTCATCAGTCCATCGAGAAACAATCTAAAGACCTGATAATGGGGATGAATAATGAATGATACTTAATGAGAAAGTGGTCATAAATTATCCACTTAACTGGTCTTTTATCGTTTGGAACGAAAAAAGGAGGTAATTGTGAAACCATTATTGTTAAGTTCCCTTTCCAGCACGAACAGAGGGAGTTTTACGACACTAACTATAACAGGCAAGTAAAAACTCAAATTGTGTGGATTTTCGATAGTTTGGTGCGATCACATTCGGACAAATCCGTGAAACCAAAACCACCTACGAACATAGCAGTGAATTTTGTCGCAGCCGTAAACATCGAGTGACGTCTGATCTCAGTACTAAGTAGACAGAGAAAAATAAAAACATTTGTTATTTCAACTCCGACTAGGAACAATTATCAGAACAGCGAATTAAATTAAAACATTATAAACTAATGAATGATCCACCATCTGGCCTTAGTTGTTGCTTTCATGTAGCTATGATTTGATGACCAAAAAATCAACTAAATTTAGCAATTTTTCCACTCGCGGGCTTAGCAACTCGGTCTATTTTAGAAAGGCAACATCATCCAACGGTTTTGTCCACTAACATCGAGCGAGTGGCGGCACATGATGAAAAATAAAATTCCCTCATAAATTTTCCACGGATACCCTTTGGTAATCTAAGAAACTTGGTGGAATTTTTTTCTTGAAAAAGATTTTTTAAGCCCGAAAAAAAAATTTAACACGTTTACGCCACACGCGTCTTGTAAACACGCGAAATAAACGTGTATCTTACCTTCTCGTAAACTTCGCTTTGTTTGATTCGGACCCTGAAAAGCCCCCATTTTAAACGTGGAAGTTTGCTTCTGAAGTGTGTATGAAGTAACTGAGTCCTGTTTTAGATCTGTGAATTAATTTTCAAGGTCATGGCGAGCTGCTGAAAATCACTAAAATTCGCTTGCTTTGAATTCTCAGTTTGGCACAGTTTTTCAAGAGAAAGTTTTCCTCCCCGGTAAAACACCAAATCACTTGAAATTCAGAATTCTTGAAAAACGAAATACCAATCTAAAATCAGGTTTAAAAATTAGTTTCGGGCTTTTTATCAGCGCCGAGTACAAACGCTCTCAAAATCCCGATAATCACAACATTAACCTGTCAACCAGTAAAAACAATAGGCTCGTGCCTCCGACCGAATAGCCGAAAACTTGGAATTTTTTCCTTGTTTCCTTTGGTATTTGGATGAAACGTACAGGATAAAGGTCATATCTAGCTCACCTTGAATAAGATTTTGTTTAAATGCCAGGTTTTGTTAAGTTTTAGGTGTACTGTCCAAGGGCCATCTTGACGCGTGGAATCGACCGTTATCTCCTGGTATCTCTAGATTGACTTTCAACTAATGAACAACGATTCCGCCATCACATTCACATCCCTTAACGAATGGCAAATAAATTTTTAAAATCTCTTAGTGTTAATTCCCTGAAGAAACTAAATAACCTTGCAGTGATCTCCCGCACCGTTATTATGGTCTGATTTAACTAAATTTGTCTGTCACGCAACGGGTTCTGGACAAGTCACAGAATAGGTTTTGGTGATGGGATTGCAATAATGGGAAAAAAAATCGAAAGATTAGCACGTCTGAAATAACTTAAGCTATGAAAGAAATTGTACAAGATAGAAGGCGATGTAAATAGTGATGGCGTTTGTTTCAGCAACTCGACCGGAATGACCGTTTCCCGTTTTCATCCCAGCCGATGCCGGACTACCTCAACGTAAAAACAAACCGCAGAGATAGCTGAATTTTTTCCATGATTTAAGCTAAAGCATATCGAAGGTTAACAAAAACGGCATCCATTTGTTTTTTTACAAGTTCCCTAAAAAAAGTTTACTTTTCTCTATAATGGTCTATAATCGTGAGTTTTCAATGCGTAGCACTTGGCTACAACTGCGTTTGTTTACTCACACTCCGTCCTCCTGTTTGGTGTCATGTTACACCGCCGAAGTTATGCCTGAAATATCTTTCGACTAGTAAAATAGAGTGATACTACATATTCACTACACAATTCTGACCTGTGCAAAACAAGTTGCAGATTACATAGATGTACATTTTGCGACGCTCTGGCGAGAGGAAAAAATTGTCACGTGTTCACTAGAAGCAGAAAGTATTAGCTTCCGCTCATAGTCTAAAATAGCAAACATCGATATATTTTTTACATATCTTACTGCGAATATTCCCTAATGTGAATGCACTTTAGGATATTTTTCCAACAGTCTAATTAATTTCACGGTGAAGGATTTCAATATTATTTGCAAGCCACCAGTGTTGCGTCGAAGACAGCGCCTCGAGAAGCTGCCATTTGCAGAAATAATTTTCTTCTTGGAAATCAGGCGTGTGAGAATTTCAGGTGCGACATTATTGGAAACTTAAGTGCAGATTGGCTTTGAGTAAATGTTCAAAAACTGATAATTTTCGTTAAAAAAAAAAGAAAAAAAGGAAAACGCCAGATTTAACACGCAGTAGTTGTTGAGCGCTTCCTCTATATCGCGCCATTGTAAAAGGATAGGTTCTTTGGAGTTCTCGCAGTCAGGACCCCTGTCACCGAGTACAATAGCCAATCAAACCATCATTTCCCTTGGCTGCGAATAGAGGTCACTTATTCTTTTCAGAAACTAGTTGCAGGCGTTTGCGCCTCTTACAAGCGATATGAACAAGCAGTTGCTGTTCCAGTTGCAAAAAAGACTTTTCGGGTCACACTTACAGTGTTGGAATCAGCGATATCCACTCAGAAGCTGAGCTTCGTTGATTTTCTTTTAGCACGCGCAATAGTATTTTTAATTAGTATTATTAACATGGACCATTTGCCCAGCCCATCACTCGTAACTGGGAATAGCGCAGAGGGAACTAATCGAAGTTGGTCATGTTGAGTTCTACCAGGGCTGTCTAAGTATGCCTCGAACGGGAAAGTGAGAAGAGCAGAACGTGGAATTGGCAAGTCGGAGTCCAAAGCTATTTTGCAACACATCGGTGTTTTCCTTCCAGTGGGCTCTGGTAAGTACACTTTTTTCTCATACCCACTTTCGTGCATTCCTCGCTGTGATGGCAGACGTCATTAATATGAGCAGATTAACACTACCATACCAGCCCTGAAGACAGTCAGCTTCCAGCAAGACAGCGCTGGCTGCTACCACTGCAGGGCCTGCAGGGCCACCATAGTTTGCGCAGGAGTACTAGGAGCAGAGCTGGGCGCGGTGCTCCAACTCCTGGCTCCCTTCCCTCCCCATGGAGGGAAGGGAGCCTGCGACCGCAAGGCCGGCGGAGACTAAGTCGGATACATTTATACTCCTAAACTCCGGACACGATATCAAGATCCCGGTGGAGAACCATCCTTAAGCGTCATCCGGTGCGCGTCCATCAGTTGCAAGCCCTTTAGTTGCCACTTGGAAGATCGATGGTGTGAGCATGCTCTCGAATATACAGTTTTCAAAGAAGGAATCCGTCTGTGTATAAAGAGCATATGGCGTGGAACCTATAAGACCAATATCTGCGCTGAAATCTAAGGCCCTGTCATCTGATGGTCTACCGTCCATAGCAGTGCTCTAAGCGAAACCGAGCTCGATCTCCTCAACCGTGAGAAGGCGGAGAAATATCGCACAACCAACTGTCACCTGACAAACAAGAGAGTTAGTTTCTAGAGAAACTGTGGTGCTGCATCGGTGGGGAAGCGAAACCCAAAACTTTGCATCTATCAACTGAGTTGATAAGGTAAATTGAGCCACCGTGAAGAGCTTGAAAGCTGACGTTTCGAGCGTTAGCCATTCGTCACAAGGATGGTTCTCCACCTTCGTCACCTGCACTGCTCAGAAGATCAGGCGGAAAGCGACAAAGAGCCCTGAACATTAGGACTCCTTGTCATGATGAGTTTCAACATGAGTTCAGTTTCAAACTCAACTTAATTTTGAGTTTCATGTATAAAAGTGTAACCCGCTAGGTTTGCCATAAAATGGTTTCACAAGCTTATAAAGAACGAAAAGGACGGTTCTGGCACCCCTGGCCACACCCCTGGTTAGGGCTTGAGTAAACTCAACATACATTTTTACATTCTTACTCCTGTCTTGGCCAATTTTTGAAGACCAATACATAGAGACCTCATAACAATTTCTTTTTCAAAGCCCTAGTAAAAGGCAAGGTTTTGGCTAGGCTTCACTGCCTCTAATGATACTGATAAATACATTCGAAGTTAAGGTATAAAACCACTGCAAAAACCGTGTACGATAAAATATAAATGATTGTAAAAATGACTACTGCAGGGACTGATCAAACAACGTGAGAAGAACACAACACCACAGTCAACAAGACCCGGCATGATAAGCGCTCATGACTAGAAGGCAGATACGGTTTTTGCAGTGGTTTTATACCTTAACTTCGAATTAGGTTCTCTTTCAAACCGTCGATCTGGATTGATCCGTTCAACTTGCTACTACTACTTGTACGAAGTGGATGGTATTGGCTATCCCTCGTTCGTTTCACCACAGCATTCGGCATGTTTAAGTTGAGATCAAATCATTTTTAGGCCACAAACGCGCAGTACGTGTTTGTGACCGGAAATCATTTGATTTCTAGCTCTTTCTGGAATGGATCTAGTTACAGCATTTATGAGACAGGTGATCTCTCACTAACTCTCATTGTGTTGGTGGCTACGATACGCTGAAGAGCTCCAATTAGAGCGAAACAACGTTGTCCGTATCTGCCTTCTAGTCATGAGCGCTTATCATGCCGGGTCTTGTTGACTGTGGTGTTGTGTTCTTTCCACGTTGTTTGATCAGTCCCTGCAGTAGTCATCTTGACAATCATTTATATGATAAATACATAAATACCGTAAACTGCCACTTATAAGCCCAACCGCTCACAAGCCCCCCCCCCCGGTTATAGGCCCATCTACCTGTAAACAAAAAAATACATCCGGTTATAAGCTCCCCCGGATATAAGTCGCACTCTAGTTTTCCCTGTTTCCTTAATATTAAGCACTCTCACAGAACACTGCGAAGATGAACTCTGAGCTTCTGTTTTGTTACGTTCCGGTTACGTTCGCTTTGTTACAGTTTCGCTTTTGTTGTTAAAATTGAAATGAATTCGATTTATTATGACGTTTCCAAAGGCCAATTAAAAACTGGCAAATTAAAAACGTATTTCGATCAACACTGCTGTGGCTCATTTCGAAAGTTATAAGCCCCTCCGTTTATAAGCCCACCCAAAACCCCTTACAAAGTTGTATAAGCCCAGGGCCTATAAGCGGCAGTTGACCGGAATCGGTCCTTGGGTCCACAGGTTTTCAAAGTTCTCATTGCTTTGTTTTTGTTTGATGGTTTTTTTTTTTTGTTTTTGTTTTTTTCTTTTGGGTTTCCTGTGCATTTCCCCCTCCAAGGTCAAACCCGACGTCAGGTAAATCAAGTGCGTGACATTTTGTTGCGTGACTCAAACTAAACTGGCTTGTACGCTTTCGGCAAGAAATTATCATTTCGAAATTTTGCAACGAATACAGATCGAGAAAAGACGTCTTATAGGAGAAAACTGTTTTGAAGTTCAAATAAGACAAAATCACCTTATTCCTGAAGGTTCTTGATTTTAACAAAAGGAGGTGCGATGGAAATAAGTCATTTGGGTTGATTGCCACTACGCGATGCTTCAGTGATGTTGTTGACCCGGACGCCAAGATGGTTATTATGAAAGACTACGCAGAGTGTTGTGTATTGGGGTTCTGTGTACTACTATAGAGTACGCACTGAAGACTGACAAGTGCTTTACACAACTGCTTTATTAGACTGAATCATTCAAAGCTATTTACAATGATATATAGTGGTATAATCACATGTATGAAGTCAGATCCGAGACTAAATTGGTCTTTCGACTCGTCGATCCGTTATTCCGGGCTGTCTCGTTACCCACTGAGTTCGTCGCGTCGACTTTCCAGATCGTATCGGCGTGAATTGCTCCAATTCGTCTCGCCGACTCCCCAGATCGACTCGTCGTGAGTTTCTTCTATTGGACTCGTCGATACCGAGTTCGTCTCGTCGACTTCTGAGACCGCCTCATTATGTATCACTTCATCTTCGACTCGTCAAGTGTCGAGTTCGTCTCGTCGACCCCTGAGATCGACTCGTCGTGAGTTGATTTAGGCCGCTAGAGACTGGGTTTTAGTGCGAAGCACATGGTGAGCTTAGCAAGCCTTTGTAATACAGTAAAAACCCGCGTATAAGAACCTAAAATATAAGAACCTGTTAGGCTAAAGTTTTCATTTTAAACCCCCTTTTCATAAGAACCTATTTAGCCTAAAATTTTCAATAGCTTCTTATTTTACAAAAATGAAGGCATCACAAAATGTAACACAGCATTTTATGGACACTGCAGCATGAAAGACATGCATGCTAGTACTTTGGAAAGATAAATTTACTGTATGGTTATCATCTAAACTGTATTCTAGATAATTATTTAATACAGCAATACAGTATCTTCCATATCACATATGCCCTGTAGTTACCTGTGCTGATCGCTAGTGCCCCTATCAAATTAAGAACCTATTTAAGAACCTAAGTAGCCGAAAATCCCACTAAATACCATTTCTATAAGAACCTATTTAGGCTAAGTTGGAAAAATCTAGGTTCTTCTACGCGGGTTTTTACTGTAGCAGCAATGGAGGAGTTAATTAAAGGGAATTTTGGAAAACGCGATCAGTAAAATCGAGACTATGTCATCATCTCCCACACCTACAACAAAAAATAATCAGCAGCCAACAAGCTCAAATTCAAATACGATTTCAAGGGCAGAAGCAAACTGGAGGTGAGCCGATACAAATTGAGCTTTTTATTCTTAACAAGATTGTGCATGTAGTTAAGTTGGTGGCTATATGCCCGGCAGCCGGGCACAGTCTCAAATAGACTAAATGCCCGGCAGTCCGGCAAAATTTTCACCAAATTTCCCCAGAAAGCCTTTCTCAAACCTCATGAAGCTATTATATCTTTGTTTAGAAAAGTCAAGCGATTCCACAGAAAGTGAACGAAATTCCACAGAAAGCCTCTCCTAAACCTCAAAAAAAGTGTTCGATAACTTGATATAGTGTTCCATAACTTCGCCATCATCCTGGCACTTAGGAAATTTCTGCTCAAACTGCCGGGCACGGTCTCAAATGGACTAAATGCCCGGCAGTCGGAAATTTGTATCAGCATATCCACCCGCTTGAGAGTACTTGATGTTTGTTAAGAACTGTCAAGGGGTGCTACGGTTTAGTAGTTGACATTACATCTGAGCTTGTAAACATTCCGGTTGTCATCACGCAACGCTTCGAAGCGTTGTGTGACAACAACGGTTTTGTAGGAGTCTAATATTCCGGCGACACAATCTTTTTTTAAATTAAAATTTTGATATCTTGCTTTTGCATCCCTCTGGAGAGAGAGGGGTGCTTCTCAAAATTTAAATTTTAAGATTTCTGACTGCCAGGCATTTAGTCCATTTGAGACCGTGCCCAGCAGTCTGGGTAAAACTTTTCTAGGTGTCAATAACATAGCGAATTTATAGTGAGCCCAGGCTCAGACATTTCTTCAACTAAAAAACCAAAATGATTTTTGGAATCGCTTGACATTTCCAAAGAAACATCTAATACTCTCAAGCCGTTTGTATGAGCTTAGTAGTGGAAATTCTGTAACGCTTTCCGACTGCGGATCACTGCTTCTAAGTGTCAAGGTCATAGCGATTTGATAGTACTGGGCCACGCGAAAATATCCCGTCAACTATGCAGCCGAAATAATTTTTGGAATCGCTTGACATTTCTAAACAAAGTTACAATTGCTTCATGAGGTTTGAGAAAGGATGTTACTAAAACGAGGAATGGGGAATGGGGAATGGGGAATGGGGAATGGGGAATGGGGAATGAGAAATAGTGGTCAGCGGTAATACCTAAAAAATTAAGTTGGAGTCTGCGCAGTACGGCAAAGAAACGAGGATTGCACGTGGAGAGCGAAAGATGGAAGGTAAGAATATTTATCTGTCAGTTTTTCCCTAGTTTTTGGGATTATTGAGTTTCTGTTTATTAAAATTAACCAAAAATATTGATTTGCAGGTGATGAGAGTAACGATGATATTTAGGATCACGAGGTTATCGTTATCGACAGGTTGGAATAAAAAGATTCGTATCACTTTGGGTACAGTCGCTTCGAGTGTTACAGTGAAACCCATTAAACCATGAACGCCTAAAATTATTTCTGGAATGTTTATTGTTCTGCGACCAATCAGATTCGAGACGTAACCGCAACAAACCGCAAGAGTAATTAGCTGAAAGGTTTCGATCACGAAATGAGTCGGTGGCTTTTGCGTCCACGATAAATTCTCAGTTTCACCGCCGATTAGCAAACACTCTGAAATTGTTTTTTTTTTTTCTATTTCAGAGTTTATGCATAAGCAAAGAAAAACTATAAACGATATTTTACTGAAAAGAGATAAATAATCGAACAGACACGGCTAGGAGCGCGTCTGGGAGCAGAATCGAGAGCAGAATAATTGTATTCAGTTTTTGATTTTTTTAAAAACGGCCTCTCCAGTGTTGTCAGTTCTAATCATTTGTAGGTTTCAACCTTTTCCCTGTTTGACCAAAACAGTTAACTGAATAACTTTGCAAAAGTTTCCCTTTACCCTACTGTGGTGAGGAGAACAGTGTATCAAGCTCATTCACGGCAAAACTCTTCCGTCCAAGATGTCACGCAGTTTCACCGCCGATTATTGCAGTAGAGCAAATAATTACTGTAGTTTCTGTTAGACCCGAGTTTTCACGGCAAACACAAACACGCCTGCCGTTGCAGATCCAAACATGCGTGCAACTTGCGTACCGTTGCAATAATTTCGAAAAATTACACTCGCTTTTGATGGCTATTTAGGTCTCAGTTCGGTAGTTGTGTTACTTTGGACCGACGGAATCGAAAACATCAAATGAGGGCCAAAAACAAGCACGTTTTGAGGCAAAACCAAAGAAGTGATAAATGGGATGTTTATGCAAACACCGAAGGAAACGTATCTTTTTTTAAAATATACTAAACGCACGAATCGCTTCTACTAGAACTGGACATTTGTTCACTTGTGCCGTCTATCCTTCGCTCATACAGAAGCTATCTGAAATAGAAAAGAATAGCAACTGCAGTATTTCCAAAGCGTATAAAAAAATTGAGAATCGTGGAAGAAAAATCCAGCTCGTTGTTTCATGTCCATAACGTAAAATGTTCGGCTAACGGCTTGCGTGACATCTTGGACGGAAGAGTTTTGCCGTGAATGAGCTTGATACACTGTTCTCCTCACCATAGTAGGGTAAAGAAAAACTTTTGCAAAGTTATTCAGTTAACTGTTTTGGTCAAACAGGGAAAAGGCTGAAACCTACAAATGATTATGACTGACACCACCGGAGAGGCCGTTTTTAAAAAAAATCAAAAACTGAATACAATTATTCTGCTCTCGATTCTGCTCCCAGACGCGCTCCTAGCCGTGTCTGTTCGATTATTTATCTCTTTTCAGTAAAATATCTTTTATAGTTATTCTTTGTTTATGCATAAACTCTGAAATAGAAAACAAAATAACAATTTCAGAGTGTTTGTTAATCGGCGGTGAAACTGAGAATTTATCGTGGACGCAAAAGCCACTAGTCTCCTACGCAGCCGTTTTTAGTGGCGTCACGTGACGCCACTAAAAACGGCTGCGTAGGAGACTAAAAAGCCACCGACTCGTTTCGTGATCGAAACCTTTCAGCTAATTACTCTTGCGGTTTGTTGCGGTTACGTTTCGAATCTGATTTGTCGCAGAACAATAAACATTCCAGAAATAATTTAGGCGTTCATGGTTTAATGGGTTTCACTGTAACACTCGAAGCGACTGTACTCAAAGTGATACGAATCTTTTTATTCCAACCTGTCGATAACGATAACCTCGTGATCCTAAACATCATCGTTTCTCTCATTACCTGCAAATCAATATTTTTGGTTAATTTTAATAAACAGAAACTCAATAATCCCAAAAACTCGGGAAAAACTGACAGATAAATATTCTTACCTTCCATCTTTCGCTCTCCACGTGCAATCCTCGTTTCTTTGCCGTACTGCGCAGACTCCAATTTAATTTTTTAGGTATTACCGCTGACCACTATTTCTCATTCCCCATTCCCCATTCCCCATTCCCCATACCCCATTCCCCATTCCCCATTCCCCATTCCCCATTCCCCATTCCCCATTCCCCATTCCCCATTCCCCATTCCCCATTCCCCATTCCCCATTCCCCATTCCCCATTCCCCATTCCCCATTCCCCATTCCCCATTCCCCATTCCCCATTCCCCATTCCCCGTTTTAGTAACATCCGTTTGAGAAAGGCTTTCTGGGGAAACTTGGTGAAACGTTTTGCTGGACTGCCGGGTATTTAGTCTATTTGAGACTGTGCCCCGCTGCTGGGCATATAACCACCAACTTAAAACATAAAGTTCAATTTGTATCGGCTCACCTCCAATTTGCTTCTGCCCTTGAAATCGTATTTGAATTTGAGCTTGTTGCCTGCTGATCATTTTCTGTTGTAGGTGCGGGAGATGATGACATAGTCTCGATTTTACTGATCGCATTTTCCAAAATCCCCCTTAATTAACTCCTCCATTGCTGCTATTACAAAGGCTTGCTAAGCTCCCCATGTGCTTCGCGCTGAAACCCAGTCTCTAGCGGCCTAAATCAACTCACGACGAGTCGATCTCAGGGGTCGACGAGACGAACTCGACACTTGACGAGTCGAAGGTGAAGTGATGCATAATGAGGCGGTCTCAGAAGTCGACGAGACGAACGAGTCCAATAGAAGAAACTCACGACGAGACGATCTGGGGAGTTGACGAGACGAACTCGATGGCGACGAGACGAATAGGAGCAATTCACGCCGATACGATCTGGAAAGTCGACGCGACGAACTCAGAAGATGACGAGACAACCCGGAATAACGGATCGACGAGTCGAAAGACCAATTTAGTCTCGGATCTGACTTCATACCCAAACCCCCTTCGTCCCTTCCATTCCATTCCGAAACCCGATCCTTCCGTCCTCGTGGGTAGATTTGTTAGTGGGAGGTAACTCAAGGTTTGGTCCAAGTGAAAGTAAGTGGTAGGTACGCAGACACAGGAGGCGATGGCCGCAGTTGGTCCAATTTGCATGCTGAGCAACTATTAACTTTGTGTGGTCAACCTTTGACTGGTTAAAATACGCAAAGTAACCCAAATTTCGTTAAAGTATTCTACCGAGATTTTTTGGCGTGGCCTTATGCGCCACATGGCGGCCCAAGTGAGTAGCGATTCTATCAAGATTTACATGCTTATCATCTCCTATTATGTATCGCGTTTGAACTTATTATAGGTCCAGAAAGCAAAAATTAAAGATAAAAATAAAATAAAATAAATAATCATTTGGTCGAAAAAAAGGTGTTACTTTCCAGGTTTTTCCGCAAAAACGTTTGATAGAAATTACCTTACCTGTACATATTTGCGTGACTACTTGTCGAAAGTTGATCTCGAGCTACACGCCCGGGTTTAAAGGTTTCCCTGTAAATCAAGTCTCTGATGCATTTTATTCGAGACAAAGTTTGTTTTTACTGCTAAATGTTTTGAATCACAAAATTACCAAGTGTGGACTCTAGTGTTTTCATCCAGCCCTCTTTATATGAGCTGGCGACATACGTTTCAGTTCAGTACACGGTCATAACAAAATGTTAAACTCATTGTGGAATTTACTTTCCAATTTTATCTAAAAAAGGTTACAAAATACAGTGGAACCTCGATTTAACGAAGTGCCAAGGGACTGGGGAAATTGGTTCGTTATATCGAGGGTTCGTTATATCGAGGTTCTTTTCCATACATTACATTATTACTGGGCTGAAAAATATCGTTCGTTATACCGAGGACTTCGTTACATAGAGGTTCGTTAAATCGAGGTTCCACTGTAGCCTCAGGAACTCCAAGGCTCGAAATATATACCTTATTTATCAGTTGCCGACATTCGGATAAGCCTTCTCTTTGCGGAAAATGCTATTATTCTGTCCTGGAACGGTAGATTCGTTCCCTTTGAGCAGCTTTGAGCCCTTCAATGTCCAGTCCAGAAATGAGTCTTCCAGAGCTTTCCCATTTGTTTTCACCTTTTAGAAGGCATTTTGATCCATAATATCCAAAATCCACTTAAAAATTGTCGCGTACAACAATCGTCGAGGCACCTTTGTTCAAAGGGTCCCCTATAACCTCCAAATAAGCGTGGTCGTGGCGTTTCAATAACTTACTCCTGTCCTCCAGAAAGCTACGGTCAAACCCTCAGCCCTCTTCACCCCCCCCCCCTCCCCCTCCACCCCTCCCACCCTATAGGATATCATTAAGCAATCAATCCATCAGTCGTGACCTTGAGCAACCTACTACAACGAAACTACAAGCCCGTCTTAATAAAGGCCGACTGAAAAGAGAAATTGCTGCGAACACTGGTCCTAACACTTCACGGAAGAGAAAGAACAGGGCAAATGTTTGTGCCTCGCATGTTACCGCAAGCCTTGCATGGTTGACTCGCTGGCTCGTCCTTTTGGCTAACTGACTCGCATGTTGTACATATCCTTCGGAATTTCCTGAATTTCACTCTAACCGAGGAGCTAAATTTTTTAAAAAATGATTTGATTTGATTTGCTTCTGACCAACGTCAAAAGGTGTGAACATTATTTGTCTTCATCCGGCTAGCCAAAAAGAAAAATTAAAAACATGAGTAATTATCGTTCCCATTATGTTTTTTTGCCCGTATTAATTTAATATTCTGGTCCCCACCCATGTGTAATATTTACACATGTACACAATGAGTGAGCGATGAAAGTCGCTGAAATAGTTAAATGAGTTCACCAAATTCAAGTAACACTCTTTGGACACAAACTAAAGCGGGTAAAAACTTAGTTTAATGGCCTAGTTCCTAGGTCGGCATCTTGACTAGTACGTAATCGGAAGGACACAGGTTGGACTCCTGTTAGGAGAACAGTATGTCTGCGTCACTCACTGATAAATTTTATTTGCAAAGTATACTTTACCGTTTACTCTTCTAGAAATTATTCCCTGACTTTCCATACAGATCCTTTTATTTATTACCACGCTCACAATAGGTGCTTGGGCTACTTGTAGGATAGCAATATGCTTGTTAAGAAGCTTTACGAATATGGAGCAAGAAAACGCTAAATATGCAATCTCCTACGCAGTACATTTTTTGTTTACCAGACAAAATACACAAGTAGGCAAACCAAGAGCAATGATGGTGTGATTATCGGGAATAACAAATCTTTGAAAGGTTTTGCTTCCTGGTTGTCAAACACAGCAAGTGAGGGAATAGAGAGACACTGCCACGTTTACATGAGGTTTCAACCTGGGCCTCAGGAGACCTCTGGAGGGGAGGGTGGGGAGACACTTGTTGCAATATCACCAATGGGTCAGTTAGCAATGCTTACATGAATCTGACCAAACGAAGCCGCATACTCGTGAGCTAACATTCACAGGGAGCCTTGACGTTTGAGTCAGTTCAAACATTTACGGCCTTGAAGTTCGTGATCGTATGAAAACGATTCTCGCCGATAAAACTTGTGGATGCAAGTTACTTCATTTTAAACACATACTCAACGTAAAAAGCTTATTAAGTTTTCAAAACCAGTGTTACGTTTTTCGGTTAAAGTGAAACTTTCCAAATTTGTCTGTATTTTCTTCGCAAATTGTGGCAGCAACTGCGCACGTGCTGGCCTTTGACCGCTATGAAGAGCTTTATGAAGACCTAACATCTTAGAAAGCATTATACGTGATCTCAGGACTTGGATGCTCCAGGACAAGTTAGTCTTAATGGGACACCCTTGATATCTTCTATGATCGCTCTTAAAAAAGAGAAGCACATGTCCTCTTTGACCCTAACTCCCGTAACAGGAGAACTGTGATGTGTTCTATATCCCCGGCTCCTCGCCCAAAGGCTTGTCAGGAGATCCATGATATCGTTTGTGCCTTCATCTTTCTTGATAGAAAGCTGTTTAACAATGCTTTCTTTCTTAGCCCACTACCCTCTCAACCTTGACAGAAGTGAGACAAAGTGCGGGACCCATTCAGCAAACCCCGTTGCCATCATAGTAGGTTTCCGCCCTCGTAGAGGTGCGCCGAAGTTACTAAATGCCTTTCCTTTTTTCCAGACGGATCTACTAGGTTATGTCGCACAAGATCCAAGGAGGCCCACACAGCCGGACCTTATCCCGGTTTCTATAGCATGAAGGAACTGAGAGTATTGCTATTCCCTCCTGGATGGGATGCTAGTCCATTGCAGGGTTACCCCCCAGCAGTATGTCGCCGGTACCCATTTCATTCACCTGGGTGGAGAGAGACAATGTGCAGTAAAGTTTCTTGTCTAAGGAAACAACACGATGCCAAGGACTGGGCGTCGAACCACCGACCTTCAGCTCTGAAGTTCAACGCGCTAACCACGACACCACCGCGCCCCAACAGACTGATAACTAAGACAATCAAAAACCAGGCTTAAGAAAATACCAAAAGGGTGAGATAATTTCAACCTATAAATAAGACACAAATATATCGTTAACTTTGATGTCGGTTTTAATAAGCGATTACTTTCAAAATTCTTACATCTCAACGTAGTGCAGTCTGAAATTTTCATACTGACCAAATTTTATTCTAATTTGTTGAGAACACTATCCATGAAGTTTCCTTTGTTAGAAGGTTGGCATTTCAGGGGACTGAAAGGTGGAAGTTTAAAATCGGCATAGCCAGGCTCCTGCGCTGCAACTTGCAGGCTATAGCAGTATACTATGCCAAGCTTTGGAGTTTGTTCTATCCCATTACAACCTGCAACTTTGCTGTTAAGGTCGCTCCTGATTTCACCAGGACTGTTTTCCGCAACAAAGACAATGGACTGCGTCGCAACAGGGTCACACACAGCTTTCCAGTAATATTTCGGCGTCAGGACCTTGCCGTTCAACTTGATATCTTGGCTGTTGTATTTGGCTCTACCACCTTAAAACAATATTTGACCAAAAGGTAAGACCCTAGTTGAAGAATTTTGACTGAAAAATACATTGAACTAAACAATTAGGTGGTCGCCTACAACAAAGTAGAGGCCATTAAAATCTTGGACTTAAGTGTAACAACAACCCTTCACAATAATTTCTGCATAATAATGCTAAAATAATTTTCCCTCCTTGATCCGGTTGTAGGAATTAAACTGTTTCTTCTCATTGCAAATTTTTTCTTGTTCTCACAACCAGTATCTCCTTGCCGCTAATACAAGAACTCTTCTGAATGATCACAAGCAAATCTAAAATATAAGGAGTGTTCACATTTGTCATCAATTACAACCGAATGAAGTGTGAGTGAAATTATCTTTCTCCAATCCTCAACTCAATGTTGTGGAAATTAAGGACGCGTTACGACGGAGTTGAATTAGACCAAGAAAAGAGGAACCTCAGTTTTTGAAGTAATCAGACAGTTATATTTGGTGGAATGAGCCTTTCCATTTAGATTAAGTTATTATTCAACGGAATTCATTGTGCACACGCCGTTCACATTGAATTCCTGAGCCTGAGCCTAAATTTCATTGAATTTTGGCTCAGACTGGGTAAAAGATGTTGCCACATATTAGCGGAGCACGCGCGCTTAGCGCGCCAGTGGAGCACCATTGCGAAGCAAATTTGGTAACCTATCCATCTGAGAAATTTTGGTTGTGATGTCAGCGTATGCCCACCCGGGGAAGGGGAGGGGAGTCCCAAGGAAACCTGGCGGGTGGCAGAGAATGCCATATTTTCTCGGCAGAAAATCACGCAGTGCTATTGGGCAACCTGCGTTTTCGTGGCGGGAAATCGCATGGCCACCGTCGCTTTTGAAAAAAAGGTTTATTTTAGAAGCTTAGCTTGTTTAGCAAAACGATTCAGTTCGAGAGAAGTGAAGTTTAGAACTCGTTAAAAAATATCAATTATCTATAAATGGAAAGGAAAATTCAAAAGAATACTCAGTTGTCTTTTTGGTGGAAGGCGAAAAGTTCGAGTTAATAAATTCGCCTTCGAGGACTTTACCTTTGTTGTCGGTTCTGCTGCGAATTCGGTCGGCTCAACGCTTGAGTTCGAGCATTTCGCAGCGGTCCCGACGCCAAATATAGCAAAGCTAGTGCCTCCTGGTTTTTTTTTTCTGACCATAACTTTGGTTTTTGCGGCCGTCCGAGCACATTTTCTCTGGAAAAACTTCAGCATGTTCATGTCGATAGGCATCTTGTCACGGGAAAAGAAATAAGTAGTAAAACTAACTCTTCAAGTAGTGTCAGCGTTCGTGGGGTAGTGGAATCGTGCTGGCCGACCGCACAGACCTTACACCTACACAAATTGCCGACCTCTTAAACTTCGTCTTAAGGTCCACGTATTTCCAATATAACGGGTCGATTTACGAACAACAAGACGGAGCAGCTATGGGGAGCCCTGTCTCGGCGGTTATAGCGAACCTTTACATCGAAGAGTTTGAGGAACGGGCGATCGCAACTGCGACCTTCAAACCTAAGATCTAGAAGCGATATGTAGATGACACTTATACCATCTTAGATCAAGACCATGTCGACAGTTTTTTGAACATATAAACAGTCAACAGCCTACTGTTCGTTTTATCATGGAAATCGAGAAAGATAACTCTATTCCCTTTCTAGACACGTCAGCTACTAGGAATTCAGACGGCCTACTCACTACTACTGTCTACAGGAAGCCCACATACACTGACTTCTCAGAATTTGAGTAGAAGGTCGAAAACCAACGCTGTATACTGCCACCAAAGTTTAAAAGTGCAATGACCTTATGAATAAAACTCCATTTGATAGTGTCAAAGGCTTTACGAAAGTCAAGTTGCAAAAGTATCGCTGGTATGCTCTGAAGTTTAGTTTGCTCTAAAATGTCGTTGATTAGTCTTATGTTTTGTCCCATGTACCTGCCCTTTATGAAGCCTGTTTGATCTGGATTAATTAGAACATTCAGGACTTTCTCCATTCTCTTTGGAATGACTTTGGATGCAATTTTATAATCCAGATTTAGTAGTGTAATCGGCAGCCAACTGGACAGTGAGAGGAGGTTTTGAGTCCTCCTTTGGAACGAGAGTTATAACACCCCTTCGCTGGGAGACTGACATTTTGCTCTTTTCATATGCATAGTTGAAGCAATTTGCACCAATAGCTAGCCTATGATTCACACCATCCTCAGTCAGTGAAACGTGGTAGTGTTAAGTGTTTATACGACCGAGCCAAACACCTCACAACAAAACCATCAGTCATCTCTGAAGAAAAGAAACATTTATCTTCAGAACGGATATCCTTCTTCGTTTATACGACATCTCTCAAAGACAACAAGACCAACAGCCAACAAAGAACCCACGCAGGAGTTCTAATTTACTGCGGTTCTACCCTACATTAAAGGTGTATCAGAGGTTCTTCTCTGCTGCCTACAACAACAAGGCGTACGCACCGTTTTCAAATCAGACACAATGCTTAGATCTCACATAGTGCGACCTAAAGACGCTCTAGATCCATCTAAACAAGACAGTGTCCTCTATAAGATTCCATGTGAATGCAGCAAAGTATACATCGGGGAAACAGGGAGAGCGATGCAAGACAGGATAAAAGAACACGACAGAGACATACGGCTTGCTCGGACACAAACCTCCGCAGTCTCGGAGCACGCGAACGAAACGGTGCATCATCCTATTTGGAAAGAAGTTAAGTTTATTGATCTTGACCCTCACTCGTACACACGTAAGGTCAAAGAGGCTATCCAAATAAGACTTGATCCTAGTAAAATCAATAGAGATAGTGGAATCGAAATTCCTGAAGCTTGGTTACCTACGATCAAAAAGCACAACAGCCGATCAATGACAAAGCGGACCTATGAGGGAACAACATCTAACAGCCGGAATAATAATGAGGATCGAAATGCAACAATAGCAGCGAACCAACGTGCTACAAATAACGACACGTAAACAATCGACCTCATCGCCCGGTGAAGACTAGCAGTATAGCAGTCGAAACGTCGCGATCAACACCTCCAAGCGATTGTATCGTGAGACAAACGACCAAACGTTGATCTTTCCTATCTTACACCACGATGAACAATAAACACATCTTTAATGACGATGATTTTTTCTTTTCTTTTTTTTTAATGTAACGACTTGAATGAGAGTATTTTCACAAATTATAATGTCAAGCACCGCTTTTAGGGTTGGCTAAATCTATATATTATCGCAATGTCGATCCTGTGGTCTCTTTTGGTTGCGTTTAAGACGACATTATTCTGCGACAAAGCCGTAATCTCGTCTCAAAATCAAATTTAGTCTACCCTGTACGAGACCTACAATGTGGACAATACGTAAAATTTCACCTTCCTTTTGAAATCTAGACGGCTATTATTTTGTAAATGGCAAAGTACCTGTTCCGGTGAAGACATACAAGGTCCTCCCTTTGTTTTTAGCATACGTAGTCACAGCACTTTCGATTTTGGCCCAATTACCGGCGTTAAAAGGCTGCCACTGTGGTGCAATGTTTGTGGTGATGTAAGTGAAACTGCGCTCATAATTGTCGTCCTTGAAATCTCCGTTTGGAGTCAGATGTCCTTTGGCCAGGAAATTATTTTGACTGTTGTAATTAGGAAATTTGCCACTTTGACTGTAAGGATCGTAGTCTGCCACTAGAGCTACCGGTACATTGGCTAGCACTGCGAAATATAACAATTAAATGCAAATATTACTGGGTTGATAAATGGTAACAGTGGAATTATAGCTAAGACAGCGAGTAACTACGAAGGAGAGTAATTACGCATTATTTTGGTTTATGGGTCGTCCATCTGTCCAATCTAGTGATCGATAGTTCAATTAATTGATTTTTTGATTGACTGGTTGTTCGATTTTGTTTCTATTTATTTAAATACTAAATTATTCACTGTTTGACAAACTGTTTCAGGATTGATTGATTGATTGATTGATTGACTGATTGACTAATTAATTGATTGGTTGATTGATTGATTGACCGACCGACTAATTGACTTAATAACTGAATCAAACTTATGCGATTATTGTGTAATATAATGGGCCGGGAATAAATATTACCTAATCCTTCGTCCTTTTTCCAGGCAGGATCATACTCATCTGGCTGAATCATATTGTTCTCCCCTACAGTGCCTCCGCTTTGTACTACGTTTCCAGTGAACTCTGGGATTAGTGTGTTTGTATTGTAACACACAGCAAAGAGCGCTTTTGTTCCACCGTATTTGCCATAACAGAGTTTCTGGCCAGTACAAGTAACTTGATTACTCAGGACACCATCTGTTACCCAGTCACCGAAAAGACATGTGTTAATGTCGTTGGAAAATGATCGGTAGGGGTCATTCATCATCCTCTTCTGATGCGCTTTTGAGAGAAAAACAAAACACCCATTTTTGGTCAATTTTTTTCCTTCCTCTTTCGTTCTAAACATCTTCCCTTCTAAACACATTCCCCAACAATAATTCATCAAAAAACATTCAATAACTTATTTCATGCCTATGAAGTGCATGAAAAGATTCGTATATTTCTATTTGCGTGCACATAGAGATCCCTTGGATAGTTTCAGTTAATTTGTAAGTGACAGGTGCTAAATTAATTGTTGCTTAAAAAAAAAAGCAGATTCAAGTGATAAGTCGAAACAGAGCTCCTCTTGATGTAGACAACTGTTGTCTATGGACATTTTGCAAAATAATTCCATATGGTTTCATATTGCTATAAATTTCGTATAGAATCATGCTATTTAATAATGAGATGGTTTCTCTAGTTTTATTGGCTCCTCAGTATCGAGAGGAGTTTGAAAATGATAAAGTTTGTTTCTGTTAATACGTTTTTTTGTGCTATTGTTGTTGCTGTTGTTGTATTGTAGTATTGCTATTGCTGTAGTCTACACTGAGTGTATAAGCGTGAAGCGTAATTAAAAGGAGAAATGACATCGCGCAATTGCATATGTTAGTGACATGTGGTATATTGTATGGACAACAAAATGACATTAGGAATAACATATTTAAGAAATAGAAAACGGTTTGCGTGCTTACATAACCTGATTGAAACGTTTGGGAAGTTTGGGAGAATTTGAACAATAAGCAGATTATTAGTTTACAGGCAAGTTATCGGTTTACAGGCCGCACAAGTTCGCAGCCGGGTACCATTTATTACACTACATCTGTGGACGTCTTCGGAAGTCCTCGAACTCCACATTTGACGTACTTAACTCAGTAAAAAAAATGGGAGGTATGGCGTTGCCAAGTGCAAATTCTGAAAGTCATTCTCTATGTCCCCCCCCCCCCTTCCATCCGCCATGCTAAATATTCATGACGTCACTTTATAGCAAGACAATTGTTCCTTCTTCCCTCCTCCCACCACTTTCCATACTTTTATTGTGTGTAACAAAGTGCACTGGATCCAGACGGAAGCTCTATGTGTCAAGAAGCTTCAAGAGGTCATTTACCTGAGTTGTTTGGACGCGACGATGTGCATTGAAGTATCACAAGAAGCACACAAACCACAAACGATCGTTTAGTCGTCATCGTGAAATCTTTTTGGTTTGGTTAAAGTATCAACCTGTTTGGGAATAACAAACAAAGGTTTATTCTGGGCGTTTATACCTTTCATCCTGAACTGTGTTCGAATAACGCACGAAATGATCGTTTGAATTTACACTGTATGTGATGCTATATGCACGAGTATACGTATGAAATGAAGGCCGTTTAACATGACAAAATGAGTGTTACAGCCAAGAGTAAACCTATCGGTGATTATCCAACTGATTCAATCCTGATAAGTATCAAAATGACACCTAAATTGAGGGTCATTTCGAAATGGCCCTAACAGCTTGGGTCAAAACAGCTCTATGTAAGGGCTGAGCTAAATTGATTCCTTCAAGTGGGCTGATTCGGCTTTTGATGGGGCTGTAATGGCTTTTAATGGGGCCGATTCAGACCAATGTTCCAGAATAGCCCCACAAGGGGCCAAAATAGATACAGGGGCAAAAGGGCTCAATCAGCACTTTGGGGCTGAAGCAGATCTTTTGATTTTACTGTATTGCCAGTTTAGACAATCCAGCAGGAAGTCTTAGAGTGGTTTTACTAAACCCGTGAATCAGTATCCAACCATTAGTCTCTAATGGTCAAAAGTAAAGAAAAGAAGACGATGGAATTAGTGTGTAATAGTGATCAGTAGCACTTAATTCCTCTTGGGTAAGTACTCACAGGAAATTTAACAAAGGATATCAGTATAAGCTTATACATACAATCATAAATTGGGCTTTTCCTCGGAATGTGTCCACCAAAATTTGAATTAAAAAGGATTATTTAACTGAACTGTTAGTAAAAATTTCATCCAAACGAAGCCTGAAACTTAACGCAAATTAACTTAATTTCCTCAATAAAATCACCTTAAATAAGCCACACACTGATTTGAGTTTTTACTAGCTAACCTGGTATAGTTGTCTTAAGACTCCTTCTGTTCGTGCTGGAAAGCTAACTTAACAACAAGCTAGGGGTTCACAATTGCACTCTGATTTTGTTCCAAACGATGAAAGACCAGTTAAGTGGATAATTTAGCTGACCACTTTGCCATTAAGTATCATTCATTATTCATTCCCATTATCAGGTTACAAGTTTGTCTCTGATGGACTCATGAATTTCGACTCTGTTTGAACTCTACAAAATCGTGCTTTTTCTATACTTCTCGTCATTTTTACTTGGAGTAAACAAAATGCACTAAAGAAAAAAATAAGAAAATTAAAATCGTGATAACGAGCAATTTAAAGAATATCTTTAACTTTACTGCCTCAGGGTATGTTCACTGAAAATTTAGAAAAATATATTTAAACAGACAATTCCAGCCGATGAGGATGACAGAGTTGTTATTAACGCTCGAACCTTCAGCTTTCAATTTCTCTATGGTGGCCAATTTACCTCAGTTTCAACTCCGTTGATAAATCTGAACCTTTAAACTTTCGACGACTTCCCTCAATTCAAACAAATAGTTTAACTAACAAATTAGGGAGATAGTTACAAACGCCATCCACTGTAATACATAGTTTTTCGAGAAATAGAATCGATTGTAGATATTTAAATTCCACAAAAAGAATGTGGCTTTAAAAGTGTACGTTTTTGCATGTAAAATACTGGTATTGAAAAGATAAAATGAAAACTAGCATGACGACTTAATGACATTTTAAGACATAGTGGGCCAAGGACAGGTCTCTGTAGTGCTACACCAAGGAATAATTATTTTTCTTCAAAAAAAATCATCAATTGCCATGCGCATGCTTTTCCGTGTACATTCAGGAAAATAAGAACCGAGGTAGTCTTTTAAAAGACTTAAGATTTCGTGAGTTTCAAAATTTATATAAAAAATGCGTTGAATTAATCGATTCACCAGAAACATACCATCGTCATTCCGAGCTACCTGGAGGGAAGTGTCTTTTTGCAATCCAGTTTAAGAAATGACTTTACGGTATTTAACGATAGCTCACTAAATTGTACTTTGAGTTGAGAAAAAAAGGGTTGCTTTAATTTTCATAGAAATGAAGATATCTACGCGGATTAAGTCGAGGTTCACAGTAAAACTAGCTAAAAGAATCTGAACAGATTTTAGTTTTTCCTAACCTGTTAGTAAAAACCGTCAAAGTCATTAAAACGTCCCTCGAGAAGAAAATAAGTTTCACTGTTAATTTGAAGTTATCCAAACGTCACTTTGTTCGTTCTGGAAAGATACGTTAATAAACAAGGAAGGATTGACAATTGCATTCTGTTTTTCTTCCAAGCGATGAGTAGCCAGTAAAGTGGATGTAATATGGCCACTTTTCCAGTATCATTCAATATTCATTCTCATTATCAGGTCACTAGTTTGTTTCTTGATATAGAATCATAAATTTCAACGCCTGTGTCCTAACTAAATATATTTTCTATTTCTCATCCTTATTGCTTGGAGAAAAAAAAAAGAAAAATAATCAAATCAAATCAAATAAGTAAACTAATAAAAAGCAATCCAACGAATATGTTTCCCTGCCTACCTAAGTGAAAGAAATTCCTGCGATTTACAATGTGTTGTCTCAGAACTTACTGTGAAAATTTCCACTAGAGTTTAGACCCCTCTACCCTAGGCCCAGTGTCGTTTGCTCCCCCCCCCCCCAGTAGCTGCAACCTACCCCAGAAAGTCTTGGATCTACCTCTGAAAAGATAATACTTGAAATCACCTGAAGCCCGAAAATGCCTGAACTACAGGTGCTTCCGACTTAACAGATGGAGTTCTGTACCTGACTTTAGAATAGGGCCGAATCTCTGTACCATTTCAAAAGCGAGCTTTCGATGCAGACGATATCCAACCCTTTAAAATTGTTTGCCCCAAATTCCACCGCACTTATCTTCTGCTTTTTCGCTCTTGTTATTCTTTCTTTACGTTTTTTCTTTCTTTTTTTTTAATCGAAATTGTGCGTTCTGAATTGTAGACGTTGGATATTGTCCTCTTCAGTAGCATCTTTGATCTTATAGTACAGTTCTACAGTACAGTACAGTAGCTTAAAGTCTCACTCGAATTATTATAAGGTTCTGTATTGTTTTAACAAGTTATTAAAAATTTCCCTCGAGAAAATTATAATCGATTTGAAAAAAAGATGCCCAGTAAAAATTTCTATCCAAACGAAGCCTGAGCCTTTACGCAAATTGAGTCAATTTCTCCAGTAAAATCAGCTAAATCAACTGAATTTGGTTTTTACTTGCCTGTTAAAGTTCTCTTGAAACTCCCTTTGTTCTTGCTTGAAACCTAACTTAACAATAAGGGTTTCACAATTGCACTCTCTTTTTGTTCCAAACGATGAAACACCGGTTAAGCGGATAATTTAACTGAGCACTTTGCCATTAAGTATTATTCATTATTCATCTCCATTATCAGGTCTTTAGATTGTTTCTCGATGGACTCACGAATTTCGAGGCCCGTTTGAACTTTACAAAATCGTGGTTTTCCCACTTCTTGTCGTTTTTACTTGGAGTAAACAAAAGACACTGAAGAAACAAAATAATAAAATTAAATAAAGTTAAAATCGTGATAACAAGCAATGCGAATTGAGAATGACAGTTGCAGCCGATGAGGATGACAGAGTTGTTATTAACGCTCGAAACGTCAACTTCTAATTTCATTACTGGGTGGCCAATTTACCTTTTCAACTCAGTTGATAAATCTAAACCTTTAAATTCTCAACGACTTCCCCAATTCAAACGAATAGATTGACTAACAAATTGAGGAGGTTCTCGAGGCTAATTAGCCACAAACGCCATTTATTGTAATACAGAGTTCTACGAGATATAGAATCGATTGTAGACATTTAAATTCTAAAAAAGAATTTGGCCCTAAAAGTGTATGTTTTTGCATGTAAAATACTGGTATTGAATAGATAAAATGAAAACTAACATGACGACTAAAAATGACATTTTAAAACATAGTGGGACAAGGACCTGGCCCTGTGGTGAACCACCAAGGAGTAATTATTTAACTTCAAAAAATCATCGACTGCAGTGCATTGTCGTGTATATTCAGTAAATAAGTACCGAACTAATTGTTAACTTTAAAATTTATAGGAAAAAATGTGAGGACTTAAAATTTCAAACGGTTTTGGATCTATGAATATGACAATGGTATTCTTCTCGGTGGTCTTGTTTACTATAGTATGTAAGTTTTGGCAGCAAATGCAACGCCGAAAAATCTACGGTCACGCAATCGAAACAATGATTCAATAATGACTTCTCAAACATCAGAAACATGCAATCGTCATTATGAGTTATCTTGCAGGACGTGTCTTTTTGCAATCCGGTTTAAGAAAGTATTTAAATGACTTATTATTTAACGATAGGTCACAAAATCACTTTAAGTTTAGAAAAAAAAAAGGTTTGCTATAATTTTCATAGAAATAAAAATATTTACGGGGATGGAGTCGAGGTAAAACCAGTAAAACCAGGGAAAATAATCTGAAGAGATTTTGGTTTTTACTAATAACAAAAACTCAAAGTCACGGCTCTTGGAGAAAAATATAATCGATTTAACAAAAATGTTTGTTAAAATTTTTGCCGAAACCAAGCTTTAGTACTTACGCAAATTGAGTCTAGGTCCCCGGAGTAAAGGCAGCCAAAACTGGAGTTTTACTGTAAATGTGTAGTTGTCCAAAAGCCACTTTGTTCGTACTGGAAAGCTAAGTTAACAAACAAGAAAGGTTTGACAGTTGCGCTCTGTTTTTCTTCCAAACGATGAGGAACCAGTTAAGTGGATGTAATATGACCATTTTACCATTAAGCATCATTCATTATTCAACCCCCATTATCAGGTCACTAGATTGTTTCTTGATAACAACAACAAGCTTTATTTGCATGACTACATAGAAATTTGGTAGTATTGCAAAAGCTACTTAAATTTAATTACATATTATTTCATTAACTAAGATAATTAGTAAAGTAGAGAATAACATAACATAACAAAAAAAAATTATATATAATATATGAAACAATTACTAACAATAATTGTTCATTTAACTGTTCGAAGTGGTGATCATTGTAACGAGATTGTCTCTCAATTCAAAGCATGCCGAGATAAATGAGATTAGCTTAATGTTTACAAAGTAGTCAGTGGAATTCATAAGATGTGATAATAGACTGTTTCGCGTGGTAGTAGTCGTAGTAATGGAAGTTTGGATTCTATTTTAGAAAAGAATATGCCGCGTACCTGAGAATAAGCTGGGCAATCTAACAAAAAATGAGTTTCATCTTCAATTTTGTTGCAATTGCAGAAGTTGCATAATCTTTCATTACGAGGTATATTGTCGTATCTACCTGTTTCGATCCTAAGTTTGTGACAGCTTATTCTCAGTTTTACTAATGTTTTCCTTAAAGGGTTCTTCCTTGTTAAATCTAAGTAGGTAGAAGGGCTATAATTATTTTTAATAGTGTTATAAAAACTAAGTTTTTGCGAGTTTTGTAGGGTCTGATTCCAATGTGAAATATACTTCTGTTTCATGACATTAATATACTGTTTAATTTTACAATCATTTAATGAACTATAGTTAAAGTGATTAAAATTATAGTATTCATTTATTTTCATGACACTAGAGTAGAAACTATTTTTTCCGTTATCATAAAGATCAATCGATATTTTTAAGGCTTGTCTGACTATAGAGTTTTCATCCTTTTGGTGTAAGTAATTTAGATAACTTAGTATCTTCTTATTTATATCAATGATCAGAGGGAATTTACCAAGTTCGGCTCTGCATGCAATATTGGATGCCTTGTTATGTACTTCTAAGTATCGTTTACAAAACTGCAAGTGAGTTTTCTCAATTGGGGAAAGGTCCCACGACTTAAAGTCTGATTTCACAAAGGCACCCCAAACTTCACTGTTGTAGGTTAAGATTGGTAAGATTTTTGAGTCGAAAATTTTGCATGCTATTGAAGGTTTAAGTTTATTGAAATCTGTGTGCCGTCTTAGACTAAAGAAAGCATGAAGAGCTTTTTGTCGTAGATGTTCAAGTGAGAGTGTAAAATTTCCTGAAGAAGAGATGCGAGTCCCTAAATAGGTATAGTCTTGAACAATGTCTATTTTTTCACTGCCCACATGAAAAGCATAATCAGATCGTTTTTCACGTCGTTGAAAAATCATTATTTTTGTTTTCTTAGGGTTTATGCTTAGCATCCAGGAGTTGCAATATGAAGATAACTTGTTAAGACAATTTTGTAATCCTAGTTTTGATCGTGATAAAATAATTAAGTCGTCTGCATAAAAAAGGGAGTTGAGTTTGGTGCCATTTGGCAGTATAAACGGATCAGATAGAACATTGTTAAAAGAAAAAGCTAAATCGTTAACGTATAGGTTAAAGAGCAAAGGACTTAAAATACAACCTTGGCGTACACCTCTTGCATACCTAAAAGGACGCGTTCTGTTATTTCCAATTTTTATAGAGGAGGTAGAGTTCGAGTATAAACTTTTAATTAAATTATAGAAATTTCCTCGGACATTTATTTGTAACAGTTTGTATAAAAGTCCATCGTGCCATACCGAATCAAATGCTTTTCTAAAGTCGACAAAACATGCATATACTTTCGTTTGATGACAATTGACATACTTATCTATTATTGTTCGTAGTGTAAAAACGTGATCCGCTGTTCGGTTATTTGCTAAAAACCCAATTTGAGATTTATGAAGTATTTCAAGGGACTGGACGTATTCAAGAAGTCTTTGGTTGAGAATTGAGCAAAATAATTTTCCGAGACAGCTAGAAACACAGATTCCACGATAGTTTGAGGGATCACTTTTAGTCCCACTTTTAAAAATTGGTGTGATAAGGCCATTACACCATGTTTGAGGCATAGTACCCGATCTTAGAACCGTATTAAATAATTTCAGATAAACAGGCATTAACTGGTTTAAGCTGGATTTGATCATTTCATTTTTGAGTTTGTCTGAGAAAGGAGATTTGTTATTTTTAAGTTTTTTAGCCGCTGTGTATATTTCTAGCTCAGTTATCAGGCCGTTCAAAGAATTCGATTGAGCTGGCGCATTTTCTAGAGTTCGCAACTCAGAAATGATCGCTTCCTGATGTGAATTCAAGGGTTCATTAGAGTGCAGCGTTTGGAAATGAGACATCCAGTTTTCATCGGAAACTGGTGGGAGGATATTTTCCTTGACAGAATCATCCATTGACTTTAAACAGTTCCAAAAGTTGCGATAGAAGTTGTTTGATAGAATCATGAATTTCAACCCCTGTGTCTTAACTTAATATTTTTACATTTCTCCTCTTTTTTACTTGGAGAAAACAACAACAAAAAAATAAACAAGTAATATCTTTGTCCTGACCACCTCAGGGAAAAACATTTTCCGTGATTTACAATCTGCTCTTTCAGAACCTACTGGTAAATTTTACCGCTAGAGTCCAGCCCCTTTACCGTAGGCCCAGTGACGTTTGTCCCTCCCTCAGTGCTTACAACCCACCCAACCCCTCTCACAGAAAATCTTGAATCCGACTCTGAAGAAACTGGTAATCACCTGACGACCGAAAATTTTAGAACGTCGGGCTTCCGTGACTTAACTGATGGGATTCTCTACCTGACACTAGAAAAGGGCAGAATCTCTGTACCGTTTTAAAAGCCAGCATTCGATGCAGAGGATATCCAGTCCTTCGAAATAGTAGCATATCGTGATTGTGAAACATACACAGTCAATGAGAACAGTCGAGTTCCGGTTTAATTACATAATAACGTTATTTGGCGCAATGTTTGATTTTGCTGATGTGACTGAAAGTGGAGTATTGTGTGGGAATATTCAATTCAACCTTTGCGTCTTCTGTCCATTGGCGATTGTTATTCAAGAGATACACAGAAACACGAATGGAATAATTTTTTTTTCTTTTTGTCTCTTTTCGTCTCTTCTTAAGATATGAAAAGCCTGACATTTTGTCCTTCTGATGTAATACGAGTGATGGAAGCGGATTGGGTTATGGGTCCCTGGATCCATAGAGATCCTTATGTTTGGACACTAAAGTGCTGCGCACTTGAGCCTGGGCGCCCTGTTCAACCACAAGCTCCCTCAGTGGGACGGTTGCTGACAAACTACGCACTTTAGATTTTGCATCGTTAAGAACCAAGACCACATACAGACACAGGGAATCCGCACATCAAATTGTTGCCCGGTGCCTTCATCAAGCGACGGCCTAGCCTGTTCCAGGCGTTCAGATGGTAGCGCGCGAGCGAAAAAGAAAGCGAGCGAAAGAGCGGGAAAAAAACGAGGGGAGACTGGAGGCTCTCCCCTCGTATTTTCCCGCTCTTTCGCTCGCTTTATTTTTCGCTCACGCCCCACTATCTGAACGCCTGGAACAGGCTAGCGACGGCAATTTCGAACAATCTAGACGCGGTCAGATGGAATGAAAAAAGGTCTATAGAGATAAAACCACGAGGCTGAACTGGGGGTTCGGAGATTCTTCGCAGCATCCGATCACATGCCGAGAATAATAAAATGAATGTCATTCTGGACTGTCATCCTCATCCTCATCCTCAGAGACCCATGGGAAAGCCGGGTCGGCGAAGAAAAGTTAAGTCAAAACGGGGAACCTCCCACCACAGGGTCCAGAGGAGCGAAGTTCGAGCAGAACGCTTATTTTTACTGGGTACTTCGTGCCTCGTTCGGAAAGCTTCGCTTTCCGAAGAAAAGCCGTTACCCTTCGGGCAACGTGTTAGGCGACCGCGGAAGAATGGTCTGCGGTTAATAGCAATTTTCAATATGGCGGACGATATGGGACGATATGGCGTACTAAGCGAGATCGAGATCGAGAAATACAGCGTACGGAAAGAGAAGAAAGCCGTTCAAATTGGATTCACAAAGGTTGCATTGGGCAAATTTATTGATCAAATGACTTGGATATGTATTTTATATGGTAAGATGTACGAAGGATAATTCTTGCGTACAAATTTAACTCCTATGGACCCTGTGCTCCCAACGACTGTGTTAGATTCCGAAGGCTTCTCGGTTCCAGACCTCCCATTCAAAATGGCGGCATCGGTACCCTGTCTCGAGCAGGGCAGAAGTTAGACGAACCAATGGTAAGCTTTTCAAAGCGGAATATCTGGTGCCGTTTCGTAACTGTGGCTGCATTTACGCTTTTGATTTTTCTTGGTTTCAATTTCTTCAACAATCGTACAAAACCCCTCAGTCATGTAAACAGTAAGAGCCCTCCTCAAGTCGAAGAAACTGACGACCGACTACAAATCATCCACTACAGTGCAGTTAACTCGACTGTAGTGGGTAAAGAATTCAAGTTCGATGTTGATACCTTACTATTGGTGCGAAGTATTCTCAGGACTCAAACGTTCAAGCGAAAACCAGTTTCGTTAATAGATGCTAGGACGCAATTTTTCGACCTCGTGGTTCCCGTCACAGGTGCTTCGAGTAACCACTATGGAGAATTTAAAGAGAACATTGGGCATTTTGTAAAGCAGTTTCCAGGCACAAGAGTGATTTTTTATGATCTTGGACTGTACAATTCGCAAGTCAAAGAAGTTTTAATGACGTTACCGTTTGTGATGTATCGAAGGTTTGACTTTAGCGCTTACCCACCTCATGTACGTCGATTGAATAATTTTGCATGGAAACCACTTATTATTCAACAGGTGTTGTCAGAATTTAATGGAATCATGTGGTTTGACTCATCTATAAAATTTCAAGAGAATGATACCTCTGTTATAATGGAGCAGCTGGCTCGCAAAAACTCAGGATTTATGTTTTATGTCAGGTCAACTGGTCATTCCATAGTGACTGCCACGCACCCGGGAATGATGGAATACTTTCCAATGGACCAGCCAGGTGTAGTTAAGGATATGTTACAAGGGGGTGCAGTTATTATAATTAACAAGGACGAAGTGCAGGAGTATATTATGAAATGGATTATAATTTGTGCACTCAAAATAGATTGTATTGTACCTCCAGGGGCTATTTCATGGCCATGCAACCGTGAGAACAGAACAAAGTTTGGAGGTTGTCACAGATATGACCAGTCTCTTATAAATATTCTTGTTTCAAATGTCTACAACCATGACGAGGAGAGATATTGGTTTGTACAGAGGGAGTCTTTTGCTGTTGTAAATCGAGCAAAAGATCAGCACATTTTTTGCCGCATTTTCTCAGTCAGATGCTAGCCTTTTCCAGGCTCTGAGTTAGTGGGGAAAGTGTAATTTGAGAAAACGAGCATGGAAAATGCATGGAGGCTGGGAAGAGATGAGGCGGGGTCCCTACTGTCCGAGAACCTGGAACAGGCTAGTTGGATGCTGAAACTGAGGGTGGGTCGATATTGATAGCAAATACTTGTTATCATTGATATTTTCGCCTAAAAGTATCAATAGCCACAGAAAATATTGGTGATTTGATGCCATTCAATACTGCTCATGTGACAACTCAGAAAAACAGAATTATATGAAGATCATCGCAGTGAAGGTGTTTCAACTTAAGCAGTTGAAAAGAAGAAACCTGAAAAAATTCAGGCTTGAACGGCAATCGAACCCATGACCTCTGCGATACCAGTGCAGTGATGATTATCACTGCACTGGTGATGATTATTTCATATATATATTAATGTTCAGAAAAAACAGTTGTGCAAAATATTCCATGAATGCTGTGTTCTTGGAAATTTTTGTAGCTATGAAGCATAAGCACTTCATTTTGCTGTTGCACACAGCTTCCACTGTTTTTTCCTTGTTTGTCCACGTGATGCCGATTTACAATAATATCGGGCTTTGCCATCCCCTTATCACCTGGTGTGTTTCTGACTGTTTTAAGCCTGGGTTCAACCTTGAGTGACGACCAAATTATATGAACCTTGAATGTGAGGACATATTATTTTGACATCAATCTTCAATTTCTAAAAAAATGGTGAACTATTGGTAAAATAATATGGCAGTGTCTAGATACCCAGCAGCCAGGTATGGTTGTTTCGAGACTAAATACGTGGCAGACCAAATTTTTCAAGGATAATTTTTGACTCCCAGGACGTTTGAATGAAGTCTGACTGGTAGGTCTGGCCACAAATAATTCAACAAACATTGTGATTTTCTAGTACTCGAAAAACTCATCAACTAGAAAAGCAACATACTTTTCTGAATCTCTTGGTAAATCTTTCAGAACCTTAGAATAAGCCTTTCAATCAAAATCCTTCAAAAATTACAGACTGCTTGCTATTTAGTCTCAAAACATATTGGGCTGCCAGATATTTTGACACTGCCAAATGACTGGAAAAGCTGGCATTGACCCGGACCCTTAGCTGAAAGCTGACTCAGCTGCGAGCTTGGTCACTCTGCCAGGTCAGTGTCACTTAGTCAACCACTGTTAATTCATACGTGACATACTACATTGCTACTTAACACATTTTCCATCTTTCTTTTTTGCTCCAACAAGTGGTTTGTAGAAAGCTACGCTTTGTTACTTATTCATTTAAATAAAAATGATTCAGAAGGAAAGGGTCATACAGTACAAGGGTCATGTAGTTTCCGTATAAAAATAGACAATCTAAATACAAAATATGGTTAAAGAGACTAAAAGCTAACCTAGATTGGTTAAAAATTACAATGCTGATGAAAATTTCTTTGCACTGGTGTTTGCTGATGATAGCACAATCATTCTTTTTTGCAAACACATGATGATTGAGCTGATCAAATCCAGGTATCGGCCTGAAAGACTAGTGTGAATTTTATTATATAACATAAACATACATATTCCGAAATAAATAGTCACAACATGCTCTATGACTGGTCGAAAACCATTAATTCTCAACCGCGTGGAAACAGTAAAGTTTGCAGAAAACGTTCTTTACTCGTTAGGGTTGACACACATCAGGGGACAAGTCTGTGTGTGAACAACCCCCTTTTCATTAAAAAATCTAGTTACGGGGACTGCAAATGGGTCCCTGCGACTTGTTCCATGGGATTAAACTGGTCTCCTTAACATCAGTGTTTATCCCCCTGTGGGTACTATTTGTGGGACAAGTCACTGTGACCTCGTAGAATTAAACCAATGAAAGACTAATAAAATCAGACTATCCTACCAAAATTTCCCTCCCATGTATGCTCAAGGGACTTATTCCAGTGACAGTCTTTCCAAAAGTCCCTGCAACTACGTACTCCCTTTGTTTGAACACTGAAAATGCTGCAAGGGACTGGATCCCAAATGGTTTTCTGGACATTCAAAACTTAAGGCCAAGTTAAACAGGCAACACTGTCCTGCAACTTACCATGCAAGTTGTGACAGGACAGTAATGACTGTACTAGATGGGTTTTAAGAGCATACAATGTATCTGAGGGTTAATTGTGATATACACCTGATTGCCAAAACATTGTCATATAAAAATGAAAAAGGCCAAATAGGAATTAATTGTTAGACAAGGAATCTACATTCTGGGTTCACACTGACAAAGGGCTAAGGCTTGAAATGTCAACTTTTGAATCCCTGCTGGCTTTTTTTTGTTTCAACTCAGCTGAAGAATTATACCGTAGTGCATGAGTGCTTCAGAGAATGTTGTTTGGTTTTTTTTTCATTTTTGTATGACATTACTGTAAATTAGACTTGTTTGTTATTCAAAGGTGATGAAAGACTGGGGAGAAATGTTGTGGTGAGGGTTGTAGAAAGGATAGAGAAAAACTAGCATCACTGCTTGATTTTTGTTTGGCCTTCCCTTGATGCAGTGCATAATTTCTCATCAAATCCTGTTCAGGAGAGCAACTAGGAATGAGTCTGTCTCAGTTATCAAATCTGTAGAAGATGTCTGTCAGTCAACACACAGTCTAAAGGCCCAAACACAGTGCATCATTGCACTTGCAACTGGGAAATTGCACCATGAGGAGGTGAAGTAACACGTACCACAGGGGCCGTGATTGCCACCCCTTGGATGGGATGCTAGTCCATTTCAGGTTTTTCCCCAGCAGTATGTTGCCAGTGCCCATTTACACACATGGATGGAGAGAGAAAATGTGGAGTAGAGTTTCTTGTCCAAGGAAACAACACATTGGCAGGGACTGGGCCTTGATCTGCTGATGTTCAGATCTGAAGTCCAACATGTAAACCACTATGGCATCATGTCCCCCCCCAAAAAAAAATAAAAAAAATAAAAAATTGGGAATGTGCAATCCCTGAAAATGTTGGGCATAATATTGCACACACAGCCTAGTACCCACACATTCTCTTCCTGCTCACTCAACATGGCATGAAATGTGCGACATCACTGAAAGAGACAGCCGGAGAAAGCGTTCTTGTGTTATGCCATTTGGTGACATCATGAAGCTTTGTGCCAAGTGGAGTGGGTGTGTCCAAACCTAAAGCCCCATGCACACAAGCAAAGATGATTTTGACAAATAATTTTCCCAAGTGTATGGCTAAGCAATTTTTCTTTGACAAGTGTCCTTGCCACGTGCTGGTAATAACCTTTGTAGAGCAGAGAAGCAATCACCCAAAGAGGGAAACCCCAAGGTAGGTAGGTAGGTAAAACTTTATTTATACAGGGTGGCCCATTCAGCACAGTGGCTGGTCTCCAGAGGGGCCCTGCTAAATACAATTTCTAAAAATATAAAATATCTAATTGTTTAAAATAGTTATAAAAATAGAGTTAAAAGCTAATGTTTAGTAATTAAAATAGTTATATAAAAAGAGTTTAAAAACTAAAACGAATTACAAGCATGAACTGGTATATAAAAAAGATAAATATCGTAAATTAGGTGCTATGAAAAAAAGTGGGCTTTAACAAGATTTTTAAAAGAGGAGAGAGATGCAGCTTGTTGGATTTTTAAAGGTAGTGAGTTAAAAAGGGCTGAGCCAGAAAATCTAAAAGTACGCTTGCCAAGGCTAAGCTTGGGTTTAGGTAGATGGAGGTCAGCCTTCCTTCGAGTGTTGTAGCCATGTACATTGTAGTTCCTAATGAAATAGTTACTTAAATACTGAGGAACTAAGTTATGCAGACATTTATAAACTAAAACACATTTGTGTATTTTACGGTTTGTTTCTAAGTCAGCCCACCCTAAAACATTAAAAGTATCTCTAGAAGAGTCACGCTTAAGAATGATACGGGCAGCACGGTTTTGCAGCCGCTGTAGACTTTTGCTGGAGCCAACAGACAGTTCACCCCAAGCAGTGTCAGTATAACTTAAGATTGGGTCAATAAGGGTATTGTAGACACACTTTGCTGCTTTAAGAGTGAGGCAAGATCGTATCCGTGCAAGAAGTCCTAGACGCTTATTAACTTTGTTACAAGTAGTGTCTATATGCTCTTTCCAGTGAAGCTGTTCATCGAGCATAGTCCCAAGGTAATTGAACTTTGTCACTCTCTCTATGTCCTTGCCTTGAATCTGCAGGACAAAGTCTGAGGTGGTTTGCAGCAATTGTCTTGTTCCAAAGAGTAACCCTTTGGTTTTGCTCTGATTTAGTATTAGCTTACTGTCCACCAACCACTGCTCAACACGGTTGAGGTCTTCTTGTAAATTTTCCCTAATGTTGTTGACCTCAGATCCAGAATAATAGATAACAGTGTCATCCGCATACATGCTAATCGACGAGTGAAGTAAACATTGAGGCAAATCGTTTATGTGTATCACAAATAATAGAGGCCCCAACAAGGAACCCTGAGGAACACCGTAGTCGAGAGGAAGGCTAGATGATAACTCCTTTCCATATTGAACTCGCTGCGAGCGAGTGGTGAGATAGTTTCTGAACCAGCGGAGACTGTGTCCTCTAACTCCATAGTGCTCTAGCTTGTGAAGGAGACATTTGTGATCAACAAGATCGAAAGCCTTTTTTAAGTCAATAAAGGCAGCGCCAGTCAACTGTTGTTTGTCCATGTGTTCTAAAATATGATCGACCAAGTGGACGACCGCCGTTTCGGTAGAATGCTTCTTACGGAAGCCGGATTGATATAGCGATAGAACTTTGTTAACCTCAAAAAATGCTAACAGTTGAACTTGGACCGCTCGTTCCATGATCTTGGAAACGAGGGGGAGAACTGAAATCGGACGATAGTTGTTCTCGTCAACCTTTTTCCCTGCCTTAAAGATGGGAGTTACTTTAGCCTCCTTCCACTGAGATGGTATTTCGCCAGACGAAATTGTGAGGTTTATGAGATAAGTGATTGGCTTGGCTATTACAGAGGATGCATCTTTGAGGAGTTTTGCGGGGATTTTGTCAAGCCCGGTAGCTTTGGATGATTTTAACTTTGACAGCTCGTGGCGCACGAAACTAGCACTAACCTCTTGCAGAGCAAAGTCATTGTTAACTCTGGGGGCTAAAATTCTAGGCAAGGCAGGGTCTTTGAAGACACTGCATAGATTCTTTGCAATTGATGTAAAGAACTTGTTAAAGTTCGTTGCCGACATTGTTTCTGATCCTCCCCAAAAGCTATACAAAACAAGCAAAGCAGTAAAGGTGGGTGGGCGTGACCCAAGAACGACTGAAGGGGTAGTGTTAAAACCACCCTTGCATCGGGAGGCCGGTCAAAAACCCGGCCAGCCTGGCAAAGCCCGGGCAGGCCGTGTTTTCGGGGTTTTTGGCCAAGCTTACCAGGAAAATGCGGCCTGGTAAAGCCTGGCAAGCCTGGCCGCGGCCACATTTTCTTGGCAACCTTGGCCACAAAAGTCCGGCTTTCTCGGCCATGTTAGTTCCAAGGCCAGACTTTCTCGGCAACCTTGGCCAAAAAAAAATCTCGGCTTTCCTGGCCACTAAGATGTTAGCCAGGCTTTCTTGGATTTTCTGGCATTGAAAAGTAGTCATGAGAAGCCTAGCATTTTTCTCCTTGAGTGAAAGTTATTGGTTGTTTTTGCTATTCCCCTCATAAGATCGAGACATCAAAGAAACTCTACTAGAGGTCACTACTAGATGTTTTATTTTTAGCATTTTAAATGTCTCTGAAGTTACAATTAAAACTGATTCTTCAGCCAGTCATATATTAAAAGACTTCACCTTAAAAGATCTGGAACTGAGAAATTTTTAATCGTCTTAAATGTGTAGTAAACTTGAAATTCCTACACTAAGAGTGCTATTAAAAATATTGTGTCCAGTCACGCATTGCATCTTGAGGTATAAACAGCTATCAAACACAGCTCTGAACAGATTGAGCAAGAATTATGCTGTAACGAGATTTCTTTTTCTGCTTGGAAATTGTGAAAATGAGGCACTATTTAAAGATAAATAAATCAAAATCCTGTACTCAAAAAGAGCAGTTTACCTGTTGATTGTCTGCGTAAGTTTGCAATGGGAGACAACGCGTGTAACTTTTGATGTGGTCAATGCAATGACACAATGCATAACACCTTTTTCAGAATAACAGGCCCGATTCCAAACTTCTCCAAGAAGTCAATTTCTTTAGAGCCACTGTATAAGTCAAAAAATGATTTTTGATCCTTTTCTTGCATTATGTTAGCTTTAAAATCCGAAAGAAAGCGGAGTTTGTTGATAAACGTGGCTCCTTAGAGCAACCGCCATCTTAAAATTCACAACACATTTCTGAGGAGCCTGGAAACAAATTGGGTTGTTTCGGTCAGCAGCTAGACCACTGCGGGCTCAGATAGTGACCGTTTTTGTTCGGTTTCGGCGTAGCCTGTTCCAGGCTCCGAGATTGTGGGGAAAGCGTCGGGAAAGCGGGAAAGCGTGAATTGAGAAAAAGAGCGCTGTCACAGTGATTTGGGTATCCCCGTGTTTTGGGTATCCCCATACCCAAATCCCTAGTGAAATGGGTATCCCTTCCAAATATGGCTGCCGTGTTTTCGGTATCCCCAGGTACCCTCCCGGGATACCCAAAACCCTAGTGATTTGGGTACCCTCTCTCAAATGCGAGTGGAATTTCGCGAACATCTTTTAAAACTCCATATTGCCAAGCAATGTGTTGAACTGGGTCTTCGAAGGCATTTTTGCTGCTCTGCATCAAAAGTTTCCCATGTGTGATTAGTGTGCAAACGGACGTAAAGCTTTCAGGATGAGCTTAATACTGTATGTAAAACCGATAGAAGAAAAACCAAAACAAGTTTACGTAGCCTTTGAGTTTCGCATCAATCAACTGAGTCAACCTCTGGATATTGCGTGACAATTTACGCATTATAGCAACACTGGGATCTGTTTACGCGATGCATGGGGTGTTTTTAGAAACCCGGGCATGCAAAAAACTGTAGTTTTGCCATTACAAATGTGTATTGCAAGGTTTTCGTGTTTTCTTCAGCAGGTATAACAGGATACAGATCGATCTACTGTACGGCAGTTTTAAACCCGTTCGTGTTTGTGACTGTTTTAGCGTTTACCTTCCGGCCCACTGAAAGTGAAAGACCAGACAAGACTGAAGACCGTGAGGAGCGGGAGACGTCTGTTATTTGTTTCAAAAAATATCCTCATCAAGAATCGTTAGGGTTGGCTTCTACTTGAACGCTTACGATCGTGGTATCCCTCGCGTTTGTTTTGAAGCAAGCGGTTCACTATTTGCGATCGTGTAATTCATGTTCGCCCATTTATTAATCTATAAGATATTATAAGCGGCTGGCGGTCAACTAAGGCATTAAGAAACCAATCTTTATATCAAGAATTACTTTATTTTCGACTATATTTCAGGACATTGCCCCGAATTTAATAATAAAAACATTTGTATTAAATAATGGAGATAAACGGCAGAATGACCTCGCTTCTTCCAGTCTTTTGTCAGTGTAAGAATCAGTGTTTTGGGTATCCCTACCCGGGATGCCCATTTCACTAGGGATTTGGGTATGGGGATACCTAAAACACGGGGATACCCAAATCACTGTGATCGCCATTTTGAATGGGGGGTCTGGAACCGAGAAGCCTTCGGAATCTATAAACACAGTTTCGTACATCCTCGGTTAGCCTCTAGCCTGCGTAGCTGGCGGTATTGTTGGGTTTAGCGCCCACAAGCAAGCGGTGAAGCCGCGACAAACGAGCGGCGCAGCCGCGAGTGGCTTGGGGCGGAGGAGCTCCTCCGCCCCAAGCCACTCGCGCCTGCGCCGCTCGTTTGTCGCGGCTTCGCCGCTCGCTGTCGCGGCTTCGCCGCTTGCTTGTGCGCGCTAAACCCAACAATACCGCCAGCTATGCAGGCTAGTTAGCCTCCCACGCAGTCGTTTTTAGGGGAGTCGGAGAGTAATACGACTCCCCTAAAAACGACTGCGTGGGAGGCTAATCCTCGGTGGGAGGTTCCCCGTTTTGACCTTGACTTTTCTTCGCCGACCCGGCTTTCCCCTGGGTCTCTGAGGATGACAGTCCAGAATGACATTCATTTTATTATTCTCGGTACGTGATCGGATGCTCCGAAGAATCTCCGAACCCCCAGTTCAGCCTCGTGGTTTTATCTCTATAGACCTTTTTTCATTCCATCTGACCGCGTCTAGATTGTTCGAAATGCCCGTCGCTTGATGAAGGCACCGGACAACAATTTGATGTCCGGATTCCCTATGTCTGTATGTGGTCTTGGTCCTTAGCGATACAAAATCTAAAGTGTGTAGTTTATCAGCAACCGTCCCATTGAGGGAGCTTGTGGTTGAACAGGGTACCCAGGCTCAAGTGCGCAGCACTTTAGTGTCCAAGCATAAGGATCTCTATGGAACCAGGAACCCATAACCCAGTCCGCTTCGGGTTTCCGAAACCGTTAAGCTTCCATTAGCAAACTCATATTCCATCACTCGTATTACATCAGAAGGACAAAATGTCAGGCTTTTCGTATCTTAAGAAGAGACGAAAAGAGACAAAAAGAAAAAAAAATTATTCCATTCGTGTTTCTGTGTATCTCTTGAATAACAATCGCCAATGGACAGAAGACGCAAAGGTTGAATTGAATATTCCCAAACAATACTCCACTTTCACTCACATCAGCAAAATCAAACATTGCACCAAATAACGTTATTATGTAATTAAACCGGAACTCGACTGTTCTCATTGACTGTGTATGTTTCACAATCACGATATGCTACTATTTCGAAGGACTGGATATCCTCTGCATCGAATGCTGGCTTTTAAAACGGTACAGAGATTCTGCCCTTTTCTAGTGTCAGGTAGAGAATTCCATCAGTTAAGTCACGGAAGCCCGACGTTCTAAAATTTTCGGTCGTCAGGTGATTACCAGTTTCTTCAGAGTCGGATTCAAAATTTTCTGATGAGATGGGCTGGGTGGGTTGTAAGTACTGGGGGAGGGGACAAACGTCACTGGGCCTACGGTAAAGGGGCTGGACTCTAGCGGTAAAATTTACCAGTAGGTTCTGAAAGAGCAGATTGTAAATCACGGAAAATGTTTTTCCCTGAGGTGGTCAGGACAAAGATATTACTTGTTTATTTTTTTGTTGTTGTTTTCTTCAAGTAAAAAAGAGGAGAAATGTAAAAATATTTTGTTAAGACACAGGGGTTGAAATTCATGATTCTATCAAGAAACAATCTAGTGACCTGATAATGGGGGGTGAATAATGAATGATGCTTAATGGTAAAATGGTCATATTACATCCACTTAACTGGTTCCTCATCGTTTGGAAGAAAAACAGAGCGCAACTGTCAAACCTGTCTTGTTTGTTAACTTAGCTTTCCAGTACGAACAAAGTGGCTTTTGGACAACTCCACATTTACAGTAAAACTCCAGTTTTGGCTGCCTTTACTCCGGGGACCTAGACTCAATTTGCGTAAGTACTAAAGCTTGGTTTCGGCAAAAATTTTAACAAACATTTTTGCTAAATCGATTATATTTTTCTCCAAGAGCCGTGACTTTGAGTTTTTGTTATTAGTAAAAACTAATTAAAAATCTCTTCAGATTATTTTCCCTGGTTTTACTGGTTTTACCTCGACTCCATCCCCGTAAATATCTTCATCCGTATGAAACTTATAGCAAACCTTTTTTTTTCTAAACTCAAAGTGATTTTGTGACCCATTGTTAAATAATAAGTCATTTAAATACTTTCTTAAACCGGATTGCAAAAAGACGCGTCCTGCAAGATAACTCATAATGACGATTGCATGTTTCTGATGTTTGAGAAGTCATTCTTGAATCATTGTTTCGATTGCGTGACCTCAGAGTTTTCGGCGTTGCATTTGCTGCCAAAACTTACATACCATAGTAAACAAGACCACCGAGAAGAATACCATTGTCATATTCATAGATCCAAAACCGTTTGAAATTTTAAGTCCTCACATTTTTTTCCTATAAATTTTAAAGTTAACAATTAGTTTGGTACTTATTTACTGAATATACACGAGAATGCACTGCAGGCGATGATTTTTTGAAGTTAAATAATTACTCCTTGGTGGTTCACCACAGGGCCAGGTCCTTGTCCCACTATGTTTTAAAATGTCATTTTTAGTCGTCATGTTAGTTTTCATTTTATCTATTCAATACCAGTATTTTACATCCAAAAGCATACACTTTTAGGGCCAAAGTCTTTTTTAGAATTTAAATGCCTACAATCGATTCTATATTTCGTAGAACTCTGTATTACAATAAATGGCGTTTGTGGCTAATTAGCCTCGAGAACCTCCTCAATTTGTTAGTCAATCTATTCGTTTGAATTGGGGAAGTCGTTGAGAATTTAAAGGTTTAGATTTATCAACTGAGTTGAAAAGGTAAATTGGCCACCCAGTAATGAAATTAGAAGTTGACGTTTCGAGCGTTAATAACAACTCTGTCATCCTCATCGGCTGCAACTGTCATTCTCAATTCGCATTGCTTGTTATCACGATTTTAATTTTATTTAATTTTATTATTTTGTTTCTTCAGTGTCTTTTGTTTAGCTGATTTTACTGGAGAAATTGACTCAATTCGCGTAAAGGCTCAGGCTTCGTTTGGATAGAAATTTTTACTAGGCATCTTTTTTTTCAAATCGATTATAATTTTCTCGAGGGACATTTTTAATAACTTATTAAAACAATACAGAACCTTATAATGATTCGAGAGAGACCTTAAGTTACTGTACTGTACTGAAGAGGACAATATCCAACGTCTACAATTCAGAACGCACAATTTCGATTAAAAAAAAAAGAAAGAAAAAACGTAAAGAAAGAATAACAAGAGCGAAAAAGCAGAAGATAAGTGCGGTGGAATTTGGGGCAAACAAGTTTAAAGGGTTGGATATCGTCTGCATCGAAAGCTCGCTTTTGAAACGGTACAGAGATTCGGTCCTATTCTAGTGTCAGGTACAGAACTCCATCTGTTAAGTCGGAAGCACCTGTAGTTCAGGCATTTTCGGGCTTCAGGTGATTTCAAGTATTATCTTTTCAGAGGTAGATCCAAGTCTTTCTGGGGTAGGTTGCAACTACTGTGGGGGGGGGGAGCAAACGTTACTGGGCCTAGGGTAGAGGGGTCTAAACTCTAGTGGAAATTTTCACAGTAAGTTCTGAGACAACACATTGTAAATCGCAGGAATTTCTTTCACTTAGGTAGGCAGGGAAAACATATTCGTTGGATTGCTTTTTATTAGTTTACTTATTTTATTTGATTTGATTATTTTTCTTTTTTTTTTCTCCAAGTAAAAAGGATGAGAAATAGAAAATATATTTAGTTAGGACACAGGCGTTGAAATTTATGATTCTATATCAAGAAACAATCTAGTGACCTGATAATGAGAATGAATAATGAATGATACTGGAAAAGTGGCCATATTACATCCACTTAACTGGCTACTCATCGCTTGGAAGAAAAACAGAATGCAATTGTCAATCTTTCCTTGTTTATTAACGTATCTTTCCACTACGAACAAAGTGACGTTTGGATAGCTGCAAATTAACAGTAAAACTTATTTTTTCTCGAGGGACGTTTTAATGACTTTGACGGTTTTTACTAACAGGTTAGGAAAAACTAAAATCTGTTCAGATTCTTTTAGCTAGTTTTCCTGTGAACCTCGACTTAATCCGCGTAGATATCTTCATTTCTATGAAAATTAAAGCAACCCTTTTTTTCTCAACTCAAAGTACATTTTAGTGAGTTATCGTTAAATACCGGTAAGTCATTTCTTAAACTGGATTGCAAAAACACGCTTCCCTCCAGGTAGCTCGGAATGACGATTGTATGTTTCTGGTGAATCGATTAACTCAACGCAATTTTTATATAAATTTGGAAACTCACGAAATCTTAAGTCTTTTAAAAGACTACCTCGGTTCTTATTTTCCTGAATGTACACGGAAAAGCATGCGCATGGCAACTGATGATTTTTTTTGAAGAAAAATAATTATTCCTTGGTGTAGCACTACGGAGACCTGTCCTTGGCCCACTATGTCTTCAAATGTCAATTTATGTCGTCATGCTAGTTTTCATTTTATCTTTTCAATACCAGTATTTTACATGCAAAAACGTACACTTTTAAAGCCACATTCTTTATGTGGAATTTAAATATCTACAATCGATTCTATTTCTCGAAAAACTATGTATTACAGTGGATGGCGTTTGTAACTATCTCCTTAATTTGTTAGTTAAACTATTTGTTTGAATTGAGGGAAGTCGTCGAAAGTTTAAAGGTTCAGATTTATCAACCGAGTTGAAACTGAGGCAAATTGGCAACCATAGAGAAATTAAAAGCTGAAGTTTCGAGCCTTAATAACAACTCTGTCATCCTTATCGGCTGGAATGGTCTGTTTAAATATATTTTTCTAAATTCTCAGTGAACATACCCTGAGGCAGTAAAGTCAAAGATATTCTTTAAATTGCTCGTTATCACGATTTTAATTTACTTATATTTTTCTTTAGTGTATTTTGTTTACTCCAAGTAAAAATGACGAGAAGTATAGAAAAAGCACGATTTTGTAGAGTTCAAACAGAGTCGAAATTCATGAGTCCATCAGAGACAAACTTGTGACCTGATAATGGGAATGAATAATGAATGATACTTAATGGAAAAGTGGTCAGCTAAATTATCCATTTAACTGGTCTTTCATCGTTTGGAACAAAATCAGAGTGCAATTGTGAACCCCTAGCTTATTGTTAAGTTAGCTTTCCAGCACGAACAGAAGGAGTCTTAAGACAACTATACCAGGTTAGCTAGTAAAAACCCAAATCAGTGTGTGGCTCATTTAAGGTGATTTTACTGAGGAAATTAAGTTAATTTGCGGTAAGTTTCAGGCTTCGTTTGGATGAAATTTTTACTAACAGTTCAGTTAAATAATCCTTTTTAATTCAAATTTTGGTGGACACATTCCGAGGAAAAGCCCAATTTATGATTGTATGTATAAGCTTATACTGATATCCTTTGTTAAATTTCCTGTGAGTACTTACCCAAGAGGAATTAAGTGAAGTGATTTTAATTAGATGTAACCCGTGAAATAGATACTAAACTGCTACTGATCACTATTACACACTAATTCCATCGTCTCCTTTTCTTTACTTTTGACCATTAGAGACTAATGATTGGATACTGATTCACGGGTTTAATGAAACCACTCTAAGACTTCCTGCTGGATTGTCTAAACTGGCAATACAGTAAATTCAAAAGATCTGCTTCAGCCCCAAAGTGCTGATTGAGCCCTTTTGCCCCTGTATCTATTTTGGTCCCTTGCGGGGCTATTCTGGAACACTGGTCTGAATTGGCCCCATTAAAAGCCATTACAGCCCCATCAAAAGCCGAATCAGCCCACTTGAAGAAATCAATTTAGCTCAGCCCTTACATAGAGCTATTTTGACCCAAGCTGTTAGGGCCATTTCGAAATGACCCTCAATTTAGGTGTCATTTTGATACTTATCAGGATTGAATCAGTTGGATAATCGCCGATAGGTTTACTCTTGGCTGTAACACTCATTTTGTCATGTAAAACGGCCTTCATTTCATACGTATACTCGTCAGCTGTGCATATAGCATCACATACAGTGTAAATTCAAACGATCATTTCGTGCGTTATTCGAACACAGTTCAGGATGAAAGGTATAAACGCCCAGAATAAACCTTTGTTTGTTATTCCCAAACAGGTAGATACTTTAACCAAACCAAAAAGATTTCACGATGACGACTAAACGATCGTTTGTGGTTTGTGTGCTTCTTGTGATACTTCAATGCACATCGTCGCGTCCAAACAACTCAGGTAAATGACCTCTCGAAGCTTCTTGACACATAGAGCTTCCGTCTGGATCCAGTGCATTTTGTTACACACAATAAAAGTATGGAAGGTGGTGGGGGGGGGGGAGGTGGGAGGAGGGAAGAGGGAGCAATTCTCTTTGCTATAAAGTGACGTCATGAATATTTAGCATGGCGGATGGAAGGGGGGGACATAGAGAATGACTTTCAGAATTTGCACTTGGCAACGCCATACCTCCCATTTGTTTCTGAGTTATTAAGCTTACGTCACTTGCTAATGAATTTTACGATATAAAATGCGAAAACTTGATGAGACTGTTGCTGAGTGAAAGTATCGCAGTGCTTTTTGTCAATTATGATTATAGATTAGGAACCTTTTTAGATCAAGTACACTCCATTATTTGACAGGTGTTGCATTGGTGGACCTCTGTGATTGACACCTGAGCTATTTGTACTACATGTGGTACAAGAAGTTGGGGTCAAGTGATACTCTCTAATTTAATTGTGGTTTTAGAAGGACACAAACTTTCAACGGCGACCACTTTTCCAAAATACCAGCATTTTCCCAGTCAGGTGGTTCTGGATTTCCCAGTCACTTGTAGCTGGAACATCTAATACACAGCTACAGTATTACCACTTTCTGAACTGGTGGTCTGAATCTTCTATTGTTTTTAACCCCCTGTAAGTGACCAGGCAAGCATTTCTTGAAAGCCCAAAACTTTTCAGGCGGATTTTGGGCACAATAATTCACACTGCGTCTTGTAATCAAGGAATTTTCTGATTGCGAAACTTTCCTACAAAATAAGGTTTTTGTGATTTTAAAGATGTTTTAAACTAACAGCTTTATAGAATGAGTGGTTCATATTTTTACAAATGGTTTTTCAGGGCCGAAACGTTTCGGCACTTTTCAGAAACAGGCACCAGTTGACAAATGATGCGATCACACCATGAGTGCAAATTGGATAATGGAATGTTCTACAATTTTCCATTACACTGGATCTGTACTTTTGTGTATATTAAACCTCAACCGTGTGGTCTGAGTCAAAGTACGTGGAACTGTCACATTATGGTCTGCTGGTTAAAAATGACATTAAATGGAGTATTCCATTCAGTTCTTGTTTGTTTTGCAGGTGGAAAGCATACTCGGCAAAAGGACAAGGCATGGGAAAGTTGAGTATTTGATAAGGTGGAAGGGGTTTGGTCCGAGTGAAGACTCTTGGGAACCAGTCAAGAACTTACAAGGTTGTCAGCAGCTGATTAAAGATTTTACCAAAACAAGATCGCCGTCACCAGGACGGAAAGCAAGAACACCCAAGGTACATGTTGGAATGTGTAACTTAGGCTTAGAGTTATGCCTTTTTGCATAGAAACCTCCAATTTTGTGGAGCCGTGACGGTTTAGTTGTTGAACATTCATTGAGAAAATCAAAATGTCAGTGTGTCAATGCTGCTCTGTGCATTTTGTGTTGTTTGCTTAGACGAGAAACTTTACTCCAGTTAACCAGATTTGGAAAAGGGTACCAGTGACAAACTACTCGTGGTATAGCATCCTCTCCAAAGGATTGGGGGGGGGGGGGGGGGTGCTGCTTGGTGCTCAAACAATTACAAACAATTACCCTTTAACTTTTATCTCCAGCTGTGTTATTGCATGCCAATTATATTAATTCCACTAGACAGCAGACATTGTACAATCCATTGTGTTATTTTCATTTACTTCAGCCACACACCAACATCATGTTCAGAGAACCTATGTTTATAATGACAATTGAAGGGCTCGGTGGAAAAAGGGTGTAAGTGATGATTTGAGGTTAAAATTCAAATTGGTGCTATTCAGCTGATCATTGCTTCACAGGCTGGTTGTTTTCTTGTAAGGAACATTTTTGTGCATTTATTTCTTGACCTGAGAAGAATTGGACAAAGTGTATTACTTTTGCTTAAAACGTTTTATTGAACTGAACTCGCTCAAGAGAAGTGTGAATGATTTCTTTTGTTCTCTGCCTGAACTAAAACAAAGGAATTCAACCTAGAATCTGTTGTTCTGTTTTTTTGTTTGTGTCAGCTTTAAGTAAAAGTAATACGCTAATTCTTTGAATTGAAGCTCCCAGGTCAAGAAATAAATAATGCACAACAATGTTCTTTACCTGAAAACCAGCCTGTGTGCCAATGTTTAGCTAAATGCACCAATTTAGATTTCAACCTATAATCATCACTCACCCCCTTTTTTCTACCAGCCCTTCAATTACTCCTTATTGATATAGCAATAGAATTACACAGAAATGTGACACTGCTGGATGTGAAAGCCAATAAAAAAAAAGCCCCACAAAGTACATTTTGTAAAAATGTGGAAATGTATTCCCTGAACCAATGCAGTGCCACCAACCCTCAAGGGTACAATGTATGAAGGGTACGCTAACTATGAGTGTATAAAATGTCTTAGTGTGATTTTTAAAACACTACCGGTCCAATATTTAGGAAAATAATGCTGGTTATAATACAAGGTAATTATCTACATGCGTTTTGTTTGCATTTTTTCAGTGTTTTGTTTTTGTTTTTGATTTTACCTTGAAATCTGTCATAGAGGACTCAAACATCCCAGGAATCACAGACAAAGCAGGAGGTCATAGAGGAGTATACCAAACTAAAGACTCCTAGGACCAAAACCTCAACTACATCTGAATATGTTATACTTCACCGAAAGAAGGGTAAGTTCTGGCTATAATTATCAAACAAATCAGTAAAGAATCTGTGGTATATGTTGATTCTTTTCCTTGTGGACGCTTTCAGGATTCCAGGAAAGGTAAAAAAAAATCATAACAAAAAAAGATGTAAAGCTTACAAGGATAGACTGCGAGCAGTCTCTCTTTTGCTCTAAAATCCGTGCTGGATGAACGGCAAAGTCACGAGGGCGATCGCACTCGCTTTCTCGCCGCTCCTCCGGCAGGGATTTTACAGCAAACTGAGCTCACTCTCCCGCCCACGCTACTCGCGGCTCGCGGCTTGCGGCTCGCAGCTCGAATATCGCACTCGCTTTCTTGCCGTTCCTCCGGCAGGGATTTTAGAGCAAAAGAGAGACTGCTCGCAGTCTATTACAAGGATTGCTCAGTACTGAAAGTCAAAGTTGTAAAGTGGAAGTTGCAGGTGATCAAGCATGAATGTTGTGAATTGCTTCAACCCTTAAGTTACAAAATGTGTCATATTACATGACTACATGCAGTGTGCATAGTCCTAAATATAATTATTATGCCACAAAGAAGGTTTCAGTAATGTTCTGTTCAAAAACCAATCAGTGTGTTAACAGCACAGTCATGAAGTACAGACTGGTATTAACTGGGAGGGTAGATTAGGCCTACCTATATTTAGGCATGATGTTGGCCTTATCAGTACTACATAGCAAAATACAGACTGCTTAGTGTATGATTACTGTTATCCAGTTACAAAAAGTAAGTAAATAAATGTTGTTACTGAATGGCTATGTGACTGCATTCATTAGGTGAGTTGTGAACCAATCACAAACAATCAATTTTGTTTAGAATATGATTATCTTGTTACAAGATGTTTTTGCAACATCACATTTTCATTTTTTTCCACAATGTTTTGAGGTGGTGATTTTTTGATGTCACATTCTTGGTCTTTAATACATATGTGACAGGGAAAGTTTAACAAATTCTTGAACTTTGTGTAGATTAACAGGGTTTGAAATAAAGTGAGAGCTTTTAGCCTGAATTTGTGGGGTTTTTTTCTGAAGGCTAATTTTTAGTTGGCTGTCGAGAAAAGTGGATACAGTGAGCACCATACAGAAAGAAAGACCATTTTCAACAGATTTTTGTCTCACATTGCGTGATACGAAGTACTGGTTCTTTTTTTTCTAAAGTGTGTATAAAACCGAAATATCGCATCAGAATGAAATGTTTCCAATCTGAACGAGTTCACTTCCTTTGTAAAAGTCTCACGCTTTTGTACTGATTTTAATCGTAGAGTGAATATTTGCCCAAAAACTGAGGCTCGCAATTTCTTTGAAAGGTTGCCACAAGAACACACTGCACGAGATGAATTATGTCCTAAATGTAATTTGATAGCATCCTTGTTCTTTTTGTTCAAAAACTTAGATTAGAATTGCTGGAACTTTCATTCTGTGGAGTGAAAACGCTTTTCACTTGAATGAAAAAATCAAATCCTGATTTGAATTTAATGGTTCTCTCCTGTCCGAAGTTTCAGTGCTTCAGTTTGTTTGTCAATTTGCAAATTAGGTCAGCCCTTTGCAAAGATAATAAAAGCCGTCACAGTGAAACACTTCGGCGCAACAGCACATAACTTCTGTCTCCGAAAGCACACACAAAAAAGTGACTGAAGGTGCTAAGAGGCCACTCAGTCAGTGGTAACCAAAGAAAATCAGGAATTTCTAAAAGAAAACTGAATTGCTGTGGCACTGCAATCCTGTGCCTGGTTCATTTCCTCAATAAATTTGAGTTACTGAACATGTATGATGGCACGTCGGAAAAAAGAATGCCAGCAAAGAGAGATAGTCACTAGAATGAAGAGGCGATTTACAAGAATCAAGGCAATTACTGATAACGTTCTGTAATTTGTTTTTCGACATAGAAAGCTTTTAAAATGTAATCCAATTCGTTTTTGGTATATGTGTATTTCATGACCGCATCACTTGTTCCAGCGACATTGATTTTGCCGATCAAGGCATCTCATTTTTTTGTATTTCTATGGTGAAAAATAGCCTGCAAGTGTGGGCAAAGTGCTGGCTATCGTCAGCAGCCGGCTGCCATTTTGAAGCCTGATTTAGCAGCCTTTCTAAAGTTGCAAAATAAAAGTGTCTTAAAAATTTCTTATGAATTAAAGGGGTTAGGGCATAACTGTCTAGTCCAGTTTATTTGACTGTGTGCTTTAAACTGCCTGACTTTTTGCATGGGACCTTCAGTTCATTTAAAGAACATTGCCCAAAGCATGCAGCCACTCATCCGTCATGTGTTGTAAGACTTCTGTGTGCAAATCAAGTGCAAATCAAAGGGAAAATATTGGGCAGTATTCTTTAAATGAACTGTAGGTCCCGTTGGAAAAATTCAGGCAGTTTGGAGGCAATTGTTTTATAAAATGGCTTAAAATTCAACGCCAGACAGTTACGCTCTCAGCCCTTCAATTGTTCTTTCTATTATAAATTATGCCCTTTTTGTCTTAGATTTTTGAACTTTTGCTTGCTGTTTTTTTCTCTTTGTAGGACCTATGTCAGCCAAAAAAGAAGTGAAAGAAGAAAAAGTGGAAGTCAAAAACACTGAAAGAATAGAGATCAAACAAGAAAAACATGAAGAGTCTGTTGTCAGGGAACCGAAAGCCAAAGATACAACCCCAGCAGGAGAATCAACTGTAACAACAACAGATGGGAGGAGGGAGGTTTTCAAAATGGTTGCTGCCTTGGTTGTTTTTACTCTTTTAGTACTGGTGTTTTTCTCTTTAATTCCTGGAGTAGGAGAAGAATAGGAATGATTTTATTTATTAGGTGTTTAGGTTAAGTTGAAATTATTTTAACTTTGTTAGTTAGCTTTTTAACCAAGAAAACAGTCATTTCCTTTGTAGTGGAATACGTTAAATTATCTCGTTTTCTCCTACATGCTGCTGGGATGGCTGTGACACTGTAACTGATGCATCAATCAATAATATTATTTCTCTTGGCGAGCCACTGCCTCAGATGAAAAGAGTTTTCTTTGATTTATTTATTTTAAAGGGCTTAGTATTGGAACAGGTTCCCACAAGTTGAAACTATGGTTTCAGACTATGGTAGCTGTTATTATCCAGTCCTTTTGGCAGCAATGAAAACCAGGCAGCCATTTTAATTTTAATTTGATAAATATAAAGCAGTTTTCTACCTGCTTACATGTACAATGCACAATAATTGAACTTGTTAGTGGGAAAGTTTCAAGTGGATACACATTTAGCAAGTAAACCTACATGTACTAACTTTTACAGATCTTAAAAATGGTACATTTTTATTATAAGGCATGGGAAACTATCTCCACATGTATTTGTTTTAGAACATAGTGTTAAATTCAAGAAACCCATCCCATCTTATAGACCTACATGCAGCATCTGATACATTGCTACATTATACCCACGTTTACATCAAGCTCATTCAAAATGGTTGTGGAGCCAATTAGCTCTTTGACTAGTGTTATCTGATCAAATTTTACCATAGAAATAGTATGCATTCAGATTCATGGACATTTGTGTGTATACAGCAGAGCTCTCTATTCTTATGTCATATACGTTTATGGTGAGGCCAGCACAGAATCCTCGCTCAACAGTGTACATATTTCCACATGATTTTCATATATTAAACATGTATACTGGTTCTCATTATTTTATATTGAATGTATGTTGTCTTTTAACTTTTAATTTTATCCACCCATGATACAATAATGCTTGTTGTAGTAGATGAGTAGAGTAGTTGCAATGTTGTATTGGAATGCAAAATATTGTGCTAGTTATGCCGTGTCATGACTTTGTGGATTAGTATTTATGGTGGTGCTGTTACCACATGAAGCTTGATACTGCGTTCAAAGGAAACTAATTTGCAAACTTTCATGAGATCAAGTGTCCAAATAGAATTTGAGGATAGCTACGAGGAAACTAACCCAATGCCGCAAATTAACTTGAGTTGTTTCCTGGAAGTTATTCCTAAGGGAGAAATGGATTGTTCATCCTTTTATGAGGAAGTACATCATGTATGGAACATACCATTAGTTAATGGTAGGCACATTTGCTTTCCACGCTGCTGTAGTAGTATAACTCAACATCAGCATAAGTAGTTCCTCTATTAAAAAGGCAGTATTTACAGCAGTGTCATATTTTTTGACCCAAGTACAGCTTGAATCCCATACACATAACCAAATGTTCCTTGACTTTTTTTCCAGATTTGGAAAATTTCTTAAATTTTTCTGTTACAAACATCTTTGCTGAACTAATGGCATGTCAATCTTTATTTGTCAATTCTGAAATTTGCTTGTGTGGATAGGTCAGCAAAGGAAAACTGTCATTTACATGTTAAGTTTTTGGAGCATTCCACATGGTTAGCTGTTCCAGTGGATTTCTCTGCTTTTTGAAGTGCCCTTGCATCAGGAGCCTGGCCAGACCGGGGTAGACCGGGGCCAAAGCCTGGCCTGAAAGCCGAGGTGAGCCCGGCTTTGGCCGGGCTGGCCAAGGGATAAAAACCGGGGAAGCCGTGGTCAGGCAGCCAGCCCGGCCTGGCCTGGCCGTGGCAGACCGGGGCCAAAGCCGGGCTTGAAAACCTTGTTGAGCCAGATCACAGGCCAAACTGGCCAGGCATAAAACATCAAGGCCAGCCTGGCCAGTGACAAAAGTAAGACAACTGTGGCTGTCAAGATCAGCTGAATTAATTTAGTCAACACTCAGACAAATAAAAGCAACCAGGAAATTAATCACTGGCAGGCTAGTAAGTTGCCAGGCAAATTGCCCAGACATTACTATTAATAAAATTGAATGCCATTTGAAAATACTATCAGAATAACATTTAATACAATGATTTATTATGCATTGTTGCACGTCAAACAATGAAAGTTTTTCATTCAGTTGCATTATTTACAACAATTTTAAAAAATAATCTTGTTATTAATGGTTATACACAATGTATTATACAATAATGATATAATAAATAGAATTTCATTCAGAAAGGAATAGTGCCCAAGAATCAAAAACTAATAAACTCAAAAAATATTGGTTTGACTTATTTTTTCTGATATACATGTATTTGCTCTTTTCATTCTTCTAAAACAAGAAGTTAAGTTTTAATTTCTAGGCAGCAAAGAAAAGTGTCTTTGAATTTTTTTAATGTTTCTCCCCATGTGACTAAACATATAAAGGCAAACATGGAGAGCATTAGAATTTAGACACAAACACCCCATATATATAAATTCCATTCAGTTAAAAAACAAGGTTTTACATTGTCTAGCAAACCAGTGCAATCAGTAATCGGTTCAACTGACTAAAACATCCAGGAGATTGCAATATTGGTAGATTACAATCTATATTAGTTATTGCACAAAGAACTGCTGACACCATAAACTTATATGTACATGTGTATGTGTTATGGAAATACAGAGCCATTAGCAGCTTTTACGTGTAAGCTTGCATTGAAAGACTTGGTCACTATTTTAAATGTCTTAAATCTACATTTGAACATTGTGTTCTGTAATTATGAGTCAAATAATGCAAAAGAAAATGGTATCAACAGAATTTAGTGCCATGTTTAAGCAACTTAGCTTATTAAGAACCAGCATTGGTGACTTGATATTGCTCTGCTGTTTGAGTGTCAGTCTCCCTCAGCTGAAGTCACTGAACAATGTGTTGAATACAGTCAATATCTACAACAAAACATAAATGAATGGTCAAAACCAGCTTATCTGAATGATGCTGCATTTAAAACATGCTTAAAGAGCAATATTCTTTTAAATTATACTACTCTAACAGTCAACAAGCTGTAAGCTCAAGTTTCATTTACCCCAGACATTTCACAATTTAGGAGATCCTTTGAACATAATAAACTAGGACTCAAATCCTCTGTCATTCTCAGTTACTTTGAAAAAATGTGCACAAGCCTGGTAGAAAAAAAGTATCCAGATTTAAGCTCAAGCTTTAATAAAGGACGTCTGTCTGCCTGCTTCAGATGCTCAAACATTTGCAAACATTTAAGTTGCTTAACTCAGAAGCACATGGTCGATCTTTACTTAAAATAATCATTAAGAATCCAATCTTTCAAAATTATTATTTGCCTTCAACTTACCTCAGCCTAAAGGGTAGCTGATCCACGTTTTGCCGCTCTGATTCTTCATTTCAAGCTCAAAAGACGCAAACATTTCAAGCCACGAACTGAACACAACAAATCGCGCCGAAACTGGCCTGTTCCAGGCTCTCAGATAGTTGGGACGGCATGAAAATTAGCAAGGGAACGCGAAAATAAGACGCGGGATCTTGTCTCTCCCCAGCCCCTTCGCTTTTTTTCGCGCGACAGATGTCACGGTGATTTGGGTATCCCCGTGTTTTGGGTATCCCCATACCCAAATCCCTAGTGAAATGGGTATCCCTTACACTGACGAAAGACTGGAAGAAGCGAGGTGATTCTGTCGTTTATCTCCATTATTTAATACAAATGTTTTTATTATTAAATTCGGGGCAATGTCCTGAAATATAGTCGAAAGTAAAGCAATTCTTGATACAAAGATTGGTTTGTTAATGCCTTTAGTTGACCGCCAGCCGCTTATAATATCTTAATAAATGGGCGAACATGAATTACACGATCGCAAATAGTGAACCGCTTGCTTCAAAACAAACGCGAGGGATACCACGATCGTAAGCGTTCAAGTAGAAGCCAGCCCTAATGATTCTTGATGAGGATATTTTTTTAAACAAATAACAGACGTCTCCCGCTCCTCACGGTCTTCAGTCTTGTCTGGTCTTTCAGTGGGTCGGAAGGTAAACACTGAAACAGTCACAAACACGAACGGGTTTAAAACTGCAGTACAGTAGATCGATCTGTATCCTGTTACTGCCTGCTGAAGAAAACACGAAAACCTTGCAATACACATTTGTAATGGCAAAACTACAGTTTTTAGCATGCCCGGGTTTCTAAAAACACACCATGCATTGCGTAAACAGATCCCAGTGTTTGCTATAATGCGCAAATTGTCACGCAATATCCAGAGGTTGACTCAGTTGATTGACGCAAAACTCAAAGGCTTAGTAAACTTGTTTTGGTTTTTCTTCTATCGGTTTTACATACAGTATTAAGCTCATCCTGAAAGCTTTACGTCCGTTTGCACACTAATCACACATGGGAAACTTCTGATACAGAGCAACGCGAGGCACATCGGTTCAATTTCCTTGCGTAGGGACGAAATGCCGAGAGGCAAAAATGCCTTTGAAGACCCAGTTCAACACATTGCTTGGCAATATGGAATTTTAAAAGATGTTCGCGAAATTCCACTCGCATTTGAGAGGGGGTACCCAAATCACTAGGGTTTTGGGTATCCCGGGAGGGTACCCGGGGATACCGAAAACACGGCAGCCATATTTGGGGGGGTTACCCATTCCACTAGGGATTTGGGTATGGGGATACCCAAAACACGGGGATACCCAAATCACTGTGACAGCGGCATCGGTTCCCTGTCTCGAGCAGGGCAGAAGTTAGACGACACAATGGTAAGCTTTTCAAAGCGGAACATCTGGTGCCGTTTCGTAACTGTGGCTGCATTTACGCTTTTAATTTTTCTTGGTTTCAATTCCTTCAACAATCGTACAAAACTCCTCAGTCATGTAAACAGTAAGAGCCCTCCTCAAGTCGAAGAAACTGACGACCGACTACAAATCAGCCACTACAGTGCAGTTAACTCGACTGTAGTGGGTAAAGAATTTAATTTCGATGTTGATACCTTACTATTGGTGCGAAGTATTCTCAGGACTCAAACGTTCAAACGAAAACCAGTTTCGTTAATAGATGCTAGGACGCAATTTTTCGACCTCGTGGTTCCCGTCACAGGTGCTTCGAGTAACCACTATGGAGAATTTAAAGAGAATATTGGGCATTTTGCAAAGCAGTTTCCAGGCACAAGAGTGATTTTTTATGATCTTGGACTGTACAATTCGCAAGTCAAAGAAGTTTTAATGACGTTACCGTTTGTGATGTATCGAAGGTTTGACTTCGGCGCTTACCCACCTCATGTACGTCGATTGAATAGTTTTGCATGGAAACCACTTATTATTCAACAGGTGTTGTCAGAATTTAATGGAATCATGTGGTTTGACTCATCTATAAAATTTCAAGAGAATGATACCTCTGTTATAATGGAGCAGCTGGCTCGCAAAAACTCAGGATTTATGTTTTATGTCAGGTCAACTGGTCATTCCATAGTGACTGCCACGCACCCGGGAATGATGGAATACTTTCCAATGGACCAGCCAGGTGTAGTTAAGGATATGTTACAAGGGGGTGCAGTTATTATAATTAACAAGGACGAAGTGCAAAAGTATATTATGAAATGGATTATAATTTGTGCACTCAAAATAGATTGTATTGTACCTCCAGGTGCTATTTTAAAGCCATGCAACCGTGAGAACAGAACAAAGTTTGGAGGGTGTCACAGATATGACCAGTCTCTTATTAATATTCTCGTTTCAAATTTCTACAACCATGACGAGGAGAGATATTGGTTTGTACAGAGGGAGTCTTTTGCTGTTGTAAATCGAGGAAAAGGTCAGCACATTATTTGCCGCATTTTGTCCGTCGGATGCTAGCCTTTTCCAGGCTCCGAGTTAGTGGGGAAAGTGTAATTTGAGAAAACGAGCATGGAAAATGCATGGAGGCTGGGAAGAGATGAGGCGGGGTCGCTACTGTCTGAGAACCTGGAACAGGCTAGACGGATGCTGAAACATGTACGGTACAATAGTAACCTTGGCAGAAATAGTGTAAGGTACAGAGGACCCATAGTTTGGAATTTAATACCTAAAGCCATCAAGGATGCTTCCTCCCTACAGCTTTTTAAACAAAAACTTAGACAGGCCTCAAGGATACTGGAACAAATTCAATTTGAAAAAGAAGCCTGTCAGATAACATCAAAACAAACGGACTTTCTGTATTTTTAAATTTTTTAAATTTTTGTAAATTAATTAAGTGCTAAGTTTTTGTTATAAATAGTTTTTAATTAAGTTCCTGGCAGGTCCCCACCAGCCTTTAGGTTGCCTCAAACTAACCTGCCTCAACAAAAAGTATATGTATGTATGTATGTATGTATGTATGTGGGCCGATATTGATAGCAAATACTTGTTATCATTGATATTTTTGCCTAAAAGTATCAATAGCCACAGAAAATATTGGTGATTTGATACCATTCAATACTGCTCATGTGACAACTCAGAAAAACAGAATTATAGGAAGATCATCACAGTGAAGGTGTTTCAACTTAAGGTGGCCGAACACAGTTTTCTTGTACCTATGCGTTATTTATCGTTATTTTCAAACCACTGGCAGTTGGGCGGCCAAAATTGGCAAGGTGAAAGCTCAACTAAAGAAGATTGTATTTTGATATGTTTTATTGGACTAGGTACCGTTACCATGGCAACACAGCTGGTAGTAAACCGGCATTAAATAATGGGTTTGATTTATTTTCAGAAAATCCAGTCGTTAGATTTTTTCCATCATTTGTCTCTAGAAGACTCAAAAAAATACTGGCCTATTGACACTGGTCTCGTGAAATTTTGACGGAGAGATCTCCTGTTATTTTGTGTTTAGACGAGCTAAGCGTGTTCCAAACTATTATTCTACCAAATTTCATGAAATTCTAACGAGCGGTTCCATAGAAATCAGTGCATTTCCACTAAATCGTGCAGTCACGATTTTATGGTTAACTGCGCATGGGCTGCATTTGACAGGATTCTCGATCTTTCTCGATCCATACAAACAATCTCAGAAAGGCAGGGTATTTTCCAATAGTATTACCTTTAATGCACTGAGAAACAAACGTTTTTGACACATAGCAAACTGTTTGATTGTTAAGACGGAAAAAACACTTGCATAATCTTCACTGAACAAAATGAAATGATCGCTGTACAGGTGCCAACAGGCGCCATGTTTGTTTTTCTCAAAGCCTTGTGCGCGCGCGCTTATTCACGTCAGCAGTACAAATCAGAGCGCGCGCAAACTGTGTTCAGACCCCTTAAGCAGTTGAAAAGAAGAAACCTGAAAAAATTCAGGCTTGAACAGCAATCGAACCCATGACCTCTGCGATACCAGTGATGATTATTTCATATATATATTAATGTTCAGAAAAAACAGTTGTGCAAAATATTCCATGAGTGCTGTGTTCTTGGAAATTTTTGTAGCTATGAAGCATAAGCACTTCATTGTGCTGTTGCACACAGCTTCCACTGTTTTTTCCTTGTTTGTCCACGTGCTGCCGATTTACAATAATATTGGGCTTTGCCATCCCCTTATCACCTGGTGTGTTTCTGAATGTTTTAAGCCTGGGTTCAACCTTGAGTGACGACCAAATTATTTGAACCTTGAATGTGAGGACATATTATTTTGTCATCAATCTTCAATTTCTAAAAAAATGGTGAACTATTGGTAAAATAATATGGCAGTGTCTAGATACCCAGCAGCCAGGTATGGTTGTTTTGAGACTAAATACGTGGCAGACCAAAATTTTCAAGGATAATTTTTGACTCCCAGGACGTTTGAATGAAGTCTGACTGGTAGGTCTGGCCACAAATAATTCAACAAACATTGTGATTTTCTAGTACTCGGAAAACTCATCAACTACAAAAGCAACATACTTTTCTGAATCTCTTGGTAAATCTCTCAGAACGTTAGAATAAGCCTTTTAATCAAAACCCTTCGAAAATTACAGATTGCTTGCTATTTAGTCTCAAAACAACTTGGGCTGCCAGATATTTTGACACTGCCAAATACTATTTACACTCATTGGTTTGACTGGAAAAGCTGGCATTGACACGGACCCTTAGCTGAAACCTGACTCAGCTGCGAGCTTGGTCACTCTGCCAGGTCAGTGTCACTTAGTCAACCACTGTTAATTCATACGTGACATCCTACATTGCTACTCAACACATTTTCCATCTTTCTTTTTTGCTCCAACAAGTGGTTTGTAGAAAGCTACGCTTTGTTACTTACATGTATTCATTTAAATAAAAATGATACAGAAGGAAAGGGTCACAGTACAATGGTCAATTGTAGTTTCCGTATAAAAATATGGTTAAAGAGACTAAAAGCTAACCTAGATTGGTTAAAAATTACAATGCTGACGAAAATTTCTTTGCACTGGTGTTTGCTGATGATAGCACAATCATTCTCTTTTGCAAACACGTGATGGTTGAGCTGATCAAATCCAGGTATCGGCCTGAAAGACTAGTGTGAATTTTATTATAATTTTTTATTACATGAACATACATATTCCGAAATAAATAGTCACAACATGCTCTATGACTGGTCGAAAACCATTAACTCTCAACCACGTGGAAACAGATAATTGTTTGTAATCTTTTTTCTTCGGTAAAGTTTGTAGAAAACGTTCTTTACTCGTTAGGGTTGACACACATCAGGGGTCAAGTCTGTGTGTGAACAACCCCTTTTTCATTAAAAAATCTAGTTACGGGGACTGCAAATGGGTCCCTGTGACTTGTTCCATGGGTTTAAACTGGTCTCCTTAAATTCAGTGTTTGTCCCCCTGTGGGTAGTATTTGTGGGACAAGTCACTGTGACCTAGTAGAATTAAACCAATGAAAGACTAATAAAATCGGACTATCCTACCAAAATTCTCCTCCCATGTATGCTCAAGGGACTTATCCCAGTGACAGTCTTTCCAAAAGTCCCTGCAACTACGTACCGTACTCCCTTTGTTTGAACACTGAAAAATTATGCTGCAAGGGACTGGTTCCCAAAGGGTTTTCTGGACATTCAAAACTTAAGGCCAAGTTATACAGGCAACACTGTCCTGCGACTTACCATGCAAGTTGTGACAGGAAAGTATTGACTGTATTTGCATACAATGTATCTGAGCAGTGGCGGATCCAGGATTTTTGAACAGGGGGTGGCTGACCTGTTAGAACAATATTAGAACAATCGGAGACAAAGTGGCCTCCGTGATAGTTTTGTTCATTTTCTTAATTTCAAGCTTAAATGACCTCAAAAGCGGGGGGTGGCTAGCCACCCAATCCACCCCCTGGATCTGCCCCTGCTGAGGATTAATTGTGATATACACCTGATTGCCAAAACATTGTCATATAAAAATGAAAAAGGCCAAATAGGAATTAATTGTTAGACAAGGAAACTACATATTTCTAGGTTCACACTGACAAAGGGCTAAGGCTTGAAACGTCAACTTTTGAATCCCTGCTGGCTTTTTTTTGTTTCAACTCAGCTGAAGAATTATACTGTAGTGCAGGAGTGCTTCAGAGAATGTTGTTGTTTTTTGTTTCATTTTTGTATGACATTACTGTAAATTAGGCTTGTTTGTTATTCAAAGGTGATGAAAGACTGGGGAGAAATGTTGTGGTGAGGGTTGTAGAAAGGATAGAGAAAAACTAGCATCACTGCTTGATTTTCGTTTGGCCTTCCCTTGATGCAGTGCGTAATTTGTCATCAAATCCTGTTCAGGAGAGCAACTTGGAATGAGTCTGTCTCAGTTATCAAATCTGTAGAAGACAAGTCTGTCAGTCAACACACAGTCTAAAGGCCCAAACACAGTGCATCATTGCACTTGCAACTGCGAAATTGCACCGTGAGGAGGTAAAGTAACACGTGCCACAGGGGCTGTGATTGCCACCCCCTGGATGGGATGCTAGTCCATTTCAGGTTTTTCCCCAGCAGTATGTTGCCAGTACCCATTTACACACATGGATGGAGAGAGAAAATGTGGAGTAGAGTTTCTTGTCCAAGGAAACAACACAATGGCAGGGACTGGGCCTTGATCTGCTGATGTTCAGATCTGAAGTCCAACATGTAAACCACTATGGCATCATGTGCCCCCCCCCCCAAAAAAAAAAATGGAATGTGCAATCCCTGAAAATGTTGGGCATAATATTGCACACAGCCTAGTACCCACACATTCTCTTCCTGCTCACTCAACATGGCCTGAAATGTGCGACATCACTGAATGAGACAGCCGGAGAAACCGTTCTTGTGGTATGCCATTTGGTGACATCATGAAACTTTGTGCCAAGTGGAGTGAGTGTGTCCAAACCTAAAGCCCCATGCACACAAGCAAAGATTATTTTGACAAATAATTTCAAAAAAAAGTCAAGGAACATTTGGTTATGTGTATGGGATTCAAGCTGTACTTGGGTCAAAAAATATGACACTGCTGTAAATACTGCCTTTTTAATACATGAACTACTTATGCTGACGTTCAGTTATACTACTTCAGCAGCATGGAAAGCAAAGGTGCCTACCATTAACTAATTGTATGTTCCATACATGATGTACTTCCTCATAAAAGGATGAACAATCCATTTCTCCCTTAAGAATGACTTCCAGGAAACAACTCAAGTTAATTTGCGGCATTGGGTTAGTTTCCTCGTAGCTATCTTTAAATTCTATTTGGACACTTGATCTCATGAAAGTTTGCAAATTAGTTTCCTTTGAATGCGGTATGGAGCTTCATGGGGTAACAGCACTACCATAAATACTAATCCACAAAGTCATGACACGGCATAACTAGCACAATATTTTGCATTCCAATACAACATTACAACTACTCTACTCATCTACTACAACAAGCATTATTGTTTCATGGGTAGATAAAATTAAAAGTTAAAAGACAATATACATTCAATATAAAATAATGAGAACCAGCATACAGGTTTAATATATGAAAATCATGTGGAAATATGTACACTGTTGAGCAAGGATTCTGTGCTGGCCTCACCATAAACGTATGTGACATAAGAATAGAGAGCTCTGCTGTAAACACACAAATGTCCATGAATCTGAATGCACACTATTTCTATGGTAAAATTTGATCCGATAACACTAGTCAAAGAGCTAATTGGCTCCACAACCATTTTGAATGAGCTTGATGTAAACGTGGGTATAATGTAGCAATGTCTCAGATGCTGCATGTAGGTCTATAAGATGGGATGGGTTTCTTGAATTTAACACTATGTTCTAAAACAAATACATGTGGAGATAGTTTCCCATGCCTTATAATAAAAATGTACCATTTTTAAGATCTGTAAAAGTTACTACATGTAGGTTTACTTGCTAAATGTGTATCCACTTGAAACTTTCCCACTGACAAGTTCAATTATTGTGCATTGTACACGTAAGCAGGTAGAAAACTGCTTTATATTTATCAAATTAAAATTAAAATGCCTGCCTGGTTTTCATTGCTGCCGAAAGGACTGGATAATAACAGCTACCATAGTCTGAAACCATACAGTTTCAACTTGTGGGAACCTATTCCAATACTAAGCCTTTTAAAATAAATAAATCAAAGAAAACTCTTTTCATCTGAGGCAGTGGCTCGCCAAGAGAAATAATATTATTGACTGATGCATCAGTTACAGTGTCACAGCCCTCCCAGCAGCATATAGGAGAAAATGAGATAATTTAACGTATTCCACTACAAAGGAAATGACTGTTTTCTTGGTTAAAAAGCTAACTTACAAAGTTAAAATAATTTCAACTTAACCTAAACACCTAATAAATAAAATCATTCCTATTCTTCTCCTACTCCAGGAATTAAAGAGAAAAACACCAGTACTAAAAGGGTAAAAACAACCAAGGCAGCAACCATTTTGAAAACCTCCCTCCTCCCATCTGTTGTTGTTACAGTTGATTCTCCTGCTGGGGTTGTATCTTTGGCTTCCGGTTCCCTAACAACAGACTCTTCATGTTTTTCTTGTTTGATCTCTATTCTTTCAGTGTTTTTGACTTCCACTTTTTCTTCTTTCACTTCTTTTTTGGCTGACATAGGTCCTACAAAGAGAAAAAAACAGCAAGCAAAAGTTCAAAAATCTAAGACAAAAAGGGCATGATTTATAATAGAAAGAACAATTGAAGGGCTGAAAGTGTAACCGTCTGACGTTGAATTTTAAGCCATTTTATAAATTGCCTCCAATCTGCCTGAATTTTTGCAACAGGACCTACAGTTCAATCAAAGAATACTGCCCAATATTTTCCCTTTGATTTGCACTTGACTTGCACACAGAAGTCTTGCAACACATGACGGATGAGTGGCCGCATGCTTTGGGCAATGTTCTTTAAATGAACTGAAGGTCCCATGCAAAAAGTCAGGCAGTTTAAAGCACACAAATAAACTGGCCTAGACAGTTATGCCCTAACCCCTTTAATTCATGATAAGAAATTTTTAAGACACTTTTATTTTGCAACTTTAGAAAGGTTGCTAAGTCAGGCTTCAAAATGGCAGCCGGCTGCTGACGATAGCCAGCACTTTGGCCACACTTGCAGGCTATTTTTCACCATAGAAATACCAAAAAATGAGATGCCTTGATCGGCAAAATCAATGTCGCTGGAACAAGTAATGCAGTCATGAAATACACATATACCAAAAACGAATTGGATGACATTTTAAAAGCTTTCTATGTCGAAAAACAAATTACAGAACATTATCAGTAATTGCCTTGATTCTTGTAAATCGCCTCTTCATTCTAGTGACTATCTCTCTTTGCTGGCATTCTTTTTTCCGACATGCCATCATACATGTTCAGTAACTCAAATTTATTGAGGAAATGAGCCAGGCACAGGATTGCAGTTCCACAGCAATTCAGTTTTCTTTTAGAAATTCCTGATTTTCTTTGGTTACCACTGCAGAGGCTTCAATTGAAGGCGGCTACCGGCTATGGACCGCCGGCTACTTTGCTCCATCCCGCCGCCTACTTCGCCGACAGTCAGTTGAATGTTTTGACTGTGTACGTGTCAGGTTTTTTCCATACACTTTCAACCGCTCTCTTTCACGAAAGTAAAACAGCCTTCCTCGCTTTACTTACTCTCCGAATTATGGTATTATTAGTATTTTTGGACCCTTGAAGTTTGAATCAGTTCAAACCTTTACAGTCTTTTATTACGAGTGCGAAGTTCGCATGAAAACGATGCAGAAAATGTCGGATAAGGAAAAATTCACGCCGAAAAAACTTGTGGATGTCAGTCACCTCATTTTAAAAACTCACCGTAAAAAGCCTAAGTTTCCAGTAACGGCATTACATTTTGCGCTTTCCACTCTTTATTTTTCTTTGCAAAATCATGGTGGGCAATGTGCATGCGTTTTGCGTTTGACCACAGGTAACCAAAGCGTAATATGAGAGTTTGTATGGAGCTGAAATTCGATTGAAAATAATCGGCGGTTTTCCGCCGAAAATAAGTTAAAATCAAAATAAAGTTTGAAAAACCTTACCTGTTGTGTATTTGCTGTGTTTTTATCGCTTTTTCGAGCTTCTGAAGGCTGTTTTGGGCGATTTTCTGCTTAACGGTCGATGCAACCGTTAAGCAGCATCGACCGTTAAGCAGCATCGACCATTAAGCAGAAAATCGCCCAAAACAGCCTTCAGAAGCTTGGAAAAGCGATAAAAATACAGCAAACACACAACAGGTAAGGTTTTTCAAACTTATTTTGATTTTAACGTATTTTCGGCGGAAAACCGCCGATTATTTTCTATTGAATTTCAGCTCCATACAAACTCTCGTATTACGCTTTGGTTACCTGTGGAGAGCCTTAAACTTTTTAAAACCTGCTGAAATTCATGTGTTGCAAAGGCTGAACCTTGCTGCTACTGATAATAATTATACAATTTCTGTTAAATACGGACTGTTTTATGCCTAGCTTTCCTTGCCATTTTAGGGAAAAATACCTCTTGGAAAACAGCGGAAGTGGCATTTCCGAGCATCCAGGTTTCAAAATTTTCTGGGGGGCATGCCCCCAGACCCCCCTAGTATCTCGCACCTTCGGCGCTCGATTGCCCAGCCCCCTACTTTTGTAATGCAGCCTGTTACTTCAAAACTTACTGAAAGCACTGCACTGAGTGGCCTCTCAGCACCTTCAGTCACTTTTTTGTGTGTGCTTTCAGAGACAGAAGTTAATGTGCTGTTGCGCTGAAGTGTTTCACTGTGACGGCTTTTATTATCTTTGCAAAGGGCTGACCTAATTTGCAAATTGACAAACAAACTGAAGCACTGGAGAGAACCATTAAATTCCAATCAGGATTTGATGTTTTTCATTCAAGTGAAAAGCGTTTTCACTCCACAGAATGAAAGTTCCAGCAATTCTCAATCTAAGTTTTTGAACAAAAAGAACAAGGATGCTATCAAATTACATTTAGGACATAATTCATCTCGTGCAGTGTGTTCTTGTGGCAACCTTTCAAAGAAATTGCGAGCCTCGGTTTTTGGGCAAATATTCACTCTACGATTAAAATCAGTACAAAAGCGTGAGACTTTTACAAAGGAAGTGAACTCGTTCAGATTGGAAACATTTCATTCTGATGCGATATTTCGGTTTTATACACACTTTAGAAAAAAGAGAACCAGTACTTCGTATCACGCAATGTGAGACAAAAATCTGTTGAAAATGGTCTTTCTTTCTGATATGGTGCTCACTGTATCCACTTTTTTTGACAGCCAACTAAAAATTAGCCTTCAGAAAAAAAACCCCACAAATTCAGGCTAAAAGCTCTCGCCTTATTTCGAACCCTGTTAATCTACAGAAATTTCAAGAATTTGTTAAACTTTCCCTGTCACATATGTATTAAAGACCAAGAATGTGACATCAAAAATCACCACCTCAAAACACTGTGGAAAAAAATGAAAATGTGATGTTGCAAAAACATCCTGTAACAAGGTAATCATATTCTAAACAAAATTGATTGTTTGTGATTGGTTCACAACTCACCTAATGAATGCAGTCACATAGCCGCTCAGTAACAACTTTTTGTAACTGGATAACAGTAATCATATACACTAAGCAGTTTGTATTTTGCAATGTAGTACTGATAAGGCCAACATCATGCTTAAATATAGGTAGGCCTAATCTACTCTCCCAGTTAATACCAGTCTGTACTTCATGACTGTGCTGTTAACACATTGATTGGTTTTTGAACAGAACATTACTGAAACCTTCTTTGTGGCATAATAATTATATTTAGCACTATGCACACTGCATGTAGTCATGTAATATGACACATTTTGTAACTTAAGGGTTGAAGCAATTCACAACATTCATGCTTGATCACCTACAACTTCCACTTTACAACTTTGACTTTCAGTACTGAGCAATCCTTGTAAGCTTTACATCGTTTTTTCTTATTATTTTTTTTACCTTTTCTGAAATCCTGAAAGTGACCACAAGGAAAAGAATCAACATATACCACAGATTCTTTACTGATTTGTTTGATAATAAATTATTATAGCCAGAACTTACCCTTCTTTCGGTGAAGTATAACATATTCAGAGGTAGTTGAGGTTTTGGTCCTAGGAGTCTTTAGTTTGGTATACTCCTCTATGACCTCCTGCTTTGTCTGTGATTCCTGGGATGTTTGAGTCCTCTATGACAGATTTCAAGGTAAAATCAAAAACAAAAACAAAACAAAAAAATGCAAACAAAACACATCTAGATAATTACCTAGTATTATAACCAGCATTATTTTCCTAAATAAAGGACCGGTAGTGTTTTAAAAATCACACTAAGACATTTTATACACTCATAGTTAGGGTACCCTTCATACATTGTACCCTTGAGGGTTGGTGGCACTGCATTGGTTCAGGGAATACATTTCCACATTTTTACAAAATGTACTTTGTGGGGCTTTTTTTTATTGGCTTTTCACATCCAGCAGTGTCACATTTCTGTGTAATTTTATTGTTATACCAATAAGGAGTAATTGAAGGGCTCGGTAGAAAAAAGGGGGTAAGTGATGATTATAGGTTGAAATCTAAATTGGTGCATTTAGCTAAACATTGGCACACAGGCTGGTTTTCATGTAAAGAACATTGTTGTGCATTATTTTATTTCTTGACCTGGGAGCTTCAATTCAAAGAATTAGTGTATTACTATTACTTAAAGCTGACACAAACAAAAAAACAGAACAACGGATTCTAGGTTGAATTCCTTTGTTTTAGTTCAGGCAGAGAACAAAAGAAATCATTCACACTTCCCTTGAGCGAGTTCAGTTCAATAAAACTTTTTAAGCAAAAGTAATACACTTTGCCTAATTCTTCGAATTTAAGATCTCAGGTCAAGAAATAAATGCACAACAATGTTCCTTACAAGAACACAACCAGCCTGTGAGGCAATGATCAGCTGAATAGCACCAATTTGAATTTTAACCTCAAATCATCACTTACACCCTTTTTCCACTGAGCCCTTCAATTGTCATTATAAACATAGGTTGTCTGAACATGATGTTGGTGTGTGGCTGAAGTAAATCAAAATAACACAATGGATTGTAAAATGTCTGCTGTCTAGTGGAATTAATATAATTGGCATGCAATAACACAGCTGGAGATAAAAGTTAAAGGGTAATTGTTTGTAATTGTTTGAGCAACAAGCAGCACCCCCCCCCCCAATCCTTTGGATAGGATGCTATACCACGAGTAGTTTGTCACTGGTACCCTTTTCCAAACCAGGTTAACTGGAGTAAAGTTTCTCGTCTAAGAAAACAACACAAAATGCAGAGAGCAGCATTGAAACACTGACATTTTGATTTTCTCAATGAATGCTCAACAACAAAACCGTCACGGCTCCACAGAATTGGAGGTTTCTATGCAAAAAGGCATAACTCTAAGCCTAAGTTACATATTCCAGTATGTACCTTGGGTGTTCTTGCTTTCCGCCCTGGTGACGGCGATCTTGTTTTGGTAAAATCTTTAATCAGCTGCTGACAACCTTGTAAGTTCTTGACTGGTTCCCAAGAGTCTTCACTGGGACCAAACCCCTTCCACCTTATCAAATACTCAACTTTCCCATGCCTTGTCCTTTTGCCGAGTATGCTTTCCACCTGCAAAACAAACAAGAACTGAATGGAATACTCCATTCTACTGTCATTTTTAACCAGCAGACCATAATGTGACAGTTCCACGTACTTTGACTCAGACCACACAGTTGAGGTTTAATACACACAAAAGTACAGATCCAGTGTAATGGAAAATTGTAGAACATTCCATTATCCAATCTGCACTCATGGTGTGATCGCATCATTTGTCAACTGGTGCGTGTTTCTCAAAAGTGCTGAAACATTTCGGCCCTGAAAAACCATTTGTTAAAATATGAACCACTCATTCTATAAAGCTGTTAGTTTAACACATCTTTAAAATCACAAAAACCTTATTCGCTGAAAAGTTTCGGGCTTTCAAGAAATGCTTTCCTGGTCACTTACAGGGGGTTAAAAACAATAGAAGATTCAGACCACCAGTTCAGAAAGTGGTAATACTGTAGCTGTGCATTAGATGTTCCAGCTACAAGTGACTGGGAAATCCGGAACCACCTGACTGGGAAAATTCTGGTATTTTGGAAAAGTGGTCGCCGTTGGAAGTTTGTGTCCTACTAAAACCACAATTAAATTAGAGAGTATCACTTGACCCCAACTTCTTGTATCACATGTAGTACAAGTAGCTCAGGTGTCAATCACAGAGGTCCAACAATGCAACACCTGTCAAATAATGGAGTGTACTTGATCTAAAAAGATTCCTCATCTATAATCATGATTGACAAAAAGCGCTGCGATACTTTCACCCAGCAACAGTCTCATCAAGTTTTCGCATTTTATATCGTAAAATTCATTAGCAAGTGACATAAGCTTACGTACTTCTCACAATTTCAAAATTGATAATTTGCACTCTTTAATTTCGTGTAGGATCACTGCCTTCTACATGTAGATCTCTGAATTGCATGTACAGTTGATCCAGATAGTGATGCTATGAAGAATCAGAACCTAGTCATGAAAGATGTGATAACTTTGGCGCCTAAAACATATAAGCACCACCAAGCGTGATCCTTTGCATGCAAATCGACATTTGCGAAACAAGGTTTTCACGAATAAACAAACAGTTAATAATTCCCTATCTCCCTGTACAGATTTCTGATGATTTCTTACAACAGTGCCGTAATTTTTTAGATATGTCTTACGATTCCTTACCTCAAACAATTCCCCTTCCGACTCTGATGAAAAAGGAGATTTTGCACTATCCGCCGTAGACGCCATCTTTGTTTAACAGTTAAAACCGCGCGCGAAAAAACGTTAGGGTCACGTGGTATGTAGAAGGCCTGGATGCTGCGCTTTCAAGACAGTTCATGTCCTATTACATGGAGGTTTTTAAAACATGGAACGCCTGATCGTTTTTGGAGGTTGGCGCGCAATCTTGACATAGTGCAGAACAGCGAGCTTTCTTTTGGCTGATATAGGAAACATTACGCGTTCTGTTTGGGTGTGAGGCTATGGACGTTGGATTGAATTTCCGGGCTAAGCGCCCTCGAGAAGGCTCTACAGATACTGGAATAGCAGAGTCGGTGCAGATTAAATTCAAGCGGTTATTAGGTAAGAATTTAATATAGCGGTAAAGCCTCTGCAATTTTATATGCACAGTGCAATTTTGAGTCTTAAATTTTCTGCATGTTGTTCGCATAGCCGGGTGGTATGAAAGAAACTCAATGCATAGCTAGAATGGGGAGTTATGAATTTTTTCCATTGCACTTTGTCAATGTAGAACAACAGAATATACATGTAGACTGACTTGCTAAGCAAAATTTCGAACAGGGATGAGAATAGAGGGTTCTCACGGAACCCATATTGGCTGAGGTATGAAGCAAATGAAATGTTTCTCCCTTGGAAAATGGATTTTTTTTAATGCAAATAGTTTCAATTGTTTTATACCTCCAAGTCAGACCCTCTATAAAAATGGTGATGACTTGACTAGAGTGAAGCTTTTGGAAAAGGAGCAAACTTTTGACGGAAATGTCGAAGAGTTTGTGATTGGATCGAAATGCACCAAACACAAACAACCAAGGTGCTGCTTAGACTGATACACATCCAGTCAACACCATCGCTTGATGAAGACCACATCATGGGACAAACGATTAACTGAACTATCATGTCGAAGAGTATTTCGAGTATTCGCTGAATGTAAAACAAATACAGCAATGTAACAACTTCCTTAAGCAATTTAAGACAAATTGAATTGCCACAGTTTTAAGTAAAATTTTTAACAAGACCTCGAAGAAAAGCAGCTTTATTGTTATGAATTTTACTCTTTTGTAATTATAGTAAGGTAGGTAGATAGTTCTGCGATAATGATTAAGAAGCTGGCATGGTGGAAATATGGTCTATAAATAATTAAGTTATCTTAACTTATCTTATCTTGTCTTATGTGGCACATCCCTGTTTGAGGCTAACCAACAGAGTGCGCTAGCCCCTCCCCAGGATCTATCTCCTTGTCAGGCTGAAAATGATACTGGACATCCATACTCCATTTTAAACTTCAAACTTTATTGAAGCCACAACAGATCAAAATGATGTCCTTTTACATGATAACTATAAAAACTTGAGACCACAATGCTACAACCTCCATCGTAAGTCTTGGAACACTTTTGCAGCTTTTTCTAGCTGAATTTGGTAATAACCTCCTCCCTCCCTATGCAGTGATGTTTCACTTGTGTAAAAGAGTGTTCCGTGAAAACAACATTGTTATGGGAAGGAGTGGGGGTTGCTAAAGACAACACTAGGGCAGAATTATTGACATTTTGTGAACTGAATAAAAAAGAAATTAAAGATTTTTCAAGGTGTCTCAAGGACTTAAGACGAGGATAGTATATTATGTATATACCATGTTGTGAAATTGCTAGTAGTTAAATTTCACCCTTTAATAAATCTACCTTGAGAAATGATGTAAGCCTTACATTGTAATAAGTACTGTAATCAGGCCGGTTGCCAGAATTGTGGCAATCGAGGCAGTTGCCTCGGTAAAACTTTTTCCTTGTGGTTAAAAACTTATAGAAAAATAAATTATTTTATAATATAACAAGTTTCTAGCAGTAAACCACGTGAGCCCACCAGTTTCTCCAGTGGGTCAGCATATACAGTCTCCAGCCTCGTAACTGATTTGAGACGTGGTCCAGATCAATAATGGGCACAGACCACCTGAAAGATCTTGCCCTTGCATACGTTCACGACATCACTCCATAGCTGTTGCAAATATTGCAAAAATGGGATGTCAGTGGTCATACGAGAATTGCTTTAGCTTACTCCTAATAAAAGTGAGGCCTTAAATGGAGACTAGCACACGTGAACTGGTGCACTTGAACGAGATTGATATTTATTCGCCACAAATGCTGAAATAACATTTCAGAGCTTCTAAAATTTCATTTCTGAATGAAATTGTTGAAATTTTAAAGAGAAGAACTGATAACAAACATAAATGCTTTTAAAGTTAGTTTGGATTTTGATTATGTTTGGGAAAAATACCACCAGGAAAATGCTAAAAATGGCATTTCTGAACGTCCAGATTTTGAAATTTTCTGGGGGAGCATGCCTCCCGAAAAGCTGGCGTCTTCAGCACTTCGCAATTGCCTCGGTTATCAGAAAAGTCTGGCTACGGCCCTGGTAATGTTAATTGAAGATAAGCTGTTATAATAATTAAACACAATGGAATTGTCTCATAGAAAGAAATCAGGCACCTCAGATAACAACTGCTGTTGAAACACAGGCAGAACTGAAGAGCTCTGTCTTGAAGCTGATTGATGATAATCTGAGTTTTGAGGGAATATTGAAAGAGGTGGGTAGTTTACAGTCAGCAGACTTGATACCTGCAATTTAGCAATTGTTACAGTTAATATTGTACTGAGGTTTTCCTTTGAAAATGCAGTAGAATGCATTTACTACTTTGGATTTTGCCTTCAGGTTTAATGCCACTGATGCCAACCTTGCATCATCACTGCTCGCTTAAGTAATGAATGCGTACATTTTACCAAATGAATAAGCTGTTATCAGTTTCCTTTTTTAAAAACATTGAAACACTAAGGTGGATTCCTTTGCAGTATACACGTATACTTGTTGCATTTTTAAAGTGCATCTAACCCCAAAATATTTTTTCGCTAAAATAACTCTTTGCACCTGTTCGAAAAGCATTGCGCCTCTTTTTATGAAATCTCCCTTAGTCTTGACTTTTTATAGGCTGTAAAAGTTACGATATCTAGCTGTCATCTGTTACACGACCGAGCTGGTGAGGGGCCATGGGTCTATTCTTGATTTGACATCACAAATTGATTTGCATCTCCTTGAGTCTTTGTAAACATGCATGCAAAGCAGTTTGTGACGTCAAATCAAGAGTAGGCCCATGCCCCTTCTGACTCGGTCGTGCGACATATGGTGCTTAGTTTTTCATAAGTTTTGAAGCCTGTAAAAAAGTCAAAAACTACAAATAATGGCGAAATGTTTTTAAAATAGGTGCAAAGTCTTATATTAGCATAAAAAAATTTGGGGGTTAGGTGCACTTTAACGCATATACCCTGTTGCAAATAAACATGTCGATAATTCCCAGAGAAACTACACGTGCGAAACCTACATTGTTTTTAGTGTGATTGAAACGTACAGCAACATGGCGCAAAGTAAGAAATTAGCCTCTGAAAATTATTTCTTGGGTGCTTAATTTGCCTTCAAATGCTGTTGGGAAGGTAGTAACTAATTTCAAATCAGAGACTAATGGTGGAAGTAGCAGTTCCGAGAATATGGCAGGCACAGGCAGAGGGGAAGATGAGATAATGGTATAAGGGAAAGATGATTATGTATTTTTTCTATTTTTGTAAGGGTAAATAATTCAACTGATAAGGTACTTCAGATTTACCAGTGGTACCAGCAAATTTATCAGTTTACGTTATCTGCAAATCCGTGATAATTAAAATTCAGAAGGTGGGAAATTTGACAGCCTGTTTATTTGCATCGCATTCAGAGTATGCATATGGTGTATTGATTTACGCATTCGTTGTTCAATAAATTTGCATTACAGCAGCACAGGAAAATGCAAACTTTTTGCAAGTATAACTTGAAAAGACATTTCCCTTCATTGTCAACAGCGTCAAAATAGCCAATGAAATACGAATGCACGCTGGAACGTGCCATTGATTAATCGCTTACCCAATACGCGTATAAACCTAAACGCAATCTAAACAAACAGGTTCTCACATTTTTTGCTATATGCGTATGCTGCAAATGAATCCACCCTTAAATTATGTGCCCCACATTCATTGGACATTCCCCAGAATGGGGGGGGGGGGGTAGCCTATAAAGTTTTTTAAGGGAAGGCTCTGCCGGGAGGTCCAAATCCTTACCCTCTAGTATACTAATTTTTACCAAAATGATAACCCTTTGGTATACCTAGAGCAAAATTTCATCCCTCTTTTTATACCTCAAGGATCAGCCAAAACAGTAGAATTTCCTATAATTGCCTCATGTTTTCCAGGCTTTCAGTCCTTCTGTTTCAGTAGGTTACTCAATTCAAAAGGTGCAGGCTTTTGTGTTTCGTGTTTTTGATTTCTGCCAAAATTTGGCCCCCTTTCATATACTTTGCTCTAGCTGCCATCTATAGGGAGTCCCTCCTGATATCCCACTTTAGGGAGTACCCCCCCCCCCCACCTCCGGGGACATTCAATGTAATAATGTTATGTAAATATATCATCAAGTAGATAAATTATTTCTGTAATTTTGCAGAGTGAGGATACATGCTGTGTACATGAACAATGTGACTTGCATCAAGAGAAACATGACTTGGAGTCACTTTCTGCTCTTACTGGTAAGTTGATTTTGAATCTATCAAAACCAATTAATATGTGTCTCTGTTAGCCTGCTTACACACTTCAATTCAGTTATTTGTAATTAATACCTCATCTATTGTTAGAAGCCACATTCTTTAACAAAATTTGTCATGTAATTAGCAATTATTCTACAAGCATGTGTTGGATGTGAAGTAAGGAAATGCCCTTTGAGGTGCTGGCCCCAACATCATTATACAAATTCTCCTTACTAGTCTCCATAAATTTGGTTGATTATCAATTGGGTGAACCTGTGCAAACATCAAGACAGTTCGTCATTGGGGATCATTTGCTAAGTTCTCATAACCTGTTTGTATTATAATATGCTGATATGATTAGGAGAAATTTGATGCTGATCACTATTGGGGCTAAAAGGGTTGATCACCTTGTGGCAGATATGATTTTTTAATCCCATTCCCAGCTCTGGTATAATCAGTGCTGAATTTTTTCCATGCTTTTGGTAAGTGCTGCAGAACTTCACATGGCATTCAGTTTTCTTATAAGTCATAGTTAATAAAAGTGGGATTACCGGTATCTGTTATAACCTGTGTGAGGTGGACCAGTGTAATGTTTAAGTTGTTGTTAACTGTTTTTAAATTAGATTTTTTTTAACCTTATATTGTCACTGAAAAGCCCCACCAGGGGAGTGTCAATAAAGTATTGTATTGTTGTTAATTGGAGCTTTGGGACAGGTGCCTTAAGGTTAGTGGAGGCAAATACAAAATATGCACATCAAGGGGTAACCATGGTAACCCTGTGAGTAATAACCACTAAGTGGCTTAATAGTTTACCCATACTTTGTGTTACCAAGCATTACTAGCAGACCAGGAGTGAAACACGAAATCTGCAGTGATCTCGGACAATACAAGCCATGAAAATTGATACTTTTGAAATTTCACCTGCACCTTGGCAACACCACAGAGGCCAACCTGCAGTGGTGGGTCACTGAGCTGCTAAGGAAGGAAGGAAGTGGGAAATTTAGACTTCTCTGGCCTACCCCCTCACCCCAACCTATCTCCAGAAACTAAGTATTTCAAGGTTTCCAGGTTCAATGTTGACCACTCTTGGGCAAATGTTGGCCATTAATGGACATTTCAAGGTCCACTATTGGCCACTATTGTCACTGGTATGTTCTTAGCTCTGTTTATTGCTCACCGTGTTTCCTTAAACTTCAGTGGGCAGTTGTGTTGACTTGCTGAAATGTCAGGCTGCCAGGGCATCATGCCCTTTGGACTTGCTGGCAGCAGAGAGCCTGGGTACAAGGCTTGTAACCCTTTGCAGTTCTACCTCAGATCAGCTACTGACAAAGAGCCAACAGGTAAATGAAATGTTCTGTTTAGTGTATCTGTTAGTCATTGATAAAGATATACCTATAACAGGGTTTGAAGTCCCAACAACCTAGTAAGCAGAAGAACTATAATATATTTAGAGTTATCCTGGATAGGGTTCTGTGGGATATTACAGGATGTTAGAGGATCCTGTAGGATCCTGTATAGGATTTCTAAGATGGTGTTTCGAAGTACAGGGTACGTCAACAACAAAGATTCTAAGAGAGAGAAACATTCATTTCGTGGTCATCCACATTGTTGATAATGCAAGCAATATATGTCACACTGGAAATATGGTGTGTTCTTCACAAAATATTTCATTTGTTCTTGTAATGGGGTCAATCATTTTTCTAATTTTAGGAGTCTGTGCTTTGCATAGGAAGGGTGATTAAGCAAATGCTGTCAGAGCAGTGTTTCAACAGAGTTTACTTCACAAAGCACTTGACCAGTAAGGTACAGAAATTACATTCATGGAATTCCAATAATGAATTTAATTTATTTCAACTTCGCTTTTTGGTTCGATGGATTGAGATGTTATCCATATACATGTATACATCCATCTGTCTGCACCTCCTTCTGTCAGCCAAGGGTGACTGAATGACCACCCATCCAACTAACTAAACAAACAATCAAGCAACTAACTAACCAAGCAGGCATGTAAACAACCAACCAAGCATCCAAACAAACAAACAAACAAACAAACAGCTACCTAGCTGTACAGCAAATATATATACGCCTTGACCCCACAGACTGGTGAAATACACAGTTTTATCTCTTTTCTCTCCTAAGTGCCCTTCTCCTTTCATATGCAAGAACTCTCTTCTTGGAATAGTTTTCACAAACAGTCTCAATCAGGCTACGCCACATCCTGCCTACAGTTGGCGGAAGACTGCCAACCTTTCAGAACATCCCCACATTAATTTGAGCGCGTTTTTGCATTTTTACAACAAACCAACCCACCAAATAACCAAGCAGGTACATAGTAAGCAGCCAACCAAACGAAGAAAAAAGAAATATCCAACAACCAACCAAACAAACAAACAGGCCATCACCAACAAACAACCTGAACCAACCAACGCACCAACCAACATTCACATGGTCATGGAAAGGACATGGAAAGTCATGGAATTTGAAATTTGCATTCCAGGCCTGGAAAAGGCATGGAAATTACAAAAATTTGTTTGGGACATGGAAAAGTCATGGAATTTCAGATTTTTCCTCAAATTGTTTTTAGCCAATGGTTGAAAGCTTATAAAAGAAATTTAGGAAACTTTGTGTCCAGCGTGAAAATGCTTATCCAGTGGGCCATTTCACTCCTTGTTTTCACTTGTCCTCTTGCCAATTTTGAGGTCATTGGATTGGATCAAAAGTCATGCAAGAATCATGGAAACCCTGCCAAGCAACCAACTACCGCGTGGCACTAAATTTTTGTGGGTTCTAATTTTTGCGGTTTTTTCGGGATCCGCAAAAAAAGTTCCCGCAAAATAAAAATTACCGCAAAATTTTTTTTCCGCAAAAATTTACTCCACTTTAGAAGTTGTATACAAAAACACTGGTTTGAAAGAGAAAATGCTATAGATAACTCGGTAGATAATACATGAAGTGGTACTCTAGTTATTGTCGATCAATGGTAATAGAAAGACATTGATTAGTGTTTTACATTCGCTTGCCTTTTTTTTCATCTTAGCTTTCTTTTGCATGTGTAAAGACGAAAATGTTATCATTTCTATTTGAATGCGACTTCCAGAAAATCACAAAAATTAATTCCCAGCAAGAAAAACCAGTCTTTTCCAATGGCAAAAATTAGTTCCCGCAATACACAAAAAATCGCCAATCTGCAAAATTAAACTCCCGCAAAAATTTAGTGCCACTTGGTAGTTGACAAAACTATCAAGCCAGCCAGCCAGCTAGCCAACTCAACCAACTAACCAAACTTGTAACCAAACAACCTTTATTGGCTTCAAAAGTGATGTCAAATGCTGCGAAGGCATAGGAATTAAGAGCAGGGACGGCGGAGCGTATTTTGAAGTGGGGGGGCTGAAAACGAGCGCCGGAGGCGCGAGTTGGTAGGGGGGTCTGGGGGCATCCTCCCCCATAAAATTTTGAAATCTAGAGTCTCGGAAATCGTATTTACAGCATTCTCCGCGAGATACTTCTTGAAATAATCAGCCTGGATAAAGCGTAAAATGAAAGGTACTTTTAGTGCTTACAGCAATATTTTGGACGCTATTTCTCAGCCTTCCGGTCTCCTACGCTAACCTGCGGTTTATTGACACAAGCTTCCCGTCTGTGGGAAGGAAGCACACGCTGAGAAAATGTTAAAAATACGTAAACGCGAAAAGTTTCCGACGAGGTTTGTATAAAGTTGTAGCTTTGTAAATTCTTATGACTTAATCAAGCAATAACAATTTAAACGCTAGTTTCATCTGGCAAATACTCTTATTCTTTGGGAGAATAACCTGAAGAGAATTCTTTCGTTTCCTTGTTCTCCTTTTTTTAATTATTTCTTTATACGTACCCTGATACTAAAACAAAATAAAATGTCATCCTCCTCAAAAGTGGAGGGGGGGGGGGTAAAGCCCCCCCAGCCCCCCCGGCTCCGCCGTCCCTGAAGAGTCATACTTTATCCATGATATTTTTCTTTCAGGGTCCTAGTTTGCCACTGGAAGTTGCTTGGATGCTTCATAAGGATTGTATAGTTTCCTTTGACACTTATTTGGCATGGTCAGTTCATGTTCAGTACACCCCTGGTAGAAATTCTGCCCAGGATCCTAACAGGATCTTGTAGGATCCTGTACAGGATTTCTACCAGGGACTATGAAAATGGCCATACTTCTGCTAGAAAAACAGAAAGGGCCCTATGGGCCCCTGTGCAACCCACTCACAGCGTGGCTAAATATGTTTTGTAGATGAAGAAAGTAAGAGTTTCAAGAGTATCATTTTTCAGGGCTGTGAACGTGATTTTGCTAGGCTGCTTGGAGCATCTTGACCAACTTTTTTTTCCTGATAAAGAAGTTCAATTTAAAAATGTTACCACCTGTGAATACCCATTGCCCTTGTACTCAGCAGTTGAACTGTTGTATTCGTTAGCAAGTTCTCACTGTTTGTAAAGTTGCATCTGTAATGTAGTTTATGATGTGATTGTGACAAGTTGCATGTAATTTTGCAATTTCTGAGAGGTGATATTTTGTGTGAGTTAAGTTAAATTTCAAAGTGGGGAATTGTGAAAAATTCTTCTATGACATCAAATTTGTATGAATTTGACATCTGTGTCAGCTAATGACAAATGAATTGTGGCACTGCTTTAATCATAATTTTGCTCACTGTATTTTGTATCCATTGGTGAAGTTGCCTGCAGCACAATGACACTGTTCAGCTGATGTCTAGTGGACTCACTGCTCTGAGTTCCTGCATCATCAGCAGGGAAAAGCAAGAGCATATTTTGTCAGGTTAGTTCAGTCTTTAAAACAGTACTTACATTGTCTCCTTCATTTACACAGAGTATATGTAAAGGTAAAGTCACACGAGCCAAAAAGGCCCACATGGCTGGTACTTATCCTGTTTTCTGTAGTATGAAGCAACTGAGAGTATTGCTACTCCCCCCGGGATGGGATATTAGTCCAGCACAGGGATACCCCTAGCAGTATGTCTGGTAAAGTTTCTTGTTTAAGGAAACAACACGATGGCAGGAACTTGGTGATGAACCACCAACCTTCAGATCTGAAGGCCAAAGCGCTAACCACTACACCACTGTACCCCCGTTGTAGAGTATATGAGCTGAAATTAATTCTGGATGCAGTGCCAAGTCACTCAAACAAAAAACTTTTGCACACTACTGGGGCAAACATTGACCTATCTTTTTCAGTTCTTTAAATAATGAGTAATGCAGGAGAGTATACAGTCAAAGTGTGAGTTGTATAATTTATTCAGTTTGTCATTAGTGTGGCGGAAATTTGATTCCAATACATAACATGAGTTGAAGCCATAATCTGCAAGCACACACAGATACTCTATTAAACCTCTGAGCTTGAGGGAGATGCATGTGGGCTACTTCAAAAGGAAGGGGAGGTGGAGTTGTTAAGTTCCACAATTCGCTTTCACTCAATTGTAAACAACTGTGTCGCGTTTTTGCACGCTCAAATGTGCGAAGAGATTCTCGTAGAGCACTACGCTTCTACGGCCGTCTATTTTATATTTATGTCAAAAACGTATAATTGTAGATCGTAAATCGTAGAGTGATGTTTTACTAGACAACGCACTGAAATGGGAAAAAAACGTATTTTTTGTAGATCTAGCAAAACATTACTCTACGATCTACGGTCTACAACTATACGTTTTTTCCCATTTCAGTTCTTTGTATTGTAAAACATTACTCTACGATCTACGATCTACAACTATGCGTTTTTGATATAAATATAAAATAGACGGCCGTAGAAGCGTAGTGTTCTACGGGAATCTCTACGCACATTTGAGTGTCCAAAAACGTAATGGAAGCCATCTCATCTGAAAGTTGTCAAAAATTTGTCCTCAAGTTGTGATCATCAAAAAAACTTTGTCAACTGTCGGTTGTATGGCTTGCAGAACTTTCAAATTAGTCACTATTTCCTCTGCTTTTGATCCACAATTTTGCTATACTTTTCTGTTGTAGTTCTTTTGGGAAGACTTGTTACATTTTCGTTCCTTGAGAACAACGCAAAGGAAGGACCTAACAACAGACTGGAGAAGGTAAATATAATGGCAGTGTTTGCAAGAAAGTATGATTTAAACTGCTCTGAATCTAAAGACTTATGATATTTATATGCAGATCTCACAGGAAATCTTGGATATCACTGTAGAAAAAAGCAATTTCCTGGCATGCAAGAAAACCAAAGATGCTCCTTCAAACAACGAAGAACCAGACAGGTTTGTTCTCAAAAGGAAGGAGTGCATTCTGCTTTTATTGTGCAAAAAAGGTTATTCTTATTTGGTATTAAGTTTGCTGATGCTGTACTACTGAGCGCTCTTATTGTGCTCAACTATATCAGGCTACCTTCGGTTAAGGTAGAATGCACTAAGAAGTCTTTTTTTTTTACCGCGGTGGTGTAATTTTTAATTGGAATATTTAGCTTACCATTGTTTGTAATTGTTGTTTTAATTATAGTTTTATCTTGTAATGTATTTTTCTCTTATCATCATCATCATCATCAGGGTCATCATTGTTCTAATTTCAAATTTAGACCTAGTAATCTAATATTGTCTTTTTCCTAATTGCGTATCCGTGTGTGTGTGTTTTTCATGTATGTTTTTAATTTAGGGCCTCTATTGATAACAGTTTTTACTATGTTGTAAATACTGAAAGAGCTACCCTGATTAAATGAAGGTATTGATTGTTATTGGACGTACTAAAATAAAATATGTGTACTGATTTGGATTGAGCTGCTGAGGAAGCTATGTCTCCAGTCCATCATGACAAGTTGGTACCATAGCATATACTGCTCGTATGCAAGTCCCAGAATGATGTAAGGTGAAGTTGTCAAACTAAGACTTCTTGTAAACCCACATATTGGCGTAATGCTGGTATTTTATTTGTAGCATTTGTGTGCTAGAGATTGTTAGAAGACTGACTGATATCCCTTGGACCACTGTAAGGAAATTCTTCTCAAGACAGCTGAATGTGTTTTTTACCAAACAAACAGATGCTGGTAAGCAAGTGCAAGCCAGGTTCAGTAAGCGTCATGCAGGGCTTTCACTTGTTTTTGAAGCAGGTGGAAAATAATAATAACAAAGTAGCTGCAGTTCTTTTTCTTTTGATGTCAATGCTTTTTTGGTGCAATAAATGTGGCCAAGGCTTCCCCGGCCCCAAGCCCTCAATGACAGCTCTGATTCTGCATCTTGTAGTTGGTATGTTGGTATGCTGGTGTCATTAGGTCTCACCTACCTTGACTGGAGTTGCCGCTGTGTACCAGACAACCTTTCTAAGAGAGCAAGTCAAGACACACCATTAATTAAATCTTTTGGATCAGGTGGCTAGCCTTATAAACTATTTGACCTGAGTCCCCTCTCTCGTCTGGGACACTGTTTGCAGCAGAAACTACCTTATGTCCCTCTGTGTCGTTGTAGTCGTTGTTGTTACTCATAGAAAGTTACTCAATGGATATTATTTTAAAGAGGTACATGCATTATTATGTTCATATTGCAGACACCCTAGGATTTCATCATGTCTTTTGGAACCAAAAGAAATTGAAGTTCTCAGCACTTAGTAAAGCAACAAGAACAGTGTTTGAGCAGGTAATTTTTTACATGAAAGTCTGCAAAAAATCTTTTGCTAGAAAATATGTCAGAACTGTTTTTTTCACTGAATCCCATAATAGTCGCCAAATGCACCATCTTGAAGTGATAATGTGCCCTTTAGTTTGGTCTACTCACGAGATCTTGTGGGACTATGGGACAGCAACTCCGTATAGTATGGCCGTTAAGGAGGCTCGCAACAGTTTTTGAGACCTTGGAGTGTCTCGTCATTAAGTGTCTGACTAGTTTTCGAGATATTTGACATTATTTAAAATGAGGGGTTGTCCATTACCATTGCTATGGTGACAGTTGTTGCTAGGAAACCAATGAAAAATAAACTTTGGTCATATGTTGAAAAGATGGTGTAGTATCAAGGAAATCGAAGTTTATCTTCTATGCGAAATTTTGATTTCAAAAGATACACTCCAAGGTCAAAAAAACTGTTGCGAGCCTCCTTAAGTATGGCTTCCTTGCCAATTGCATTCCCCCTCCTATTTGCACATTTCTGGGTATAGGGCAACCCTGTCCATCGTTGTGCAACCTAGTCTATCAAAACCAAAAAGTTTAACCCTCTCCTGTCAGAAATCCTTTATATCCCTGCAACTAGTCTTCAGAAAGCCTTCCCGAGAGCTTCCCACTCTGTCAATCCTCCTAGTTTATAGGTTTGTAAAGAAGGAGGAATATCTTAGGGCGTACGTGAAAATAGTTATATACTATTTTGATGTCTCAAACTTATGTCACACATTGTAGTTGGAGAGAGGTATTGTGGGGAAAGTTTTCTCGCATAAGGAGACCTTACAAGGATTTAGTTATCAGTTGCCATGTGCCAGTGTCTGACGTATTAACTGCCGGCGCATCTTGTACCTGATTGTGATTAATAAGTATTTGTGTGTTTATCTGCTAAACGAGAACAGCTGGTGATGTAGAAACCAATATGGCGTGTATTAATCTTCGAAAATAAAAGCGAAGTAAGCCATTAGATATTAGAAACCAATTGCTTGATCTTATTTGCTTTAAAACGTTTTAGTTTCTTTTAGTTTTTGATCCGCTGACTGTGATGGAGTTTCTGAAGAATGTGCTTTTCAAGGACCAGGCATGTGTTACTCTAGTAACTTGTGGCGTATTAGTGCATTACTATTTAACTAGTAATATATACTACGCTAGTTCCGCTACCTACATTTCTGTAAAGAAATGATAAACACACAGCTGCTGTGGTGTTCCGGCTGCAAGTAATTTTGGCTTAGCCAGTGGATACGTTAAGTTCTCTTGCCACTATAAATTGCTTTTTGTGTGTTTCTGTTAAGTTCTCTTTCCTTCTTGAGAGAGTCAATGTAAAAAATGAAGAAAATTATGTTGTCCAACATTGAACTCTCATTAGCCGGCGTTAATTTGGAGCTCAAGTCTTAAATTTCATCGAATTTTAACATTTAATTTGGTGACGTCTGCCGTATCCATGGACAGGATACCTTTGTCATAGGTATGTATTAGGTTTTAATCTGTTTTTCTGTTTATTTCCTAGGTTAATATAGAAGGCATTCTGTCATTTCTGTCGACCTTTGTAGTTCTTGTTAAGGAAGCGGCAGCTATGATTGAGGGTATTTAAACATTATTCATCAACTTTTTTATTCAGTCGTTTTGAAGCATAAATGTAAGACGTCAGTGAAAACTGACCATTGCGTTGTACAATTACTATCTGTTTTAATTTAGGACAAGGGAGGACCGATTTGCTGAAAAAAGTTTTTGATGAAGAAATCTAAAACTTAATGCAACATCGCAGTTTCATATTCTCAATACATTTATTCACAGAATAAAAAGTGCGAAAGATAGAAAAAAATACTTAACTTGTTTTTGTCGTCCTGCCTCACATTTTTTCTTAATAAACCTTTTTAGTGGTAGAAAAAACTAACATGATTCCTTATTAATTCTTAAGGATACGTGAAAGATTTATTGAACGAGTCTCTAAATACCAATGACAGCCGTTCTTTGAGTGTTGCATTCCTGGTTATCAGGCAAATCTCTCAAGAAGGCGGACATGTTTACCAGCCCTACATTACTTGGTTTCACGTAAGTCGTAGTTAACTACGTATTGCTTGTCTTTGACCTTGCTGTAGGTCAAGTCTTTCTATAACAAATTATAATTAGCTACAAAAAGCACAAGTGTTAGGCTCGGATAAAAATCCATGGGGCCTTTCGTTCAATGCTATGTAAAAATACTTGAAAATCTATTCTGTACTCCCGTGCACATAAGTATGGTATTCTCAGTATAGACAAAAGATCAATATCCTGAAAGGTAGCTGTTGCATTGAATAGTCGAAAGGGATTTACCTTTACAATAACAATATTTCCTCCTTGCAAAGAGATGATCTCGTTCTTTGTCACAACGTTGGGTTGTATCTAGATGATTTAATAATCGATGCTTCTATTTGCCTTGCCAGAGCATACTTACTCAGTTATTATTCCTTTGTACATTGCGATGCAAAGTTGATCATAAGGCCATGAAAAATTGTACATAATAAGTGATTAATGATATATTCTTATTACCATTTGAATTAAAACAGGATCAATGTTTAGCCCTCTGTAATCAACACAGAATCGTTTTTTGCAAGACTCTTTGTAGATCAGATTTAATCCTTCTTGAAACGTCTCATTAGCATAGACAGCCTGTAAAGTGGATATTGACACTCTCTTACAATATGAATTATTCTTGCATGAATACCTCTTCTAAACGATACTTGTTTAAATTAGTTCTACCTACATTTGAAGGGCCCGGGGGAAAAGGGCGTAAGTGATGATTTGAGGTTAAAATCGAAATTGCTCCTATTTAGCTGAACATTGGCACACAGGCTGGTTTTCCTGTGAGGAACGCTGTTGCGCACTTATTTCTTGACCTGAGATCTAAAATTTGAAGAATTATTGTATTACTTTTGCGTGAAAAGTTTTGTTGAACTGAACTCGCTCAAGTGATGCGTGAAAGACTTCTTTTGTTCTCTGCCTGAACGAAAACAAAGGAATTCAACCTAGAATCTGCGGTCCTGTTGTTTTCTTTGTGTCAGTTTTAAGCAAAAGTAATACGCTAATTATTCAAATTGAAGCTCTCAGGTCAAGAAATAACTGCACAACAATGTTCCTTACAGGAAAACCAGCCTGTGTGCCAACGTTCAGCTAAATAGCAGCAATTAAGATTTTCAACCTGCAATCATCACTTACGCCCTTTTTCCACCGGGCCCTTCATTTGTACTCGTTGGGGGACAGCAACGTCCATTTGTTTTTCTTATTAAGGTTGCATTACTGTTGTTGAAAGTTGACTTTTTACTGCCATAAGGACAACTGTTACTGCGGAAAAGAGGATTTGATTTCTCTTTTTGAAATAGTTTTTACGTGCAGTGACTAACAGTGTTCACTCTTTTGTACGGTGATCCATTTTTTTGTTAGCCAAAGTGCACTGTCTGGATGTACTATTTGGGTGCATAGATTTTGTTGAAATGAAAACAAACAAGCAAACAAAGAAACAGGCCAACAAGAAATATAGAGTAAAACGATGTCTCGAGGTTGCTTACATCATTTTGAAGCCAAGATACACGTTGCAATGCGCACAACAAAGTTGCGACATGTGTCCATGCCTGATTCTGCTCTTTCATTTTACTTCGAGATTGACAAGCGCAATGTTGGACGTAGTAATGTCTTGGGTGGACAATTAGTGAACTTTGCGCAGGTCACTTGAAATAGCTTAACACGAATGAATCGGATTGTAAATTTAGAGGTGGATATTTTAGTACATTCTTGTTTACTTGTTAAAAAAAAAAACGCTCGATCAAACCTTTTGTTTATCACCCAGCAAGGAAATCAGCCTGGAGTAATAAGTAATTATAACTAGTTAAATTTTTGCTTTTTTTCAAAGAATACCTTTGGAGATCAAGGAAGTGTGAAGTTAACCAACAAGAAAAGTGTCCAGTTTCTCATGAAGGTTCTTTCTGATCTTGTGCCATACGAACCTGCAGAATATTTGAAGGTATTAAAGTGTTAACTCTCCTTTGTATTCACGAGTAGTATACTGAAACAGCAGGAAATGCAGCACGAACTCCACGTGTTACATCACCACATTGTAGCCATGTAGTCTTGAAATAGAGTACTTTTGTTAGTAATTTGCGAAAACATGATCTGTAATTTCTAAAGGCATCTGGGAGAAAGGGCTTAATCACAGAGCCGGTTATTTATTGCCTCGAACAACGTCAAGAACAGCAACTGTGGTAACAACAATTACAGTAACAACAACAAAGTCATCGGCATTAACCCTTTAAGCTCCAAGAGTGACAAACATCTAATTTCTCCTTACAATATCACTAGTTGATCAAACATACAGGTCATGAGAATAAAGGAAATGAGCACCAGACATGAAATGTCTTGATGTTTAATCGTATTCTCTCTACTAGTAACATAAGAAATATATGGAGAACAGTAAGGAGAATAAGAAAATCGAAGATCCGTTACCGTAACCAGGATTCACGATTAAATATGAGCCTTTGGTGTACATTTTCACGTTTTCTTTCTGGTGTTAAATGACCTTCCGGTTTCGCCAATACAGCTCCACGAACATGTGCTGCAGGGAATTTTGTAGACAACGTTGCATTGGTCTTTCTTTTACATCAAAGGCTTTACAGAACCACTAACACGGTTGACATACCAGTCACTAATAAACCAGTTAAAACACTCCAACAAAAATTCCCGGCTTCTAAATTCCGTCAGGTAAAAGAAGACCAATGCAACGTTGTCTACAAAATTCCCTGCAGCACATGTTCGTGGAGCTATCTTGGCGAAACCGGAAGATCATTTAACACCAGAAAGAAAGAGCACACTAGAAACGTGAAAATGCACACCAAAGGCTCCAATGTGGCAAACCATGCCTGGTCCAAGAACCACCGGATTGATTTTGACAATGCGTTAATTATCGATAAAGCTAATTACTGCCACCTCAAGACCCTTGAGTCTTGGCACACTGCAAAAACTGTTTACGCTGATAATAACTCATGCCCGCTCCCCAGTCAGAATCGCATTCTTTTAAGCAAACATTAGCTTTCACACTTTTAGCGTTCTTACTTTACGTTCCTTCGCATTTATTTTTTCTCTACTTTTTAAATATTCATTTTACACAGTCACGTTATTCTATCCGTTGAAGAGAACAGAACGGTTGTCGAAAGCTTATAGTTTTTTAACAAATTTTTAACCAGAGAACGTTTTATTCTTATTTAGTAAGGAGAATGTGCATGTGGATATTAGGGCTGAAAGGGTTAACAACAAATACAAACTGAACAACGAATAAACATCAATTTCACAGTATATATGTTAGCAACAACTACAACAAGAACAGCTACGACAGGAACAACACCCACAAAACTGATTTGCCCTCAATTTCTTACGCCAGGTTCACATTCTCAAAGCTCCTCATGTGCCAAGCAAGTTCCGTGACCTTGTTACTGATTATGTGTCTCTAGCCAAAACAAGGCTAATGGACCTGAAGGTAATTACAACTTTAAAAAAGTTGTTTAAGTTGTATGCCTTATTCTCTGTACGCTCCTGCCTATGCAAAGAATGTGAAGAATGTATAGTCTCTGATAACTGCAATTGCGAAAACATTTGGTTAAGGTTAGGTTGTAGAGGACGACTTTATATATGATTCATAATCCATTTCGAACAAGAATTTAACTTGTTTTGTGACGAATAGAGCATTTTTGCGGTATTTCAAATTCTTCTGGTCAAGAGTATGATTTGGGCGTAAACAGTCGGTCGTCTATGCGTAGGTTTTGGGTCAGGTATTTCTGGTCCATTTACCGTGCAATTTTACTGTATCAAAAAAAAGCCGCACAAAAATCAGAGTATGTTTGATAAATTAAAGAAAAAGAACAGCATTTTTAATTTTAGAAAATTTAATTAATTCTTGAAAACTATAACTGTCTTCGTTATATGTTCAGTTAGAAATGTTACAATGATAAATGATGGTTGCTCGAATACATAACAATTTGAGAACAAGAAATGCTGCTTCCATTCAATTGTTAAAGCTTCCATTTTCTTAAGTTGACCACTGAGTGGTGATTTTATGTTTGCTGTTTTGAACAGGAGCCCGTGGAGCTTATGGCAATGTATGTGGACAGTTCAGGGTCTTCTGGAACAGAGGCAAAAAGCGAACAGACAAAGGTTTGCATTAACACTGCGGTAAAATCACCTTGGGTTTAAGTTACCGAAGTGGTTTCGTAACACGTAGTATAAATTCCTGAGATGATCTGTTGAATCGTTACAAGTCGCTACATGTTGGCGTGAAACAAAATACAGAAATGGAGAATTCAGGGGTGAGAGCCAGCGTCGTGTCTCAACTTGTATTTTTCCCCCTCCCCCCCAACTGAAATCAGTAAAAACGCTTTTGAACTTGGGAAATAAAACCTGGTTTAGCGAATTATCCTGATAATCCTGGGTTAGCGTAAAGCGCCTTTTTGAAAACCAAGCCCACTACTATAAACAGTATTACGAGGTGCAGAACTTGTTTATCTTCTCTTCTTTAAGCATTTATCCAGACCCTTGCGTTTGATAATCTCAGTAACTGGTCAACAATATAATGTCAGCCTTTCTATTACTAAGTAAAATTCTTCATAGGTTATAAAGCTAGTCGCAGCTATTGTGATTGCCGAGAGATTTTTACTTGGGTTGTTTTTATTAACAAGACCGAGAAAAATTGGTTTTCAGTTATTTTTAGTCCTCTGTCTTGACTGTATGTTTAGTTTGAGCAAATGATGAGTCGAATTATTCCTGATTCATATTTTGCTGTTGTTGTGTTGTGTTATAGCAACTCGAACAGGCCTCTGCAGATGTTGAAAAAGTTCTTGAATCTTATGAGAAGACAGGGAAAGTCCCTAGCACCGTTATGGAAGCAAGGTGAATGATTATTCTATTTCAACATTCAGGAACTGTTATCCTTCAGGAGTTTCCCTAATTTCCCCCTCTCAAGGACTCCCTTTAGCTAAGGTGGGAGTCCCCACAAAAAGGTTGAGCTGTATTAAAAGTTAGCAATCGGTCAAACTCCATGCAGAAGGGTAATGTTTTGCTGCTAAGAATCAATAATTGCAAACAAACATTCGTGGGGGAATCTGTTGAGATGCTTAGGGTTAAATCTCCTTTTTCAGCTTGTTGAGTGTCCCAGAGAACGTTTTCAACTCACCTCTTCCCTTTATGTGGACAAAATATGGGCCAGAACGTCATGGTAGCCCACATATAGGGCAAGAACGTCATGCTAGCCCACATATAAGGCACTAATGTGAAGGTAAGTGAGTACAAATGAAGGAAAGTGAGTTCAAATGAAGGAAAGTGAGTACAAATGAAGGAAAGTGTGTGTTAGTGGAGGTAGGTGCGTTAATCAGTTGTTGTATATATTCATATAGGATTGTAATGTTATTAGTGCCTTATTTGTGGGCTAGCATGACGTTCTTGCCAAAATATGCGTTAGAGCCCTCCAACTGGACGTCATTAGGGTCAGGAAAAACCATGGTCCTCTTAAATGCTGAATTTTCATTGTAGAAATGCATTTGGTTGGCTGGAAGGGTGATGGTTTCGCTTAACTTAAATTCAAGACCGTAAACTAATTAATTTCACGTGGCAAGTAATGTATAATCCTTTGTTTTCAGTATCTTTAGGAAACCTTATTTTATTGGGAGATTCCTGCCTGCATTGCTAACTCCAAGAAAGGTTTGTTCTCAATAAAACGTCTTTGTCAAAGATAATCGAAGTATAGCGTTAACATTTTACATGTAACAGGACTGCTTTAGAGGTTTAATTTATTGGGATCAAGAAAAAGGAATGAGCTAAGAAAAAACATAGTGAGGGGAGGAAAGGAAAGGGAAGTTTATCTTATTTGTGTTCAGTGTTCCCCTTCCTTCGATCCCCACAAGCTGAGTGCCTAGAAAAAAGAAAATAAAACGAGCTCCAGATAAGGGAAATCCGTCCTCTTTGCAATGCATACATGGCATAGTGTGGTACACTCTGGGAAAAATCACCTCAAGTAAAAGGACCTGAAGATTCGCTGAGAAAGGATCAAAATTAACGTATGACATAAAGGGGAAGGGCCTTTATTGCTACTGATGTATCCGCCCTGATTATTTAGGCCCCTGATGAACCCGATACAAGATCACAGCTGATTGATGTACTAAGCAAGTAAGTCTTTTGTCGATATGTTGTAAAATCAGTTATAGAGGGTGGTGGGTATACACTGTGTAACGCTAAAAAATGTTGCTGTAATCGTTGTAGAAAGTAAAACTTCATTCAACTCTGTAACTGTTGCAGCAACTCCTGTAAAACGATTTTAGCCCCGTGCAAGGTTTGTTTCAGTGTGCGATGTTGCTGTTGCGAGACAAGTTGCACGAAATACCGGAGAAAAATAACTTTCCAAAGGTAATAGCTTACGTGGCCAGTTTACAGCCCGAGAGCAAAATGTCACCGTTTTTAGTTTGTTTACAATTCTCGGTTAGGTTGACTACCTAATATAATTAAAAGATGCTTTTCTAAAGGAACCAACCTGAAGGCTGCAAGCGACCTTGGGAATTGCTCCTGGGTTGGTGTCATGAATTTTGATGGGGTTCTCGATCCCCACAAAAATATGCCATTAATTAAAAGTTTTCACAACCTTGGTGTTTCTTGCTGTGAGCGACAAACTCACTTTTTTGGCAGAGCTGGCAAAATTCCGAAGAACATGCTGTCCGCCTACCAATCAGCCTGTGAGAAGATCACTACAGAACAGATTGAAGGTAAATGACTTAATAATAATAATAATAATAATAATAATAATAATAATAATAATAATAATAATAATAATAATAACAATAACAATAATAATAATTGCGTATTTTATATACTTTGTAAATCAGTAGTTTTGATCATCAGGTCTTTGGTTATGCTGGTTGCCCTACGAAGTAGCCTCTTCCAGGCTCGCAGATAGTTGGGGCGGCACGAAAATGAGAAAGGAAACGTGAAAATTAGACGCGTGGGATCTGGAGAAAAGGTAGTCTTCCTCGCAGCCGTTTTTAGTGTCGTCACACGGGAGGAGCGTTGCGTGACGGTACTTAAAACGGCTGCAAGGGAGACTTGTCTCTGCCCAGCCCTCACGCGTTTTTTCGCGCTCGTTTTCTCAATTCACGCTTTCCCCACTATTCCGAAGCCTGGAACAGGCTACCTATGAAGTTGTTTTACACATATGCATTTGTACGTTTTAATATGGTGGAATAGTTTTATATTTTTTATTTTTAGTTGAGTTAAGGCCCGAAATTTTTGGACGTTTCTTTGGCACTAGAGATTTACAAGGTCTTTATTTCGTTTTTGCGCTATCTTTACCTCTATGCAAGACATTAAGCTCAATTTTTGCTGATTACATAGTATGTGCCAGTAAAATTAACTGCGGTAATTCTTCGCAATACCGCTCTACACAGCAAATCCTGCGGAATGACCAGTTTACCAAGGGACACGAAAATCGATTATGGCTCCTGGTCTGATAGAAGGTTAGATTATTTAGAGGAGGGTAGCTCTTATCAGGGTTCTGTTTTTGTCCGTTTTATCTTTGTTTTTTTTGTTTGTTTTTTTTTTAAAGTGAGTTCATCGGATGATGAAGGGGCCCTAAGCGGAATGGAGAAACTTGTCAGTTCTTTAGAAAAGTTAACCAGACTCATCGTGGAATCACTAAAATCCACAGATGTATCGAAAGAATCAGGTATTGTTTCTATTTAGTAAATAAACCCTTCCGGTGGCTAGTATATCGGAGGATAATGCCCAAGGCTGAAAGATAGCAAAGATTTTGAGGAGACTTTTTAGCCAAGGTTATCATCCTCCGACATACCAGCAAGCCAGGAAGGGGTTTATTTATTTTATAACTCTCCAATTAATTTTCACAGTAAACGCACTTTTGTCGTGCTAAAGAAGAAAAACTCCATTTATGATCATGGCATGATTGTGGATAATTTCGCCGTCACTGGCTTCTGCAAAACAGTTTTCTTTTTCTTCCATAAAAATTGAAAAGTTTGGCCCGAACTTTGACTTGTTTGATTGTTTAGTTGTGGTCGAAATAAAATCGGATGAGGCGGGCATTGCCTGATGCTGGCCGTTAATCAATGAGCGCGCTCAAAAATAAATCGGTGGGTAATAAGTTAAGTTGTTACCATCAGTGCCAATTAATAGTTTAGTAAATAAAACGATTTCCTAATTCTTTACACGTCCTTTCTGGTTTTGAGATATCGATTTCTTCTAGCTGGGTAAATTTTTTGCGATTGTCTTAGTAATTGAAAATCACTGCATTTCACGACGTACATAACAACCCAAGTGATTTATTTTACTTGGACTTGAAGTGATAGAGGTTGCAATGTAAATTGGTTATTGCCAAAGTGTGGCATTAGTAAAGGTCATATGGTTGGTCCTAAAGTGGAGGAAATTTTTGCGGAAAATATTAAAGAAACTTGCAAAAATCGAAAGAATTTAAATCCACAAAAAACTGCCACCTCTTTTGGACAGAAGTAACACTCTTAGGCCTCAGTTAAACGGATTCATTACCATCCAACATTTATCATCATTTTCCTTCGCACCAAGTGGTGCATAGGGCAGAAACAAGATCCCTCCATTTGTTGCGGTCTTTTGCGAGCTTCGCAGCTTCCCCCAGCGCAGATTCAGCAATTTCAATTCAGACTCCACTGTTCTTCTCAAGGTGGACTTGGGGCGGCCCCGTTTTCGTTTGCCCTCAGAGGTCTACTGCAGGGCGACCCTGGCGATACCACTAGCGTCGCTTCGAAGGATATGACCAATCGACTGCCAAGGACCCCTACACCATCCAACCTTGCTCAGTACAGAATTTGTTGTGAGATTCTGAACGATGTGGCCAAACGAATTCTACATCTGGGTACAACATTGCCCAGCATTGTTGGTTTAGACTTGCTGAACTTGCATGATTCACGGGTAACACTGTTCAATATCACTCAGTAGGGTGGTCAAACGTGTTCAACATGTTGAGTTCAGTAATCTTGAACGGCACTTCTTACACGGAACTATTAAATATAATGATGACTTGATACTCTCGAAGACCTTGGTTACCTTTCGTTTTCTTTCATTCACGTCTGCGAATTTTGCCTCTCTTTTTTTCAGGAAGGATCTCGTCCCAACTGTCAATCATCTCTGCAACCATCCAATCAATAACAAAGACATCAAGTGAAATGCTGGCAGCCAATCAGCTTGTAGAGTTGGACGTCACCAGCCTGGATAAAACCAGCCCTGAACCGGTTTGTTAATCTTTACGATGTAAACTTGGATTAGTCTCACAGACGTTAATGATTAAAAAAAATCAAGTACATGACTATACTAGGAGGACAGATTCCTAAGCAATGTGACCGAAAAGACGAATTGCGTTCCGTGCAAAAGTACTTTTTCTTTTGTCATACTTTGTAAACCTTCCATCTATTGGATATTTTCTACAGTTAAACTATAAGACGCTATGTGTGCTATGAGTAAACGGCAAATGCAATCTGGAATTTTTGAATTCTGGATTGATAGCTAGCTATAGCTTCTTAAATCCACCTAGTCACTTATGTTTCCCCGTAATACTGCCGTTGTTTCTAAAATGAATTTTTAATGATGTTATAGTATATAGTATACATTAAAAGACAACTACAACAACTACGCTTTATTGATTTTCACTTTATCGTCAACTTGAAGATCTCACAAACATAAAAAGGGGGAAATAAAACAACTGACTGTAAGATAACATTCTTACTGATCACTCTCAGATTTATGGCAATTTAAAATGTCGGATTAAAAATAGTTTGAAGATAGTTTGGTAATATTTTTCATCGCACATAATAATAATTAGAAACGTTTCTTTTTTTCTTAAGATTATGGATACTTTATTAGAAGCGTTTAGTCATACATGCTCAGAAGTGAGCAAATGTACTGATTCATTGGATTATGGGAAGAGGTAAGTCGTGTCTAGTCCCTTTTACACTTAATCTAAACTAACCCACCGAATAGATCACTTCACTGAAATAATTATCAACTCGAACTGAAGGACAAAACCATAAATGAGTTAATTTGAACATGTCACACCTTTGCTTTTAAATCTTCACTGGCTTCCTGTTGAACAAAGAATTATTTTCAAGATCGCTCTGGTTGCATTCAAAGCTCTTCATGACGCTGCTCCCAGTTACACCATGGAACTTCTAAGGCCTTACAAGCCTAGCACGCAGGACACTAAGATCGTCAAGTCATAATCGAATTGGTGTACCCAGATTTAATCTTAAAACGTATGGCGGTCGTACCTTTACAGTTGCCGCTCCGACCATATGGCACAGCTTTCCTTTAGAATTAGGAACATGCGTATCTCTTTCGAATTTTAAGTCTAAACTTAAGACTTGGCTGTTTAAAGAGGCTTTTGGTTAGGACTGCTGATTTGTTTATCGTTATGATCAATTTTAGTTTATTTCTATTTATTTATTTAATGTTTTTAACATTATTTGTAGATTTAACGTAATATCAATTTTGCAAAGCGCCACTGTACCCTTGTGAAATGGCGCTATAGAAATTTATTATTATTATTATTATTATTATTATTATTATTATTATTAACGAATTTCAGTTTCAACGCTAGCCCAGAATAGTTCAGTTTCGAGTTCAGAAACACCGCTGAATAAAAAGACAGAAGACGCATTAATACAGGGTTGGTCTCAATCTGAAGTACAATGTGCAAAAATACCAGCAGGAAAATGCTAAATTCTAAAATAAAACAATACACAGAGTTGTGAGTAGTTCATCTTCTTACTGGTATCTGTGAATATTTTGCTTCAGATTGAGACTAACCCTGTAGAAACGCGTCATTTGTCTTTTTATCCAGCGGTCTTGGTGAACTCGAAACTGGGCTATAAGGAGTGAACCAAGCCTTGTAATTGCTGTGTTTCAATGCTTTTGATTGGAATAGGAGGAATAAATATCACGTGCTTGATCTGGCCATAAGGTGTTGAAGTCATTTGTAAGTCATTGACAATTATTCATTTCATTTGACTGAACAGGTATTACTGGGTTGCTGATTTCGTAGCAATGGTTGTATCTGTAACACTTCATAAAAGCCTTTATTGTCATTTGTGGATTAAAACCTGTTGTGAGGTAGGCTATTATTCGCAAAACACACACACACAAACAAACCAAAAAAAAAAAAAAAACTTTGTAAGGAAAACCCTCTGTCGACCGTTCCTCTTACTTTAGATAAGTTCCTCGTCAAGTACACTCAAGAGCTTGTATGTACAACAGTCTTTTATAATAATACGATTGTTTTACATGTTGGAAAGCCACGAAGATTACCTAGCAGGATTTTAAATAGCCACAAAAATCACTTCAACTGAAAATTTTCAGCCTAGCGGATACCAAACAGCGCTTCCTTGAGAAAAGTATTGAAGGATAACAAATATAATAGAATCCACTTTCTTGAAAAAATACTTGGAGGTTGAAGATCACAGTTTTTCTCAAGCCTCGCTCGTGTTAAATTGTCGCTTCTCGTAATGTCCGCGAAAGAAGTTATCGGAGCGTACTTTCTCGCCACATGGAGAGTACTGTGTACATACCAGGAGTCAAAGTAGAGAACAAGAGAGACATTCGACTGAACACGTTATCAGAAATTCAAGCATGCCACCATGTCTTCTTTGTTCTATGAACTTACTTGCTACCTGACAAAGTATTTGGTAACTTTGTGTCAAATTTTTATCTTATTTTTTTAAAGTTTCTGATGTCTTATAATTCTACTAGGCAATAACAGATTAACGTCTTTCAGAAAGGTCTAAAAAGATGTCCAGTCCAAAATTGTCAAATTATTCCGCAACTTTGTTAAGTGGCCAGGGTCAGACATGTCGCAGTGTCTATGACATTTTTTGACGAATTTTCGAACACGTTTCAAAGATTTCCAACGATTATTCACGGGAGATAAGTTGTTGCAATTTAACGAAACATTTTTTCTTCAATACACTGTGTTGTTTGTCTACAGGGTGTATCTTTGAAGAAGGAAGAAACCCTTGGCTTAGCTGTGTTTCTGTGTCATTTGTGTACAAACCAATCGAATATGCTTCCGATACTTTTAAAGGGAATTGTTCATCCTGTGGAAAAGAACTTGCAAGACGATTTCACGGTAATTAAACATGACAGAGTAGATAGATATACTTCACTACACGCGGTGTACCATGTGAGGCAATTAATTGTAAAACTTATAAAGTTAAATAGGTATGAAAAATGGTGCAAATCGTTTATCAGTGACTCACTATTTGTTTTGTTCCATAGTTTTGTTCCTTTGTCGATGTACTCTGTGAATTTATCCCGCTGTGTACAAGCCGATGGATGGAGTTTTTTCTAAGGTATTACAAGATGAGAAGTTCAGTCGTTTTTCAAAGTTATTCTGACCGTAATGTCAGCGTTTTTGGTCGAATAGGCGACATTCATAATTGTTGTTGTTATCTTTGTAGGTTTTCGTGTTCTTACGTGGAACATGCGCTGGAAGTGTTTGGCATGAATGTCACAGAACTAAAGGCCAGCGTTGGACGTATGTTCGCATTTTGTTTTCAGTGCTTGTGTTAAATAATTTTCAATTATCTTGGAGATATAATTAGTCCTTCGCAGTTCCATTTTGTCCAAAGAAAATCACCAACTAGGTTTCTGTGGCTGAATGGGCGATTACACTGAACTATGCGATGCTTACGATGCTTACGTTGATCTTTGCGATGCTTACGTTCGTAATGATGCAGAACTTTGAGATGCCTGTAGTTTAAATACCAGCATCGCAAAGGTCATGGATTCTACCCGGGATCAAGCCTGAATTATTGGCCCTTTTTGTAATGGCTTAAGTCGCTGCACAATTGCGAGGTTGGTCTTCGTTTTTTAGAACAATATTTGATCTGAAGTTAACATTTTGCGCACTTATCCTTGGATCTCTATTACAATTTTTTCCAGGACACATTACTTACGTGTCTCCAGTGATGCTAAAAAAGGTGAGCCAAACCAAGTTTTCGTAAAATTGTACAAAACCTTTCGACGTCTGGCAACTCACGTTGCTGTTTGTGTTTCCTAGATGTTCTATCTTTTCCACCGCCTAAATATTTGTGAAGAGGCATGTTTCTACAAGCCAGCACTACCGGCAGGTAAAGTCGCTATTGTAACAATACTTGTCAGGACACCAGTGTGCGCTTGAAACTACTTTAAACAAAAGGAATCCACGTCAGACATTGAATCTCAAGATAAAATATGAATAGTTTTCGATTCGTTACTGAATTTGTCAAGTACGCAACATTTAGAATATTGCAGTGGTAGTTGAAAGTGTGAAGTGTAGCGTTGACTTCTTTGAAGTATATTTCGCGTGTTTTTTCGTGGACAGTGACCATCCAATCAGACTGTGGAGTAGCTGCAAGGAAGCCAACCCAAGCTCACGTAGTTCACGTGAACTTGAATTGGTTTCGTAGCAACTATCCTCAAAATTCTGATTGGATAGCTGATTGCAAAGAAAGCGTGCAAATTGATTCAATGTGATCACACATTCGCGCTTCATGTTTATCACGTAAGGGTGGATTTATTTGCAAAATACGTGGACAGCTGTCGTTTTTGCACATGCGAATTTGTTTGTTGCTGTACGCGTGTGCTGCAATAAATCCACCCACATAGTTATTGCTAGGAAAAGTTGTAATTCGCTTTTCTACAATTAAAATCAAAATAACCTCCATCGTGTGTTTGTTATTGGCTTACCCTCACTGGATCAAAATCATCTAAATGTTTTTTTTTTAGACGTGGTTTGTGTGGTAAGCAAGTTGGCCTCTTTGCAGCAATTTCAGCAGTTGAAGGGAAAACGAGAAAAGGTATCCATGTTTGTAGGCTGCATTACGTCATCCAGATCTGCTCTTACTTAAAGGGAAATTACCTTTAATAGCGACCCCGGAAGTAGCGATAATAGCGGCCTTTAGTCAGACTTCAAAGGTCAAAAACTGATTTCTTCGAAACCTTTAATAATAATATTTTCAGTAAGAATTTGAGGTAATTGTTTCCCCCATTCAGTTTGTCACTGTTTTACTAAAATAAATCGGTGGATAAACGATTACGTTTTTGCTACCTTAAGCCCCCACAGAACGTATCCGGATAGAAAAAGGTTTCTAAAATTCCCTCGTTATTTTCAGAACTTTACGCAGTGTAAAATCTTATCATTTGCCAGCAACAGTCGTAAAACCCGCTATCTCCGATAATTTTTTTCCGCAGCTGACCTTTTCTAATTGGTGTCGACTGGAGCTGGGAGTGTCAGCCACCAATGATTTTTTGCCAGACACTGATAGGTTTGTTTTCAAAGTAATAATCCGTTAAAATAACGCTTTCTCACTGGAATTCCCCTGGAAACTGCACCTACCTTGTCAAAACTCTAGTCCACTTTTTCTTCATTTTGATATATTTTTTTTTGGAACATTGTCCATTTCCTGAGTTCGAGGTCGAGTTTCGAGTACGTTTGAGTTCGATTCCAAACAAATGAAAAGAAATATAAGACATTCAGTATCATGTTAACGTTTGTAGGGTCAGATCGAATGATTTTAGTATTTGAGTCAGTATAAGCAATAAAACTCAACTGTATAAATTAAATTGATTTAATTCGAACACTCACAGAGTTTACAATGCCGTCGATAAACTTTGCTATATTTTTTTCCGTTTTTCAGAAGAATGTATCATCAGTACACAGTGTTGGACCATTACCTTCCCCTGGGTTCCCTTGACGGTGGCTGTGATAGCTGCGCACGGAAAGCATGTTCTGTTATTTTTCATGCTCTACTGGACTCCGCAAACAGGTGGAAAAAAAAACATCTCTGAAAACGACTGTCATCTGTGTGAGATAACTCCTTGAGGACCAAGAACTAGGATTTAATTTTCATAAGCAGTTCATTACATGTGTATCATCACGTTTTTTTTTTCAATGCGTTTCCGTCGTAAAAAAATTAAGTGCGTATTTAAATTGTTTTCCTGTCTGTCTACACTAAAAAAACTCATCGCAATCATTGTCTGGAATGGAAGTCAGAGTTTTCCAACGAGGGGATAAATTAATTTAATAATAATAATAATAATAATAATAATAATAATAATAATATTTTAGCAGGGAGCCCACTTCACCAATAGGTGCTCTTCAGTGGGGCCCTGCACATACTAGCGACTTTAAGCAACGACGACGGCAACGCAAAGGAAAACGTCATTCAAATTGTGGTTTTCGGTTCTTTTATTCTTCTTCGCGATTATTCCAACTGGTTTAACTTGTCTAATGTGGCCGAACTGTCCGGGAACTGAATTCGTAGGGACGGCGCTCAAGTTCAGGAAGAGAAAGAAAAATTCACCGTCGTGTGTTCCCGTTCTCCGAAAAACCTTAAAACTGGTCATTTCACGTTGTTGTTTTGCAGAGGACAGCAAAAAAATGTACCAGAATGTCTAACGCACGTACAGAGTCATTGTTTTGCTCATTAAAGCCTATTGTTTTTTGACGTTCTCGTTGCCGTCGCCGTCGTGGTTGCTTAAACTCCCTACTCTTTTGATGAAAACGCATTAGTGTAAAGGGAGGAAATCACCTAAAATGGATAGCATGTCACAATGTGTTGTTTAGCGAATTTAACGATTAGAAGCGAAATAATGTGTCGAGTAATTTCTAAAACCACCCAAAAATGTTCGAAATGTTGTCTTCTTAGACAAAAGACTTTGCTCATGTTGTCTTCCTTCACCCAGGTGGTGTGAAGAACCATTAGGGAATCCTAACACAGATGTTTTGTGTAGTCCTGCGATGGGGCCGAGTGCAACTTAAAGGGGCATAGTCACGCTATTTTAGTTCACTTTAAAAATCAGAAATATGTCCTCACATCAATGAACGCCCACAAATAATGGTCTAGTTTTGTTACCAAAGACTATATTACTTCACGGGAACTATTTTCTGTCGTCTGTTGCTACGGATGGCACAGATGGAAATGCATTGCAATTTAAAAAAAATTAGGCTACACTTTTCAAATTCTTTCAGCGTGTTGACATCAAATTGATATTAAAAGGTCATGGTTTGTTTTCTCTTAATGAAATTACGTTAATATGTTCCTTTAAATGTTCAACACAATTGGGGCATGGATAAAGATAGCTAGCGATAATTTTAGCACAGTTTTGACCAGAAATCTTCGAAATCCTCGTGACTATGCCCCTTTAACCTAAACTAAAAATCTGGGATTTATCAACTGACTTGATAAGGTAAACTGGCCACCGTAAAGCCCTTTACGGTGGCCAATTTACCTTATAAACTCAGTTGGTAAATCCAAAATGTTGTGTTCACGTCCCCACCAATGCAGCACCACAGTTTCTTTAGAAACTAACCCCCTTGTTTGTTTGTTGACCTAAACTAAATCTTCAGAGAAAAGACATAAATTACCTCGTCGTTGAGTACGGTATTTTTAAATTCACGTGAAAACTTTTTATCAGAGTTTCACTGGTCACTTCTTCCTTTGTTCAGGTCTCCCCAAGAACAACACAATCTTGACGTCAGTCGAAATGACATGATAAACTTGATACAGGTTAGAGCACAACTGTTATTGATTTCGACTGTTATCTTGGTATGCCTGTCTATTCCCAATAAATATGGCAAAATCATATTACCTAGCTACCAATCAGAGCGCGAGAAATATCATTGTGTTAAATATTACTGAAATATCTTTACTGAATATTGAATTATCTTTACTGTTAGGAACTCCTTCCTTTGCTGTCTCAAAAGACAAAAGACGCAGCTTCCGATGAATCAAGAGAGGCTCCGTGGCTCTTAGAACAGTTAGATTCCAGATTAAGAGAGGTAAGGGATCAATCTGTATCTACTTATTCTTGTATAAAAAAATCGCTTAGGGTAAAGTTGTTTAATGCAGCTGGGTGATTTTACAGTGCTACTCCGCTGTGCCTTTGCCACCTGCACAAAGTTTTTGATTAGCTTTTGACATCAACTTTTTAAACCCATTAACACACGGAAAAAATCGGCTAGGCAAGGATGAATTTCGGCAAGGGTAACTCAACTTTATGGAGAGGTAAGGATAGGTTTACACGGGTAACCTTTCATGAGTACCGGTTTTGTATTAGGCAAGGATGTTTTGTCAGTTCCAGGCAAGGATAGAAATAGTGAAAGTGAGTATGTGCAATTATTTAACACAACATGGTGTCCACAGTGTCACAAGTTTTGTTACCTTTTTCCAACAGTTTTGGCGAAAAGGAAGAAAGTGATCGTAGGCAAAAAGTAACGCACTAGGGGAAGTTACGGCTCTTTCAATCAAAGGAAAAGAAGTTATTGGTGATACTGATGTCTGTAAAGACATAAATATTAAAACCTCCACCATTCAAAATACTAGATAGTTTCTTCCGCCCACAAATCGAGTTATTTGTTCACTTTCTCTGTTTCTTTCTCAGAAACAAGTATGAGCGTTTACACACTCCACCAAAATAGCAAGTTGGCACTTTTCACCCTTGCCTCGTAGATTTTTTTGAAAAAGGGACAACGTCCGGACGTGGTCCCAAAACCAAAAAATACATCGGCAAGGCAAGGCAGGCTCACACCGTTTACACGACACAAATGATCCGTGCCTTGCTTGAAATGAAATTACCCTTGCCCATATTCATCCTTGCCTAGCCGTGTTTTTCCCCTGCAGTTTAAATGGGTCTTTTTTTGGCTGCTATTTTATCTGGCCAATAAAATCCAAGAACTATAAAAAAAAGCAACCACTAGCGTGAGCGTGAGCGTGACGCGTTACAACTTCGCCTTTTACAATTCTTTCGTTTTAACTGGACTGTTAACGCTGAAGCCACGCAAAAATTATCAAAAACGTATCAACAACTTTGTGTGAGTGGCAGCAGTACCAGCGCAACACTGTAAACGTGGCGAGAAAAAAATCTAAAATAAATGTAACACTGAGTCTCTTAATCCCGGCTAAAATCAGACATTTTCGTCCAACATGGTGTTTGTTACACTTGTCACGCAAACCGTTCGGTGGCTGAACGGGCAAAGAATGTTTCACCAAACATCGGACAAAATGAGCCCACATAACTTTTTTTGCGTAATAGGCTTTGGTCAGAACTTTATGTGTGGCGAACCTTATGCAAATGAACAAAAGCTGTTGTTTTTGCTAATTTGCATTATAGGTTCGGGACACGTAAAGTTTGACCTAGGTCTCTAGTGCTGAAAATTACGACATGACTGGTTTCTGATTGGTTGCTTTTCGCCGCTTGCACAACCCTTGTTGGCAGAGGTGGATAAACGATCAAACAATTGTTCGTAAGGCTTTAGTGTTGGGTGAAAATGTTTGATGGTGGACGAAAATGTTTGATCGTTTAGTCGGGACTTTTTGTGTGGTTTGGTATTCTCACTCTAAAATTCTGTGTCGTATATTAATAATGTCTCTGATGAGCATTTTAAAGATATATTCTAATTCAAAAATAGCAAGCTTTTTGTTTCCTGAACTTTGTACTTATTTCAAGGAAATTGGTACTTTAGGCTCCAAACAGTGAGAGAAAAACAGTATTTTCCTTTGTTTGTAAAATTTTTTTGTTTGTTTGTTTTGTTGCGTATTTTGAGTGGGCCTTAATATATGCCGGGATACGAATTTTTGGAATGCAAAAACAACATCGTTAAAATTGAATTTTCCTAAATCAACAGTTGTCGTTAGGTTTGCTATGTAATACACTAACCGCTTGCACCGCGTGTACGTAGCCATCCCCATTCCAACCTTTTGTAATTCTATCAACAGATTCAATCAAAACTTGAAAAGAGTAATTCCAAAACATCAAGGAATTATGAGCTGCTGCGAGCGTCAGAGATCACTTCTTTTATGAAGTAAGTAATGGTTCAGTGCAACTTGTTCTGTCTGTTTTCTGACCTGGCTACCAATGGTTCTCCTGTAAACCAGACTTCCTTCTTAATTGTTTTTTGTGTCTATTACAGAGTGGTAATGCGGCTCCCTTCGTTTCTTCTCTTTACTGATCTGTTGGATCCAGTTCCTGATGTTTATTCAGTCAAACGTGTTGTAACTTTTATCAACTCAAACCTGGTGAGTTCATCAGATATCAGGGGTACTCACATAAAATGCTGTTTGCGTTTTAACAAAAAAAAGACGCGACCTAAATAAGAACATGTTGCCATGCTGAGCCCTGTTAAACGTTACATCATTTCGAATAACATGCACAAAATTTGCCGGATGGCAATGTTTGATCGGGTGGCTTATACGTCATCTAATGTTGATCCATCCAACAAAATTATTGGGCAAAATCTTTGTTCGAAAGCAAAAAAATTCATCCAACAGAAAACATTGTTCCAACATCATCTAATATGGATTTCAAGTCCAGCAAAGGGACCAGCAACCTTTGGCAAACAATGCTGGATCGTATATCTGTTTAAAATACTGTTCAAATCCAAGTCGTGTCTCAGGCCGTGGTTCGACTTTACTGTTTTCTCAGGTGTGAAGAGCAACGTTGCATTCAACAATGCACCTGCTAGCAGACCCTTTCTTAAACTCTGCGAGAGAAAAGAAAGACTCTTCAGAAATCGAGTCAAGCCGCAGCCCCAACTAATAGTCTAGTCAATCCGGTTTTCTATTGTCAAACCAGTTTTTTCCCCTGCATACATTAATTTTGTCGATAAAGGTCAAAACTGAACCCGCTGTACCAAAGCAAAATGACGTCTAAGTGTGCGAGTTTGAATACTGAGTTCGAATCTGTTTCGAGTGATGCGTAAGTTTGATAGAATAGAACAGTGAAGTCATCGGTAGTCAACAATGATAAAATATTTTTTCACTGGGCCGGACACCTTCGTATCTTTACCAACAGGCCACGGTAAACGCGATTCGGCCTGGGCTCGAAACTGTGTTGAATCTGCTATGCGTGTAGGGCGCGTTTTCTGTAAGATACGACTTATTTTGTCTCGCATAAGTGACTTACTATTTCTATACAATGCGCCAATTGACGACGTTGTGGAGTCTTGCCTAATTTTTTAAAAATTAAAACCTTTTTTCTTGTCTCCTATTTAGAGGCCTTACATGAGTGATGGATGTCGCCTCCCGTTCGACGTCACTCTTCACATTTTGAAGGTATACCGGTAACTTTTTTTACTGTTTACACGACTGTGCTATACAAACGAACGCTGAACGGTTTGTTTTTGTTTCAGTGGGAACTCGTTATGTACCCTGAAAAATCCAGTATATAAATCTGCTTTTTTGTAGAAAGCTACTCTTGTTGCCTTTCCGAGGACCTAACTTTATGACGTTATCACAGGATGTTCCATGACGTGGCAGCATACATTGTCAACTGTGAAGTCTCCATTTCATGAGTTCGAGTTGGAGTTGATAAAATAGCAGTGTTTGGGTGAAAAAATAATTTTAGCCAATTTGGCGTTTAGAATTATGTAAGGATTTTCAGTAGTGGAGCTAAGCGCGGTGATGTTGCTGGTACGCTGGACTGTCGTTTAGAGAGACGGGGATTTTAAGCAATTATAAACTCCATTCGCATGCCGCATGCCATTCACATGCATGCTTGTGGTCCCCAGGCAATAGCTACCACATGTTTACGGTGGAGCCGGCACTTTTGCACTCGCCTCGTCAGTAGAGGGCAGATGATACGCTGAACTTTGTTTGGCTCTCTACCTGGGGCTATTTCATGCTGATGAGTCCTAACAAGGACGAAACAGCTGTCCATGGCTGCCACTGCCCGGGTGATATGGTGTTGCGAATGTGTAAGGTACTGCCCATACTGCGGGGTTGTGTAGCGTGTGCCTCTTGCAGTTGTAAGGCCTGGTCTGTGCTGTGCACGGTGTTGAGACAAGAAACTTTACACGACATTGTCTCTTTCCACCGAGGTACCGGCGACATCTGCTATTGGTATCCCTTTGACACACAGGGGCAGTAGTGATACTCCTACTTGCTTCATTGCACGCAAACCTGGTCCGCCTGTGACACACGTGCTACTTCATCTTGACTATCTTAGGTGTTTAGGCTATTAAGGCACAATTTAAAACGGATAGTTCTCATATTGTGTTAGAGACATTACTTACTTTAATATGTGCGCCTATGTGACACCTTCGCAGTGATGCTACCAGGCTTTTGCGAAGTATAATATACAGATTTAGCCAAGCCTAAAAGCGGAGCTCCCCTTTTGTTTTTGTTTTTGTTTTTGTTTTTTTTTTGTTTTTCGTTTTTGTTTTTTTGCTGGCACTTATTTATTTGTGAAAATACTCTCATTCAAGTCGTTAAATTAAAAACAAAAAAGAGATAAAAGAAAAAAAAGCATGTCCCCGTTGAGTATCGAACTCAACTCGGCAGCGTCGTAAGCCGGCGTTTAGTCCACTAGGCCAGGAGCGTTGATGTTGTCCTTAGATGTTAATTTTACTACTCATTTCTTTTTTCGTGACAAGCTGCCTATCAATATGAAAATGCTGGTGTTTTTCCTGGCAAAATCTGTTCGGACCGCCGCAAAAACCATGGTTGTGGACAGAAAAAACCAAAAAGCACTAGCTCTGCTATATTTGGCGTCGAAACCGCTGCGAAATGCTGCGAACTCATGCGGTGTGCCGACCGAGTTCGCTACAGAACCGACAAGGCAAATTTGAACTTTTCGCCTGAACTTTATCGCCTAAATTGAACTTTTCGCCTTTCACCAAAAAGACAACTGAGTGTTCTTTTGAACTTTTTTTTTCCACTAACAAATTTGTTTTTGACTTTTGTTGTCTTTGCTTGTTTTGCTACAACGCGGGTCACCATGCGATTTCGCGCCGAAAATGCCACTTCATATTGGTGACCCCGTGGTGCGGACGGACGGACGGTCACGTGACTATTACGTCACTACCAAAATTTCTTGGCTTGAATGATAGGTTACCACATTTGCTTAGCAATGGTGCTTCGCTGGCGCGCTAGCGCGCGGGCTCCGCTATAAATAGATGTACGATGTAGATGTAGACAAAATTCCGCGTAGATCATAAAAAGTAATCGGATCAAGTATTTCTAACCCAAGGTTTTCAGTCGAACTCAAATTCTTACCCCAACCCGAACCATAGTTTGATCTCGTGAAGTGAATACTCTACTTATGTTCTTGCTGGATGTCTTTCGTATGACTTAATTTTCTTCATTTTTCCAAGGGGCTGCTAAATTATTCCAGAGGAGGTCTCAGTAAATCACGGTACTGGCATAACGATTTATAGTGGTTGTTGTTGTTGTTGCTCTTGCTTTTAATCACTGGTGGTCCACATCTAGCCTGCGAATACAGCCGCCCCTCTGCGCTCCGGCCGCTTCCCCTCCGAACGCGGCAAGCGGCCGGAGCGCGGAGAGGCAGCTGTATTCGCAGGCTAGTCCACATCAAATTTTCAAATTAATTTACATTTAATTTATTTAATTAATTTACATTCATTTGGTATTTTACTTGTAGAACGCTAACTGGCTCTCAGCTCCTCTCAGAATTTTTCACGTACTGTCCCTTACTCCTTGTTTCTGTGCAGGTAAGAATCAATGCGTTTTTTCTCACAGTTTTATCTGAATATGTAAAGAGACAGACGGCATGTAAATGTGGAAACTTGTGGTGCTGCCTATCATGTTGTGCAAGGCCGTTTAAACTTTCGACTCTGTGGATGACATTATGTTAATCTGTTGAGCAGTACTTTACTGTGGTACCGCTTATTTTGCTTTGCAAGGTGGTTCAAACGTTTGATTCGGTAGATGACATTATCCATCGACTGAGCCGTACAAGGTGATTCGAACTCTTGAGTCTGTAGATGAAATCCTAAAGCGTGACCATTCTAATGAAAGCTACTGAGCAAAACTTTCCTGTGGTGCTGTTTGTTATGCTGTGCAAAGTAGTTCTAATTTCTGATTCTTCGACCGAAATCATCAAAGGTGACAATTCAAGGAAAGGCTGTCAAGTAATATTTTTCAGTGGTGCTATCTTAATCCAGTTTGCTGTTCAAGGTAGTTTTTGGAGTTTATGGATGGCGTCCTAGTAAAGATAGGCCCATTCAGTCGAAACCTTAACCTGAGTATCAGCTCCCCCCCCCCTCAAAAAAAAAGTTTGATGTTCAGGTTATTGAAATAGCACTTGTGCTATGAAACATGAAATGACGACGACCATCGCAGCTGAAGATGAAGATTCAACTGCGATGGTCGTCATCATTTCATATCTCAAGTCCGCAGTTCTCATATATGATTATTTCATGTATTCACTCTCAGTGCTTGTTCTGTGCCGTGTGTAATGCTGTTCAAGTGGTCTCATTATTTTAGTCCCTTGTTACTTTTCCTTTGTTTTTGCTTGAATTTACTAATTCTATTTTTGTTACGCCAGCATTTCTGGAAACAGCTCAGACCTTTGGCTGTAACCCAATGTGACTTCACGCGCGGCCCTCTTGAACAGGCGCAATTACTTTTAAGCTGGAAAAACAGGTTGGTTTTTGTCATCGTGATTCGAATGACAATTAGACCGTGTTGAGACTTGGCGCCTGGGAACCTTCGAGGCACGGCAGCGAGTCTAAACGTTGCTTTGTCTTGGTTCCCGTGCGGAGTTTTGACTGTTCCTGAGCCTGGGAACGGGCGGTGCCTGCAGAGTTAAAGCCTCTTGTGCAGTAGCCTGCGTGGCCGGCGTTCGAAGGGGAAGAGAGAAGGGGAGTTCGAGCGCGAAGCGCGATCGTGGGGGTGGGTGGTCGGGGGAGAATTGGGGGGGGGGGAACCCTCCCAATCCCAAGATCGCGCTTCGCGCTCGAACTCCCCTTCTCCCTTCCCCTTCGAACGCCGGCCACGCAGGCTACTTGTGCAGACGCCACGTGGCTTCGCCACGCATCCTCGTACCCAAAGACTACGATCTGCATGGTCAGCAAGATTAAAAAACAGCGGACCTCTGTGAACGACAACAGGAGAACGAGAATGACTAGAATAGTTCGCCACGCGGCCCAGGAACTGTGCTCGGGTACCAGCACCTATCTGAACAGCTATCGGCGGTTGTCCCCGCGTTTTCTTGGGGTACTGAGTCAGTATGTTGGGGGCGAAGTGCACAAGGGAAGAAATAGACTGCGAACAGTCGTCCTTTCCCCCTCAGATCCGACGCTCGAGCAGGAAATATGCGTGTTCCTCTCACGCTGTTGAAAATTAGGAAACTGGAGAAAGAATCTGTTCGCAGTCTCGAAAAGTAACTAATGGGCTTATTGATGCATATGGCAAGGAGATCAGTGATCCAAGATGCTGTGGATGGCACGACAGACCACAAAAACTTCTCGAAATGACATCATCAATATAAAAGAACATTCAAGAAGCGAAAAAAACACCCCCAAAAATTCGAAAACAAGCTAAACAAAACTGAAGTGAATACTCAAAACTGAGAAAAGCTTGGGACGCTGAGTGTCGAGTGTGCGCGTGCGCAGCACTGGCTGCTGGTTAGTTTGTGTGAACTAGAGCACGAATCGAAGGCACGGACACCAAGTGTGGACGAAACCTTAGAGGCCAATTGGGGGAGCGGGGATGGCGCAGTGGTGAGAGTACTCGCCTCCCACCAATGTGGCCCGGGTTCGATTCCCGGACCCGGCGTCATACAGTGTGTATGTGGGTTGAGTTTGTTGTTGGTTCTCGTCCATGCTCCGGGTCCTCCGGTTTTCCCTCCCTCCTTAAAAACCAACATTTCCAAATTCCAATTCGATCTGGAATCCGAGGGTCACAAGTTTATTTGTTGAAAAACTGTTTAGTGTCACCCTCGTTAAACAAAGTCCATTTAGTTTTTTTTGTAATTCGAAATCGAGAGCTTGAACCCTCGTTGGTTCTTAAGAAACCTCAAGAAGGTTGAAGCTCTTTGATTGAGGATTATCCGCCGACTTGATGACAGAATAAGAGTGTGAACCATCACAGATCCTAATGAAAATTCAAGGAGATTTAAACTCTTCCAGAGAACAGGCGAGTGGACGAGAGCTTGTGATAGTTAATAGCCAAACGAGAGGGAGAGTTTGAAGTCTCATAGCCGGTTTCTACTGAATCTATAAACAAGGGTAAAAACGTTGTTTACTTTTCATTTGTTCTCCTTTAGATTTGAAACTACCCAAAATGTTTCTTTGAGGGAACTAGAAGGTCTAGATGTCTGTGTGGTGGCATCGTGCATAGCTCCGAGTCTCCGTGTTCTGAACAGGTGATAGAATATTTCACTGTTCCATCTAAAGTGTTTATTTATACCAATACGTTGCTAAAATTATTGGCTATTAGTGTTTCTCATTAACTGGGTTACGCATGTTTTCACGTCTGTAAACCTTTTCTCCCCATTTTTTAGCCACCTTTTGGCGCTTTTTACCGAAGAAAGTAAATCTCCAACAGGGTTTATCACAAAAGTGAGTAGATGCTGTTATTTTTGGTTATCTTTGCTCAACTTCGCTCATGGTTTTTGTGATCTCCAAGTGAAGAATTCGGATAGTATTAAATGTACCGCGTGGAGACCTTGCAGTGAAATTTACATAAAATCGTTAAGTCAATCCGCGTATTTTCGCGTGACTAAATTTAATCTTAATTCTATAATTACTCTTAAAAAACCAATTCGAGGCCACCTGTGTCCTTTGGTTGGTTTTCTTCCAGATGTTACGTCTACGTTAAACCCGACTGTCAAAAGTTTAAAGGCCTTCTTAATAATAAATATTTTAAGGAAACGATTTGCTCCGTAAACACCACATCCAGTAATTGGTTGTTATTAATTAACAGTGTATTAACGTGTCTCTTTTCTGTAGCTTGCTGCATGTTTATTCGACTGCATCATGGCCGAATTTTCACAGATGATTCTTCATGGACGTGAGGTTTGTAGTGGAGAATGCTAAAGATATAACCGCTTTTGAACTACAGGCTGACTGTAAAAGTTGTTTGCAGAGTCGTTTTTTGATACCCTTTTCACTGCCGATTTTGCGGTCAAATCGCTTTTGCAAACTACCGGCTATTTACATGGCGATTTCACAGTGTTAGGTCTTTAAAGAGACGGGAGCCGAGCGAACGTGATGTTAGCAGAATGAATAAATAAATAAATGAATAAATAAATAAATAAATAAATAAATAAATAAACAAACTACCTTGAGAGGCCCCAGAGTAACTTCTGTTGGCTCGTTTTTGCTATCGTCACATACGCTCTTTTCCCGTCAACGCACAGCATTTTAAAATCGATGTTAAAACTTAGAGAGTCGCATCTATGATAAATATCTCCGTCTTGACGGTTTGCTCTTCTCCTAATATAATTTTGGCAAACAGTAATTGACAAGTCCGTTCGTTTGGTGATTTCTGCAGATCGGGGAGAATGCTGTCCTGAGGAACTTTGCGTTGGTAAGATTTCATGCACGGTTCATTTTTATTATTAATATATTGCCCAAATGTTCATTGATTTTGACAACGATCTTCTGTTCTTCTGCAGAAACTGCTAAAGTGTTTTCCAAGGACGTTATTGATATTTAAAGTTGGTATGAATGTTCTTCTGGACAATTATAATTATTAGTCCGATTTCAAGGGTTAACACTTTTTAACCAAAATATTAGCTGCTGTTGAAAACAAAGGAACCCGTAATGTCCACTATAATCGGCGGTAAAATTGTGGTCGTATTAACCGGTGTGAAGGATTGTGGAGGGAGGGGGGGGGGGTATGATACGAAAACGACTGCATGAGCGCTTGTTTGTGTCCTCCCCCCCCCCCAAAAAAAAATGGCTGGACAAAGCACGGTTTCACTTTATAGTCACTTCATAGTCACTTTATAGTCAAAATTATTTCACATTTTGTGTATAGCAGCGACATACTTAATTGTGTTGTGACTGGAAAAAACCGGAGATCCCAGGGAGAACCTGTGGTGCTAGAAACCACTTAACCCATCTATTATAGTGATGAGTGCGGAATTTAAATTCGATGCACGCTGCTGGGATACGAGCACTAAACCAACAGCACCAGCTCCCACTCACAAGATGACCCTGTCACCATTTTGTGACTTTTTTTGTTCATATTTTCTTTGCTTTGGCTTTAGGCGAGAACTGCGAATTCAAGGATGCTCTTGACCGTCTTAGGTAGGAACTACATATTCTTTACCAAACAAATCATCGCCTTAACACTTTCTTTTACTTGGTCAGGGAAGATCCCGGGATGCGGAATCTGTAGTATTTCTTCCCGGCAGTGGCGCCGTCTTTCACGGCCTCTTAATTTGACCTTGAAGATTCGTGGTTTTCATACGCGTGAAGAGGTATTGGAACAAGGGGTAGCAAGAAGAATATTGGGAAGTCGATACAAACTTCTGGTGCTTGTCAGCATAACCTGCTGACCGACTATATAGGCAAACGCGCAATCTGGTTGGCTTCACAGGGCCGTCTAGCGATGGATAGACGGCCCCGGTAGCTTGTTAAATTATTGAAAATGGCTTCAACTTCGCGTTTTCGTTAAGTTACCGATGCAAAGTGCTGTTAGTGGCGAAACAAGATACACAATGTGGCTGAAATTCAGATTTTTAAAGGTCTCATAAAAGTTGTAAGAATTAATGCAAATAACTCAGTAGAAATTGCATGTTCTTCACTCAAACAAAACAAGGTTGTCATGTAAAAGTAACAACTGCGGTTATAGCCTTGTTCAAGACTAGTTTGCAACCCAAAAAGATAGCAACGCTCGTTGAGCAACAAAGCAAAGCCTAATTAAACACTTGTCTACGTAACTGTTCATTTCATGATGACTGAACTGTGATAAATGAAAATGGCAAACGCGGCCTGTTTCGTGCGATTTATCATACATCACTGCACAAATGTATCAAACTTATGACTGAAATAAAAGTCATTTTTGTTTGATAGATCGGCCAGTTGGGTCGCTAAAACAAACAGACGACGACTTTCATAGTTGGCTCTGGGGTTCGCCCTTTGCCAACTATCAGCCGTTATAGTACAGCGCTAAATTTTTGGCGTATTTCCATTGGTCGAAATCGATCACATGACGCGATGGTGTCTCTCCTCAGCGGGCGCCTGTCAGCGCAAAGTGCCCGTTTTTGGCAATTTTCGCTCAAAATTTAGCTTTGTACATTAAAAACAATAGAGTCCTTCTGTCTCAGGCCCTATGTGTGATAGGTTCCTTCGGATATTTGATGTTCAGACTTTGTATAAACCCTCGAACCACTTTCTCGGCTAATATTTGTTGTGAACATCAAATTTCCTCGGAAATATCGCACGATAGTGCCTTCGACAGAAGAACTCCATTGTTTAAATAGAAACCTCAATCTGCTCTATTTTTACCATATACTGTGGGGCATTCGAAAGGCTCGTTTGTTCTCATCGAAGGGCATGTGCCTTTATTTGGTTTCACTGTTAATACATAGGCACTGCTGGAATTGACCGATGCGTTGCCTATCAAAAACAGTCATGGCGCGATTGTTCATAGAATAAAAAATTCTTTATTCGGCAATTAACACGTGTGCAAATGAATTTAAATTTTATTGGCTGAACGTGGATTTATCAACTAGATAAAGTTATCCGCTCCCCTCTGAACGCTCATAACTTTTACCTCTTTATATCTTTAGGTCGTTAATTCTCAAAGACCAGCTGCTCAAATTGTACCCTGCTGTTTTCTTCAGGTTTGCTTTGCTTTGCTTTGCTTGTGTAGTAAAACCAAAAAGTATCAGTATCGATAAAGCTATGGGCGACTTTTTTTTATCAACTTTCAACATAGGTCCACCATGCGAACCCAAGGTCAAATAGACGAAACAAGCCCTGTCTATATAGGTGAAGGCCAAAGATGTACTTAACAACTTCCGAGATGATTCTATTTCAAGAGTTTGTATCGGGCTATGTAAACACTGCGTTGCAGGTTTATGTTTCGTTCACAAATCATCCAAACAAGGCATGTGAAGTTGTAAACGCGTGTACATAACTTCATGCTAAACGTATAGGAATCAATCGAAACATTGCGTTATGTAACCAAGCTTTTACAAAGAAAAAGAATTTATGGTTTATCTGGTAGTTTTTGAGCAGTTGTAAATATTCTGGCATGAACGGTTTCAAAAATAGTGTTAACGATTTCAAAAAGAGTGTTAATAATATTGAGGTCACTTTTTTGAAAGTATAACACTGCGCAGGCTTTCATGTACTTTATGTTCACTCTCATTTTTCAGTTTCTTTTCAAACCTACCGAAGGAGGCTTTACGTGAGGTATAGTACATGTTTTCTATGTTTTCTCTCCTCCGTTTCTGCATGTTTTCACTACACTTGTATGAAACTTGTCAAAATCGTGTTAGTTCATTTTTTCTCTTGCGGTGCATCCTAGTTTAACGAACTCAGGTCACGACTAATTTGCGTTTTTAGTGCAGAGTTCTTTTGTTTAGTTGTAACAGAGAACGTGCCTCAAGTTTTGGTGGGGTAAGGGGTAAGGGAATAAGTTGACCTTTAAGTCCCCAGGACTGACCAACATCAATTTTTTCCTCACAATATCAATACATAAACAAGAGAAAAGGTTATGAGAATTAATAAAATAATCACCAAAGGGAAACTGCTTTGATCTGTTAACAAATTCTCTCAATTAACACTTTAAGGAAATGTACGGAGGTCAGCCTGGAGAATTTGTCTGTGGATATTTGGGCTTTAAGGGTTAATATGTTTCTACTTCCGCTACGTGCTGGCCCTTAACAACTGGCTTTACGAGAGGCGATGTATGAACGGCTTGCCTAAACGTTAACTTTTTACGCACCTAAAGCCAGCTAAATTCACGTCCGCCCGTATAGTACGTAAATTTTATTTCACGCGGGAGTGCAAATCCACCTTCACACTGGATAATTACCAGCCAATGTTACGCTGTCTTACGTCAGGTATACGTCTGATGTTCACGGAGGCTTGACGGCAGCCGAAAGGTTTAAAGACCAAGTTATCGGTAGCCTGTTCCAGGCGTTAAGTTTATGGCGAGCAGCGAAAAAGCGGCGCGCGAAGGAAACATCGGGTGCAGTCCCTCCAAGTCTTCCCTCGCGCCCACCCTAGCCGCGCGCCGCTTTTTGCTGCTCCGCACGATCTAAGCGCCTGGAACAGGCTAAGTTATCGGCCGGCCATAGGCCTGACCTTTTACGCCCTTTTTCCTTTATTTAAATTTAGACCGAACATGTAGCACACCTATAGCGAGAGGTGTGAAACAGCTATAAAATAATAAAGTGGCCTGTACTTCTCTCCATAGGTGACGTCCTTTAGCGGCTTTCTTGAGGTTACCCTATGCATGTACAATTCGTTTGTATATCTTCGAAAAGAGTGTCTTGATGGAGTGGTTAATAAAACCGCCGTGTGCTCGGTGAGTATATAAACAAGCATTAGTCAAAGTACGCGCTTGTACTGAATGTGGTCAGCAATTATGCAACGTAAATATTCAGCCTACAAAATAACCCAAGGTTGCTTGGTGTTTTAGTAAAGGAAATCCCAAAAACCCCTTTTGGAAAATATAGTCGTACGCGGCGTTGCATCGGCCCTTTTCCTTCGATGTTTGTAGCTGATGAGGGTACATTTTGTAGCTTTTCCATCTCGTTAAGTCACCGTTATTGAATTTTTTCGCATACTTCTGTGGAGATCACCATTCAGTCGTAATGATAGCTGCAAGAAAACCAACTCAAGTTCACTTGTGGCGGTTAGTTGGTTTTCTGACAGATGTCCTTGAATTCTGATTGGCTAGTGAATCTGACAAAAGAGTCAGACTCGTTCCCAGTCCCCAATTATTTGTTATTCGAAGAAAAATGATGTCATGAGGTGTTGCGAGAGATGCTAGGAAGGACGAAGGAAAAGTATTTTCGTTCGGCCTTCCCTTGATGCAACACCCTCTCATCAAATCTTCTCCAGGAGCGAGTGGGAACGAGTCTACAAAATGATGATTTCAGCGAGGAAGAATTTCTCGGAATTTGAACGAGGGCGTGAGGGCATGGCTTCTTGAGTGAGCATTCTTGGAACAAGGTGGGGACCCATAACGTTTACGTCGTCTTTATGCCCTCTTCCACTCCACCCACCCCCGCCGAGGCTAAGCTGTCGATATTGCTCTAAGCCTTTAAACAAGCCCATCGCAGCTTTTTTGGGCGTTATTAAACTCATTGTGTTTCGTTATTTGTCTTATTTTTGCAGCCCCTCCACTTGGATTTTTGTCGTCAGGTTTCTGTGTTTGTTCGTGACACTGTGTCGTCTTCATCTGCGGAAAATCTGAGAAGCTTATCAAAGGTGAATACAAAACTATTCCCGACGGCACCCAGGCCTCGTGGGGAATAGAAAAGAAATGTATTTTACTAATGATTGAGAGGCCCAACTTAAATGCGCTTCCGCAAATGTTATCTATTGCATAACATGCACTTTATCCAGAAAGATATACATTGGCGAAACAGGGAGACTAGGCGACCGCTTTCGCGAACTCCTACGAGACTTTGAAAGAAATGACAAGGACGCATCCAAACCATTCGCCCGACACTTCAATCTCCCTGATTGTTGTAGCCAACACGTGATCTGCGGCCTTGTCCTACACCAGGGTAACACAGAAGGCCGTTAAAATCTAGGACAAAATTCGTTTTTCAAATCGGCACACTAAATCCCCAGATATCAACGAACGCCTGTCATTCAGCTAATTTATTTTTGTTTTTCACGTTGACGACTTAGAGGGGCCATATCACGGGGATTTTGATGTTTTGGGTGAAAAATGTGCTGAAATTCAAACTTAATACCTCTCCTCGTACGTGGAATGCTCCTAGAAAGTGAAGAGAAAAGAAATCGAGTGATTTTCTCAAAGGAAGAATCATAATCATTGTCTGGAGATTTTTCCAAGAAACAAGGAAGAAACTTTAAAACATCAGCCTAACGTTTTCAAATTCATTTTCATCCTAGCCATCCACAGCCAAACACTCTTAATAATAATTCTACAAAAATAGTAGAGTAATTTTAACCAAAACTGAACCAGCATTTTTTGAGTTTCGTGTGATTCCAATATGTCTTCAGTGCTGGGAATAATTTTTCTTACTTAACAGGACATATGTCCTTTCAAATCTTCATTTTGGTCGGACATATTACAAATTTGATCGGACACTAATTAGCATAATGTAATTTGCATACTGCCATTACAGAATACTGAAATATGAAAACAGATTGACGAATTACTTGATTTATCAATTATTATGCAATTTACAGTGTTTAACACTATGTTCTGCTTATCTATTCGACCAAGAACCTCAACATCCATTTTACAAACATTTGTTCGATAAAACTATTGACTTTCGATAACAATCTTTAACTTTCTATTTCTCTAAGTTCACTTGAATTCAGTTTACCACTATTTTATCACTGACGTATTCGACTGAAGTCCAATTATACCACAGATTGCCAAATTGACAGATCAGATGCCGTTTTTATGATTAAAAATGTGCTTCAAAACAATTAACTGAGTTCTTGAAATGTCTTGGCAAAGTACATGTAGTTATTGACATCTTAAATTAACAGTTTAGAATACAAATGCTGTCAAAGTTCTAGTTCATTCTCTTCATCATCACTGAATAAGCCGCTTTCATCAAACATGTTGCCTTGGTCTATAACATCAGCTTGTTGCTGTAGAGTAGACGGTTCTTCGATGAGATCATCAGAGTCTGAGTCTGAGAGAGAGATTCTTGGTTTGGTTGATGTTCTCTTCTTGTAGCTCTTTCTGCTCTTTTGGTTTAGCCTTCTTGATTTGGTAGAATGCCATAAATGGACGGCTTGGGTGGCATCATAGTCCTCAAGGGGTGGCCCCTCGGTCATGATCATTAAGATATCTTCCGTGGTTTGCTGAGAGAGGGTTGATCTCCTACCTGTCTTGACTCGCTTGAAGCTGCCAAAGAATCTTTCAACTGTTGCATTTGACACAGGCAGGCAAAACAGCAGTCTGATGAGAAGCATTACACTGTTCCATCTACTTATTAGGGAGGAGTGGAAAAGCTTGTACCACGTTGCCCGATAACTCCTTGAAGAATGTGCAAGAAAGTCGACTGTGTATTGTACAAGGTCATGCCACTCTTCCAACAAGTCTGGTCCGGTGGAACTGAAACCGTAATGCTTTAAAGCATCTTGAAATTGTTCAGACAGCTTTAATATAGTTTGGTCAATTACTTCGTCGTCTGCATATCTTTCAGACCAGACTTCACAATTTAAGACCTTAGCCATCACCATCATATCATCAACTCCTTCACATCGTTTCTCGACTGCAACAGTCATAAGATCGATGAATGTCCTTCCATCCTGCTTTAAATGTTCAACTGCGTCGCCAAGACCTGGGAACTGCACCCCCTGATAACAGCCATCATTAACCATAGCCAAATAGTACTTGACAGTTTTCAGTTTCTCGACTTCTTTCTCCTTCAATGTGAAAAGATGCTTCTTAGACTTTGTCATGGCGAGGGAAACAGTCACAGCATCAACTTTCGTCTCCTGGAATGCAGCTGAAAGACATGCCGCTGACTCTAAGAGGTCAATAAAGAAGCACGAGTAGACAAACAGTTTTCCTGATTTCCATTTTAAATATCCATTCAGTTTGGCTCGGTCTTCAGCCTTCACAGATGTGTCGCTGCTGCAAGGCTCTAAATGCTGCATCAAAATGCCAAATTTGTCTACTAGAACCTTAAGCGCGCTAAGTTTGTGTGTAATCCACCTTGTTCCACTTGCACATTTAGGCTTTACTGATCCCTCGACAAATTCTAATGATTCTTTGTAAATGTTACATAGATCCTGAAGACCTCGCAACCGTTTAGGGCTCTTTTCATACAGATAGTAAAGTCGTAGTAAGCAGTCGTCGACTTCTTTGAAGTAAGTGTTGTTAAAAGCATCTTTTAGTGCCAACTCCAAGCGATGCGCAATGCAACAAACAAACAGGAACCATGGATATTCCTTTTGCAGGATAGCTTTGACTCCTTCTTTCTCTCCTTGGTTAGTACTGCAACCATCTCCTCCAAGACCCACATGCACTGGTGGGGTCAACGTTATGTCCCTCAGTCCTGCATCATCAAGAGCCTTCTTTATTCCATCAACAACACCCTGAGCAGTAGAACTTGACAAGTTCTGTAGGGAAAGGTACCTTGTCTTCATCGCGATCTCGGGATCATTTTTGTTGTTATCCGCGGGTTCACCATCAAAATAAAGAACAAAAATGGCTTCTTGTTCAGTGACAGAGCAATCTGTGGTTTCATCAAACAAGATGCTGTAAAACTTTGCTTTGGCTAGGTCCCTTGACAGTTCCTTTTTCAGTTGATCAGCTTGGAAGGATAAAAATTCTCGTGCTGCTGTGCGACTGTTGTGCGTGGAACCAATTTGAGCTCCATGTCGTTTTTCTAGTTCTATTATTTTTTCATACTTGATGAGTGGCATTTCCTCTTTAACCACAAAATATGAAATGTCAAACTTCTTCTTGAATACTTCCTGTTGTTGTTTGCTAAGTTTGAACTCCAAAGGACGCTGGTTTCCCTTGGGAACAGCACTTGGACAACTCTCATCCAATTTTCTTTTGAACATAGAGAGGGCAACAGTATGTGCCTCTGATTTAGCGTGATCCAAGACATTGGAAAGCTTAAAATTTACGGACCCATCAATCCACGACCTTGAAAAATTACGTCTTTGTTTTATCACATGTTCAAATTCAACGCAAACAGTGCATTTCAGCCTAGAGCAAAACTTTCTCCCATCGCTTTTATCAACTTCATAAACAAGCCAACTATCTGCTTCAAAATTAGCTGGATCTTCTTTCTTCCGTCTTTCGACTGTGGCACAAGTAACCCGTCTGCCCTTTGTGGTCTCAGGCTTCGGAACCTTCCTTGGTGTATCTTCATCGGTGTCCGATTTTACCCCATCACAACCCACAGCCTGGCATTCTTGATTGGATTTCCTTTTTCTGCTTTGTGTGTGGCCAAAGAAACTTGTTATTTTTCCTTGAACTACTGATTGATGGTCATCCACTGCTTTCTCCAGGATGGGCTCTCCTTCTACTTCCAAGAGTGGAATGTAGTGGTTAGGCTGAAACCAAGCACTGGTACACTGATGTTAAATAAATATTTTTTGATGTCAAAACTACGGTTACGTATCAAGTATTAGCCAGAAAACAACCTTAAGATAAAAGTGCTGAAAATTACCCGCACCGCTTGCTGTGCATATATATCAAATTTCAACCTAAACCCAACTACTTGCTAAACCCAACTATCACTGAAAAAGACAGAATAATCGCCGAAAAGCCTTTTCAAGCAAAAATTTTATTCCAGTAGACAATACACTTGCTTTTAAAAGCAATAGCGTGGGTGCATACACGAGTGTACTTAAAACAATTATATCACGCGCGCATCGTAGCTAGGGTATTTCGTGAATTTAGCGATTTCCTGAGAAATACTTGCTGCAGCTAAAGCTTTAAACAAACAATCAAACACAAACATAGAAAAAACACGACGCTGGCACGACAATGCGGGAAAAACCAAATGCCTAGTGGAAGATATCTTGAGAAATATTTGCTTTAAATTTGTGTCGAGTAACAATGGAACAACCTCCTGAAAGATTTTCAACGCAATGGACCTTTGATTCCGTCAAACACACGGAATCAGACAGTATTTTTTCAAGTGGTATAGTTTCTTAATTAAAGATAGCTTTTTGAGTATATGTTTCTTTAATAGAACCAAAAAAAATACCTGATTTTTCTCGCACATTTCCGACAAAAACAGATGAGCTACATTTTTTCGCCCAGTTCTTGATTTTTCTTTGAAAATCCCATTGCCAGCCTTTAGATTTTATTACAGGCTACTTTTCCCCGCTTTTTTATTTTGGTTTGGTTTTTTTTATACATCTCTGGTGCGTCAACTTACCGTGAGCTTCTTCAACAATTGCCATCACTCTAATTTCCATTCCATTCAAGTTACTCGGTCCGAGTCGTGACAGGCAAATACTGAACAACGTGCTCACAGAGTATCGAGTTTCATTGGTGTGTATAAATTCTTCCAGCTTTGGATGCTTAGCGTAATACTCTTTGTTTGTCACCAGTTCTAAAGCACTTAGCGAATCATCTCCAACCAGCAAACGTGAACAAGTGTTAAACATACAGTCACCATTGCCAGCTGATTGATAAGCGACAAGTTGCGACGTTTTCTTCGTCAGCGGGATATCCTCAGGAAGAAGTGCTTGTCCAAACCCATCTCGTTGAAGCGTGCTTCCATCGACAACGTGTTTCTCTCTGATCTGAGACAAGGTTTCTGAATACTTCCTTTGACGACCCGAAAAAAAATCATCCGTTCCTCCTCTCAGAATATTTTGGTTAAGATTTTCCAAATCTGTATCAACTTCTCGAGGAACATCCATGACTATAAAGTTCTCCAGAAAACTCACTCACCGCATAATATTCAAAAAACACCGAGTTTCGAATTTAGTTTCATTCATGCAGATCATGCGGTACAGTTTTAAACTAATGAACGACGCTTGTTCCCACGGCACATTAAAGTACGGCATGCAAAGAAGAATGCAATGCTTTCAAAAACATCTTCGCGCATCCAGTCTGTTCAACTATTTTATCTACTGTTAATACAACCTACTGAAAGTCAATAAATTCAAAAGGAAGGCGACAAATATAACGTTTCAATCTTTTCTTGGTATTCATCGATCAAGAAGTCTTTAATACTTTGCAGAATGAAACTGGGAACTTGGTTGCCTAGCACATGATCTAAATCTGCCCCGTTATGTTATACGTCTGTGGGCAGATATGAAGTACTAACACTGCCTAGCTTCGCAATGCATTATGGGGCGATTTTCAAAGCGCACGGATACACGTTTGTTGTCAAGTATTTCTGAACAGTCTGTCTGAGCCTAAAGAATGTTATCGCGGAAAAAAAAACAGAACTGGCTTTATCAGTTGTCGTTTTAATATAGTTCAACGCAAATGTGGTCGCTGAACAAAATCTTCAAGGGAAAAAGCTTAGACGTTTTTGCGTTCGGACATCATGTCCGACCATATGGCAAAATTGGTCGGACATTTTCTAAATTTGGTCGGACAATGTCCGATGACCGACTGTTATTTCCAGCACTGGTCTTTCACCTTTTTAAAGTAATTAGAAAAATTGGTTACGCAGCCCCTTTATGTTTTGCAGGATGCTGGGTGTGGTTTAAAATCGAGGCCGGATGTGGTACACTATGAAAGTCAAGGGCAGGATACGCGATAAAAATTCCTTGGCGAAAATAGTGGTGTGCTCTGTTTTGAAAGGGCGATGCGGGATAAGAGAGGGAAACGTACTGTACTCTCTTTTGTTGGCGGCATGCAGCACACTATGAATTTCAAGCGGGGAATAAGATTTGAAGATTTTATCGGCATGAAGATTTTATCGTGTAATAAAAATAGGAATGTTTATAAACACTTCATTGCAGTTTGTGGTCTCTTTCGTTGGTGAGATGCGGGAAATTATTGAAGCCTTAGTCGATAAGCGCGATCGAACTCAGCCAATTCCACAATCCCTTTCAAAACGCTTGCATCACGCCACAGCGGCATCGAGACAAGGATGCCTACAACGCAGAAATTCTTTGGGCTCGTCAACCCCCTCACCCCCCCCCCCCCCCCCCACACACACACACACACACACACACACACCAAGGAAAACTGCGTTGGAGGCGTAACTGGCTTGGGGAAGCGAGATTGCCAAAGTCTGACGGTTTTATTTATTTATCTTTTTTTTAGGACTGTATCAGCTCTTGTACCTCAGAGCTGCGTCAACTTCTCCAGAGTCGAATGTCAAAATTCCAAGAAAGATAGGACTAATGGCAATAACAGTCTATAAAACCTTCTATGTACACTGTACAGTTTATTGAATGTTTATATAAATAAAAATTGTTTACATTTCGGTAATTTGTGTTCGTGTTTATGTTTCGATCCGTTTTCTGCGTTTAGTTGAAAGCCACGAACAATCTCTCATAGGAGAAGCTTTTTAATGCATATTTCACAAGGAGGTAGAAAACGGCCTTTCCCTTTTCCCATTAAATTATGTTAACATTTGTGCGAGGCTGAGAAAACTCTATCCTTGGAGTATCTGCCCAGGGTGTCCAAAAACCCGAAAATAGCTTATTACTCTGTAAGCAGTTCTGTGTAAGCTGGCTGTTAAAAAAATCGCTTCCAATTCTCCCCTTAATTACTACAAAGTTTACCTTTATTAAGCGGACGCAGTGCGCAGTCACCTTTTGCAGATTCTCAACGTGTTACAACAGGTATTTTTTTCCTTCACCTGTATTCTGATCAATCACTTGCCAATTCTTCTTGTTTAGGCCTTTGATTCCTCCATGAAAAATAATTCTTCACTGATTTCTCCACCGGTCGAACCTGTATTAAACGAGCTAGCCATTCCCCAAGGTAACAGATTAATATCATTTAATGGTTTTACAATATAAATCGAACAGGTGTACGCTGTGCACCCATTGTGAGAAAACAATAAATAGAACGCACGAAAATGTCACTAAGTGTAAGTGAAAATTTCCGTTTTCGAAGCAAACAAAAACACGTATTTGTAATGTTTAAAAATATTGTAGAACAAAATAATGTTTAAAAAGAGTTTTGCGAGAAAACGTTTGTTATTTTTATACCTTTATACTATCATGAGTAGTGTCACGCACTTTTTGTGACATAGCCTCGGTTTCGCCGGTAAAACACTTCCGGTCTCGAGGTGGCGCCAATTCAATTCATGGAGCTGATTATTTATTCAAAACGAGAGTTGAATGTCGAGAATTTTCTGTGCATTTCATTGAATTGAAAATCATCGGATATCAAGCGAGTGTAAATACCCGCCAGTCACGCCGTTCTCTGCATGGGAAATTTTTTCGTCACTGTGTTCATGTAGGCAACGCAAGCACGTTTTTTCATAAGGAAATGGACGACATGCTTGTTTTGCATTCATTTGACATCTCCAACTCAGCTGTGCTCTAGGTCATTTGTGTTGAAGTTATTGTTGGAAAAAACGACTGCAAGTTCAACATAAGATCTCGAGAAACTCTGTTCTATACATCAACTTGGTGTTCTTCTTACAAACTGGCGATATAAACAGGATAAAACAGAAAATTTGGGGCGAGAATTCTGAAAACTAACAGTCAAACATGTCGAGTAACACCACATCCAGCACGACCGGTGAAGAAAAAACTTCAGCTGCTGCCGAAGATGTCGTGTCGTCCTCAATTACCGCTTTGTCACAACAGTCTTCAGATTCCTCCTCACAAGCTTCAAGTTCTCAAGGTACGCTGATACATTGCTTTTCAACCCATATGCAAATAGCTGAAGATTTAATTTGTAATTGTTGATTTTCTCTTTGGGTTGGCACGTTTTCGATGCTTGTCGATTCTGTTACCGCATAATTAACTCAGCCTTTGTACAAAACTCAAAAGGTTGTTTGTCGCTGGTTTTGCTAGATTTACAGGCGGCGTCGGGTATTTTTAAGAATGCGAACTTTTTTCCCGATAAAAATCCTAACATTTCGTATATAAATTTGTCAGAATTGTTTAATTTCAGCGCAGTTTCGCCACAACACAAGGAAAGCATAGGAAGCGTATTATTCAACACGCTCGAGGGATTGTGAATGTCACGTTTTCCCGTGATAGTCACAAATCTCACTTTCTCTGGCTGAAGGAAGTTAACTAGCGTCACACGTGTTGTAGTCCTACAAAATCTTCTACTTTGTATTTTAGCTCTTGTTTGAAAGCTTTCTGTTATATTGTGATTTGCTACCAATTCATTTCATGTTGTGACCCAGTGAAGATCGCATGACATCGAATGGTATTGTCATTTGCATAAGGTCGGTTCCCACTGTGAATTGACGACGCTCACGACAAAAGGAATTTTCAAGGGCTTGATCTTTCGAAGTAACAAATAGTGAATATTTATTTATTAATCCAAAATTTGCGTTATGATACTCGTTAGTTTACCTGTGGTTTAAGTTTCTCTGCGCTAATTCGATCAGCCCAAAACAGTACAGTAAGCATGCATAATTAATTTGTTTATTTTTAGATCGCCTTCACGTAAATACCGGTAAGTCAAAAATATATAAATGTTTGCAGTAAAAAATGCAAAAACGAAAAAAAAAAAAAAAACATCCGCTGAGATGATTTTAAAATGCTGCTGTCTTTTTGTTCTCAAAATTTGCTCAAAATTAATTCATTAGATAATGAAACCACTCGGACATACTTTGCAGCTATTAGTATGGTGTATAAACAGATTTAGTTTACATAGGGAAGTAAACAAAAATTTTATAAGGGCGTGATAAGACTGTGAAAAAAAAAACAAGATGAAATAATACAATAAATTTAATCATCATTAATCCTATCCATGTTGAGTGGCACACTGGGCTTCAATGACTTTCTTCCACTTCTTTGCACTACTTCCAGGGCCTTCCTCTCTACTTTTCCACCACAGCTCGACTTTTTTTTTTTGGTAAATTATAGCAGGTGTACCAAGTTACCTATCATTCTTTAAATTTAAATTTAATGTTTAATTTAACCATGACTGTTACCTTGTCTACATTAACAATTTAGTGAAACAACAGTTAAAAATCAATGATTGTTTTCTTCAACTGGGGGTGAGTTGGTTTGGATTTAAAGTTTATCCATGACTGATAACTTGTCTAGATTTATAGTTAAGTGAAAGTCAATTGAAAATGTTTGCTTTCTTCAACTGTAATGGTCCAAGTTCAAATTTTGATTTTTTCAGAGAATGCTCTTCAGTGTTCCGAGTCACTGGTGTCGTCAACTCCCTCAGATGACAGTCAAGGTACTTCTCAGCCCACATTGGCAGGTGGATCCAATTTAGTGAGTCAAGTAGAAAATGTGGTAAAGGAGGGCAGTGCTCAAGGTATGGCTGTGTTGTATCATCCATAATATTCCTACATCATACACAAAAAGTCTGACATCCTAGGCAAGTACCTCTAAGATTCCTAGGTTCTTGGATAGGACTTGAACTCTGAAGTCCAAAATTACCAACTGGTCCATGATACCTGGTGGACTGAGTTTAGCAGACAACAATAATAATTTAATAAAGTTTATAAAGAGCACATCTCCGATAACTGTTCATGGCACTTAACAAAAAAAGAAGGACACTCATTGATAAGTTTTACAGAAACCTTAGGGATGTTACCCAGGGTAGCCTGTGAGCAAGCTCTCGGGGGGGGGGGGCAGGGGGCAGGGGGTGGGGGGGTGGTGGGCGGTGGAGGGAAAAGAGTGAGAGCTTGCAATGACATCTCAGCAATTAGAATTCTACCTCCAGCGCAGCTGTGGCTCCCCGTTGTGCGAGCTGTCACATTTTGGCCAATTAGCATAAATCAGAAATGAGATTCAATGTAACAAACATGTTTAAAACATGTGAAAGAAGGTCAGATTTCATGCGTTACGCAAATTTGATGTGCTTTTTGAACTGAAACTAACTTCGGACTATTTGCTATTTCTTACAAATTGTTTTACAGTTGTCATTGACTTTCAATATGAGCCTCTTTTACTATTTCAATTTTAATTGAAGGATGAAGTGCGCAAAAGAAAGGTTCAACTTTTTCCCACAACGCTCGTGCAATTTATTTTGAGACTCACAGTATGCAAATTCAGTGCACTGTGAACTAAAAATAATCCCAGGAAAAAAGCTTGCTATTTTGCTCTAATTCTCTTTCTAACATCATAACCTTCGATATCTAGTATAAGTTACATTGACCAGTTTCGCTTCTGACAACAGGTTTGGTGAAGGCAATTTCAATTCTGAAAATTTTAGCTTGGTAGTTTACGTCGCATTCAGCGTCTGCACATGAAGATTGATGACGTCATTACCAAATTAAATCTCCACTAATTAGCATTTTGCATTAACTTTTTCGATGCAGAAATTCAAATTCCTGAGACATCGTTGCAAGCTCTTGTTTCTCCACACCCCCCCCCCCCCGCCCCTTGAGAGCTTGCTCACAGGCTAACCCGGGGGGGGGGGGGGGGGGGGGAGGGGAGCACTTCCTATAGTAGGCTATACAGATAGGCTCTGCCCAGTAAGGGTACCTTTTTTTAAGTTCACTGTATACTACAGGGTAGGGAAAATTGTTATCTTAGTTTATTAAAGAACCACCAGTGTGCGTTGGAAAGTAGAAAAGATGGCTGCTAACAAAAAGTTAAGTATCTTAGGGGTGCCAAATTTTGGCAAACATATAAGAAGAATGCTTGCAGCCTGTAGTATGACTGACGCAGGGGAACTGAAAGCCCAGGCAAAACTGCAGCGGCTATAGGATATTCTACTGTTTTAGCTTATCCTTAAAGGGGCAGTGTCACGGGGATTGTGCTCGCATTTGTAACACTTTAAAAGACAATAGTCACATTTACATAAATGAAATCTTAAAATAATGATGCATTTCTTGTTCAGACACCATACTAATTCAGTGAAACTGTTAAAAAGTGTCTTTGGCCACGGATGGCCAGGATGGAAATGGATTACAACTTGAAAACATTCGCCAGACGTTTTCAAGTTCTGTGATTGTATCTTGCAAAAATCATTGAAAAACATAAATGGGTTTGAACCCCTTGCGAAACTTAACTAGATACCTTCCTCTTGGTGCGCCGGGAGCATTTTGTTGTGTGATTGATGGCATATAATCATAATTTTAGAAAAGTTTTGACGAAATGTAAGCAAACTTCTCGTGAGACAGCCCCTTTAAGGTATACAAAAGGGGTGCAATTTTTGCTCTAGGTATGCGAAAGGGGTACCATTTTAATAAAAATTAGTATATTAAAGGGTAAGGGTTTGAACCTTGGGGCAATTAAGCCTTCCTCTATAAAACTTTATTGAGTAGATATTAACAACCAATTTGGTCTTTGCTTTGAAGTTCTCCTGTCGCTGTTCACATTCCCTCAACAGTTAGCATTTCGGCACTAAAAGGACCTGAAGTACTCAAAATATTTAGTGTGAGAGTATGCCATTGAGATATAGATTCGACTGGGCCTCAGTGCTACGTAATTTATCTGACTGGCATCATAAGAGCATTAGAGATTTGAGCTTTTCTAATTGCAATTCATGCATTTTTAATTGACAACCACTTTTTCTAGTAATTGAAAAACTTTGTCTATCTTTTAGTTAACAAAATTTGGATGATCTGTCCTGCCCAGTCTTTGCATGCACTGCATACAGTTGGTTTGTTGTTTGTTTGATGTTGTTCATCTGAAGGCAAAATCAACAACAATCTCACTGTACAGTCATGCAGAAATGATCATTGATAGTTTTTGTACCAGCTGTTTGCCATGGTGAAATCTTGAAGCTAACCCTCTGGAAAAAGTATATGAAATTATGAATATATGAAGTTCATATATTTGAACTGCGGAATGAAGAAATAAATGTAATACACGAGCAATGTTTTCGCACACAATAATTATCTATAGTGAATATTAATATATGAAATTCATATATTTGAACTGCGGATAAAGATCATCGCAGTGAAGGTGTTTCAACCTAAGCGGTTGAAAAGAAGAAACCTGAAAAAATTCAGGCTTGCGGTATCCCAGAGGTCATGGGTTCGATTCCCGTTCAAGCCTGAATTTTTTCAGGTTTCTTCTTTTCAACTGCTTAGGTTGAAACACCTTCACTGCGATGATCTCCACATAATTCTTCCAATTATCTATAGTGTTTGCAAAAAATGGACCAGTTTGGAGTGTTTTTTTCACATTTGTGCAAAAGTCTTGATATACTCCCCTTCAATTCTATCAGCCAAATTAGCCACTGGCACTAGTGATTATGGTAAACAGAATTGCATATTGTGTGGTTCAGTCCAGAAAGTATCCATATTTCCCGGACATGGAAGGTCATTGAAAATTCCTAGGAGGAAGGGGGTTGTAAAAGCCAAACTATTAGAAGAAAAGTATTATATGAAGCTGAACTGGAATTTCCTGGGGGTGTGGGGGTGCAAAAGAAAAAATCTTCCCGGGGGGGTATGGATATTTTCTGAAACTACACATTTGCAATAGACAACAGCCCATCTTGCAAAAATTGAAGAGATTCTAAAGTCAAGAGAACTACTCAAAGCCATAAATTATTTTGGCCATCTTTGATCGAATTGTCTTTGCTTTCAGAATTGGAAGCAGCAAGGAGTGATGTGGCTAGTTCTGAGTCCAAATCTGGCCCTCCTTCAACACTGTCATTCACACCAGAAAAGGCCCAAGTTCCAGAGTCAAATGGTTTACACTACTCTCCAGGATTCTTGGCCAGCAGCAATCTTTCCCAGCTGGCAGAACTCGCTGCTAACAAGTCTGCCATGAATCATACGCCGTCAACCGTGCAGCAGCCTGCACAGCAGCACATGCTTGCAGGCCAAAGCAGATTTGTTATTCCTAGTCAGGGTCTTCCTCCAGGCATGTTTGGAGCCTACACGCCAGGACCCATGGTACAATATCCGGGATTTTCACCAGCCCCTCCCACTCAGGTTCCTTCGCCATTTGTTAAAGGGTCCATCATTCAGCTGACCAGCGGAGAGTTAAAACGAGTTGAAGATCTTACGACAGAGGATTTTATTCACAGCATAAAGCTGTATCCAGATCATAAGTTAGACACTAGCACTGTGGTGAAAATAGAAGATGGAACAGATGCAGGGTGTACTCACATAACCTTCACCATCAACAGTAGTAAAAAACAGGTAGGGTTTTTATTATTAAATTTTTATCTCAGTGGTTGAACTTCTAGCTTTCTCACTTGTTCAAACAAACCAAATTGCGGCTGATAAGCAAATATAGTGCTGTTGAAAATTTGCACTAAATAAATAAAAAAAATTAGTAATCAAGTTCACTGACAGGTTTTTAGATCTAGCTCTGTAAAGTTTTGCCCCACCCTTTTACGAATTTGCTCCCAAAAAAATTAGTGTTGGGGCAACATTGCTCCTAATTCTGATGCTCAAATTTGAGCCTGGTTGGTCTTCAATACTAAATGTGGGCTTTTCAAAATGGTGGCCATTTCTAATGGGTATTCCAAGTAGAAAAACAAAACAAATAATGGTTAAGCTCTGAGTTTGACGGTCAAGATTTTCCTTTGTGAGAGTTTTTGGGTGTAATGTTTGCCCCAATATATTATCAATGGGTTACAGTATTGGAGTTAACAGATGACTAGGAGCAGGAGCTCTCAGCAACCTCTACAGGGCTTAAAAGAATAAGCCCCTGTTACATCATCCTAAATTGAATTTTCTTTACAATGAGAATACATATAACTTGGCTGGGAACAGGAAAAAATTGCTTTAAACTCAATTAAAAGTGTGAAGACCAGGTGATAACAAGTTTTTATGGTGACGTAAGAAACATTGTGCAATTACGTTTACGTAAGCTGTTCATACATCGTCTCTAATTTTATTTACGCACCTAAAGCCAGTTAAATTACACCTGTACGCACGTAAAAATTATGCAACAGTGGAAATCAACCTTATGTCTGGAGAATGAAGGAGCCCACTGAGGATCAAAAGTTTTAATTTGTTTGGTTTGTGTTGTGACAGGTTACTCTAAACTGTCCTGTCGAGCACCCTTTCTTCGTGTATGGCCAAGGCTGGACATCCAGCAGACCAGACCAGTCGCAGGCCAAGTATAATCTGTCCTGCCAGCAACTGAAGGTGGGTGATGTATGCATTTTTCTCTCACCATCTCCTGTTGGCGTTACCTTGTCAAGTGGCCCAGCCACCCAAGTTGCTTCGGCACAGCCAGGTGTCATGCCAGTGCCAGTCAAGTCAGCAGCTTCTGCCAGCAGCTCAGGTCAGTCACCCAGTTCTGCTACAGTGTCTTATACGCAGTCACTGGCTGTAATGGCAACTTTACCAGGAAACGTTCCAGGCATTGTTGTCACGTCCTCGTTACCGTCTGGCCTTCCTGCCGTCTACCCCGGAACGTTTGCTCCACCTCATGGAAAAGTGGTTGCACAGAGTGGTGCAGACCGCTCTCAGCCCGTACAAGGGGTGGTTTACACAGCTGATGGTAAACCTTTAGATCCCCAGCATTCCACGACTGCAGTCCCAGGGGGATTCCCCATAGCCGGGGCCCCATATTACCAACCACTTCCAGGAACTATTATGACAGCAGTTCCTCCTGGGCAGACATTTGTACAGGGAACAGTCATGCCTCAAGGGTCTGTAGGAAATGGTTTGCTCGTCGCCACTGTGGGGTTTGTCCCAGGCAGACCACCCTCTTTTGTCCAGCCTGGAATGTTATACACCCCATCGCAAATGGAAATGGCACCAAAAGGAAGTGATGGCAAAGCAGAGGAATATTCACAGAAAGGAAGAAATGACACACAAGCTGAACTGTCTCAGCCCGATGCCAAGAGAGCAAAAGTGGAGACAGAAGTGAAATAGTGCTTGTATGCAAACGAGTGCTTTAACATGGCAAGTACTTAAGCAAAAAGGACACTCAAAAAGATTTATAATCAGCATAGTTATGTATAGTTATATTAAGCAAAGGCATCTTTCAACTTATATATATTTATTTGTAGGTCAGACTAACTTGTAAAGTTGTATTTCATGATCCATTAAGGACATTTTATTGCATCCATTTATTACTGCACAGTGTTAACAGAAGCACTAGATTGTATTATTTTAATGTTGATGTGTTTCTTGACACAAGATGTGGTCGTCCTCTTCAATTAGCATGATGTAATTTAATGTTTTAAGTGAAGAAGTGTGCAGTTGTTTAAAGTATATAATTTTAGTACAAAAAGGTTCTTAGAAGTTTGTAAAGGAGTAGCCTGCGAACGCAGACGAATTTCCGGCTGTCGTTTCTCTCCACCAAAAATAATTTTCAGTGGAGAAAAAAGACAGCCGGAAATACATCTGCGTTCACAGGCTAGTAAAGAAGGAGATTTAGCAAAAAAGTAAAGATATATGGCTTGCTGTTATACAATATTCTAAGCATCTGCCATTTTATTGTTCTTGAAGTTGTCAAAGTTCAAAACAGGCATTTTTGGTTGTTGCTAGAGTCAGAGAAAAATAAAGATACTTAACTGGCTGTTATAAGATATATATTTCTAAGAATCTGCAGTTTTATTGTTGTAGAAGTTGACAAGGTTCAAAACAGACATTTTTGAAGGAGAGTCAGAGAAAAATACATGGCTGGCTGTTATATGATATTCTAAGTATCTTCAATTTTATTGTTTTAGAAGTTGACAAGGTTCATAACAGACATTTTTTTAGTTGTTGTATAATCACATTTGCAAGAAACTCTTTTGGTTAGCAGTACTACATCTTACCAGATCAGAAATTATTTCTTTAGTGACCCACCCATGAAGGCTGGAGGTACCTTTCTCACTGAAAGCTTGAACTGAGCTATGTGAACTGATGTTTTTTGTGCAGTGACCCCTCCCCCCCCTCCCCCACCTCCATGCACGCTTACAAACCTTCCTGTTTTCATGGTTTCTAATTAGAACTCAAGAATAGCCTCCCACTTACCACCACTGTCACAGTTAAACTTAAGTTGGCTTCCCTGGGGATATCCTAAATTCGGATTTCATAGTTGCACTCATGAAAGATTGTAGGTTAAGAAGTGGTCTCCTGCTGTAATTATTGTCTGATTTTGTCATAGTTGAATTAACTTGCATTCAAGTCTGTTTGTACTATATAAAAAAATAAAAATTTAGCTGGCCATGTATGAAGTGAAGATTACAGTACCTTTCAAAATTTGGGTTAGTGTGTTGTCAAAGTTTGTACTAGATTATTTGGCAGGAGAAGGATAAATTCTGACAAGCAACACAGCAAGGTGAAATTGTGATGAAAGAAGGCTGTTGCTGTGAAGTTGTGACAAGGACAAAATATAAGATCACCGAATGAAATTTTGACAGGTGCATGCTAAAACGGCCTGAAATTGGGATATGGAAAGTTTTGAAAATCAGTTGAACATGGTTACATCTAACAGGGCCTCCAAAAAGGCAAAACATAAAGAGGAAAATATTACTTAAGACTTTCAAAATTTAGGTACATTTGTGATCAAGAGCCCTACCAAACTGTTAAGAACTGCCAGCACTTAGTTGCCACACATTGCCTTAAGTTTTTTAACCTGCAAATAGGAAGTGAAGATTTTAAGTATGCTGCGTAATCAAGTATAAACACTACTTTGTTAATATTTCTGGCAAATACTTGGCTTGGAAATAGTGTAGCTTTCTAGTCATAAAACATCTGTTAACAAACGATAGTTACTGCAAGTGGCATTGTGTCTGCGAATGTAACTTAAGTGAAACCTTTATCCACTCTTGCTTGAAGAGTGCTTCTAGTTATTTAACAGATTTTGAAGTTGTATTTATTAAAAAAAAAGTTTGAAAGAGTCAGGGCTGTCATTAAAGGCCATAACCCTTAACACCTGAGTATGGTTAATGAGACCTCAGGGGATCTTGCCTCTTGCTTGTTAACTTCACTCATAAAGCAACAAGTTTGTTGCAGGTGTAAAGATCAAGACACCAGGTGATTCAAATATTAATGACAGCCCTGGCAGTGATTTTGACTTCCAGAGTGTTTAGTTCTGTTTTAATAAACCAGCGGTAAAAAGAAAAACTGTTATTTGCTTTTGGGATCCAAATATCAATGAGAACTGTGCAGTTTTGATCATTTATATTTCCAAGTCTACTCCCAACATATGACATCTCGGTAATCAATTGTTGAGCAGAAAATCACTTGTAACAGCCTCCAGAACCTCACAAGTGGTTTAAAACAAAAAAAAAACAACTGGTAAGGTTTTTCATACTTTATTTCAGTTCCTGTTTTTTTCGAAAGAAAACTCAGGTGATTTTTCATCAAATTTCAGGTCCATACAAACTCTCATACAGTTGTATTAAGATTAGTTATCTGTGGGAAGATAACTGTCAGCTCATCCAGTGCATTGGGCAGATCAATGCAAAAAAGTGAACTTCCCTTACTGCGTGTTTCAGTAACATGCAAACTCTGAAGTTCAAAGGTCACATTTATTACTGCGTTCAATCATCATAGCGGGTCTTTAGAAGTTCAGTTCATGTAATGTAAATGACGGCTGTAAAAAACAAAATTGTCAGTTGCTGGGTTTTGTAGTTCAAAGTTCACATGTTATTGAAAGGTGCAATAACTTCAAACACCTTCACACTTCTCTTAATACAAACTGCTTACATGCCCAGTAGTTGAAGAACTGACAAACCTAAAATTCCAAGCTAATGTTAACAAAACTGTGGTTAATAGTAGTTACCAACTTTTGCATGGACATCCACAAAAAAGCTCATGATCGAGTTTTAAGGAAATGCGCTTAAGTTCGGAATCAGAAAGACACATAACCACTTTTGCATGTGTTTTGTTAATGCAGATATACATGTATATAATATTTTTAATTTTTGCTAGGAACTGTCAGTGGTTTGTTTCCCACTTTTTGATAAGTGACCCACTTTCCCAATCCCAACTATGGTATTCAAAAACAGGTTGAAATGTGTTTGATGTTGAGAAAGAACAAAATTAATTCTAAGGCGGTCTTCAACTGGAAGAGGAAGAAAACTAATTTCAACTGTCGTTGTTTTTGTTTGTTTCTTTGTTTGTTAATGACTAAATATAAGTAACAAGGACAATCTCAGTATCAAAAATAATTATTAGTTATGAAAGAAGTCACAATAAGAGTAATCACAAACTTAACCCTTTAAGCCCAAACATCATTATACAAATTCTCCTTACTGGTCTTCATAGATTTTACTGAATACTAATTCGGAGAACTTGTTTAAACATCATGACAATTCATCTTTGGTGATCATTTGCTAAATTCTCATGACCTGTATGTGTTATAATACACTGATATGATGAGGAGAAATTTGATGCTGATCACCATGGGCGCTTAAAGGAAAAAACTCTTACAAAAAATCAAGATCTCACTCAGTACATTTGAACAAGTATGTTCTACATTAAATAAGTTAAAATAAGTTTACTGTGAGCCAGAAGCATATGAACACTAAACCATTCAGATGCAAAATAAAGAGTAATAACATTACTACAATTTTTGTTCAACCCTGAAGCGTGACGATTTTTTCGCGTATGTTTACTTTTCAAACTTAACGGTTTTGTCTGGTTACGTGTCACGTTTGACCAATGAAACCTTGGTGATTATGCTGCGAAACTGACAAGGTTCTTGGCGCCATTCGAACATGTTTTGTTCACGTGCTCTGAGACTTTTCAGGTTTTGCCGCACGAAAGTCTTTTAGTTTTTGCAGAGAAGAAGATGAGAAAAAATTTAATTAAAACAAGATAACAAGTTTGGAAGGAGTTACCATCCAGGAGTCGCTTTAGATCAAGATTTAAAATACTCCATCATTGACAGAATTATCCGTGAAGGAGGTGACCAATTTACGGGTTATATTCCGCGGAGTTTTACACAATTTGCGAACGAGTTGCGTGACCGTAAACACCGCAAAATCTGTATGGTACAGATACTGGGACGAAATGGAAACATTAGCAAAGCCTAAAGAGGCCTGACATCTGAAAAATTACAGGAAGATGACCTTAATCTCATCGAAGTATTGAAAGTCCACTCCCCATCTATCTCCCTTTCCCAAATCAACGAGGAATTAGAGCAGTTTGGAGCACAACAAATTTCAATGTCGGCCGTTTCGCAGACCGTAAAGTTTCAAAGCATGTGAGCAAAACATGCTCCCCCACACAGAAAACCTGAAAAGTTTCAGAGCACGTGAACAAAACATGTTTGAATAGCGCCAAGAACCCCGTCAATTTCGCGACATAACCGCCAACATTTCATTGGTGAAAAGTGACGCAACCAGACAAAACCGTTAAGTTTGAAAAGTAAACATACGCGAAAAAAATCGTCACGCTTCAGGGTTGAACAAAAATGGTAGTATCTTCTGTCTGATTGGTCATAGCAGTTCATACTTCTCTGACTCAAATAAAGGTTGTAACAATTTTATCATGACTATGCTGACACTTTGGGACTAACCCATAATGTCTGAGCTATCTTTGACAGAAGTTTCTCAAACTCATTAATAATTCATAAAGAGAAAACAAAGGAAGTCACTACCGTGACGGAGGTTTGGATACTCAGTATTAATTAGCATTAAATTTTGCAAACTTTTGCTTTGAATTTCTCCAAGAATTATGAATGGTTTGAGAAGCCAAATCAAAAACTCAAAAGAGTGTTTAATCAGGTATCCAAACACCTCGAAGTTGGTGGAAAAAAACTTGGCTGCCCCTTGTTTTTTCAACCCACTTTGCACTGTTTGGATATCCTGATGAAACACTCTTTCTCGTGTTTGATACATTACGTCATGATCAATGAAATTATCAAGATTGCACATGGCATGCAATTATATATTTTTTTTTCTATGTAGCATCATTTTGTGACCATTGTAGCTGCATAGCAGGCATCTGTATCTAGGGCTGGGGGCATGGCAGTGAGGCTTCCATGCACCCTATAAAATTACAGATGCCTGCTTCACACCAGCCATGACCATCACTATGTGGAAATGACAATTAATGACTGATGTCAAAATTTTCTACTGGCAGCTTCCCTCCTTTGGGTTGTTTTCATCAGGTGGAAAGAAGAGGCAAGGATAAACTGCTTGTAATTTTGGGGTTCCACCCAGTCACCCAGAGATTTAAACTTTAGTCTCATTTCAGACTGAAATATCTGATTTTTCGTGCCATTTCAAACCTAACACTACAGTCCGGCTAGCCCCTTTTCCAGTCAAAACGGTGATACCAATTTCAAACCAGGTAAAGTAAAAAGGTAAAGCTGACACAGCCCACAAGTGACAACTCTGGCTTCTGTAACATGAAGCAACTTAGGAGTATCACTACCCCCCCCCCCCCTGGATAGATTACTAGTTCATCACAGGGTTACTTCCAAGCATTGCTTCCATTGGTACCCATTTATAACAGCTGGGTATAGAGAGAGACATTGTGGAACAACATTTCTTGTCTAAAGCAGCCTTCACATGTCAAAATAATGTTGGCCAACTCACGTTGGCACACTCAAATTGGCGTTTGTGAAGGATGCAACAACATGTTGGCAAACTGTTGGGGAAACATAGAAGTTGTCTCTATTCTTGCCAACTTTTTGCCAAGATGTTGTTGTGTCATTCACACACATCAATTTGAGTTTGCCAACACGAGTTGGCCAACTTTAGCTTGACATGTGAAGGCCGCTTAAGAGAACGACTCAACAATGCAGAGACCAACCTAGCTTCAAACCACTGGCTGTGTTCCTCCAACAAAAGGTACGCTGTGGTAATGACTAGACCATCACACCTCCAATCCAGCCGGAAACCAATGACTGTCTATTCTTCTGATAAAAGGTATGCTTTGGTAATGACTACACCATCATACCTCGACCAGGAAGCAAACATAATCCCTCTACAATGGCTTGGACCTTAAGACGGAATTTACTGGCCTTTTTAGTGAGGTGAATGCAAGCCACAAAAACACTCAGATCTGATGGTAGTTTTGTATCGATAAAACCCTGAGCCACACGTGTGAGTAAAAACCATCATGGAACAAAGCCCTGACTTAATTAAGAAAAGACATTGTTTAGTTGCATGGTGACACGTATAAATGTGGTTCTCCTCGGAAGCTCCTTCAGTTTCTCAGCTCCAACATATGTACATGTTGAACGCACTCCGCCAAGAACATCTTTGACTGTTTCATGAACATTACCACGATATGGAACCTCAACTGTTTTGCCCTCTGATGACCTAAACATTAATTTGCAAATCAGCCATTGGCTTGAATGAAGGACCAGGGTGTTTGATAAAAATCTGTCTAATTACTTGATTGATTAGCAAAATTTGATTGTTAAGTTCATTGATGATTGGTTGATTGATTCATTGATTGACTGACTGACTTCAATGATTGACATTAAATGACAGGCTGATTAATTGAGTGATTTCTGGTTGAATGATTGATTGATATTACTACTGGTATTTTTTTTAGTTATATCTGGGGTTTTTTCTAACAGCCAGTAAATCATGCAAGTGTTTAACAGCAGAACAAGCCATTAGGTTTGATGAGTAGAAGAAGGCTCAAGGTGCAAGAGGGGAATATTTAAGACTTAAGCCTTCTTACAGACCTACAGTAGATTCCGACCATCTCAAACACACAAGGGAAACAAAACATTGTTCAAGATAACATCAGTTCAATGAAGCCAACAGTAAATAACTGAGCAACATTAAAGGAAGTGAATTTCAGTTCGAGAGTGATGGGGGTTTCAAGATAAGCAAGGTTTGAGATAGTGGGGACTACTGTATAAGTTATCCAAGGTGAACTAAAAACATACATATTGGCTTAAATTCCCTACACCAAAAATACAAACCTGTAATTAGCAACTCCTCCTGCATGCTTTCTCATAGCAGTAGTTGAACTCATGCCATAAAATATCTTGTATTTCTTTCCATCCCGTTCTATTAACTCTCCACCTGGTGACATAATGAAATCCAAAGATAGTTTCATAAATAAAAACATCTTAAGCACACTGGCTTTGCTTTTATATAAATAACTTACAGTTGTAGAATAGTGGTAAGTAAATTTCCAAGGAAAACTTAAGTTTATTATTAGTGAATGATCCTCACTGCAATGGAGATAGTTTACGTGTTATATTTCTTACCAGATTGATCATGCCCAGCGAACATCCCTCCCATCATAACAAAGTCAGCTCCAGCACCTGCAACAAGACATAAATTTATTCATTTTATTTTGATCTTGATAACAATTATTTTAAGCTTTATCAACCCCATTTCCCTTAGTCAATTTCCCTCTTATCCCCCATCCAGTTAGAAGCATTTTGCTAGTGGCTACTGCTTTGGCAAGGTGGGAGTGAGTGGCCTTGCAATAACAACAACAAAACAACAGTATTTTTTCTTTTCTTTTTCTTGTCCCACATCAAAAATGTTTCTTGATCCCTTATCCCAAAGGCAAACTACAAAAGGGAGTACATGTATAATCCCCCTTCCCACCATGGTATTTCCATCCTGTATCCTGCCTTACGTCAGAAGTTCATGAAACAAAACTCTTACCAAAGGCTTTAGACACATCCCCAGGGCAAGTGCAGCCACCATCCTACAAAAAATCATCATCATCATCATTAACATGATCAACATAATCTTCAGCATCACTTTCATTGTCATCTCCATCATTATCATCATCATCATCATCACCACCACCATGATCACAACTCACATTGTCAAGCACATCATTGTCGTCATCAATATTGTAATCATCGTTCTCATCATGATCAGATCTACAAGTAAGGTAATGGCTACTGGCCACGCAAGAATGAGAGACATCAACAGTTGATGACAATTCAAACTCTTTGATTGAGAGTCAGTGAGCAGGTATGAGTCAGTTGGAAGCCAAACGAGAGCAAAACCCTTAAACTTCCGTCAATCCTAATCACAATTTGGGCAGATTCAACTCGTTGTGAGTGCATGAGAGTTGTCCAGCTTTTTTGTCAGTTGCAGGCAAAACTACAGCGATGGCCTTTAAAATCTCATTTATAATGGTTGTTCTTGTTTGGCCCAGGCTTAAGTTGTACTTACAGAGATGATATGTCCCTTCAGGCCATGAGCAGCATCAGCACTCTCCAACACTGCACTCAGCTGTGGATAACCTACACCAGTCTGACGGCGTGTGGTACAAACAGACCCTGTGTTAACAAAAGTTAGATATAAGCACCTGTTCATATGGCTTGATAACAGGAACATTTGTTTCATATTTTCACATTGGAAAAATATCGTTTCTTCCAGCAGTTGAAATCTGCAAGCAAACACTGCGTTCACATGCCCAGAGAAAGTTTTGTCTGGTCACTGAGATCGGAGAAGTGTACTTCAGTTTTCTTACCTGGGTGTAGACTGAGAATATTTTACACTCACAAGCTACATGATTACAAGATTTGTTGACTTACAGTTTGGACATTCGCTAGTCAAAAGACTGAGTTAACAATACCCATTGTAATTGGCCTTACTTAATTTCCAGATCTGGGGCTGCTAATTGTCATAAGTACAGATTTTTTTCAGTTTACCAGGCATTTTTCAGACAACCTTCTGTAGGGGCATGAATAAGGCAGCAAAGGGAAGTATGCTTTTCTGGCAGTAGAAGCTTTGAAAAGCCCTGGTCAAGAGATATTCACTGGTAAAAGCTGAAAACTTATGCTACGGTGCAGTCAAAACTCACCTGGGCCAATGCCAACTTTGATGACGTCAGCTCCATTAAGGATCAGCTGCTCAACCATTTCACCTGTCACCACATTTCCTGCCTAATAGCAAAATATTTGTATCCAATAATAAAGATTGAGCTGACACTGACATCAAAGTACCAATATGTTACCAATGTAGTTATATTATGCCTGGGAAAGCATTGATGTTATGGGTATTATAATTATAATCAGCTTGTTTCGATATTGCAAAAAATTAACTGCACTTGGCCTTTACAGAGAAGTTCTTCTTGGAGCCTTGTTCAGCAGCTAGAGAGGAGGAAATTACTGCGCTGGGTTTGAGTGAAACTTACAGCCCTCATGTATGTTTAGATACCTTTTTAAACTTACTATAAAGAATGCCTCACCACAACATTTCCCGTGACTGAATACTCCTTGCTAACAACAAAGGTCTGCATATGTTACTGGTCAGTGGTATTAAATAAATGTATTTCAACCTTTGTGTATTGAGCCATTTTCAAAAACATTTGTGCTTGCTTTGGTTTTTTTTACTACCCTCTGTTACTGGTAAAAAAAAAACTTGCCCCACTTTCTCAAAAGAGTAATACTAAAACAAATTGTCTGTTACTTGCATGCATATTCCAGTATTATTTTGACTTAAGTTCCATGCATGTCCTTCACGTTTCAGTTGGATCATAACAATTTTTTGCGTTACTTGCATCTGCTGTGATTGGTCAGAATGACTCACTTTCAGGTTTTGGTTTGACACTCAGTTGAAAATGTAACTAAGTTATTGTCAGTATAAACTCAAAATCTTTGACTCCCTAAGGGCCGATTTAGACAGTACATTTTTTTGCTTACGACTTTTGTTTGTGACTTCTGAGGTGCGCGCTGCTCACGGGAAGCAAAGATCGTAAGCAACTCGCCATTCTAACATGTTGATTGTGGCTATGACTGTTGTAGGATTTTAAAACATGTTTCAAAATCCTACGACATTTTTCATGTTGTGTGCAACTGTCGTGGAGATGTCGTACGCCTGACTTAGACGACACGATTTGTGTTGCAGCTACGACAGAGCACGTCGCATACAACAGTTATAAGCAAAAAAAGTACCATCTAAATTGGCCCTAAGGGTTCTCACTCTATAGCAGATATCAGTCAGGAGAAATTCCAAGTGAATATTATTATTTTGTTTATTTGGAAGTACTTTGCATACCATGATAATGTGCTCTGGGAATTTACTTCTCACAGTTTTTACAAATTCCACAAAGTGTTCTGAATAACCATTTGCCACATCCAAGCAAATTGCCGGCACAGCTGGGCAGGCATCCAGAATCTGCTTTAACCTTGCTACATCCTCCTCCATCATCCCACAGCTGGCAATGGTGTACTGAGGAATTTAAGAATTTAACAAAGTTAACAAGCATAAATTTTATAAACACCACTGTTCTGTTCAAATATTAGGGACATAGAAATGCATGGTCTCCAAAATTCACATGACTTGGAATTTTGGTCAAGTTTGAAATCTCAGCTTTTTTGACTAGAGTATCAGAAACTCAAATTTATAATAATTGTAGGCAACTCAGAATCTCAAATTTTAAAAACCACTGCCTTGGAGATGATAGCTTTGGCTATTAGCTTGGGCGAACATTTCTGTGCAAGCTGAACTTTCAAGTTAAATGCTTTACATCAAAACCTACCATACCCAAACTGAGCCAATTTATGAGTCTCTGGCACGGATTATTTGCTATACGAGTCTCAGGCAGAGAAATTGTTTTGAACATTAAGTCTCGTCCTGAAATTTATAACAATGGTTCGACATTTTGCAAAGTCTAGGATTCACCATTCTATACCCCTTATATTTACAATGCAATAAACTAAACTGGGGCTTCTTCTTATATGATGTAATACACATACTTTCTTGGAAATTATCCTCCTAGAATTCAACGATAACTTCCATGAAATCAACTCAATACCACAAGTGATTTTACACTGTTTCCTGGAAGCGGTGTTCAGAGTTTGGTTGGATAATCAATCTTTCCTGAAGTCTGCAAATTAACTAAACACAGCCACACTTATGCATGTTGCTCTGTGTATTATTATAAATGTGGAAAACTGTCTAGTGTGGAATCTAAACGATCTGAAGCTCCTTGTTTTCAAAATAAAACTCAATCAACCTTGGGTATTCACTGCTCCTGGTCAGCCAAAACAGCAGAGCTGCAAGCTTTCCCTGTAGTTTTTTTTTTTTTTTTTTTTAATTGAAAAGGAATATGAACTTACAGGCAACACATCTGGGTGTTGTTTTGCAAATTCGAGCCATTCTTCAACACTGTAATGCTTGTGAATTGCTGTTAGAAGCTTGTGCTGAAAAATCAAATTTCATTGAAACTGATATTCAAGCAATGAACAAGAGGCAAGAACCAAAAGCAGGATAGAATCTGCGATGTGGCAAGAAGAGTAGAAGAGAAAAACGAAAGTGGACTGCACAATCACTGCATAAAATTCTGTAACAGTACAGAGAGAGGTTGGGACTACCAAGTAAGAGCGAAAACAGGTAAATATAAGGGGGACAATAAGCACCCCCAAATAATTTGTAATAATATAATGCAGGTCCCTTATACCATAAGCACCTATCAATGATAAAACTGAGGGAAGTACCCTGGGCATCTATGTGGGGCAATTGACTTTCACTGAAGAAAATCCCCTCGGTGGGATCAAAACGTGGGTAGTCGCACTGGATGCAACAATGGTCAAACAAGGATGGAAAAACGGATCCCCACATATGCCCATTATCCCCCCTCCCCTCTCTCTTCAGGCTCAATAATAGGTGCATTATAAGATGTGCGACTGAGGACATTGATTTGCCACTCTTGGGAGGCTTCTTTATATTCATGATTTGCAGTCCCTTTTATTAGCATGAATGTGAATGCCCTTTTTTTCCTTCAATGTGTCTCAATACCACACACTGAATTAAATATGATTTATCAATTATTTTATTTATTATGCTCATTTTCTGATACTTGGTGTTCATGGAACAAGCTTGGCCATATTTTGTCAGTCACTGTTTATTGGGTTTTTAACAAGTCATATTTACCTCATACTAAAAGATACGAGAACCTAACCATGTGGAGAATCAGATTTCCACAGTTTTACTAGTCTGCAAAGTGCCCATAACAGACCATCACACCATGTCGCCTCCCCCCTTCCCCCTCCCAACCCTCACACTAGCTCTTGTCTGGCTAATGTATGACCGCACCCTCCCCCTGCACCCCCAAAAAAGTTTTTCTTGAATTTTTCCATGAGGATTGTTCATCAGCAAATGTCATTTTCAGTAGCTGTGCGCTTATCCCTTAGAGACATTTTGACACAAGTTTGGTGAGAATCTGTTGCTGTGGTTATAAGATATGACATTGTAAATAGCAGGTGGTCAAGCCATTTTTGAGTAAAAAGGTGTTTTTCACCGTTTTTTAGGCGATAAAAGCACAAAATGTTGACAAAAAGAAGCCAAGTGCTTTAATACTTATGTCATATTCTATTTGTCTAGCACCAAAAAATTTTAATTTGATAATTTCTAATTTTGAACAAAATCCAAGATGGCAGCCAAGTGTATACCTCATCTTGTAGAGCACATGACAGGCTTTCTACTTAAGGTAAAATCTTTTCGAAATATTGAAACATAGCAAAAACCCAAGGGGGGTTCCATCAACCCCTCCTCCCCCCCGCCTTGTACCAGGGTTGGGGTGTGACTACTTGTATGTCCGAGGGTTATAAATAATGAAACTAATCTGCACCTCTGCTAAAGCCACAGCCATTTCAAATGTACCAATAGTGTCCATGTTAGCACTTATGATAGGAATAACATCTTCAGGAAGTCTCTTCTTTGCGAACTTGAAGTGAAAATGCCGGGAAAGGTCAACCTGGTCGCAAGCAAATAATATGCTAATTAGCAAGAGCGCAAACATCACAGCGTACAACCAAGACTCTTTCTACATCATTTTAGAACGATACGCGAAGTAAAAACCAACTACAATCGATCAGGAGTGTTCTTGATCCCCCAGATTTCGTGCGCTAGTCTTAAGCTTGTAGATTGCACAGCAGGCGGTCGCCCCCTAACTGCGGTGCAGTTAAATTAATTTGCGCGGCCAGACAAAAGTCTTGTTCAGTTGTTGGACGTGTACATTATAATTACTGTTGATTTGTTTCGTACATGTGCAACGTGCGACTGAGCTTGTACTTACATCAGCACGACTTCGGATAGTACTTCGCTTAGGTCGAATCAAAACATCTTTGAAGTCCAGCCTCACACTATGATCTAAATGCGGCATTTTCGTGAACAGCAAACTGGCCTCAACACAGCACTTCGATGGATCAAAATGGCGCGTAAGTTTCAATTGAGTCACGTGGCTAGTGCTGTAAGATAGATTGATCTCAATGATTGGTCGATGCCCATTGCTGACTTTGGCCTACAAAAATGATTGCAAACTAGAAGTTGTCACAAAAATAATTAGCATTTAAAACAAATTAAAGCTTTCTAGTCCCATCCTTTTCTTATTAGCCAAGATCCAAATTTTCCAAGGTTTTTCAGTTATTTTCACGAGCTATTGCTCCAAAGGACCAATTGTAATCACCGTTATATCGAACAAGACTTTTCGCGCGTGCGTACAGTTTTTGGCGCGCAAGTTCAACGGAGTTTGCGCATCATGGCCGATAGTATTTATGAGGTAAGTTTGGCAAGTTGTACATAAAATCTTGATGATTTCTGCTGTTCTCTTGAACTGATCTGAACAAAACACCCCTGCATCGAGGTATTACCTCTTAGAAATTACGCTGACAAATTCTAGAGGCGATATTCAAAGTATATGTCATTGCATTTTCTATTCTTTCAAGCGGTTCATTCATTATGCTGAGGTTTCACTATGGAGGAAATTTGCATTATTCGATTCCTCAAAAGCCGTATTTTCTTTCTTTTCGTATTTTTGGTAGAATTTTCCACGCTTTTTATGGCAACATTACATTTTTCTCATATACAGAATTTGCACGGGACGTATGTGTATTTTTCTCGAGGCCTGTAAAGACGTTGTACAAGCTCCCCTGGATTTGATCAACACGTGTTCAATTTTTATTTTGTTTATGATGTATGAATCGACATCTGCATTAGACTATTCAGATTAGATATCGTCCATTTTTTTTATTCCAACTTCAGATATCTCAGAACAACATGCTCTACATTTACAAGATGCAGTTTAGCACAAATTTATACTTCTGTATATTGTTTGAAAATGAAGATGGCTTTCCATGACATAAGCTAAAGCTTACAGTGTAGTGTTTGTCAACAGGTTGATAAAGTAATAGGAAGGCGCAGAACATCAAAGGGAGAAGAATATCTTGTCCACTGGAAGAATTACGATCGTCTTTACAGCACTTGGGAACCTGTGGAGAATTTAACTTCTTGCCTCCATACTGTCACAGAGTTTATGGCAAAGTCCTTTCCAATGCCAGGTATTTTTATGGTCTATTTTGGAGTGATTGCAGAATACCCTGGAACTGTAGCTACAGTGTGTATCCCGCTACCTGTCCATGCATTTACGTAGGTTGTACCTCTCAAAGTTTGCTGAAAATAAAACTATGTGTTAAGTTTCTAAACTGTGAAAATGTAGGCATAGCTCTTATATTCTTTGAAGAGTGGCTACATGTCTACACTGTCAAAATTTGTTTATGCCCTCAAAGTTTTCTTTAATGGTAGCTATGCCGCTACACCATGAAGATTTTTTCATAGCACTCAAAGTTCACTGAAGACATGGCTACATATCAATTTTACTTGCATCACCTCTTGTGCTATGATAGAGGATTATGAGAAGGTGGAGGAGGGGGCTAGATCCTATTTCCCAGTCCAAGTTTTTCCAAATCTCATTTTCCAATTTTAATTTTGGCAAAATTTCATTCCCAGCAGCAGTTTTCTTTTGCCAAAATTATTCTCAGTCACAGTCCTCAAATCCCAGTTTCCATTTTCAGTCCTGTCAAAATGTGCCGTCAACCGGCAATTTTGCCTTCTACAGGCAATCATGTGCCGCTCACTTCATAATGGAGTTCCTGAGGAACCTTCTAGAAGACAGCAAGACCGAGCCCTTGTTGCCTTCTTCTTCTGTTATGTTGCCTCCTACTACAAATCATTTTGACGGGGCTGCATTTGACCCCTTCAGGGCCCTCATGACAGAATGGAAAGACACTTTTAGAACAAGGCTTATAGTCCAGAGTCCTTAGCCTCTTACCATGACTTTTTCACTTGCTCTGATGACATAACCAATATTCAGTGGATACACCATACTGCTAAAGTTGGGGAGTATTCTACAATTTAGCCCCTAAACTGTTAAAGCAGGGAAAAAGTCAGCCTTATCTTGAGTAGCTGCAACAGTAGTGAAGTGGTCATAAATGAGGACATTCACTGAGAAAAACAGAAGAGGTCATTTCTGAAATACCTTCACCCTCATTTTGAAAGCAAGACCTGGTCACAGCCTTTCATGTGAAAAGAATTTTCATTCACATTTAAATAAAACTTATTTTCATATGAAAGGTTGTGCACCAGACACTTTGATAGAGAGGCTAAATGCAAAATTCAGAAATCAGGGCTGTGCTCTAGCAGCGCCCGGGGGCCTCAGGCTACTAACTTTTGTCTTTGGGCAACTAGAAAAACTCATTTTTTGCATAATGCTCAAGGGCTGGGCACCCCAGAATTTATGATTGGGAGCCTTTGGGCACCCTGTGATTCTTCTTAGAGCACAGCCTTGGAAATAGCCTATTATTTTAATGGCTTCATGTTAGATGAAACAGACTGCTTTTTGATAAAGTTTAGCCTCCAAATTTCTTTTAATATCTTTGCTTTTCTTTTTGTCAGGAATAAATTCCAGTTGTGTTCTGCATCTGGAATCTGGCAAGCCCGAGTTACGGCAGCTTAAGAAAGTCACTGACATTGACAAGAGAAAGCTAAAGGGCCTTGCAAACAAGGAAATGGTGGATGAAATTTTAAAAGTTAAAAACATGTCAAAAGAACTTAAAAAATACCAAAGAGGAAGGGGAAGAGGAAGGAAAAGGTCACAACCCAATGACTTATGTGACGTGTTAGGCCAAGAATTAGGTGCCAAAAATCTTAAGACAAATCATCCACCTAATGGAACAATCATTGAAAAAACTCTTTTATCTGAGCTTGCTTGTCAAAGTCCTGAAAGAGATAGCGAAAAGAAGCGGCAAGGCAAGAAATCCCCTGGCCGACCGAGAAAGAATGGTTTGATGCGTTCACTGGCAGAGTTAGATGAGAGTGAAGTGTCACGGCTAACACGCACCACTCGTACACATGGTGTTTTAGATCAATGCGTATCTGTTCTGAAAGAAGGACACGTCTGGAAAATCACTTTGTGTAGTGAAAGTAAACAAAATGCACTAACAGCTGAGGTAGGTTTCTTTTATAATCTGAAGTGAATGATTTATTGTCCTTGATTCTTTTTAGTCAGTGGTTGGAAGTCCTGAGATAATAGAGCCATTTTTGTAAAACCTAAACCCAAGGGATAACCCTGGCCAATGAAAACATGCACAAATCAGTAACCTGATGAACCAAACAACAAATCACGTGTCCGCCACCTGCCATGGAAAATATGTGGAAGCAAATTACCATCGGTTTGGTTTTACTTCAGCTTTGTTCCCAGTCGTCCACGTCGCAGGATCAAATTCAAATATGACATCACCTAGGACGGCCTCGTGCTGTCACGCTTGGTTCCAAGCCTCCTCTGCTCACTCACATAGCGCGAATTGGCCTGGGGACGAGGCTGGTTTTACTTCTAATTGTTCAAGGAAGTAGCTGGATATTTTTCTTACCAATCACGTAGCATAGTGCAGCAAAACCAAAGCGAATGTGAATTACTTTTGACATTCAATTGAAAATTGCTGCACATGTGTGACTGAGGAGATCAAATGAATATGTCAAGTTACATGTACAGAAATCCAATCCTTTAATCTTGAGATAAAAAGCCCAATGTGCCAACCACTATGTATACTACCCCACTTTCACAAGTAAGTTGTATTATTGGCTCCTAAATGATTTCTGCAATCCACAGATGTGTGATCAGCTTGCTAACCTTCTCCATGAGGCAACAAAAGAGGAAGAAGTCAAGGTTGTTGTGTTGACTGGCACAGGGGACAGTTTCTGTAGTGGTTTGGATTATCAGGACTTGTTAGTCAGTACCCATCCTCGACAGGAGGCAAAAAGAATGGTGGAAAAATTCAAGTGAGCCATATCGGAGGGATTATCATCACTGAGACTGTATTTTAATTTAATCAGGGATCCATATTAGCTCTTTTTCAAACTCATCAATCGGGCAAGTATGTCAGGAAAGATACTTGCCCTGACAAAATTTTACTTGCCAGTTCAAAATTACGTAATAATTAAAATACAGTCAGAAACTTAAAGTTAACAACAACTATTATAAAGTGGAACAATTGCATTTTATTTTCACTATGTTACTACAGCAGCACCGTGGAAAGGCTCCCGTAAAACACTCTCGTTGTACAAATTCAACTACATGTACACGGACTTAAAAGGTAGACCTACTTTGCACGTCAAATGTTCACTGTTTAAAATTTGATTTGCACATTTACTTTTCAATCAAACTTTCATTTTTGATCAAACTTTCATCCAGGTACTTAAGCCAAGGCCTGTTTTGCTGCCATTTGTTGCTCTTGTTCGTATTTAGAACTTTGCTTGGAAGATTCACTTTTTTTTTCTTCCACGGTGGTGGTGACACTTTGGCAAAGTAGCGCCACATTTTGCAAAACTCACATGCGGCCAAAGAGCGAGAGTCTTTGTGCTTGCACATTGCTGAAGTACGTCAGTGGTCGCGAACAAAAAAATTGAGCTTGCAAACATTTCACTTCTGAGAGTACCGCATAACAGATAAGGTGCCGTGCGGGCAACGAAACAAAGTTTGCAGAATGTTAATCTTCTGTTTACTACAATATGAAATCACCGAATGGATGACCTGACGACTGCTAATATGGATCCCTGTTTAATATTTATGAACAAAAAAGTTTGTCTTATTATTCATATCTGTTGCAACGTTTTACTTCATATATTTACTAACAAACACCACTGAAACCATTGCCAACAACTACCTGCACCTTAACAAATGACATATTGACAACACCAACAAGCCAGACAAACTGACTAATTTACTAACAATAGATCAACAGACGTTTGACTAACGAAAGAACGATCGAAAAGCACCAATCATGTGTTACAGTCTTCACAGCCAATAGCATCACAGCCCAACTGACAGAAGACCAATAACATCATGACTTCGTTGATCAGGTCAACGACCAGAGAGTTTTACCATCTATTGACAATGTTCACTTGAGTATGATGATGAGTTCTGCTTAGGTTGTCAAAACATCAATCAATGTCAGCACAAACAGTCTTTCTCAGGACTACACTCACCCAGACAATCATACTTCACTGACTTATTAATATATGATTCCTGGGTTCAAACCATTTTACAATATTACATGTGTTTAGTTATTCATTCAAATTTTCTTGCTATGAAAAACATGTTAGGAACTTGTTTACATTTTTGGGGACCAAATCACCCCTTCTCTCTTTGTAGCAGACCTCTAAATTGCTATGTAATTTTGTCCACAGGCTTTTGGTTGAACTGTTGATCAGCTTTCCAAAAGTTCTTGTAGCCGCTGCAAATGGAAATGCTTTGGGATTCGGCACAGCTCTCCTTGGCTTGTGTGACATGGTGTATGCTAGTGGCAAGGTCAGTACCCGGGGTGGGTGCACTGTTACCCTGCAAGTAAAGTTGCTTCAATCGTTCCTAGATAAGGCAGGAAAGAGGAAGGCTTAACTTGTCTAGGAAGATCAAAGCAACTCTTCTCGCAGGGTAGTGCTTTGTAGTTAAGTTGTGTGTGATTTTGTTAAATGTCTGTGACAAGTGTAATTAAAGCTTAAATGAGGCCTAACGCTATTGTAAAAATTAAAATCTAAAATCCAAGCTTTCGCTGATCAACGGCATCATCAGGGATAAGAAAAATATTCCTGATGATACCGTTGATCGATGATGCTGTTGATGACCGATGATGCCGTTGATGATTGATGATGCCGTTGATCGGCGAAAGCTTGGATTTTTGATTTTAATTTTTACAATAGTGTTAGGCCTCATTTGAACTTTTAATTATATTTGAAAATGCTATTGAAGGACAACATTCAAAGATGTCTGTGGCAAGCACTGTTTGTTTTGTAGCAATCTTGTCTTACCTGTGCCTGGTCAGTTCGGTTAACAATGCACCAGTCTGCAGGTTAAGAAGTGGCGGGTACAAACTCTGGTGATGAAAAGGCTAACTAAAAGGGCGATGTCGCAGCTCTTACAAGGTCTTCGCTGATTTGCTGAGAAAACAATACACCAAACAACAAAACAATGGACCCTAGCCCCGAAAACAATAGAGCTGTGTGATACCAAGGTCCAATGAAATTAGAGGTTGTTAAGAGCTGTGGGGCTACTCAACTAAAACCATTCAATTCAATTATCAATGTATAACATTGCAGATTGTGCAGAGAATTTATGGTCTACCTCTTCGATTATTGTTAGTTTTCTGATGGGAATTAGTATTTAATAAAAAAGCTAAATCATATTTCCACTGTTATACATCTCTTTTGACTAAAAAAATATCCTGTCACGCTTGACTAATAACTGGAATGCTGACATGAATAGCACTGTCGGTTCTCGACACATTTTGTAACGTAGGGAAAAAGAAATTGTGCCCTCCTGCAAAATATGCTTGCTCATTTTGTAGAAGATTTCCCTTTAATACAAATAATGTGCAATATTTATAAATTAAGTGCATGCTTTGTGTGCGAGACCATGCAAACATTTGCTCCCAACTGCACTCTAAAAAAACTGAGTCTATGCTAAAGCTGGTGAATGTCTGTTCTCAAAACCACTGATGTTGGATAGGTTTATTAAATAAGTGTAGGCTAGGGCTACTGTTCATTTCCTGACACTGCTGTTTTAATGCCAAATAATTTCATGAATTAAATAAATGAACTGTCACCGTCATCTTTCCCATTCTACTTATTCCTGGAGGTAATGACAGTTGAAGAAGAAAGGGATAACAGTCTGAACAAACTTGTGCAGCTTTTATTTATCCTCCAACTGAGCTAACTGCTCCACATGAATAGGATAATGTCAGCAACAACACAGTTTAGAGCACATTTTAGTTTATATGAGTATTTTTTGAGATATGTCACATTTTGTATAACATACTCTGAAATGGTACCTGAGAGCTCCCCGAGGCATCAAAAATTTAAAATTTGCTTGCCCCATGCCTGTAGATGGGGACCCCCCTTCCTAATTCCCCACCCCCCCCCCCCACCTAAAGTGGCCACTGCCACACATGGATGACCCCTCAGATGGTCTACATGACCCTTCCCTCAAAAAAACTTAACTGGAACACTGAATAAGCTAGCAAAAGATGGCATCAGTCAACTGAGGCAGAATCAGTCGAATCAACAAGCAATGGCATATTTTTTTAATCACTAGTAACATTGCATCATCGGGTCGCACTATACAATGTAATAAACTGTAGAATAACTTATTTTCATGCTTACATTTGTTTACCTCAGGTGGATGGGGGGGGAAGGGTTGAGTAGGTTAGGGTGAGGTGGAATGCAAGTTGGAAAGGCCATGGCTTTTTTGATAAAACCATGTTGCATTGTGAAAACAAAATTTTGGTGAAGTGCAAAAACATTGGTTCTGGTCACATATTTGCGTGTCTAAGTTTTATTTATTTAATAATTTATTTGCATCTTGGCCAGAAGAGATTATCATACTGTATTTATTTTAATAATATTATTATATTAATACTGTATTGCTATTAGTAGAAATTTCTTTCTTTTTTTTAATCATCTTTGTTACTTTTTTCAGGCAACATTTCAGATGTGTTTTACCAAATGGGGTCACCCTCCTATAGGATGTTGTTCTACACTTCTCTCGAGCTTACTTGGAAAAACTGGGGTGAGGGTTTTATTGCATACTTATGGAGTAGACAGTCTTTCTCCAATATTGCTTTTAATAATCATAATCATAATCATAGTAATGGAAGTTAGTATTAAATTTTTTTTTTCAAAAATTAGCTGTATAGGCTACGTTTGCGCCCTGTGCATGCTATTTAGGGACATAGCATGTAAACGTCTTGTACTGCTATAATAATAATAATGATATTAATAACGGTTTATTAGCAAATCCACTGGGTGGCTCTTCAATTCAGTGTACAATGAGTGTGAAGAAAGCCATTTGTCCAGTACACCCAGCCCCAGTCTGAGGCTGGGACCTGAAAATCATGTGACCTAGGTCATCACAGTTAGTATTGTTGTATATATCATAAACATGACTGTAATAATAATACTAATAATAATAATAATAATAACAAGGAGAGGATAGCATCAAGCAAACTCAAGGTTAATTATGGTGGCCCTCGACTACCATTTCAATTTAAAAAGTTCAGAAAAAAGTGTATCACATAAGTAATTAACTAGCTAACAAATATTCAAGTAATTAAAAGAAAGCATACAACAACACTGTAGTGTGAGCCAGAAGTTTACAATGTACATGTAGATTTTAAAACCATGCTTCTCTACTGTAAATTGCACTTAGAATATTGTTTGATGAATGTTACGTTTTTTTCAAAGTACTACACAACAATGTAAGTACTCAATTGTTTTTGTTTGTTTGTTTTGCAGGCAGTGTCAATGCTGTTGTTGAACCACAAAATGGCTGCTACAGAAGCATGGGAGAATGGACTGGTAATGGAGGTTTTGAAGCCAGTTAATTTCATGGAACAGGTCAACAGCAGGGTTCAATCCTTGGCTGCTATGTCTACCAAGGTACATGTAATTTATAATGTAACTACTAATTGTCAAACTGAAAGTATAACTGTATAACTGCTGTAGTTATCAGGATTCTTATTTAGAACAGCAAGTGACTGAAAAACCATCTTCTCAACTTTCTAAACTATCTTTTTAGCAAAAATGCTGAAGCTTTTGTGTAGCATTTGCCATCTTAACCAGCTACTTAATCCACTCAGAAATGTAATGAGAGTCCGGAATTATTATCTTGAATGGTCCCTGGATCCCTGGATATGGGCAAACATGCATTACAATTTGCTTCCTGCAAGTGGGCTTTCGGTTGATATCTATGAGAGGAGTCGGGGGAGATAGATGGCACTAATAAATGCTTCCTTTAACAGGCTTTGGTAAAGCAGCATGATTTTTCATCATCCAGGGGTTGTCTATAGAATAAAACAGTTCACTCGTTCTCAACTTAATGCACCGGTTCTTCTTTTGTTTTTAGTACCAGTAATAATAAATCTTAATACGCAATGTTAAGGCATTCTACACCTTAAAGCTTTGTTTAACTATTAATAAATAATCTGGATGATCGGATCTCTTGTGATATTTTCACTATCCATTCGTTTTCAAAGCTATGTATTTCTCACTTTTGTATTTGCATCAAAACATGGGCTTAGAGAACGTTTACCTTTCAACGTTAAAATGATGTAATTATTGTTTCGTAGGTCCTACAGGATACCAAATCACTCATCAAACAGCCAAACCAAGAAGCTCTGCGAGATGCTAACAACGAAGAGTGCAAGCTGTTACTTAAGTATCTTGGCGATGATCAAGTGTTGGACACTCTAAAAACAAACTGGCTTCCTGATGTTGTTACCATGTAGCTGCATTTCATCCTTACTGTAACAGTGAGCAATACTTTTTTCACCACTAATAATCTTGTACATTTTTTAGACTTCTCAAAGTACTAATTTTAGTTAGTTTTGAAACCTTCAAATTTTAGTTCAATTTTTAGTAGAGAATTTTAGTCAGGAACTTGGTTTTTGATGGCGATTTTGTAGTTGTGAGTTTTAAGAGAGCACAAGTTGATCATATACCTGTAACAGTCTGTTACAGGTATATGATTGGAATAACAGTAATTGTTATTCTGAAGTCACTATAATGGAAACAAGCTGTGGGTAAAATGCCTTCAATCCAAAACAGTCCAAACAAAGTGTCTCCTTACACTAAAAACATCAGTAAAGTACTTGCAACCGACAAAAACGTTATTTCACAGGGCTTGTCTTCAATGCAATAATATTGCCTCAACTTAGAAAACGTTTATGTCGGGGGTATTTTGAAGGGCATTTTGGCCATTGACTTGGAATCCAGTCACTGTAAACTCCCTCCCAATTTTAGTATCTTGTTTGATTAACTTTATCAGTATCAGTAGTTATTTTGTTTACATCTAAGGCCATTTTTCATCCATAGTGTAATAAATATTAGAGTAGTGACAGGAAAACAATCTGATTATACAAGTTGGGAATATTTTAGCAAAATTTCCTTTTAAAAATATATTTAGTATACTGAGATGTAATATATCTATTTTAGTACTGTAGAGGTATGGTAGGACCAATTTAGATGGTACGACTTTTGCTTGCGACTGTCGTATGCGACTTTTGTAGCGCGTGCTGCTTACGTCAGGCAAAGATCGTATGCAACTCGTCATTCTAACATTTTGATTGTGGCTACGAATGTTGTAGGGTTTTAAATCCTACGACATTTTTCATGTTGTGTGCAACTGTTGTGAAGATGTTGTACATCCAATTTAGACAACACGATTCCTGTTGTAGATGTGATGCGAGGAAGTTGCATACCACAGTCGTAAGCAAAAGTCGTACCATCTAAATCGGCGCTTAGGGGAGCACTTTACAATGGTATGAACATTACACAGTAACGTAACCACACAACCAGAACACTTGAAAGAAATAGCTGATCTCAGGAGTTTTGAACAACATGTAGCAAACATGAACTTCATTGTTGACTTAAGTATTGACTTTCTGACTTTTTAGACAATTATGTTAAGTATTTTTAATAGTGTTACAGCCTGTTAAAAGGTTTCAAATTGATTTTCCATACTGTGCCACATCAATCATTAAATAAAGCACTTCACTTTTTACCTTTTTGCTGGGACTTTATCTGGTTAACTCATACGCATTTATGCTTCACGTGTATATGGTTTAAATAAATTGCAGAGAAAGTAGACATCAGAAATTGTTTTTCTTGCTTTACATGTTTTACACACTTGTAATTCCATTTTGGTCAGATTCAAAGAGGTTTAATAAAAATGCATTGAACACCTTCTAGTCATTTAATTGGCAAACAAGTTCTGTTGCATCTGTTATTTGATTGTCAGTCAGTGCTCCCCTTCACTAATGGAGGAGCAAAAATGGTAACCCTGTCATTGAAAAAGCAATACCACTCCCACAAATTGATAGGCTTCATTTCAAGCCATTTTACACACCACACATGTAAGTATGACCACACCCTCTAATGAGATCTTAGCCTTTCCTTGGGGGGGGGGGGGGGGGTTATGCCTATGCATAAGCTAATGAGATCCACTAATCCAATCATAATTTGAGAATACCAGTAGTTCCCTTGCATCCTTGGTTTGGCTTAATTGAAGCTATAGTCATTGGAACAATGTGAATTGATGAGAAGCAGGGCACAGGAAGGAATGGGCCATTCTTTCCCTTTAAGAAGTGATTAGCCTTCTACATGTTGGGGTGTAAGTATCCGTGGTTCTCCATGCACGCTGGAAGGTGGATAAAGGCTGGATGCAATAAACTTAACTTCTATAATCAGATATCAGTAATTATTCAATAATTTATGCTGTTCCTCCTGCGCTTTGTATAGTTGAGCTGTCTGGGAAACTCGTGAATGACTCGATCCTTTTTCTACCAAGTGCAGCCAAATGAAAAATCTCCCTTTCGCCACTCAAGATTTTCAGAAACTGAAACTTGGATTTCTGGTCAAATAAAAGGTGCTTAAAACTTTTATTAGATGAATACATTTTCATTCAACCTTAACAAAATTGGAAGAGGTATGTTCGTCTAGTTCTTCTGTTTCTGTTTTCGCTTTTTTCTTTTGTTGGCCACTCTATGTTACTAATGAGTGGTCTTGCATTGTCACTTTTAAAAGTACACATGTTCTTGGTGGTGTGTTGATCGCGCTTGAGTGAGTATTGAATATAAAGCAGTAGTATATCCGGGATTTAACAAATACCACCTGATTGTCAGAGGTTTATTTAAGAATTTTAAAGCTCCCACTATAACAATAACAAGCTCCCTTTGCTCGCTTGTTATTGTTATAGTGGGAGCTTTAAAATTCTTAAATAAACCTCTGACAATCAGGAAGTATTTGTTAAATCCCGGATATACTACTTAACCAAAATAAACCGCCCACCAAAAATTTTTTTCAATTAAAGGTTGTCAAATCAATGTTATACCCGAGTTGAAATGACTGCACAAAACATAAACATTGAAGAGCTATTGAAAGAACTTGGTCCAGAAACGTTACAAGCTTTAGAGCAATTATTTGCAGAGGACGCTCCTGCTGTTCGAACAACTATTAAAAACATTTTGGATGAACCAATTTTTGAGAAAGTGGAAAAGAAACCATTAATTCCAAAAACATATCAACCAACTGTTCCACCTCGTAGAAGGGGGAGAAAAACACAAGAAATTTTGAGAAAGTTTGATCCAATTTCTCGGGAAACCATTCGAAATGTAACAAACTATCAAAATGAAATTCTTGATTTATATGATATTGCTGAATATGAGGGAGAAGAAAAAGTAAGAGGGCGCCAAGAAGAAGCAGAAAGAGGGCGCCGTTTTATTAGATGGCGTTTTATTCGAGATCTTGAAAAAGATTTTACACCCGTTTTTATGGAAAAAATAAGAGAGAAAGTAAACACATCTTTTTACGCAAGACATATTTTTTCAAATCAGCTACGCAACATTGAAGATGGAACGGTTATTGTTTATTACATTAACAAAGGCTCACCATGGTTTAATAATTTTTCTGATGCGGAAAAATGGTTAAGTGAGCAGGAGAAGGTACGTCTGGACTCTGACAACATTGAAAGACCGAACACAAAATGGGTGTTTGAAGCTTACTTTAATGTTGATGTAAAGGTGTTGCTTGATCGTAAACCGCTTTTAGGTACAGAACCATTACCAGATTGGCTGCGTAACCTTGCACATAGTCGTAATATGCTGGCTTTAGACACTTACAAAGACAATTTATGTCTTTGGCGTTGTATTGCGGTACACCGAGGTTCAAGACCAGATCGAAGTACAACGGCAGCACGGGAACTTGCAAAAGGTTTCTTCAACCTCAAAGCTATTCCACAAAACTGCCGACGAACATCTTTAGATGAACTTGATAAGGTTGAAAAATACCTTAATGAAAAACAAATAATAAAAGATTGGTTGGGTATTCGTGTATATAGGCCTGAACGTTTGAAGGATGGTGAAGTGGTTTGGCATCTTTGGAGGAAACCACCAGCCAAATTAACAAATATTTTGACAATTGGAATTTATGAAGGGCACGCTTTCATCATAAAAGATATATCAAAACTTGCAAAAATTTATGCATGTGTTCATTGTCATTCAAGATTTGCACAAGCTTGCCACCTTCAAAGGCATTTCGAAAGGTGCTCCCAAGGAAAGACGGTGATTGAATGTCCGGCCGAAAAAGTTGAACTACCACAAACATCTTTTGAGAAAGCTTTTTATCCAAAACATTCAGCTTCTCCAGAATCTCTTCGTTGGCTTGAAAAAGAAGCAGCAATTTGTAAAATACACATTCACCACGCAACTTGCGGACACGGGGGTGAAAGATGGGTTCCAATTTACAACGCTGCTTATAGACATGTAAATGAAAAAGGTGTTGTGCGCGTTCCTGTAGACGGTTATAACCATGAAACGAAGACTGTTTTTCAATATCATGGGTGTCATTGGCATGGTTGCCGAAAATGTTTTCCAAATGATCGAAATAAAATTATTACTCATTACGGTCAAACACGAGAAGATAAATGTAAAGCAACTGTTGAACGTACACAAAATCTTCGAGCTGCTGGATATAATGTAATCGAAGCATGGTCTTGTGAAGTTGGAAAAATAAATATAAATTTATCAAAACCTCAAACACGAAGTTATCCACACGCTATACTGTACGACTTTGAAGCATATGGAGATAAAAACAAGAGGAAAGAACCAACAGGAATGCTAACTATCAAAAATAAACATGTACCAATCTCTGTTAGCATAGGTGATACTTTAGACAAAGAACCTACCCATATCTGTGAAAGAGATTCTGCGGTTTTGGTTCACAAGTTTATGGAAGAACTTGAGAGGCGTGAGAAAAACATTAGGGATCAAGTAAGAGCAGCCTTCATACCTGACGACATAAATATGCTTACAAAAGCGCAGCAGTTCAAAATTGAAGAATGGTGTAATCAGGTGCCAGTTCTTGGATTTAACTCCGGGAGATATGATTTGAATCTTATCAGAGAACATTTTGCAGAACTTATAGATGATACATCAGATAAAGTAAAAGTTGCAAAAAATGGAAACAAAATTATGTTCATTTTTAGTAAAAACTTTCGCTTTCTTGATATCATAAACTACTTAGGTCCGGGTACAAGTTATGATAAATGGGTGAAAGCCTATGAATGCAAAACTGTAAAATCTTGGTTTCCGTACGAATGGTTTGACAGTTCTGAAAAGCTTGATTTCAAAGGGCTTCCTGACTATGAGCATTGTTATTCAAAATTGAAAGGGTGTTATCTTCTCACAAAAACCGAATGGGAGGGTTGCAAAAAGCTGTTTGAAGAAAAAAGAATGAAAACCTTCGCAGACTGGCTGCGTTACTACAATAATCTCGATGTAGCTCCTGGTCTCGAGGCGCTGGAAAAGATGCGTGCATTCTACATTGATAAAGGAATCGATATTTTGAAAGATGCTGTAAGTATCCCAGGTGTTAGTTTACATTACTTACTTCGTGGATGTGTTGAGAGGGGCGCAGATCTTTACAGCCCGTGCAAAGAAGCGTATGAGATGTTGAAAGAAGCTGTTGTTGGAGGACCGAGCCTTGTTTTCACAAGATATCATGAAGTTGGATTAACCAAGATAAGGTCCCATCGAATTGCAAAACCTCTTGTTTGTAAAAATATTTTAGGTTATGACGCCAATGCTTTGTACTTGTCAACCATGCTTAGAGACATGCCTTGTGGAAAAGGAAATGTCCTGCATTACAATAACGAAGCCGCCGCTCCCATACTGACACAAAGGCTCAAAGAAGAACAATGGTTTGGATTTGCAGAAGTTGATATAGAGATCCCAAAGCACTTTTTACAACAAAGAGGTTCCTGTTGAAGCTGTGCCGCAACATATGCTTGACTATCTTAAACGCACAAAAAGGAACCGCGGAGACGGAAAGAAGTTAGTGGGGGCATTGTCTGCAAAAAAGATATTATTATACGCACCTCTTCTTAGATGGTATCTTGAACATGGAGCAGTGATCACAAATGTTTATCGAACTATTGATTACCAACCATCAAAAATATTCACTTGGTTTGTGGAGCAAGTGACTGAAGCTCGTAGAACTGGAGATAAAGAAAAAAGCAAGGCGTTGTTGGCTGAGGTATTCAAACTGTTAGGAAATAGTGGGTATGGAAAGCTCATCGAAGCCTTGGAGAGGCAAACAAACACAATTTACACAAAAGACGAAAAGATTGTCGACAGAGCCTTGCGAAGCGTATATTTCAGTGATCTTGACGAAATTGGGGAAGCGTATGAGTTGGAAAGCCGAAAGCCTCGGATCACAATCAGAAGACCATTTCAGGTTGGAATTGCTGTATATCAATTGGCAAAACTCAGAATGCTTGAATTCTATTATGATTTTCTTGACAGATATTTTGACAGAAAAGATTTCGAATTGATTCAGATGGACACAGACAGCAATTATATGGCAATAAGCGCAGAAAAGTTGGAAGACATCGTCAAACCAGAGCTGCAAAAAGAATTTGAGGGAAAAAAGAAAGAGTGGTTAGCTTGGGATAAGTGGAGCAGTCGAACCCCTGGGCTCTTTAAACTCGGGTGTGAAGGCAGCAAAATGATTGCCCTCTGTTCAAAATGTTATTTTATCGAAGACTCTGAGGGTAAAAAGAAGTTCAGCACGAAAGGGGTGTCAAAGAAACAAAACGAGATCACGGCGCAGCGTTTTGAGAAGGCTTTGGAAGGCAGCAAGGATATAGCAACTAATAGAGGTTTCAGGATGCGGAACGGGCAGATTGTCACTTACGAACAGCAGAAGCTGGGGTTGAGCGCTTATTACGATCATCAGTGGGTATTGGAAGACGGTATTCACACAGAACCGATCGAGTTTCATTGTTAGTTTTCTGGTGGTAGTTGTGTATCTGGAGGGACAACCAAAAGCTCTTCGCGGACAAACCAGCGTTTTGGCCCGTCGAACAAATAATAAATAACCGGTGCGTCTGGTTTTATCATAATTTTTTCAATCTCGTAAACATTCAAAGACCAGATTGGGTCGGTAGCTCTTCGCCGACCACCTTCAAGTTCACCGGGTTGATAGAGATAGCGAACACTTAAACCGGATGAGAGCTTTTTTTCGTTCACACCAACGGGTCTCAAATAAGGTGTTGAGGGTTTGGATGGAACAGTTTTCTTTTTAATGGCATCGACAGGTTTTTTACCAATCAGTCGAGTGACTTCTTTATTCAAAGCTGAAATAACAGCTGGCAGTCGGGTCACCCACGCAGTGGACCGCTGGCCCTCAGGGGGGCTCATTTCAACCCCATATTGGTGTCCAAACAGCCGTTCAGCCAGAGTGCGGTTGAATCTTTCAACAATTGCTTGATCACGGTGAATATCCACACGACCACGTCTAACCTCAACATTATGTTTCGAAAGCAGTTGATTCACAGCACCCATAAACTCACGACCAGGATCGACCTGAAGCAGTTTCGGCCACTTCAAAGGACCACGACTATAAATCCGTTCCAGAGCAGATGCGACTTCTTTAGCCTCTTTTGTGGTCAACAGTTCGGCCTCTTTGTATCGAGAGGCCACATCTACCACTGTGAGGGCATATTTAAAAGTTTTACGGGAGCGTGGTGGGCGATCGTGTGGGAGATACAGAAGATCGGCTTGGTGAACTTTGTTTGGAAAAGGAACATCAAATTTCGGTCTTGGAATGTAACGTGGGGCTGGTAAATAAACCTGCCAAAGAGCTTGCTTCATCAACCAGTTTTGAGCCACATCTTCCGAAACTTTTGCTGCCTGGGCTAATTTCTTAATTGCTGCAAAACCTTTCCAATACCCTTGCGGACTGTAATAAATTTTTGATAATTTATTAAAAACGCGTGAGCTCATAGTGTACTATACAAAATAAAAAATGGACGACCCGTTTGGTTGTTTGCAAGGTGAGAAAATTTCGCCGAAAAAAATTCAAGAAACATTGCAAAAAAAATTAAATTCATACCCATTAACAAAAAAGATTGATCGTTGTCCTTCATGCGATGAGCAATTAATTTATGTGGTGAATGAGTTCTGTCATGCATGCCAAAAATGTGGTAGAGTAATTAAATGTGATGATTACGAATATTTTGAAGAAGAAGAAGAAGAAAATTGGAGAACAAGTTTCACTGCTCTTCCAAAGAAAAAATGATTATTTAAAAAGTGTTTTGCGGAAATGGAAAATTAACGAAATGTTTTCTTCCAGCGAGGTAGATTTTCTTGGTAACGTTATTGCTCAATTTCAGAAGATGTCCTGCAAGTCAGTGAACTATTCCTGTTTTCTGTACAATTATTTTGAAAAGATACCTTCTGAATGCTGGCCCAACAAAAAAGAAATTATGAAATCTATTTCTCATCACCTTCCTAAAGACTTAGAAAGAAGTTGGATCGCAAAACAGGAGTTAGAAAAATGGTGGTTAAAAGCCAATCAAGGTTCTTCATAAACATTTTCATATTTTCCTGTTTTCGGTGCTTGCTTGTGACACCAGTTGGACCTGTGAAAGCATTTTTCGCAATATCACCTGACCAATACCGATCAAATACATGTTTTGTGGAAGGAATCATTTTTTTTGTCAAAGTTTCAGCAAATTTCGCTACTTCCAATGGTTTATCCAAAGCACCAGTTCCTTTTTGTTTTTTTAAACCCAACCCTAACTTTTGTTTTGCATTGATTGCATTTCTTGCAGCCGCATGGCCCCACTGCCTCTGTTTGTAAGGAACTGCGTCAAGAGACTTAACCATTTTTTTATCCGCTTTGTTTTTGCATTTTTTCAGGTTTTCACCATACTTTTTTTCACGGTTGGAACAAACATCATAATCAACATCATGTTGCATTGCAATCGCATCTGTAGCACCTGTGGGTTGTTGATATATTTCAAGAATTTCACCCGTTTCTGGATTGAATTTAACCTGCTTTTCAAGAGGATTGTATGGCCCTGTGAAATTATGTCCCGGCAATGTCCAACCTTTTTTTGGTTTCGGAAATTTTCCAGTTGCTGCATGTATATCAATACCACTGCCCTCCGCGCGGGAGGGCTCACTCAGTTTCCCGGCAAAAAACTTGATTTCATTTTTCCACAACTTGCGCACTTTACTTTCAAGAGTTTTCGATTGTTCTTTGTGATAACAACCTTTTCGGTCCCCTTTACATTGGGCGTGTGCCGCTTTTCTTTCACACAGTAACCTTCCATTGTATATATTTAAGAAAAATAATTTTTCACTATTTCCTCATTTTGAAGTAAATCGTTGGAGAACATTTTCAAAATATCGGTAAAACTTGTTCCTTTATTTCTTTCGTTTAAAAAGAGAAGGTAGTAATAACCACATCTCACACTTTGTTCCCATTGAATTTGGTTGCCATTTCTGAAAAAATGTTTCATCCCATGCATTGACATCTCTTGTTCCCATTCTAAAGGTGGTGGAAAGCCAAATGAATCAAAATACTCGTAAAGACCTTTTTCTTTTGGCCAACAACATACCCAGTGAGTTCCCAAACTTCCGAAATTATCCAAGTTGATAATGCATGGGGAATGAAAAAAGGTTTTTTTTTCGTTTCTGCTAAAAATGCCTTTGATGGGTATTCGTAAAAAGTTGCACCATTTTCTCAGGTCAATGTTGGAGAGAGGTTTATCAACAAATTTCACTTTTTTTTTAAACGATAATCCTCCCAAGTTCCATAAAAAGGTGGAGGTTGAATTTGCATCCCTTTACCTTTTAGTATTCCTGGTGATCGTCTTGTTCGTGGTGGCGGTGGTGGTGGTTGCGTTTGCATACCTTTTCCACTCTGAGAAGTACTTTGAATCTGTGTCTGGCTTAATTTTATTACCATTCCTTTCCCTGCCGCTGATTTTTTTTTCAATCGCGCGATTTGAGTTTCAGTGAGAAGAAGTTCGTCACCACGCCCAATTTGGTCTGGTTTAACTTTCAGATTAACAGCTGCCTTCTTAACATAAGCTTTTTGAAGTTTCTTTTTCTGACCATCAGTCAGTGCGATTTTGAATGGATGATAGGTTGTGCTCATTGTGCGTATATATTATATTCAGAATTTTTTTTAATTTTTTCTAGACAACAACAAGCTCATTACCAAGTGTTTCTAAAACAAATTCTTCTTCATTTATAACATATGCGTATATAATGTATTGAAGGTTTGCTGTTTCGTTTAATTCGTATTCTAAAGTAAGATTAAGGGGATCATTTGTCATAAATTTTTCATTATTTCTTAGATCGAAGTGAATGATCGGGTATAAACTCTCGAAGTTTGCAATCTGTAGCTGAACACCGCTGTTGTAATCATAATTTCTGTAACTATAATTTAGCAAATGTTCGTAAATTCTCAATTTGTTTTTGTCTGATAAAGGAACCACAGGGTAAAAATTTTCACCATAATTTAGTCGACATCTCGTTAATTTTGCTGAGTTATCACCATCGAGATCAAATGTGTCAAAAAAGTAGGGGTTTTGAGTGTAAGATTTTTTTTTACGATATTGTTGAAAAAACACGAAGACATGTTTTACATTTTTAATTGCAGATGTAAACGAACACATACCACCAGTATCAGTTCTTGGGGAGCTTTCCATAATTCGTTCTTTCAAGAACTTTTTTTTCTTTGGTTTTAAAAAATTTTCATTCACAAATTTTTGTCCTTCACCGTGGAAAGATAGTTGTGGAACTCATAACTCAATTTTTTTTACAACAATTCTTCGTGCTGTTCCATCGTTTTGGAAAATAAGTTCTTCATCGTCTTGCAGAGTAATTTCAAACTCAATTTTCATTGGTGGTAAAAGAGTTTCGGAAAGATTTTCGAAAAATGCGTATCTGTTTAAAGGAATTTTTGTCTCAATTATCTTTCCACCATTTGAAAGAAGAGCTCTTTCACGCATTCCAGTATTCGACGCATTTCCATCAGTAACTGTGGTTTTGTCAACGTCAAGATGCCAAAATTGATCTTTTGCCACAGTTCCCGAAAAATCGTTTGAATAGTCAAGCAGATTTTTAATGAAAATGCCTTTGTGGATATTGTTAGACTCAGAAAGTGTTGTCGCCGATGATGAAACTCTCATGTTTTTGATTAATGAAAAAGAACCATTTATTGGAGCAGATTCAGTGTCAGCTACAATGTTACCTCCATTTGCAGTTGCTTCAAACTTGAAATGAACTAAGAAATAAGCTCTGTACCAGTCATAAAAGTGGTTTCTGTCTTCCATTACGAAATTATAACCACTTTTTTCTTGTGTTTGACCATTCCCAGGGTCTACTAACTGTTTCTGACATTCAATAAGAATGTCTTCTGATCTTTTGAGGAATTGTGGAGTTCTGAACATGTTGCCAGTTATATAAAAAGGAAAAAAAATTTTTTTCTTTGATTTATATTTTGTCAAAATTCGATTTAATCACAAGAGAGCGTCTAATATTTTCTTGTGTTTGGTTAAAACGTTTGCAAGTTTCTTTTTCGAATCTTCAGACAACGGTTTTCTTTTTTTTTGCATTTGTTTCGAACCTTTTTCAACTCTCTGACTTGCCTTTTCAGCGATTGTTTTTGTGGCTTTTTCGGCTGTTTTCTTTGCCACGTTATTTTCATTGTTTTTGAATACTTTACCGATGTTCATGAAGGTGTCACGGATCACACCCGACCCTTTGTGTTTATATCGATAACGTCCCGTTTTTTTGTCAAAGAATCTTGCCCACTCGCTCGGATGATTCATGGTTGTATATTTATACCAACAAAAAACTTTACTCTTTTTCAATCGTTAAACTAATTGCAATATCTGTCCCATTGAGATCCAGGATATTGTTTCTTCCATCTGTCACCCAAACCCTTATTCCTTCAATATAATTTTTATTCACAAGTTGCCACTCAGGTCGAAGCGGCACTTCTCGAAATGGATAACTAACGTTAAGATCTGCTGTTGATAAACAGTATAACAAATCGCTTGGAACATTGTCTGTTCGGCGTGTGATAAGATCACAGTGCAAATACACCCAATCAACACCTCTTGTGATATTTGGAACTTTACTTCCGACAACATCCCCTCTCAAGGTACTTTTTCCATAACCAAGCAATTCACCAAAATTTCCTTGAGACAAGTCAAGCTCATAATCGTTATGTATCAAAGTCACAACCCTATAAATTGACATATCGAAGTATATTGTGAAAATGTAATCACTGTCTTTGTTTGCTGGATCTACTCTACCGGTGTGTTGTTGAACAAAAGTGTTGATTCTTTTGTAATCATACATTCCATTCGGAAAAGTTAAAGTTTTCCACGCTTGTTCTGTTTTTTTCTTCCATCTAATTTTATTGTTATCATAACGAGAATCGATATTATTCCATGAGTAACTCATTGTAATAAGTCTGTTCAACGCTGCTTTATAGTTTCCTTTACCCAATTCGAGCGGTGGATAAAAATTTACTGTGAAATCATGTGAAACATTCCGTTCCCCTCCTCTTTCAAGTTTTGCGCGGCTCGAGTCAAGCAGTAAGTTAAAGCTCATTATTGGCGTATATTATCAGAAAAAATTTTTTTTCTTTTTTAACAATTATGTCATTCAACTAGTGAATCAAGCAGATCTAATACCCGTTTTTTACGTTTTATCGAGTTGTTTCCTGCGTTTATTGATCCTAAACTTAAATCAAGTTGGTTGATCAATTTTTCAGCTTCATCATCGAAACCGCTTCCTTCGATTTCCCAATCCTTTTCATAAGAATCATCTTCATCGTCAGAAAGTTCAAAAGCAGGTCTTCGGCTCATGACAGCTTTTTCAAGAGGGGTTTGAGCAGTTTCTCTTTTTTCTTGTTTTTTAGGTGGTTTCAATTTCGCCTTTTTTTCTTGTAATTGTGTTAATAAAGGTTGTTTCCTTTTAAGTAGCTTTTCTGCGTGTTCTTGATGTGCTTTAATTGTTTCGAGTTTAAGTGCCTCAGCTTCTAGTTCTTCCACATTATATCCATAGTATTTTGATCCTTTACTTTTTACTTTGTAAGTTGGATCACTTCCATGTTTAGCAAGAATACTTTTTACATTTCTAAGCCGTTTTGATGTTTCTTCCCTTGTTTCACCTTTGTAAGATCCCGGCATAACAGTTTCTTCCATCAAAGGTGGAGGTGGTAATGGAAAATCATCAAATTCTTGATATGGAGGTGGTTGTGATGTTGGTACTATAGGTGTTGTGGTTGTTGTGGGTGTTTTTGGTGGTGATGGTGCTGGAGTTGGTGCATCCGGTCTGAATTCGTCACCAAACGGGTTGATTTCGTCAAATTCATCCATTGTGTAATCAGGAACTTCCTGCTCTTCTTCTTCTTCTTCCTCTTCTACAGTGGCACTGCTCTTTTCATCATCAAGTCTTTTTGTAATTGGTCTAAAAAACTCTTCTCCTGAAAGCTGACCAAACTCTTTTTTTATTTTATCCATTTTGAATTTTTGGTGAATTTCTTCTGTTTGTTTATCTAGCTTCGACTTTTCTTCAGCCAACTGACGCCATTTTTTCACTGACATATTTTCAGCGTCAATATATAGAAGCGAAAAAAAAAATGAAGATTCCAAATTATGACCCAGGTTCTTCCGAGAGTGACTACAGGCAAGGTCATCCTTGTATGCCAGCAGATGTTTTTCGGATGTTAATTTGTGGACCCAGTAATTCTGGTAAAACAAACACATTACTGGATATGCTTTATGAGTTGTTAGAGTATGATAAAATTTACCTCTTTTCAAAGAACCTGCACCAGAACAAATACCAGAATCTTTTGCAGAAGTTTGCTAAAAAAATCAATCACAAGGTTGGTTATGAGGTTATTGAGGCTCATGGTGATGAAATCATTCCACTCGAAGAACTTCCGGAGGACAACCAAAAAATAGTTGTTTTTGATGACCTTGTTTGCGAAAAAAACCAAAACAGCATCATAAATTATTTTATCAACGGGCGGCACAAAAACTGCTGCGTTATCAGTTACCTCTCTCAAACCTTTTACAAGGTGCCAAAAGACATCCGTATTAACTGCAGCCATCTTTGTATTTTCAGATTAGATCCAAAAGAAAACAAACGAATTGCAAACGAAATTGGTGTGGATCATGAGGTTTTAGATCGCGCCACCGATGAAAAATGTTCTTTCCTTTACTATGACAAACCCCAAAAATTAATGAAAAAAAATTTTAATGAAGATATATAATGGGGTATATTAACAGCCAAATAGGTGGAACTAGCCAAACTACAACGAGTGAAAGTGGTGGAAAAGTGGGTCCTCCTGGCCCAGGGGGTCCTCCCGGCCCTGAGGGTCCTCCTGGACCGAAGGGTGATAAAGGCCCTGGAGGACCACGGGGTCCTTATGGTCCAAGAGGAGAAAAAGGGCCCGCTGGAGCACAAGGACAGGAGGGAGCACAAGGACCACGTGGTTTAAAAGGCGACAAGGGCGATAAGGGTGACAAGGGCGACAAGGGCGACAAGGGCGATAAAGGCGATCCTGGCCCTCAGGGTAGTGTCAGCGGTTCTGCTGATATTGACATGCAAAATAAGTACAGTATCTTGCGATTGAAAAGCAACCCATATCCTGTCCGCGGCGATTTGACGAAGGCAATAAGCTATCAAGATATGAGAAATATCTTTCTTTCAAAAAAAGAGGGTGGACAAATGGAAGCAAATATTGATATGAATAATAATACAATTTTCAATGTGAAAAACCCCACACAGGCAGATCAAGCCACAAACAAAAAATATGTTGATAACCAACTTGTGAAAAAATTGGATAAAAATGTTGATATTGATATGACAAATAAATCAATTACTAATCTTAAATTACCATCAAACCAAAAAGACGCAACAAACGTTGAGTTTGTTAATAAAAGAATTACTGAAACACAAAAAAATTATCTCAAACTTGATGGCACAACAAGTATGTCTGGAGACTTGAATTTAAATAACAATAAAATTGTTAACTTACAAACCGATTACAGAGACTCGAAATCCGCAGTTAATGTTAATTTTGTGGAAAATAAAATAACAACTTTGAGAAATCTTGTCACTCAAAAAATTTATGAATCTCAGATCATTAATTCAGGACAAAAACGAGACGCCTTCAGATACTTGATGGAAGACACTGATGAATCTTCGAGTGAAAACAATATCAAGGTTTTGGGTATTGTTGATTTTTCCCATTCTCCACATCAAATTAATAAAAAAGCTTACCAACTTCAACTCTTGTTTGAAAAAAGCTCACCCAACCAATACCAATCATGCCTCGGTTTTAACCTTTATAAACTTCCAGTCGGTTACTATACTTTGGTCGTTGAATGGTTTCCGCCTGAAATGAGTGAGTTGAGTGTGGCAGTGCAAGGCACTACGATTTCAATTTCTAAATATGCAACAAAAACATTCGAAAACTACACCAAAACAGTTATCAATTTTCACCGATGGGGTAGCTCACCTCCACAATTTATTTATCTCGATCTACACGGTACAGTTACTTTTCCATCACTTTTAACAATTGGACATCTCATTGTTTATGGTGTAAAAGAAACAATTTCAAACGTTGACCCAAGTGTCTATGACACCGCTTTTGTAATTGAGAATGGAAAAATGGTGATGGAAACAGATTTATCTTTAAACGAACATAATTTGAGTGGCTCCGTTCATTATATACATGGGTATTTATCAACGAAAAATGATAAAACACTTTTTGAATTAAATGGTAATTCAGAGGTACTCATTCCAGCAAATAGTAATTTATTAAATGCAACAGTATTATTTAAAAACATTATGGGTCCATTTCCAGCTATTACTTTAAGAGTAGTTACTGGTGGTTTTCCTCCATTAAGTTTCACTTCAAAAAAAGCAATTCAAAAACAAAAAATATATATTAATTTTAAATTACCAAGTGGTTTTTTACAGGTTTTTTTGTTATCTCCAAAATTTAAAAACGAAGAATTCTTAATTTTGATTGAATATAGAACACCATAAAATTTTTACATTTATTATATAGCACAATGCGGGACATTTTCGAATTCAACCATATCGACCAAACACTTTCCAAAGAGAAGGTTAAACTTCTAAAAGATTTATACGCTTTTTACCACAAGAAACATTATGGATATGAAAAGTTGCACCGCGGTTTTCGAAGAAAAAATTTTGTTTGTAATCTTTCAGCTGGCAAGTTAATTATAAGTGCCGCAGTTGCTGGAGGAATAACAATGAACCCTGCTGTCATGGCAACTTTAACTGGTGTTGGCCTTATTTTGAAAGCAGTGGCAAGCCTTAAAAAATTCGATAAAAAAATGGAACGAGCAAATTTTGCCCGTATCGAATACCAGAAAATCCTTGACGAGATTCGCTTTTACCTCCGAGGCGAAGTTTTCGACGAAAAGGTCTTTCGTGATAGCTTGAAAATGAAAGATAATATCATCACTGATTATTGTATGGAGATTCCGCTATCTGTTCAAAGAAAGTACGATAAAAAATTCGCTCAACTGTAGATTTTTAAAGTAATTATATACGCTTACAAAATGATTGCAATTTTGCAAGCTATTTGCTATTACCTTGTTGAGCTTCTCACTCCTCCTGGTATTAGACAAATACGATACATTACTCGTGAGTGTGTTTCAAAAATAACGCCCCCAACTCGTGAATGTGTTTCAAAAATATCGTTACCAACTCGTGATGAAAATGGCTACCCTCTTTCAGGCGAAGATGTGGTTCCATAATACGATTTTCATATCTAAGTTAACAACTTCACCAACAGGAGTCACCATAAAATTAAAAGCTTTTGAAAAAATAAAAAATTTGTATGCCGAGTTTTGTTGATTGAAAGTCGGAAAAAACAAACAGACTGTTAGACAAAAAAAATTAAAGAATAATGGACTTGCGTTGCTTCTACTTCGTGGATTGTTTCCTCAAAAAACTGCAAGAAAAGTACGAAGTAATAGATGAAGGAATAGAAGTCTTTTGCGTGTTATTCAAAGAAAAGCTGGAAGAGTACACAAAACAAGTATTCGATGGAGAGGATATACAAGAGATAAGTAAAATTATTGAAGAATACGCGGAGATTGGTGTCGAAAATTTTTACACAAATCTGGAAGAAATGTGTTTTGACGAAATAGTGTTCAGAGCAAGATACGAGCAAGAATTCAAGGAAAATGTTGAAAAAATTCTTGATCTGAAAAACTGGATGGAAAAATTTGAATGAATAAGCAAGAAAAAAGGCGAAAAAAAATAAGCCGTGGCTTTCCGCAGAGGAACGCCAAGGTTTATTTTTTTTATCAAATCGCACAAACAAATCAAATAAAATGATAAGCAGCAACAGCAAGAGCGGCAGCGCCGCCAACAAAAAGCATCTCGCTTTTATTTTTTGTGTCCCACGGTGTGGGAATTTTATTTAGAACTCTTCAAATTAAGCCTTAATTATTACACTTAATTTTCACTAATGTTTTACATTATTTCAAATTAAAACCAGAAGACTTTATTTAATATAAAATTAATGACGTCATATAAAAAAGTGGTAAACGCTGTCGGTCATAAATTAATTGACTTGATATAAAATTAATGACGTCATATAAAAAAGTGGGAAACGCCGTTGCCCATAAATTAATTGACTTGATATAAAATTAATGACGTCATATAAAAAAGTGGGAAACGCTGTTGCCCATAAATTAATTGACTACATTGAGTCACAAAATAACGACATTAAAATATCTCTCAGCTAAGTCAAATTCACGTAATGTGTTTAAACATGTCTCTCCATTGTATAAAATGAGTTCTATTCCTAAGTAATCCTTAAATCGCTTAGAACTTTGAATACTGTCTTTCAGTTTTTGTTTTACACTCCCAACATTGTTGGATGTTAATGCTCTTTCTTTCGGCTTTAAAACCAAATCAGGCAACAGCTCTTCAGTGAGGTGTAGTTCAGGGTAAATCTTTACCAACTCTTCGAATAGCGATGTAACCTCTTCACTCCCATTTGAAGCATTCATGAACGCATCTCTCAGTTTCCCAAGATCAGTTCGAAAGGATAAAAATCGCGTCTTGTCCATTTTTTTTTCTAACCAAACGACAAGAACTGTCTATTCCCTCGAAATGTAGCAACTGAATAAATTTTTAAGTGTGTTGTATTAATATTGTGCTAATTTCCATAGAAACGCAGGTTATTTCCCTCGTTTATTTGATGACTCATTTTCAAAAAATCTCAAGAACGTTCCAGAACCATTCAGTAGAAAGCTTGCCTGAACTTGCCCTCATAACGTCATCGCTTGTTTGAGGCAATGTGTTAAGAAAGCGTCCTTGAGAGCACCAGGCAGGGGTGGCACAAGCCATCTCACCGATTTCAATGAAACTTGGCCAGTTTAAAGGACTCAACCAGAAACTCACGATTCCAAAGTGGTTCACTTTTTGGATTTAACCGGGGGGAGTTAGACCACCCCTCCTGATTTTCCCAAGAAAACCCCTAAAATTGATGAAAATTTGCAGCAAAAATAGGCAGTTCCTCTACACTCAAACTTCAATGGATTTCTTTCATCTTTTGCATGGGTATTAATTGTTCTCTTGTTATTAGAATGTGAAGTTGTCAGAGTGACTCAATCAATTGCTGCTAATTAAGACCTGTCAATCAAGACCCACGTGACACTAAATTTTTCAACGGTACTAAAACAGCAGACTTTAGGTCCAAAAATCTCCAATGCGCCACTCTTGCTGTCAATAAAAAACATACGACGATGAAGACCAGCCTTTGTACTAACAATATCAGCAAAAAAATTTTTGGGCACTTTCCAAAATTTCCCACAGCAGTCCCAGACGTTTACCAACCATCATAGGCCCCCACTATCAGGTTTTGTTAAAACAAGGCAGTATAACTTTGAAGCAAAGTCAACTGGAGGTGTTCTGTTCAGCGAATGGAATCCGTTTCAACCTAAAATAACCATGCATTTGATACAAAGATAAAACACAAGGGTAAATTATAATTCAAGAGAATACTACCGTTATAAATGCATCTGAAAAGCTAAATCTCTCTGAAAATTGCGTTCTCTCTCAGTAACAGCAAAGTATTAGTCATTCAATGGACTCTTGTAGGTTTCAAAAGTACTCACAGACATTTGCTACATTTCCTCTGATTACAGTGCTTCCAGAATCCTGGTGATCGTTTACAGCTCGACTTTTGAGCTTCATTCAATGTCATGCAGATCGCTTAGCTACGTCCACAGATGCTGCTTACTTCTAACGTAACTGTATAATAGAGTAACTTTACCTTCTTTACCGTCGACATTCCGCGATGGGCTTTCCCGGTTTCATGATTATAGAATTTGACAATTCCTCCAGGATTTTAACTGATTTCAAAACCAAAGGCAAAACAACAATACTGGCACGTTCGGCCGCTAGTCGAGAAGTCCTGAGTCGAGTAGGCATCAACTTCCGTCACGCAATCATGCGTTGAGTGATCCGACAAAATGTAAACATGGAAGCTTCTCCTAGTTCTTTCGGTGTTTTAGTAAAAATGCAGCCTAATTCAAGCAAGACACATGCTATTACTCGAGTTTTAAGTGATCATTTTATTTCCAAAGAAAAATTAATAGTGTTGTACGGCGACAATTGCTCCAAAAATCCATGGTTCCCGAGATCAAGGTGACAACGACCTATTTCAGTGCCATTTTGAGCAGTGGATCTACCAGAAGACAAAGTGGAATTTAGCAATGACAGGGTCTAGACGTATGCTGATGCCTTCAGGGCTGTTCAACTGATTTGGATTCGTCAACGGTATGGCATATTATGTAGATTAGGTGAAAACCGAAAGGTTGTTCCTACAGTTAAACCTCTATGAAGCAGCTACCAGCTACCCTCAGGGATTGAGCGAGTGGCTCACCAAAATTAGCTTAAGGCATGGCAGAAACGTTATATATGAACAATCAAACGCCTCTTCAACACACCAAACAATCTATGGCAGTATAGTATAAATAATAACACGTGGAGGCTTAAATTCTCTCATAGCATTTAGCTTGAGGAGGTTGCTTGTGGATTCCAGGTTCGACTCCCCCCCCCCGGGTATTTTTCCAGACAGATCAGTACATATAAATTGGATTTAGGTAGATTTTTAGCAGTCGGCGTAGTTTTATTATTTTTTTGCCCCCCGCCCCCTATACTTTCATTTTGGAGGAAAACTCCCCCCCCCCCAAAAAAAATAGCCAATACCATGCCCCTCCACCTAAAAATCGCCAAAGAACCCTCTACATAAGTTGTGAATCCTCCCTTGTATTGTCTTTTTTAAGTCGTTAGGAGGGTACAAACACTCTATTTTACGTCATGGTTGGCTCAAGTCAGATTTCCAGCCAATTCGTATGAAAAGATTTATCACTCAATTACAGTGTATATAATAAGGGACAGCTGGGCTCAGTAAATACTAAATCGGGGCGTAATATATGGTCATGGTTTTTTATTACATTATGAAAATAGCAATCAACAGAGAGCCTAAATCAGCTCAGTTTCCACTCATTAGGCTGTTTTTTGCTTGAAAACACACACAAACACGCTGGGTTTGGGCAGTATGGGCACTCTACCCCTTCTCTAACATCGTGAGCTGATCAATGATCAATAGTAGAGCATCACTGACAAAGCTACACTTCTGATGAAGCCTTTACCGAATACTGACAGGCCTATGGATTTAATTTTCGTATAATATTTCTATCACGTTTACACATTCCTAGCATGCAACTGAGGAAAACACAGAAATTTTCAGTAGAGCAGATCATTTAAAAAATGTCACATAAGACAAAAACAGAGCCCTAGTACAACCTGATGTAAAATTCGTGATCAGAGTCTGTAATTTGTCCACTGTATCAGTCTAAAGTTCTAACTGCCTCCTAATGTCGAGGCGCCTGTTTATCTCCTCAGCCTCAGTGACGTAGTCTTCCTCCTGCTCCTCCTCTTCATCAGGACTCGTGGCAGCCTCAAATGCTATCCTTCCGCTACGGTTGAGTGAAGAGAGTCTGCTAAAGTACCGTGCTATCTGGTCTGCTGTTAGCCACTCGCGCTGGTCAAACATCTTCTTACCGTCTGCAGATCGAATAGATTTCATCTTCGAGGCAACATGAGCGGCATTTGCTTTATTTCCAGTTTCCTCGCCTTGCAGGAAAATATCTTTCAAGTAGCTTCTGACCTTGTCAGAGAATCTAGTGGCCGCTTGCCTCGGCTACCGGCTCATCCGTGAATACCTGCATGTTATAGGACGAGGAGGAGGCACCTGTCCTGACGTAACCCCCGGACACCTGCTTGCACGTTTCTGCCCATTTCCGTTTCACTTCATCGTAGGCTGACTCTCTTTCGGGTCTTATGAGGTGCTCTCCAATATCTAGGTGTCTTTGCAAGGCAATAAACGACTGGTATCTCTTGATACACCCTTCTTCGGGGCAACAGAAAGCTACAACTTCTGCGGATTCTTCTGTGGACGGGGGAGCTGTCTCCTCATCTCGGTTTGGACCTGATTCTTCAGCAGGGGCTAGCTGTTCAGCTCTTCTAGTAGAGGTCAAAACACCAGCTTCCACCGTAGGAGTGCTAAAGGGTTCCACAATGTCGATACTGGTTGCGCCTTGTGGTGTTCCATAACGTAGCAGCTGCGATGATGAAAACAACTTCCCTGGGCCCACGTTATATGCCTTCCAAGCCTTCATTGAGCCGTTAGCATTAAATGAGAAGTTGTTGAGCGATTGTATTCCAGTCATGGAGTGCCTCGCCATGGTCTTCATTGAGGTGTTGATTCTCACTACTGCAGCGAAACACCCTTTAACGCCTCCATAAGACTCGATTGCTGTCCTCATATCCTTAGCGTCACGGACGTCATGACCCTCGTTTATGTAACGACGCATGTGACTTCTGATGACAGCGATACGACGATCACAGACGTCCTTCCCTGCCTGCGGGTCGCTAAAGTCGTAGCGCTTGATCGTGATGCCAACGCGATCTCCGAGACTGGGCAGCGATAAGATGAGGTAAACGCAGTGGTAACATCCTGCGTTATCTGATCTCAGAAAGGCCTCAGTGATTTCTGGTTTGACTGCCTTGATGTGCTTTAGAGTATGCTCAATGATTGACAGCACAGCAAACCAGTTCTGGGTGCAGTCGTCTAACACATGGATATAACTTCTTGTCTGGGGATAAAAACGTCATGATTAGTTTCAAAACTGAGGCCCAAAAAGTAACTTTTAACTTCTGAGTAAGATTTTTTAACGAGCAGTCGTCAGCAGCCATAATGCAGTGATACACTACAACTACAACTATTGAAAACAGTATCAAAATCAAAGAAGGCCATACATAAGGGAAGACGTAAGAAAAAACAGCATATCGAGCAACTCAGATTTTTTGAACACTGTTCTAAGGGCTTTTTTTTTTAGACACAAGGCTGCTTTTGAAGCAAAAAGAGTGGAAACAATACCATGCGGCATGATTTACCTCGTTCTCTCCATTTTCGCTTTTTAAGACGGCGACGCACACGTGCCACGACTTCCCTTTCTTGCCGAACCAGTCTCTCTGCGTCTCTCGGAAGCTGGCCGGCAGAAACTTCATCGCCCAATCCATGATCAGCAGTACCTCGTTCGCTTTCATGTTCTCTATCACGTCGGTCTTTGCCGCATCTTGATGCGCAGCACGAAGTATGTGCGCCTTCCACTCCTCAATTTTGGGGATGGATGTCTCAACGTCGTGCTGCAGTTCTTTGTGGTCATCGGCATCACTGAAAAAAATATAAATTGCCATAATTTTTTATATACTACCTAACAACAAAGAACTTACTTTGAATACTATGAATGGGGAAAGACGTTTGAAAGTTATCCAAATAGAAGAAGACTAAACCCTTCCCTGCTGTTTAACGTGGCACAGAGTAATCACCGTGTCTTTAAGTTACCTGTACGTCACTCCTGGGGACGATAAAGCCATTTGCACATCAAAAATCGCCACCTTGCCTTCCTCGCAACGGTCGCAGGTGATGTCGTGCAGGTGCGTACATGTACCCTTGAACTCCTCCTCTTGCGTACTGAGTGCGTAGGTACTGCAGTGGTCTGCGCATGGCTCGGCCGTACTGACGTGGATTTTGTAATCCGTTTTTAAGTACTGCTTTGCTTCTTTAAGGCGAGATTTGATTTCGCGTCCTTTTTGTTCATCTAGACCTAAAAGAGATAAGGATGCCTAACTTTTATAGTATGAACTAATCTTTGCTGCATTCGAGTCTCAACTTTTTAAGATTTTGTCATTATGCTTGATTTCTATAGAGTTACATAGAGTTATTGAGGTTAAAATAAGATGAGAGATGCTCTTACCTAGTTTGCATAGCCGGTTCACAGTCTCTTCCAGTGTTGAATACGCCAATACTCCATCGTTCTGGGTGCTGTCTAAACCAGCGAGCGATTTCTTCTGTGAAGCAGCACTGACCTGAATTTATAACAGACAACTTTTCAATGAAGAGGCCTAGGTTGACAAAGATTCCCTGGTCATGCAAAAAAAAACTTAACTAAATTACTTACAGTGGTTTGCAGATGCTTTATGTTTTAATGTGTCAAGGGTAAAAATCGTGGCTGCTTCACCAACCTTTTAATTAGCATCATTTAAAACAGGAACAGGGTTCCGTCTCGTATGGCTATAACATCGGTAACTATATGACCCTATATCAGAAAGTAGCCAACCTGTAGGTTCATATAGATTGGGCCTAGAAATATTTCTTTCTTCATTTTAGATACTGAAACTACATCTCAACGGCCCTTCGATCCTCGCACCTACACTCTGGCTATCCTTACATACACATGCCACACCATACCTTCAGGATGTTATACAGCGTTGATCTGCTAAGGGGCGTGAAACTGAAATCTTTGCAGTAGGTCTAGTATAGCTGGATTAACCGCGATGCGATGACTGTCCTCACGACGTTTGGGATTTCGATCTCCTCTCCACTAGTTAGTTTGAGCTTCTTGGTGCCATAGGCCACATCCTGGAGAAAAAATGGACTGGAGATAAAATCCAAGAAATGGTCAACCTTCGAAGGTTCCAGTCGACTGCGTTGGAGGGTGGGGGGCTCGATCACACGACCAGGACCACTCTCAAAGGCGTGCCGTCTTGCCTCATCAACCCTCCACTTCGTTAAGCCAGGGATAAGGGCCATAAGCTCTGTCTTGGAGTAGTCGCGGACAAATATAGATAGGATCTGCTGCCTTGTGTGCCAAGATGAAGCCTCCTCATACAGCTGGATGAGTGTGGTAAGTAAAGCTTGCTCAGGCAGATTTTCCGCAGCCAGACTGCAATACCCTTCAACAACCTGTTGGAACAGCCATTTGGAATTTCCTGGAGCGATGGCCTCAAGGACAGTCTCGACAACCTGAACCGCTTTGTGCTTGTAGTATCGAGAAGTGCGCGAGGAAATCTCTTCAACGTCAGTTCCGAGCTGCGACCGTATCGGGCTTATCCTCCCGTCTACCCTTCTGAGGAATCAACTGCTCTTTCACTTGCGGAGTAGGCTGCCATTCCTGTGACGTTTCAACGTCTGGATTGGTGCCTTGTGAGAAGCTGGAGAACAGCGTGTCTGTTGAACTGGTTTCGCTTGGGGGGTTGTCTGCAAACCTCACTCTTGGCAACACTGGCATTTCCTGTAATGTACAGTGTAGAATAGCATTTACTTTTAGTTTATATATAGAGGTCTCAACCCCCAAAATGGACACATTCCTCACTCAACTCCTAGTAAGAGCTGATGGCCGTGAGAGAGGGTTTACAAGCAAGCGTTTTTGAGAAAATCACAGAGACATTTTGGGCAATTGTTCAAGCAAAAACGTCCTTAAGGGAGAGGGGGTTGGGTGAGAGCCTCTTCCCCTGAAATGGCCCGCACAGGGGCATAACTGGCTGCATAACTATAGGGCGCAATATTAACTCCTCCACGATTAACTTAGCCAACTGCCTTAGGTTACTAATAGTCTAGCTTCACAAACAGACCCTAGGGCATGTCTTTCAAGCATATTAAACCGCCGCTTACCCACACAAAATGCATGACCGCAGGTGTATCTTCGAAATTTTAAAAACATAATGTATGGGGATACCGAAAAATCGTTTTTAGCCCAATATTGCGGGGAATATTTACATTTATGTTGAAAATAAAAGTAAACTTAGGTTTTATCCGATTTCGGTATCCCCTAGCCGGCGAGAGCATCCGGATTTTGCCGCTCTTATTTCACCCGCTATTTTTCTCGGCGGGTGAAACAGGAACCGCAAAACCGGATGCTCCTTCGAAAATACACCAACGGTCATACACTTTTTGTGGGTACCCTGATGTTAACTCTGCGTTCTATGATTTGGCAGCAATATTGACGAGCGGCTTACGGTGCGCTGAGAATTATCAGGAAAAGCGTATCCCATGTGTTTTTTACTCCACCTATAGTCCATTCTTCACATTAAAGTTGATAACGTCAAAGAACTTTTGCTCCTTTATAATACCAAATTAAACGGGTTCAAATTACGTCATGTGAAGTAATTTTGGGAAACTTTCCTGACTTACGATGGTTGATTCTGAGTCATAATGCGGGCTTTCAGTCGGACAAGTCTGTAGTGGTTCTCCTGTGGGCATGTTTCCACCGCTTAATGTCTCCAGTGCAAGTTGCACCGGCTCAGGTAACGACACCACTGCCTGGTCTGCCATACTATCTTGTTGAATTGCAGCCGGGTGTTCTCTGCGACAGGCTCTACAAATACCTGAGTGAGATTATTGCAAGGCGCATGTAAACTACTAAATTCGCAAAATCAACAAAGGGTAAAGTAATAAATGGTCATAAACTACATTATTTTCTAAAGATGGAAACCCCCTGGTCAATGACTAACTCCCAAGTCATGTCAACTCCTGCATGCTTGAGGACCCAGAGTACTTTGCGAGCACTCCCTTTTGTAATGACGAGATAAAGGAGCGCAGAATGATCATCATGAGCACAGTTGTAGCCTTCGTCGGAAACATGAAACTGTAAATACCTGCACCAATAGGAATAATAACATGCCATTTAGCCATAATCTCCTTGCTAAGCTTCAGGTTGACTCCCCGGCCCCGTTCAGGTTTCCTCGTTTTAGTTCCGTGCAGTGGGTGTTGGCATTTTCTTGTAGGCTTCCACTCAGTTCCCAAGTCATCCCTGTGTTTTGGGCAGATAGTAAAACCACTGACGTCTCCGTCAAAAAGCCCAGCGTGTGCGAGGATAAGTTCCCCTTCAGAAGCGACACACTTCTGTGCAACATTGAGACGCTTCAAGTGCGGTTTGATATCTTTCAAGCAGGAATTCAAAGTGTAAAATCCTGTGAAATTAGGATTTCTCCTCGAAATGTCGCAGCAGGTTTGACAAATGGAAGAAAATGAGCATGACAGCTCCGAAGCTGACATCTTTGCTTCAGACAAGAGATCGATTTATCCGTTTTGTGCGCACGTACTGTCAGTTTAAATAAATTAGAGCGCGTGTAATTGAATTTGTGAGACTGCACGAAGGAATGTGCACGCGCAGTTTGTTTTTCACTTGTGGAGTTCCAGTGAAGTCAGTGAAGTTTTTAAACAGACACATGTGGTGAACCCTGGGTGGTTTCACGTACGTTTAGATCTAAGGTACATTGTACTTAATTTATAAATATTACGAAGAAAGGCACTATCGTGCAGTGATATGGTTGTGATAACGTTTGTAATTGAATTTGCGTGACCGCACAAAGGCATGTACACGTGCAGTTTGTTTTACACTCGTGGAGTTCCCGTAAAGTTTTTAAACAAACAAGTGTGGTGAATCCTTGGTGGCTTCGCGTATGTTTTGAGGTAAGATACTTTAATTAATAAACGCTAAGAAGAAAAGCAGTTTTGGCAATGATATAGTTGTGATAGCGTTTGTAATGGAAATTGTGGGACTGCACGAAGGTATGTACACGCGAAGTTTGGTTTACACTTGTGGTGAATCATGGGTGGTTTCACGGGGTGTCTGTAAAACCCGGAACACACCCGGAACACCCCGGAACACCCCCGGAACACCCCCGGAACACCACCTGAACAGCCCGGAACAGCCCGGAACAACCCCGGAACACCCCTGGAACATCCCAAAATACCCCCGAACATCCCATAATGCCCCGGAATACCCTCAATACAGCCAGGAACACTCTTGAACACCAAAAATTCTGGTCAGCGGTCAGACCGCTCACGCATAAACTGACCCGAGGGTCGACCCGAGGACCTCCGAAGATTAACGAAGATTTCCGAATTTTTCCGAAGACCTTTGCAGATCACCCGAAGACAAAATGACAAAAAAAAAAATAAAATAACATTGGTGTCCTTTAGATCGACAAAGATTTGATTTTGAATATTTCAATTTAATTATTGAAGTTGTTGTAACTCATGTGAGATTTGCATTGTAACTCTCGACAAACCAATGTGACGTCTGTAAGTAAAATTCTGGGGGTGGGCATCCCGAATAATAATTCAAATCACCATATAACACGTCACGGTCGCGATAACTTACTCTTGGGCATTGCGTGACAGATTTTGCACGCAAAACAAAACAGATTTAGGATTTATTTTTTTCCCGTAAAGGCTGTTCCTTTTCAATTTATGTAGCTAGTACTACCGCATTTTCTCAATAAGTGCCCCAATTGCTGTTACTGTACGAACTGGGCAAAGAAACACCGCGGCTCCTTCTAAAGACCAATTAGGAAAATGTTTGAATAGTTTTGAGAAGTAAGTTGTAACTCAAGGTTTAGCGCAACGTACAAAGTTGGCTTATTGAGGGAGCACACGAACTTTGCAAAGTTCAAGGAAATCTGATATGTACTCTCATCGTTGATATTTTCCTTTTTTCGTTTACTGAATTTTTCTCTTAAAGTCTAACTAGATCTTGTGAAAGTAAATAAAGTACTTGTTCCTTTTCTCGCTATAAGAGTGTTAACTCGTTCGATCCGTTTGCTCCCGGGTTACGTTGTGACATTCTACATTATAAGCCCTCGGATACCTCTACAAAATTATAGTGAGTACTTTTTTGCAGGCGCACATTTCTCCTACTCATTTATCTTCCGAGCTCTTTTGTTTACCAAAAAGGAGGCCTAATTGCAAAAACGTTACCTTATGTGCCACCCGGCATGAAGAGAATGAGTGAGTGGAAACTACGTTCTCGGATTTTAATGTTCCCGAAGCACTCATGCACTACAGTATCATACTTCAAATTTTAAATATAAACTGCAGAAGTTGATAAAGGTGAATTTGCCATCTAAAAGCCCACATTGTAAGTGTTTAATTGCTCTTCGTCAGAGTGAATCCTTGAAGGTAGTTTGCATGCCTAATCTATTCCTATTTGGATTTTTTTCATTTTTTATATGAAATGGTTTTTTAAATTAGGTGTATATATCAGCGTAACGACCGGTGGGCGAACATTTTGGGGCGGTACGCAGCTCTTACAAGGTCTTTTCTGATTTGCTGAGAAAACAATAGAGCAAACAACAAATATCTGAACATTTTCCATGCGCCTGTGGAAGTAAAACGATGACGATCGTGTGACCTCGGAATAATGACCTCATAATATTGCGTGACACTGTATCATTTCGCTTTGTTATGTCCTTGAGGTCACATCTGTTTCTTGAGCGTGATAATGCAAACCTCGCACGAGAAATGTCAGTGCAGAATTAATAATTCAACTGTCACATTTTCATATCACTGAGAATAGTAAGTTATTGATATGAAGGTCACAAGTATAATTTGCTTTTTTTAAAATTAAATAATGGTTCTTTCGCTGTTCTTAAAAGCTTGGAAAATATTCCGAAGCATTCTTGAAATGCTCGGAAAACTCAGGGTGATCTGCAAAAGTCTTCTGAAGAATTGGGAATCTTCGGCGGTCTTCGGCTTAGTCAATTCGTGAGCAGTCTGACCGCTGACCACTATTATTGGTGTTCTGGGGTGTTCCGGGCTGTTTCGAGGGTGTTCCGGGGTATTATGGGGTGTTCCGGGGTGTTCCGGGGGTATTGCGGGGTGTTCTGAGGGTGTTCCGGGGGTGTTCCGGGGTGTTCTGGGGGTGTTCCGGGGTGTTCCGGGGTGTTCCGGGGGTGTTCCGGGTTTTACAGACACCCGGTTTCACGTATGCTTTTAGGTAAGATACTATGGTTGCGGGGAATGTTTTCATCTCTTTGCCACTGAAATATTCTGGATCTGATCTACCAAAATATAATGGAAGGGAACACCTTGTGTGTTTCAGATTAAACCTCATCTTTTTCTAATTTATTCTAGAAACATTCAAATTTGACATAATTATAGCGTCAGAAGGCTGTACAGTTGCACAAACATTTTAATAGATTTAAAAAAAATTAAAAACACGCATTTCCTGGTGAAAAGTTTTGGAATTTTAAAAAGAGCTGCCCCTGCTGGCCTGTTGCCCCCTTTTGGTATCCGCTGACCATTGCTGAGCCCAAAGTTTAAACAATTGCAAGCTGTAGAGACAATTCGCCAGTGTTGTTGTCTCACCGTAATTTGTGCCTAAAAAAATTTAGAATCGTTGAAAAGAGCCAGATTTTGTAATCCTGAGGCTAGGAAAGCCCACCACGGTACGTCGACGGGAGAATCGTCAATGGTAGCTCACCGAACATGCAGTGTGTCGATCGAAAGCCAGAGCTTTATGTCGTATGTCGCTGAATGGAGTTCAAAAGTCGAGCTGCAAACGATCAGCAGGATTCCGGAAGCGCTGTGATCGCAGCAAATGTACCAAGAGAGCTCGTGAGTACTTCTTGAGACTACAAGAGTCGATTGAAGGGTTTATACTTCCCTTGTTGCCGAGGAAACTGCAATTTTTCAGAGATATTTAGCTCTTCAGATGCCTTTATAGCTGTAATATTCTCTTGAATATTATAGAGACAATTATACCCCAGTGTTTTATCTTTTTATGGTTATTTTAGGTTGAAACGGATACCATTCGCTGAACAGAACACCTGCAGTTGTCTTTGCTTCAAAATTATGTTGCCTTGTTTTAACAAAACCTGATACTGGGAACCTGTGATGGCTGGTAAACGTCTGGGACTGCTGTGGGAAATTTTGGAGAGTGCCCAAAAATTTTATTGCTGATATTGTTAGTACAAAGGATGGTCTTCATCGTCGTATGCCTTTTGTTGACAGCAAGAGTGGCGCATTGGAGATTTTTGGACCTAAAACCTGCTATTTTAGTACCATTGAAAAATTCAGTGTCACGTGGGTATTGATTGACAGGTCTTAATTAGCAGCAATTGAATGAGTCACTCTGACAACTTCACATTCTAATAACAAGGGAACAATTAATACCCATGCAAAAGATGACAGAAATCCATTGAAGTTTGAGTGTAGAGGAACTGCCTATTTTTGCTGCAAATTTTCATCAATTTTAGGGGTTTTCTTGGGAAAATCAGGGGGGGGGGTGGTCTAACTCCCCCGGTTAAATCCAAAAGGTGAACCACTTTGGATTCTTGAGTTTCTGGTTGAGTCCTTTAAACTGGCCAAGTTTCATTGAAATCGGTGAGATGGCTTGTGCCACCCCTGCCTGGTGCTCTCATGGATGCTTTCTTAAATATATTGAACCTGTCTCTTCTGAAAAAAAATGACACGCAACGATTCCGCTTCACAAAATTTTACCTTGAGTAGAAAAGTACACGCTATTAAACAAATGTATCTTCAACACATCCCTTACTATGGCTATCAGCACAGATCAACATGCGATCTCACAAGACTGGCCGACAGAGGAAAGTTTTGAAAGAAAAGAAACTTTTAAATGGCGGAATATTTCAGACGCTATTTACAAAATTCAAAAAGTTAAATTTAGAAAAGGTAAATATGGGGATTCAGCTATTTTAACTTTAAAAACAAAAAATGGCGACGAGTTTTGTGTGTGGACCCCTAAACGACTTACAGAAGACCTGATGGAAGATGTTTATTATCAATTTGTCTACAAAAAAGGTCTCAAAACTTCTGCTGACGGTAATGAATATTTTGATTATGAATTAAGGTGGCTCGATCGGGTTTTTGAGTGATGATACCCCTTTAACTTTGAGCAGCTAGCGTACCACAGTGAACAACCCAATAGAAAATCGATCGTTACTGCTGACCTAGAGAAAGATGAAAGTTTTAAATGAGGTAAGTTTAATCGAAATCGGAGTTACCATAGCAACGTAATGACGTCATCCCCCATTTTACATGAGAGCCAATTACTTGTCACCAAGAGATAATTCTGGAAAGCGCTCTACTGGATCTTCGACCTGACATATTTGTATTTACGCCTGCAAAATGTGAAGAATTTCTATGAGAGCGTTTTCGAGAAATTTTCGGGTGAAGTTTTACGGTGTTAAAAAACAACAAAAACAAAACAATTTTGATCTGTTATTGAAAAGTATGCCCACAAAGGTTTGATGAAATAACATTTTGGTTTTAAATGAATGTTATATCGTCTAATTACTTTGTGTGAAAATTTCAGGGAAATCGTTCCATTTGATTTTTAGAAACGTTGGCTTGAATATGAACTTGTTTAGTGTGTTACTGGGCTTTTTTATCAAAAATTGACACTACACTTATTAAAATGGTTATGAATTAAAAAGCGGTAGATGAATTTTTTTATATCTTTGTCCTCAAGGAGAATAATCAATATTCAATACAATCCCAGCGTTTCAAATTCATTGAAACGTTATAAAGCTGTCAATTTTGAGCCAAAACTCAGGAAAATATTGGACTGATTTCACGCCGGTGGCTTGTTGCTCTCATTATGCATCTCCATTGTTTTGAATCGGCGTGCAATTGTAAATTTCACTACATCATGTATTCATATAACACTTGATTGCTTTCCGGAGATGTCCCGAAAACGTGCTGAGACTGGGATAAGATTGGGGGAGACCCACGTATACTGACCTGTTTAAATTTTTCGTTGACTCCTTGCCATAAAAATTTATCTGGAACACTGACTGAGCACAGCAGCTTTCCGTTTGCGCTCACTGCTAACCGAAGTTTGCGCTTACTGCTAACCTTGAGGTTTGCACTCACTGCTGTCAGCCTGTCCATTGTTATTGTAATGCTGACCTGGTACATTAGCACGTTTTTCGGAACATCTTCGGAAAGCAATCAAGCGTTATATGAATTCATGATGTACTGAAATTTACAATTGCACGCCTACTCGAAACAATGGAGATGCATAATAAGAGCAACAAGCCACTGGCGTAAAATTCAGTCCAATAATTTCCTGAGTTTAGGCTTTAAATTGATAGCCTTACAACGTTTCAATGAGTTTGAGACTCGGGGATTGTATTGAATATTGATTATTCTCCTTTAAAGCAAAGTTTTAAAAAAATTCATCTACCGCTTTTTAATTCATAATCATTTTAATAAGTGTAGGGTCGATTTTTGATAAAAAAGCCGCGTAACACACTAAACCAGTTCATATTCAAGCCAACGTTTCTAAAAATCAAATGGAACGATTTCCCCGAAATTTTTACATAAAGCAATTAGATGACATAACATTCATTTAAAACCAAAATGTTGTTTCATCAAGTCGCTGTGGACATACTTTTCAATAACAGTTCAAAATTATTTGCTTTTGTTGTTTTTTAACACCTTAAAACTTCACCCGAAAATTTCTTGAAAACTCTCTCATAGAAATTCTTCAAATTTTGTAGACGTGAAGACAAATATGTCAGGTCGAAGATCCAGTCGAGCACTTCCCAGAATTGTCTCTTGGTGACAAGTAATTAGCTCTCATATAAAATGGGGGATGACGTCATTACGTTGCTATGGTAACTCCGATTTCGATGAAACATACCTCATGTAAAACTTTCATCTTTCTCTAGGTCAGCAGTAACGATCGATTTTCTATTGGGTTGTGCACTGTGGTACGCTAGTTGCTTAAAGTTGAGAGGTACCGTCACTCAAAAACCCGATCGAGCCACCTTAATGTAACCTGTCTGTTTTTTCAAGCTTGAGTTGTTACGGGGTTTCCCTTCAATGTTTGTACAAGAATATAAATTACGTCATTGTCTGCGGGTTTCACCAAACCACGAAGTCACGCACCGTTAACACAACTTAATGGCTGTGGTCCTCTTCCCATATATCAAGTACAAAACTTAATTAGGGTTAAATCAATTATATCGGGGGCAGAAATGGTTATTTCATGTAAGATTTCGTCTTGTTTATAACAAGGGTAACAACACCCTCCACAACAACAATGCCCATCAGCTATACACGCTATAATATGTACAAGCCGCTCCATTTCAGGACAAAAAGGTTGTATTAAAAGCTCGTTGTGAACCAGGTTCCAACCCAAAGCCTCTCGCTCTTTCAGTTTTATAGCGAGGTAATGTTTGTAAATTATCTCACGTAACTCTGGTGGTAGGTTTTGAATTGCTTCCGTTATCTGACAGGTGTTGAATCCGGTTGCCATCAAATTTGACTCACAAATATCTAATCAGATTAAAAAAAAAATCATTCATATTCGGTTATGTTTTTTTTTGTTTTTGTTTTTTTAACTGGTGGTTGGTACTCTTCATGGAATAAACACACCGTGACTAAAAATTTCCATAAAATCGTTATATGCGCTGTGCCAGTCGTAAGTATCAGAGCAAATCTTTACTAAAGGTATATTCTCAATCGGGGGAGTGTAAAAAAGTTCATGATTGATTCCTTGCTTAAGACAGGGATAACAAAGCCCTTCCCAGCGAGAGTTATCATCATAATCTAAGCACATTATAATACGCACAAGTCGCTGTTTTTTATGACAAAAAGGTTGTTTTAATAACTCATTGTGTACCTCTTTCCATTCAGCTGTTTTTCGAACAGCAGGAGCGTCCTCTGCAAATAATTGCTCTAAAGCTTGTAACGTTTCTGGACCAAGTTCTTTCAATAGCTCTTCAATGTTTATGTTTTGTGCAGTCATTTCAACTCGGGTATAACATTGATTTGACAACCTTTAATTGAAAAAAATTTTTGGTGGGCGGTTTATTTTGGTTAAGTAGTATATCCGGGATTTAACAAATACTTCCTGATTGTCAGAGGTTTATTTAAGAATTTTAAAGCTCCCACTATAACAATAACAAGCGAGCAAAGGGAGCTTGTTATTGTTATAGTGGGAGCTTTAAAATTCTTAAATAAACCTCTGACAATCAGGTGGTATTTGTTAAATCCCGGATATACTACCAAGGCAAACCTCCCGTAAGCGGACACCATTGGCTCCGAGGCAGACTTCTTCAGAAGAGAATTTGATGCTGAAAAAATAATTCAAGGTCACTAAGGCACCCCCATCAGGCTCTTCTTTGAAAACGCAATGTAGCATATAATGATAGCAGACAGCGTGGTCAATCGCAAGGTTTGGTCACTTCCGGCATTCAGATTTCACTTCCAGAATTGTATTTAATGGACTTCACTTGATTCTTTCATATTTCCCCCTGCGCTTCTTAGTAGCACCAAGAAAAAACAATAAAATTCTCTTGAATGCTCGACGATACTCCTTATTGTTGAAGCAGTAGAGAGCTGGGTTAATAGCTGACGCGGACAGCGCCACAGTTCGTGCCGTGTTATACATCAGCCCGTAATTCTTTTCCGGTTGCGTTAATCGAAGGTAGAAAAGAAGAAACCAACCCGCGGTAAAAACAACCAAAACCATCACTATAGTGCGAGCAAACCGCCTTTCTGTAGTATTGCTTTCAACTTGAGCCTCTATTTGCTCTGCAGTATCAGCTCTTGCCTTGTGGAGTCGCGAGTTGGCCAGCATTTTACGCTGTTTGCAGACCTGGTAATAAACCACCGCGTAACATACAATCATATCCACATAGCAAAGCCCAAACACGGCAGCTGTGAGGTACGATGTTATCTGCTTGTTTATAGTGAGTCTTAAAGCAGAATAGACACAAGCCAATATCCACACAATGGATAGGGAGATTTTCTTTCCCATGGTCATTGTATTCTTGTAGTCGAATTGAGTGGCAACGAACAAGCATCGATCAAGCGCGATTAAACCAAGTGTCAACAACGAGACAGCACAAGCAAAGTTGCCGACCAAGCGAAAGGCAAAATCGACTGCAGGAAGACATTCCGAACGCATGCGTCCAATGATTAGAACAATGAAAAGAGGTTGATCTACAAGGGCGACCGTTAGATCTGCTGCAGCGAGACTTGAGATGAAGTAATGAAAGCTGGAGGTCATGCCTTGAGTTGTAAACACTGCTACACACACCAGCAGATTACCGAGAATACCGAAAAAACTGGTGCAAACGTTGATTCCCACAAGGATCTTCGCCATGTTCTCATTGTCTGCCAAGGAATATTCGGGAGGGCAGATTAACAACGATGAAACATTTCTGATGAGCATTTTGGCGCATCGATTGCGAAGTCTCAATGGACTGTGTTTGCTTCCGGTCCACTTCCTGCTCCCAGCCTCGTTCCCAGTCGTCCTCGGCGGAATATCGTTTGTTTTTAAGTGCCTCAGTGCCCACTTAAAAACAAACCCAGGACACGGACTAAAGCCATTCCCTTCGTTATTACATAATTCAATGTCGCCTATGTAATTTACAATTCACTGGGGAAACTAAACGTCGCATCAAAGACCGTTTTAATGAACATAGACGACCAGTACTAAACCCTACTTGTAATTATATCCATACAGCGGTTTCAGAACACTTTCTCGACAATAACCACTCCACCCATTCACTCGTGAATGACTCGAGTCCATTTTCTGTCTAGTGCAGCCAAACGAAAAATGTTCCTCCATTCGCCAATCACGATTTTCGGAAACTGAAACTGGGATTTCTGGTCAAATAGAAGGTGCCTAGAAAATTTTATTAGATAAATACATTTTGATTCAACTTTAACACTTCGTCTAGTTCATCTGTTTTCTCTTTTTCTCTTTGTTGGCCACTCTATGTTACTAAGGTGGTCCAGCAGTATCACTTTTAAAAGTGCAGATGATCCTGGTGTAGTGATCCCACTTTAGTGAGTACAATGTACTAGAGTATAAATTTCATCCATTTTGGTTCATGGTCTAAAATACTACGTGTAGTAAGCTAACACCATTGTGTCCAAGGCAGACTTCTTTTGAACAAAATTTTCATCCTCACCTACTTTATTGAATTTTATAATGAGATCGTAGACCTTAGATTAGGCTTTAGATTTTAGTTTTTAGATTTTAGATTTTTAATATTTGGCTTTTTTTTAGGCTTTTATGTTGCAGGACCCCAATAATAACAGTGCTCTTGCACTGAAGGGTTATCCTGTTAAAATATTTGCTTATTATTATTATTATTATTATTATTATTATTATTTGAACAGAATTTGATGATGAAAAAATACTTCAAGGTCGCTAAGGTACCTCCATTACGCCTTTCTTTGAAAACACAATGTAGCATATAAAAAAAAATCGGTATACATGCGGAATTGGGATGAGCATAAACTTTCGTGGCTTAAAATAAGTTCTGATAATATTATAGATACAAAATACTGTGATTGTTATTTAAAAAGTTCAGAAAGTACAGGTTTTCACATTTCACGAACACCAAAACATTACGACACGTTACAAGCGTGACGGGACGTGACATTGGGTCGTGCTTACTCAAACGTAATAAGGTAGAATCTTGACAACTCCAACCCTAGCATCTTGAAATCTCGTTAACACAAATCAAAAGCAGTAAACCTTATTTTTACTTTCATTTATACTTCCGATAACTTGATATTTCTAAACGATTTACACGTGCTTTACCTAATGGTTCGAGTTATCAGGATTATACTGCAGTACATATAAAAAGCTTCAATGGCCAACTTGACCAGTGGCGTTTTTCTTGCGTGACTGGTTCGGCGTAATGGGCATGTGAGAACAAAATTCCAGAAAACGTTATCGCTTCTGCATTACGTCGTGGAGCAAAGTGTCAAAAAATGCATAAACATAAATAAAGTATGCACGCTCATCCAATGATAGCAGACGGCAAGGCTTGGTCACTTCCGGTATTCAGATTTCACTTCCAGAATTGCATTTCATGGACTTCACAAATCACATGGACTTCACCTGATTCTTTCATATTGCCCCCTGCGCTTCTTAGTAGCAGCAAGAAACAATCTTAATAAAATTCTCTTGAATGCTCGGCGATACTCCTTATTGTTGAAGCAGTAGAGAGCTGGGTTAATAGCTGACGCCGACAGCGCCACAGTTCGTGCCGCGTTATACACCAGCCCGTAATTCTTTTCCGGTTGCGCTAATCGAAGGTAGAAAAGTAGAAACCAACCCGCAGTAAAAACAACCAAAACCATCACTATAGTGTGAGCAAACCGCCTTTCTGTAGTATTGCTTTCAACTGGAGCCTCTATTTGCTCTGCAGTATCAGCTCTTGTGTTATGGAGTCGCGAGATGGCCAGCATTTTACGCTGTTTGCAGACCTGGTAATAAACCACCGAGTAGCATACAATCATATCCACATAGCAAAGCCCAAAAACAGCAGTTGTAAGGTACGATGTTATCTGTTTGTCTATCGTGAGTCTTAAAGCAGAATATACAGACGCCAATATCCACACAATGGATAGGACAATTTTCTTTCCCATGGTCATTGTATTCTTGTAGTCGAATTGAGTCGCAACGAACAAGCATCGATCAAGCGCAATTAAACCAAGTGTTAGCAACGAGACAGCACATGCAAAGTTGCCGACCAAGCGAAAGGCGAAATCCACTGCAGGAAGACATTCCGAACTCATGCGTCCAATGATTAGAACAATGAGAAGAGGTTGATCTACAAGGGCGACCGTTAGATCTGCTGCAGCGAGACTTGAGATGAAGTAATGAAAGCTGGAGGTCATGCCTTGAGTTGTAAACACTGCTACACACACCAGCAGATTACCGAGAATACCGAAAAAACTGGTGCAAACGTTGATTCCCACAAGGATCTTCGCCATGGTCTCATTGCCTGCCAAGGAATGTTCGGGAGGGCAGATTGACAACGATGAATCATTTATGATGAGCATTTTGGCGCATCGATCGTACAAATGTGTAACCAGTTTGGTCTTGTGGCAAGACAAGAGGACCGTTCACATGATACCGGAATGACTTTCGTTCCAGGACGAGTTTATTCTATCCCCATATATTTCTCTGTATCTGTTTACATGATACCGAGACGAAATTTCGTTCCTGCACAAGTCATTCCGGAATGAGTTTATCCCGGTTTTCAAACCCGAATGAAATTCTCTTTCTGGTATGACATTTCATTCTGGTATTATCACAGGTAACCAAAGCGTAATATATGAGAGTTTGTATGGAGCTGAAATTCGATCGAAAATAAAAACCGCCCAAAATACATTAAAATCGAAATAAAGTAACCTTACCGTTGTGTTTGGTGTGTTTTTGTCACTTTTCCGAGCTTCTGGAGGCTGTTTTGGGCGATTTTCTGCTTAACGGTTAGTACGTGACATGCCGTCGCCCAAAACAGCCTCCAGAAGCTCGGAAAAGCGATAAAAACACAGCAAACACACAACAGGTAAGGTTACTTTATTTCGATTTTAATGTATTTTCGGCGGAAAACCGTCGATTGTTTTCGACCGAATTTCAGCTCCATACAAACTCTCATATTACGCTTTGGTTACCTGTGCTGGCACCAGCGCATCGTTTTGAAGATGGCGGACAACGAGGGTGCAGCAGGGGAGGAAAATTTCCATTCTTCAGGCAAGCAACGATCATCGATCATGTTTCTCCACCACAGATCTGTTCTGCCTGGCCTTATCCAATGTGATATTCTCGTTCTTCTTTGGACTCTTCTTTTAGAAAATATATTTATATTAGGGAGGCCATAGTTTGAACTCAGAGCGAAAAAACGTGATCGTCTTTCTGTTTAGCCCAACGAAGCAGCCCCATGGTCAAATTTTTAGTTAAAGTAGCAGATATGGCCATTAATAGGCGTGAAACTTGCACCATCTTTGTTTTTGAACTGCCGCGAAAACCGCGCGCCGAGAACGCCGTAGGCTGAGCCGGTCGATTTTGTCATGTGAATGCAGTATGAACTTCATTCTGGAACGAAACTCATTCCGGAATGAAAATCATTCTGTTTTCATGTGAACAACCCCTAACCTCGTTCACAGCCTCTTGTCCCTTTGTCCTCTGGAACGAGAGAAAGCGTGTGTCTTACGTCAGGAATGTTATCAACAGGGCAAACCAAAAACTGCTGCTCCCAGAACGTTTATTAACAAAAAGGTATCTTAAATTGCAATTATGTGTCCAGCGAGAGGTGCTAAACATTTTGGCATTCTGGAAACTAGTTGTCAACATTTACTCGTGTTTTTCACTGAGAACAAAACCGATGACACTGACGTTGTAGCAATAAAATCAAAGGGTATGAATCATTCATGCGACTTACCGTATATGATTCAATATGTCGATTATCCAGGTCAGATTTAAACCTGAATCTCGGCAGAATGGACGAGAAGGAAAGCCCAACAAAAAATGTCAGTGGCTCCGCTTCGAGATTCCTTGCTGCAAACTCGGACGTGTAAAGCTTGAATTCAGGGTTCGTCTAAACCCGGTTGTGTCTTTATTGTCCGCTCTCATCGTCTGGGGGTTTGTTGTCTGGTGTGTAATCCAAGCTAAAGTGGCAAACGAGAAGATGTTGAAATGGCGAGCGTGGATAACTTTAAAATGCACGTGGTTGTATATCCGCACACAAGACGTCTGGGCCTTGTTTATTATCGTATTGTATTTGTCCAAGTATTCCAAGATAAAGCTCGGAAAGCCTGATGATAAGCCACAATTCAACGACGCTACTTATTTCACCATGCTGTTCTCGGCTGGTATCGGAATTGGCTTGTTTTACTTTGGAGTAGGTGAGTTTAATAGTTGGAGTAAAACAGATAAAAGGAGAAAAAGTACCATGTATGCTAAATTTGCAATAAAAAGGAAATTAGCGGCATCACTAACATGCGCTACTCAATAGTGCAATTCGTTTGAATGGTCCTACTTAACATTCTTTTCTTCAGACTGAAACAATAAAAGCACGGTCAGAAAACATACAGTGTGTCAATCTCTGAATAATATTCACTAAGCAGTATTATCAGCTATAACACTGCTCTGTTGTTTCACATTTAGGGATATCCTGTACTACCCGGGACAACTCACGTGCCACGTTTCGGTTGACTCGATAAATAAAATTCAGTACCGAAGCTGATTTTTGTCTGTACAGTTCAAGTTATCCGCCTACGGACATAAGGTGAAAAAATAGAAAACAATCTGATACCAGTCACTTTGCAATTCACATTTCAACCGAAAGTTTCGTCAAAATACGTTGATATTCCAAAAAAAAGTATTTCTGTTGGAGAAGTCCATTTGGTTTAAGTACTTTGCATCGAGATTTATCAACATTTGTCTGTATTAAGTTCAAATTTTGACTCAAAGGAGAAATCAAAAAGTTCATACGGGTAGGCGAGTTATAGCTGGAGCGTTCACAAGGAAAAACTTATCTCCCCAGCTAGGGCAACATTAGCACGCTGCCCCGAGCTGTCTTGTAAATACAACGTGTGAAAAAAGAAAAAACTCGTGAGTGCTAGGGAGACCCTTTCGCCAGGTAACCCTGGTACTGAGATTGCCCTGCTTCCTTGTAAACAGGCCCTAAACCAGCAGTAACCAATGATTAGGAAGTGCGGGCGGAGATGTGGGTTGGGAGATGCGATTAATGTTTAGGACTGCTGTTTTGTAATTGAATAGTAGATGTATAAATTGTTGTTGTTGTTGTTGTTGTTGTTGTTGTTGTTGTGTAGCATGAAATGGTGATTGCGAGTAACCCTTTTAGGCCCAGTATCAACAGAGGAAATCGTACCCTTCTTCTATTATCATGATGAACCGTGCTGAAGCTTAACATCGATAAAAAGACAAAATTAATTTCTGTTATTGTTCTTGTTCTTTTAGTATGAGCTTGTTGATATTTGCAAGACTATTGGATATCCACAATTGAATGACGCAAGAAAACCGTAGAAACAACATCATGTCAATGTTTAACTTGTAAAAATCGCCAAAAATAGTTTCCGATAAAAATCGATAATAATCGATAACAATCCATAAACCAATCGTTATCGAATTCTATCGGAAATCTATACCAATCGAACTCACAACTTTTTTTCTTTATCGATTCCTATCGAGTGGTCTCGGAAATCGATATCAATCGAAGATTGGTATCGATTGCTATTGGTTGTTATCGATTATCGGTTTATCGATTGACTACGCCTGGATAGAGTACATATTCGCCGAGATATTAATTTTCACGGCACAACATTTTAAAAATTGACGGCTTTCGGCGGTCGAGTGTAATTATTATAATTAGTTTATGAGCAAACAAACTCAATTCAGCGTTTGTTTGAGCTGAAACCATATGATATTCCCTGAGAAATTAATTTTCATGGACTAGTAAATATATTTCATCGCGCTTAAATTATAAATCATCGTTTCGGTCAAAACAACTAGTTGACTCGCCGAAGGTGTGTCTCCTTTGTAAGTTAGCCTTGAAAATAAATTCCAAAGGGACGGAATAATAAGGTAATCGATTAGAGCAATTCTTTAACTTGAATTATTCATTACATCCAGATCGATAGAGTACATATTCGCGGAGATTGCTGAAAGTTTATGAGCGAACGAAAACGCTTAATTTACTGAACAGACATATGCATTCGTTTACGCTGCACTCTGGCGTCATAAATTCTCTGTTTAGGGAGCGGTCATTATTTAGAGCAGGGGAGGGGGTGGATGATATTAGGGAGTGGTATGGATATTTGAGAAGTCCTGGAGGAGGGGTTATGGAATATCCACATAGAAAAAAGGAGGGGTCACTAGAAATCAACGAACACTTTATTCATTCCAAGGAATATGGCTTTATTGTTCTAATTCGCACTAGGAAACGGCTTTGCCATATGGTGGCTAGTCTTCCAGACCTCAGAATAACCTGATCAAATGGTTCTGGTTGGTCTTCATTCTCTTCTATCTCACTGTCCCCTGACTCTGCTGATTTATCCAAATCATTCAGGACCAGCTCCTCTTCTGAATCCGACCTCTCCTCATCATCTTCATAATCATCGTCGTCGTCGTCAGCCTTGTCTGATTTATCTACGCATTCTCTCTGTTTGTATTCGAACTGGCACAAACGACAGCGTTTGTGTGGGTTGCTGAAGAATCGTTTCTAAGAACATGACTTATTATGCATTTTACTTTATCGTACTTTAATGCTTTCTTTCCGGTAAGAAGATTGTGTTTGTCCAGATGGTTGTCCAGTTCGAATACTTTCAATTTGCTGATTTCTCCTCCCAGAACTAATTGTCGCCAGTCACATTCCTCGAATGTCTTCTGCCCAAGTTGCTGACTTTTCCTTCCTCTCTGAGCAGCTCTCACCTGTGATCTTTGTTTAAGATCATTTAGATGCTGCACATACTCCTTTACTAATTTCGGATCAACTGCAAATTTGGTAGCAAAGCGGTCTATGTCAGTCTCTGCCTGCAGATTTCCATTATGTTAAACTCCTTTTTAATGTTAGATCTGGGCTGCCAGTCATCCGGAAATCTCCTAGTTGTTGGGGTTTCAAAAGGCTTCATATAGTAACTAGCCGAGGGGTTATAGGGATCTGGAACTGGCTGAGGTATTCTTTCCTGGCTTGGTCCCACCCAGTCATGTGCCTGGCAGAAATCGCATAGTTTTCCAACCTTATTAATGTAGTCTTTCTTCAGGTATTCCAGAAACAGCTCACCTGTATTATAATGAGCATTGTAGAAATCCCATATCTTCTTGAAATAAGCATGCCCTGGAAGGTCTTTACATTTTGGCTCTGAAGCTTCCAAAAACCTTGCCAGATAGTCCCGATTAAGAAAAAAGCCATCATTACTTTTGTCGGTCAGGAACGCCTTAATGTACTACCCAAGTATTGGCGCATTGTCAAGTCGTCTTTGAAGTTCTTCGGCCATAGCCCAAGCATTCTTTTCCATTCGATTGCTTTCGTACACTTCAAACTCCTTCATGCCCATCTTCTTTATGTCCTCATTTGACATTCCCTTGAACCCTCTGTACTTCTCCCATTCTAGGATCCCTCCCTCAACAAGTGCATCCCCACATCCAGAATTAGTTCACTCTGCCTCATTGTGTCCCCGATCGAATCTCCACGAGATCTATGGACCCTAACTCGATTGTCAGTCATAGTTTTGGCTTGCATCAGTTGACATTTGAAATGTTCCAGTTTGTGTTTAAGAGCATTGCCACAACATTGGCTTTTGAAGTGAGGGATTTCTTACACATCTGAAAAGTATATAATTAATTTGTACTTTGCCGTGACCTTCAGGGTGTTTACTAAGTTTGAGAGAGGCCCTTGCTTAAATGGCTTGTTCATGACAGTTGCTGTGTTTAATTTGCAACAATTCAAGCACTAATGGCCTATTAAAAACTTGTGTTTTTGTTTAAAAGAGGGGTTATGAATTTTTTGAACCACTTCAAGGAGGGGTCACAGAAAGTTACTATCTGCTAAAGGAGGGGTTATAGACTTATGCTGTTTGGGGTTAAAAAATCATCCACCCACTCCCCTGCTCTTAATAATGACCGCTCCCTTACAACGAAACTAATTCGGCCTCTCGGTTGAGAAATTCTTTAGCTTCAATACAGCGTCTGTTTGAGCTTCAAGCATACAATATTCCGTGAGAAATTAATTTTCACGGGCCGGCTCATGCCGCTGAAATTATAATTTCACTGTTCGATGTGAAAAAAAAAAAATGGGTCGACTCGGCGAAACCGAGCTTTCTTTGTACGCTAGCGTTGAAATAAATTAAAGAGCGACGGATTAATTCAGTTATTCTGTACAACAGTTCTTTACCTTTCGGTAGTTGTATGAAGAAAAACTTGCGCGAGAGTTCGGCACGATGCTCTCACAGGCTACTTAAATCTTCGCTCAAATACCATTCATACCAGTGGGGAGTCCAAAGGAATCCCAAGAATGTGCCCACGTTTTGCTCCAACTCGCCTATACCGTTTAAGTAAGTGCCGCTGACCACCTCCTCCAAGATTAGGTCTGCGGGTTTGCTTTATCGCCCGCAATAATGCATTTTCTTTCTCTTTTGTATTGTAGTGGAGCCCATTTGGCATTACGAACCGGGACACTACGGGAATCGTTATTGTGGAAGGTAACTTAATGCAAAATGCACTGCAGCTTAAAATGCATCTACAAGCCAAAAATACCAGATAACGTGTGTTCGGTGATGACTATACAAAACATTTCTTGCTGACTTTTGTACTTTAACAACAAGCTAACAACTTGCAAGGTCCCTATGGTGTTCAGAATCCCTTTGTTTAAAATATAGTAAAGAGTTTTGATGTTTTGCCATAAAGGCCGCCGCATACTAGGAGGTTTTTTGTCATTAAACTACAGATTTTTCATCGGGGCCAAAATCGGGGAAAATTTGTCGGGTCATCTCCTCACCGCACACCAGGGGATTTTTTGTCGCGAGTAACCCACTTGGGTCTGGGGCAACCTCGTTCCCACGTTTTCCAAGATGTTGCCTTTGGCGGGAAAGGCGCCTGGACAACTCATCCAAAATGGCGTCCCTCTTAACAAACCGGAAAAGGTTGAAGCTCGCTCTTTTCATTTTGATTGCGTTTCGAAGATTAAGAAAACGCCGTAACACAAGGAAGAGAACGACGTGGGTAAAAAGTTGGATACTAAGACAAGAAGACCAAGGTCGAAGCTGGCCGCCATGTTGAAAGTGATATTTTCCACCTGACTGGAATCACGCCTTATAATTGGTTGCGAAGTCCAGAGGGTTTATTATAGGGGGTTGCACATTCTGCAATCCGCCTTATTTTATCCTTCGTAGACCACAAACCGCTTTCGTTTTCTTCTAAAGACCGAAACCACCTTTATGGCGGAAAAAGAATCGCAATAACGATCTTTGAAACAGTAGTTTACACATTTTTACCGTATGTTCGCATAATAATCGTATTTCTGCTCACTGATCACGAGATCTTAACCGTAGAACATCTTTTTTTCTAATTCCTTTCAATAATAGCCTGTGATCAAATAGCGTCAATATTTTTTACATTCAGTGGGAAGTTCAGCTCACCCAAAGAATGCACGGTGTTAGAACGAAACATAACAATTCAAATTTGGAGCGTTTGGTGTGCTCTTGTGGTCTTTCTGAGATGAATTTAGTGACAACACAAGTGTGTGAACTTTAGGTTATCGTTACAGTGGAATATTTCCAGCACAGCTTAGTGGTCTTGTGTAATATGCACCAGGGGAGTTATTCGTAACCTTACGATGGCCGCGGTTTCGAAGCCTAGCATACAAAGCAGCATTCCACAGAAACGAACCTCCTATCCCTACACGACTACTGTAAAGAGCGCTCAGACTTATCTAAGCGAAGAACTCCTTCAAATTTAATGAAAAAAAACTACCTGAAATACATGGAACTGCCATGGGTACCAAAATAGCAGTTGCTTTTGCTAATATTTTCATGGCTAAGGTAGAAACAGAGATCTTAAATCAAAGCGGTTTAACTGGCCGCTCATCTGGAAACGATTCATTGACGACATCTTCTCCCTCTGGAACACAACCATACAAGAGGTCACACAGTTCATTGAACAAGCTAACAAACACCATCAAACTACCAAGTTTACAAACTTCGTGGACACTACTGTTTACAAAGACGAAAGATTTAATCGGTGCTAGATGTACGCACCCACTTTAAGCCCACTGAAACATTTCACTACACCCATTTTTCAACCTGCCGTCCATCAGAAGTAAAAAGAGGCTTCATCAAAAGAGAGGCTCTAAGAGTACTCAGAACTAACTCTTCTAAAACAATATTTGAAGAAAGCGTCACAAATTTCAAAACACATCTTCTTGAGAGAGGATACCCAGAGAACTTTATTCAAACAACCCTCTCAGAAGTTACTTTTGAAGACAGGAATCAAGCCCTCGGACAAAAACAAAAACAAAACAAGAAAATCTTCTTGCCTTTGTAACGCAATATCACCCAGCAGTGCCTAACTTAAAACCAATACTCATGAACAGCTGGCATTTCATAACATAGAAACCATTGCTTGACAACATTTTCAAAGAACCGCCGCTTATATCGTACAAAAGAGGGCGTTCCCTTAAAGAAATACTCTTGAGAGCAAAACTCTAGAAAGGCTAAAACACGCGCGCAGGTGTCGCGCAGGCCTGTAACTCTTTTAAACACTAAAAAGAGGATCACAAATCAAAACTGCAGTTACAACTACTGGCTTAAATTTTAAAGCCATTTTAAAGGTAAACCAAGCGCTGGAGTCGCGCAAGCCCGTCACCCTTTTTTAACAATATCTGACTCAAGATCCACGGCCGCCATTTTTCCATGTGCTTTCTTTGGCTTTGAAACCTAGCCTATCATCAAATTATCTCCCTCCAGGAACCTGCAGAGGGAGTCAGCAGAAAAACTCCTGCCTTCCTCTACCCCTAAAAGGCACTCTTTTGTCTAGGGAGAAGCTTCAAGGGAAATAAAGCGATCGCACATATGGGTTGAAGAACCGCCACCAAACACGCAAAGACCGAAAACCGCGTGATAAAGTTATAATTTTCCGCAACGGCGCGATAATTTCTTAACCGTAAACCGCCACATTATTACGAATGTAACCGGAAACCGACACTCCGGATTGGCTTAAACCGCCAAACTGCCAGAGTGTAATAGACCCTCAAGTCCAGGAGCCCCGACAAATTATCTTGGTCCACCCCACACTAGCCGACAAAGCTCGACAGGACGTTTTGAGATCTAGCACTGCCAGACGTTGTCCGACAAGCTCCGATCTTGTCGTAGGCTTGACTGAATTCGCCGCAAACTAGCCAAGTTAAGATTTTTTGTCCGCCGACGAATAACTGGCCAGTGTGCGGTGGCCTTAAGGGAGCCTTAGTGTTTAATTATTGGTAATAATCATGTGAATTTGCTTTTAACGGAAATAACAAAATGTTACGCGACCTGGTAACGAGTCTATCAAGGTCAAGACGCTTAGGTTACCCAGGGCGGGGGAAAGAGGGTGGATGCTACCCCCTGTAAGGTTTTTCTTGAATTTTTCCAAGCCGATTCTTCATCTGCACCTGCCGTTTTCAGTAGCTGTATGCATATCCCTTAGACACAGTTTGACACAAGTTTGGTGAGAATCGGTTCACAAAAGTATGGTTACGAGATATAACGTCATAAGTAGGTCTTCAAGCCATTTTTTGATAAAATGGGTGTTTTTCACTATTTTTAGGCGATAAAAGCAGAAAATGGGGACAAAAGGTAGCAAAGTGCTTAACTGTGTCTATTCTACATGTCTAGCATCAGACATCGTCAATTTCTGCCGTTTTTTGATAATTTCTAATTTGGGGTAAAATCCAAGACGGCCGCCATCTATGGAGATTTCACAGGCCCTTAGCAGGGACACAACCCATAATATATACCTTATCTGCACATCACAGACTAACTGAAGGTAAAATCTTTCGAATATTGTAACATAGCAAAAACCCACCGGGGGGGTCTATCGACCCCCAATTTGTACCAGGATGGGGGGGGGGGGTGACTTTGCTTGTACGTCCGAAGGTGTAACTTAAATCATTCTGCCAGTCCTATGAACTAAATAATGTTTTAATAATTTAATTGAGCACTGTCAACTTCGGGTCTTATCTTCGTATTGGGAGTTTGCAGGCCTTGCAATAAAACTTTTCTCTAGATAAGCAGCGAGGACTCTTTTGGAAATGGTAGCCCACTTTCACAAAAAAGTTTCTGGTTATTCTAGAATTGATAGCTCCAGTATTTTGGAAAGCAGAATAAACGTGCGGGGTCTTTTCGCAGCTGCCCACTCAATACAGTGTCCCCTTGCTATTAATAAGGCCGTGACTGGTGTAGTTATTATTTTTAAACACTTGTTTTGGTTGCTAACCTAAACAGATACACGGACAACCAGCGCGCCCAAGATGCCATGAACGTGACGTTGTTTCACTGGGGTATTCATGGATGGATTGTGTATGTCATCGTTGGGCTGCTCCTTTCCTTTCTCTGCTACAGAAAGGACCTCCCCATGACCATGAGATCCTGCTTCCATCCGTTGCTAGGAGAGAAGATTTATGGATGGATGGGCGACTTCATAGACATTTTGTCTGTTTTGTGTTCCATGTTTGGAGTTTGTACCAGCTTGGGTCTTGGTGCTATTCAGATGAATGTTGGATTCCAGCGACTGAACAGGGAGATTGCAGTCAGCACCACAAACCAGATTATCACCATTTGGGGTGTGACAGCCTGTGCTACGTTATCTGTGGTCAGTGGTCTGAAGCTGGGTATAAGACGTTTAAGTGAACTGTGTTTTTGTATTGGCATGCTGTTGATGTTGGTTGTTCTGTTCTATGATGACACGTGGTATCTATTAAACTTGTATGTTCAGAGCGTTGGCTATTATCTCCAGTACGTGGTGCAGCTTGGATTCCATACAGATGCGTTTGCACAACTCAACAGTGCCCCGGATAAGCTCGAGGCTGCTGACTGGATGAACGACTGGACGATCTTCTACTGGGGCTGGTGGATTGCCTGGTGCCCTCTGGTCGGTATGTTCATTGCCAAGATATCGCGTGGTCGTACAATCAGGGAATTCATCAACGCAACCATGATTGCACCCATATTTTACACCTTTTTATGGCTCACCATATTTGGCGGAGCAGGATTGAGAATGGAAAGAAACGCAGCAGCAGCCAACATCACATGTTCATCGGCTCTCGGAGGAAAAAATGCCACCAGTAGCTTTAAGGGCTTGTTCCTCCTCTCTTGTCGCTCCAAGAATGACATGTGGTTTGACGTGATGGATCAATATGGCGATCTTGGAGAATTCCTGTCCGTGTTATCTCTGATTGGAGTAATTCTTTACTTTGTCACCAGTTCAGACAGTGGTTCACTGGTCATCGATTGTCTGTCAGCTAATGGTGATCCCGACCCTCCCATTCCCCAGCGTGTATTCTGGGCCCTGACAGAGGGTGCTACTGCCACAGCCCTGTTGTACGTGGGAGGAACAGATGCGCTGCAAGCGCTCCAAGCCGTGTCTATTGCAGCTGGGCTGCCGTATACAATTCTGTTGTGTTTCATGTGCGTGGCGTTATGGAGAGCTGTTCAAATGGAAGTGGGAGATTTGGATCCTAACGGCCCACAATTCAGCGTCCCGTTGTTCGCTCCACTTAGCAGCCCCTCGTGCAGAAGTACTTTCAGGTTCCTTCTTGCCATCGTTGCTCCTTGGTATGTTATTGGCCTTGCTGCATACAGGAAGAACACGGGCAGTTCCTCCAGAGGACTGGCCTGTCACATGGTGTTGATGGGAGTTCCATTCTACGCGTGGATTGGTATGATGGTAGCAGAGCTGGTACCTGTCAATGGCATTTCCTAGGTGGGTTGGGCGGTCCTCTTCTTGTTCTTTGGTGTTGCAACAGCCATCAGGGCTGGCATCAGGGAACACTATGGTATCCACGGAAACATGGTGGAAGATTTCTTCGTGGTGATGTTAGTTTACCCGTTTGCTGCATTTCAGATGGATCAACACGTGTTGAGTTACTACCAAAAGAAGAAAGGAGACATTGAACACGGGCAGATACATATGCAGAAAAACTCTGTGAAAGGCATCAGTGATAACCAATCAGAGACAACTGAGTTATAAGACGAATTATGGAATAATTAGTGACACTTGACATCAAACGATGATGTCATTTCCTTTACATGTTCTTGTCATTTCACTTAAAACCAAAAACTCATTATTATTACAATTCAGTGCAGAACGATTTCCCGGAAACTGAACCCATCCCTCCAAATTTAGTTTGAACGGTAGCGAGTCTCGAATGATTACACGAACTTTTAACAAAAGGAAAAATTAACAAAGATGTGTAGAGCAATGACAAAGGTGTGTAACAGAAAGTAGTTCTGTAACATTAAGTAAAAAAGGGAGAGTGGTCAGAGGCTAGTTTAAACGAGCTGTTGAAATAAATGCTTTCAATTTGTGTTGCCACAGCTTTTCTTAATCTCACAAACTTTCATTTTTGCTACACTGGCTTGACGGGATCATTCTCTAAAAGTCTATTGAAGATTTTTGACAACAACACGTTGCTTGTTTTGTAGTGCTAGCACGTTTGGAATACATTTGTATTAATTTGTAAGCGTTTAACCGATGGATATTAGAAACTAGTGGTTTCCATTGGAAAGTGCTGCGGGTAAAGCGTATGCAGAGGAACATTGGTTTAACGGCCAAAAGATCTCAGTAAACAACACGACTCTTCCACATTTTCCACAAAAACTCTAAATAACTGCAGCATTCTATCAATGAAATAAATACAACAAAAAGAATCCCCAATAAAACATCGAATTTATTTTACCTTAGAGTTCCAGGAATTGCTTGAAGTATTCTGAGAAACGAATCGGCTGCAATTCAAGGGAATTTATCTTCACTTGCTCTTGCCTTCGCAAAAGCGAGGCTTTACACGAAACAGGATTCTCTGCTATAAGTTTCCCACATCCCACTTTATCGACGGTCGAATGTTCTTAGGGCTCCAACGTGAAAACGGTGTGTGTTCTTTCTGAATCGATTGATTCAAGGAAATAATCTTACCACAAAATGAATCCTGAGAATCCCCAGCAAATTTACCCACAGGCCTACCATGCTCTGTTTATGTGGTGGACTGTACATTTATAATGGCTGTATCGGTTTATCAAATTAGCAAAACTAAAGCCGAAATTTAGGCCTTTTAAAGCTGAGGAAAATTAAAGAAAAACTCACAAAATTGCTTCCATGGTGTTTTGATTTGTGACTTTGTGTTTATTTTGGCGATTTAAGGCTCGCAAAAGCGATGTTTTCAAAATAACGGTCGGACTCGCTCAAAAGTAGAGATAGAGAACAAGGCATGCAACTTTCACCGCGGTCAAACGTTCGAGGCAGTTTTTTCGTTTAAGTTCGTAAGATTTATTCACGATGCCATCGTAACATGAGCAAGAATACGTAAAATAGTGGTGAGTGTAAATATATTTTCATTTCTCTGAAATAAACGAATTTCTTTGCTATTTAAATGTTCCGCACCTGAACAAAATTACTTTTACAAATTGCACCGACAAGTCCGTTTCCCATTTTCAAACACTTAGAACTTTTAAAGTAAAATTCGAAACAATTTAGTAAATGATACTGATACTGGTAACGGTAAAGTATCAAGCTTTGAACAGTGAAAGTAATTCCCTTATCTTTGAAGTACTTTTCTCATTTTTCTCGTTTGACCGCGGTGAACGTGCAACTAGGCGACCTGCAAATTACACTACCCGGTCGACCATTTCGCCAAAAAAAACCGTATGCAGCCTGAATTAGTCTGCTGCGAAGACTGGTAGCAGATTAGTCGGAGGGGATTCACGGGTACATAGCAGCTATCGTAAGGTCGACTCTGATTGGTCAGCTTGTCCCTGACGGTATCGGGGTATCGAACCAATCATGGTGTTCAGAACAAAGGAGACTTTTGTCTGATTGGTTTTTCTTTTTCCTAGTACCCAGATTCCTAAAACATGCACGCCCATGAAGTGAAAGTTGCAGAAGGAAAATGTAACACTTTAGACGTGTTTGCAGGGTAATATGTTGTTATTGTTAGCTGTATGGAACCCTCTGCTATACCCAAAATTGTAGTGACTGAAGTGGGCCCCTGATAAGAAAAGAAGGCAAGGGATTCCAAAGAACACATGATGGTGGTGTTCAGTTGAAGAGGAGATAAAAGGCTTAAGCTGGCAACAAGTGCAGTAGTAGTAAGTGGCCTCCATATGGCCCACTTGGTCTCGTTTTGATGTAGTGGCCTCGTTTGGATGGGGCCTCGTTTGGATGCAACCGGAAGTGACCGGAACCGGAAGTGACCGGAAATCACATGACCGGAACCGGAAATCACATGACCGGAACCGGAAGTGGTCCAAAACCGGAAGTCAGGTGTTTTGGAAGGAGAAACCGCTGACGAGTCTGAAAAAGGGATCGTGGGCTCAAGGGGAAGTAAAACCGCGGAGAAAACGCGGGCTCAAAGTTCAAAGTCCAATTTCTGGAACGGAGGTAGGTATAAAAGGGTAAACCCTAAGGTGAGGGAGTAGTCACGATGAGTTTTTACATCACTCTGCTCAGTGATCAAGCACAAGGCACGGGGCAAAAATTTACGGCGCGACTGCCTCGTTCCCATTATTTGGTGGAAGATGATTGGGAAGCAGCGTTGGTACATATGTCCCACCCGGGGTTTAATCAATCCTTGGAAGATCAAACCAAGGAGAATTGGACGCAAGAGGATAGTCAAAAACATTGGATGAAAACAGATGTTAGATACATACCAAAAGGTGCGGATGGAACGGCCCCCCTTCAAGTCACCAAACAAATTTATTTACCGCCCGGGTATTACCACAATTTGAAAGAAGCCTGGATTGCCATTGCGTACGAAATGGAAAAACAACACATGGACGTCATGATGGATATAGCGAAAATGGATGTGGACGATCAAGCCAAACGCAAACAACTCGCGGCTCTCAACCTGGCTCAACCCTATGTGAAAATCACCAATACGGGCGTCGCCCCCGAATTAGATTCGTTGTATGTACTCATACCGGCCAATATGCAATTTGAAATGGAATGGAAATTAGCTGGCTTGATGGGATTGGTGAAAGATGGAACGGCAAGTGAGCTTGTGGTCCAAGAAAAAAATTATTTGGTGAAACATATCGTGGATTACAACGATCGTCATAAATGGGAAGCAACGATCGGTCCTGTAGCCAAATATCCACCTCATGGCATTGCGTCCGTCAGCTTTACCCACCCCGATTTCGATTATTACTTCTTCTTGGGACCGAATCTGAGTCGACAACCCTTTCCCAGTACGCCCACGATCAAACCGCAACAAGGACAACAACAATTGATGATTTACACGGATTTGGTGGCACCGAGCATTGTGGGAAATCAAGAAAAAGGGTTTTTACGTACCTTGGATGCTGGCAATACCGACCATCAATTTGATACGACGCAACGGATGTATTTTCCTCTTGGCAAGACCATCTTTGACAGCATTGAGATAGACATTCAAACAGCCAATGGACAACCGGCTCCGTTTAAACAAGGCCGAACCATCATTACCCTTGAACTCTCCCGAAAAAGTCAACGAGCATGAACAAATAAAGATCACAATAAAGTGTCATGGAACATGCTTTTATTAGTCATTCATTTTGTTGACAACAAGTAGAAAAAAAATGAGTCCAAGGTCCTTTTATGAGAAGCTGATGCAGGTGTTCATCCGTGCAATGGCTTGGGGTTTGGTGTGACCCAGAAAGTAGAGGGTTTTGCGATGAGGCTCATAGGGATCTTGGAGTTCTCCCCAGTATCCTTCCATGACGTTGTCGTCTTCATAGCAAATGCCATACCACAAAGGATTATCTTTCCAAACCTCCTTGACTTGCTTCACAAACTCCGGGTCTTCTTTCCATCGTTGAAGAGGGGTGACTTCAAGGACGGACAGAGGAACGTGTTGGCAGGAAGGACAAGTGAGGATCTGCTTGGAGTGGGACTTGTCCGAGTCGATAGCACAGCCGGCATGACAAGGTTGACCACAACACCTCAACGTGGTATGATTGAGGACAGGTGTCAAACAGATCACACATGGTTGGGATTGCGCCATCAGGCCAAAGGATCAAAGAGTGGATTGGTCTCACCACCGGTAGAAGTTTTTCAAGGTTAATAAACACAATTCGTGACGACTGAGGTGTTTTTCACTGTGAAGACGAAGCAGTTCAAAATAAGAAGCTTTGAAACGGATCTCCTCCAAATCTTTTTCCAGCTGAGACAACAAGGTGCGTAGACGATCAATCACTTGTTGGGCTTCTGGACTGAGGACTGGATCATCCATGGGTGTGAAACATGGAGGGGGACGGTGGGTTTTTTATAGAGAAACAAAAGGGTCACGTGGGAGGGTAAGGCCCAATGAGAAGGAGCCCCCATGAGGCTTTGGGAGGGGACGGGGTGGGGGGACCCCCCTCCCCCCTCCTTAGATAGACCATCAGGCATTGCGCGGATTAGGGTATATAAGTCAAGGGAGGCCACAGGACGTCACTCTTAGCTTTGAGCCGGTCCTTGGTGACTTATGTCAGTTGAAGAGAGCAGAAATGTCCGAAACGAGAACGCCCTTGGGCTCGCTAGCCAGCTGTGTGAATGTAGGAGGAGAAGAGAGCTTGAGGAGGAGAGCAGGGCCGGAGCAGACGCCCCTCCAGCGCCATACGATACGTATGCATGTACAACGAGAGCAAGTGTGGCGGGGACTGACCCGGGAGCGCGTGGCCGCCTTTCTTCGTATGTTTGTGCTCTGTTTCGTGGAGTTGGAAAATGGTCTCCCTTTGCAAAGTGTCACCTATCGTATGTTAAAGAAAGCTCTCGTCAGGCGGATCATTCCGTGGATCCATTTTCGCTTGGTGTACACCATGGAGGAGAGGTGGTGGCCGATCACCCTGGCCCAGTTCCGTGAAGTGAATGGGTACTTGGCGGACCACCTGCCGCGGATCCACAAGGACGACGCATGGGATGCCATTCGGTATTTTTACGAGGAAGTGGTGAGACAGCGGGAGGAGTATAAACGGATGGAGCAGTTGCAGAGGGAGGCCACGGAGAGTGTACGGCGTTGTTTAGAACATTGAACATTTTTTATTCCTGTTGAGTTTTTTTTTATTGTGAGTCAAGGCTTCTGTGCGTCAAGAGACATTTATTTATGATGAACGTGCAAAACCAGTGTTGTCAGTTTTTTAAAATTTTTAATTAAAAAAAGAGTTCATGTTTTTACAAAGGGTGGTTCGTGTTCTTTTGCCACGCGGGTGTTCCTATTTACAATTGGAAAAAACTAAAAAGTGGAAAAGTAAAAACTAAAAAATGGCTATGTACAGATTGAAAAAAGTAAAAAACATTACAAATGAAAGTCTTCCAGTTCCATGCGTAATTGATCAATGTTCTCGGGGAGACAGAACGTGCGGTTGAACAAGGCTTGAATTTCGGCTCGGGTTTTCTCGTCCACATCCCGGGATCCCACGATAGCACTGCTTTGATGAAGGGTGGGCTTTTTGGGTCCCCAAGGAACAAATTGACTGCCAGTCACCAGGGTGGTGGCATTCTCGTTGACTTGGTAGTAATGGTCCGAGCGGTACCATGATTGACTGGGGATGTCAAACAGGTAGACGGGTTTGCCTAGATCCATGGCCAATTGCACGGTCCAACCGGTCCCTCCTTTCACGCGTTTATGATCCGGTTCCAAAATGCCAAAGGCATAGATGGTATGGGCTTTCTTGGCCAATTGATAATTGCGTTGCAGCAATTGCAGGGTGTAAAAATGACTGGGCATTTGTTTGCCTAGTTTCTCCGCTGCCTGGTGAAGGTGGGGATTGGCCAGCATCAAAACTTCCACCGTAGAAGGGGTGATGAAAGTGGCTCGAGGATGGTTCGGGGGGACGAGGACTTCGAGTTGCATCCCAAACTGTTTGGCCTGTTCTTCGACGAGTGCATCCGTACCTTTGGCTCCCCCTGTGTAGACTACATGCCCATGACCCACTTGCAGTTCCAAGGCACCGAGATCTTGTTCTCCGATCATGTCGATGTTGGGAGGCATTCGTTGGGAAATACGTACCCGGTGTCAGGACCAACAATAGCTAGAATGTCGGTGGGACTCAACCCTAAGGCCAAACCGAAATCAATGACGTGATGCTGTCGGCACTGTTGGAACGTGAATCCCGCTGCCAGACCTCGTTTGACCCGTTCAGCCAAATAGTCGTTGGTGGAAGCAAAGTCGTCTCGGTTGAGATCTTGGTAGTAGTCCATCTACATGGAATGACGATTCAGGGGGCCAAGGGAGCTCCTTAAATAGGGACAACGGACCAATGGGAACACGAGAGGGGATAGGGAAAAGCTGACCAATGGGAAGATACCAAGTCCTTATAAGGTCAGGACAAGCTGACCAATGAGAGCTTAGGGGTAGGGGTATAAAAAGGCCTCGGTAGTAGGGGTGAAAATCTTGAGCACGATGTCGGTCGATCGGAAGAGAAAGCCAAGCGTACACCCTGCGGGGAAGAAGAAAAAGAAAGAGAATGTGGGCTGTGATCCTGTGGTGCGCGAGGTGGTGGAAGACACCCGAGCTGCCGTGGAAGACATGATGAAAGAATTGAATGACATGGTGGAGCAATCTACACCACCCCCATCACCTCAATTCACTCTGACGACCGTGTATGACAATGCGGAGGACTATGCTCAAGCGAAAGCCAACAGTGAAAGAGCCCTAGCTAGTTCGGTGGACTATATGGTATGTCCTTGCCATGACGTGCGTTTGGAGGCCCGAGAATCTCAAAAGGGATGGAAGTATGTGAAATGTCCCATCCAACCCTGTTTGCTGTTTTGTGGGCAAGATCAAGCCCCCGACTATATGAAAGCCGTGTATAGTCAACCTCATGCAGAAGTGCTGGACATGTGGACTTGTTTGCAATGCTTTTGCCGTGAACCCGCCACGCTGCAACAGAGCCATTCCACCCAGAACCCTGATCGCTTGTTTCTGAATTGTTCCAAGAAAAAGTGTGGCTTCTTCCGATGGGCCGATCAACCGTTGGGTCCCAAGTACTGGAGTTGGTTTCATGACAACCCGCCCAAGAAAGCCGACGCACTGGCCGAACCCCCGTTGTCCACCCGTGATGCACAAGGGTATCCCAAGCGTGGCGTGGACATCCCAGGACCGCCCCCTCGACCCCCAAGGAAAGAGGATCGCCCCCTGACAGATTATGAGAAACAATTGTTGCGACAAATTCAAGAGCTCAAGAACCGTCAAGAAATGATGGTAGCCCCAGCGCCACCACCCCCCAAGTACAGTGACAGTGTCGAGAACTGGCAGAAAAGCTTCGAGACCCTCGCCTGTGGGGGTCTCTTTTAAATGAGAGAGAACGAATAAAATGTTTTTATTTAGTCCATGGAGTCTGCTGTGTGTGATGCGTGGGAGTCTGTCTGGTCCCTGGGGCAATGGCAATGCCATCAAACCCTGTGCCAAGTCTTATATGATCACCAACCCGGCGCCAAAATCCCTATTCCCCCATGTCCCGAGGACACGCATCCTCTCCAGATCTTTGAAGAAACCCATGTCGACCGTAACCTGTATCGATGGGTGGTGTTTGTCGTATGGTTAAAAGCCCACCCAGAGGCATGGCGATGGTATCGAATCATTCAAAAGGCGCATCCCCACACGGTCCCTACCATACCGACCTTATGGGATGAATGCCAAAAAGTATGGCCCCTCGAAAGAAAACTCAACGCTGGGTCTCGTCGTCCTCAGGGTTGAAGAGAACCAAACGCCCTGTCTCGTCAACGAAGAAGAAAAGCAATGTCTCGCAAGAATGGTTAAGCCGTTACCACGATCCTAGCGCCCCGGGGAGTTTAGGTGGGGTGCAACGGTTTGCCAAAGCCCAGGGTCTCTCTTTGAAGAAAGCCCAACGACTCTTGGAACAGGATGTGGGCTACACCTTGCATAAACCACGACGTCGTCGTTTTGCTACCTTACCCGTGGTCGTAGGGGGGTTAGATGATCAATGGGCCGCGGATTTAGTGGAAGTGCAACGTTTGGCCAAACATAATCGGGGTATACGCTACTTGTTGACCGTCGTGGATGTCTTGTCCAAGTACGCGTGGGTCCAACCGTTGAAAACAAAAACCGGCGTGGCGTTGGTCCGAGCCTTTGAGAAGATTGTGAGACAAGGACGTCACCCCAACCGATTGCAAACGGATCGAGGGAAAGAATTTTACAATCGGACCTTTCAACGATGGGTCGACGAGCAAGACATCCAACATTTTTCCACCGAAGGGAATGCGAAAGCCAGTGTCGTGGAACGATTTAATCGGACCTTGAAAGAACGGTTGTACCGTTATTTGACCACGGCCAACACCTTACGCTTTGACAATGTCTTACCCCAGTTGGTGCAAGGGTATAATGCGACCCGTCATCGAAGTATTGGTATGCCCCCCGAAGACGTGACATGGGACAACGAAGAAGCCGTGTGGAAACGATTGTACAGCAAACGATTGAAAGGTCGGAAAAAACCCCAATTCAAAGTCGGAGATCAGGTCCGTCTCAACACGATTCATCGTACCTTTGAAAAAGGCTATCTCCCCGGTTGGACCGAAGAAGTGTTTGTGGTGCATCGTGTGATCCCGGGCCCCGTGCCCACCTATAAGATTCACGAATGGGATGAGACCCCCATCAAAGGCACGTTTTACGAGGAGGATTTACAAAAAGTCCAGGTGTCCGATGTATTTCACATCGAAAAGGTACTTAAGCGTCAAAAAGATCGTTGGTTGGTCAAGTGGAAAGGGTGGCCCGACAAGTACAATAGTTGGATTGCTCGTGGTGACGTGACGTCCCTTCGACCGCACAAACGACGCCGACGACGCTAAACAATGACGTGGGTGCCCAACTCGTCGTTTTACGTGACGTTGATGAGTCATGCGAGTACCAAAGAGTTTCCTGGGAACAAGAGTCATCATTTCAGAAACCGATTGCCGAAACCCATTCGATTTATGGGACGAGGATGGATGGTGGGTATGGCGAGTTTATCCTTACCCACCATTCCAGTGATAGCGGAAGAAGGAGGCGTGGGCGATTCCCATCCTTTGTTGTACGTACGATGGCACGAACACGACTTTAAAATAGACGATTGGGGACAGGAGGCATGGTGGTATGAACAGCAGGAATGGACCGTGAAGGCTCAAGACATGAGAAAGGAGATGACCTCGTTGACGGGAGTTCAATTTTTTCACCAACTGGTGTATCGTTACCGGCAAGAACGGGCGAAACGAATCAAACCCAAAGACAAGTTGGTGGGGCCCGATGGCGTCAAAATGTACCCGACCTTTGAATGGACCACCGAAGGGGATTTGTTGTTGAATACCAAGCCAGTGGATTACAAAACCCATGTGGCACGCGTGTCATGGGGCAGAACCTTGGCCCTGAAAATGGGATGGATTGAACAAGTGTCCCCCGGCCAGTATCGATTGGGTCCGAATCTCTTGCAAGAATTCGATGGCATTTCTACCATTCCGAACCCGACGGATATCCGCGATGCCAGCAACAACCCCACCTTTTGGAAAGTGGAAGGGGATTATCTGAAATTGAGTCTATCGTGTCCTTGGCGGTTTGTGAATTTGAACGAGGCCTTTCGTACCCCGTCGGAATTTGCTCCGACGCGTCCTTTGCACGTGTATTGTGATGTAGGGACCAGCAGTATGGTAGGGGGGCGTATCACGGATCTCTTACGAGAAATCAAGTACCACCCCAAAGAAACCACACACTTTGAACCTCGACATATTCAATATGTCCCAGTACGCAATGAAGTGGTGGAAATCGTGGAAACGCAGATGGCCGAAATCAATGGGGATCTCGTGACATTTGGCGAAGGGCATACCCTCCTAACCCTCCACTTTAAAAGGGAAGTGGTGGTGTGAAGCAGACAAAGATGTCGTTCTACGTGACGTTGCCCAGTCATGCCAACCGACGTGAATTTCCCAACAACCAAGCCAATTCCTTCAAGATTCGTCTACCTCAACCGTTACAACTCACAGGGGGTGGATGGCAAGTGGGGTTGAGCGCCATTTCCTTACCGGATGCGCGCGTCAATTTGTACGAGTTGGTGATGAAAGGACAACACGTCTTAGGCCTCAAATGGCACCTGAAAGCACCCAGTCAAAGTGGAGATACCTATAACAAATATGGAGCGGCCGTGACCAAAATTGACGATATTAAAGACTGGGATTGGGTGGTGGACGGGGTGAGTTTTATGAAAGCCGCCATTACTCATGTGGAACAGAAACGACGGGAATCGGTTATCCAAGGGGGTACGTTTTTGGACGATCAAGGCAAACACACGTACGTCAAGTTTCGTTGGGAAGGGGAGGATCTGCTCATTGACAACACGAATGTCTCTCATGATGGATCCGTTCGCACGCCCTCCTTTGCCGTTCATACCAAGTTAGCTGCCAAGATGGGATGGTTACGTAAAATCGCCAGCGGATGGATTTTGGGACCGAACTTACAACAAGACTTCATGGGGGATCAAATCCCCGACATGACCAAGAACAGCGATTGGAAGGATATCACCGATAAGGAGGGGAACCCGGTGTTTTGGACCACCAGTCGAGTGGAAGACTATATGGAATTGAGTATGAGTTGTGGGTGGCGTTTCACGAACTTGAATGTGGCGTTTCGGGCGGTGGTGGGGGATCCTACCCGAACGCTCCATGTGTACTCCGACGTGGCAGGCAGTATGATGGTGGGCAATCGCGTGACCGATTTGTTGCGTGAAATCCAGTACAAGCGACAAGGACGTGGCACCCTGTACTTTGAACCGTTGCACATTCAATACATGTCTCTTCGTAACGAGGTGGTGGAAATCATTCATGTTCAAGTCGCCGAAACGATTGGTAGAGGAGGAGACTTGGTCAAGTTTGGTGAAGGTCATACCATTGTCACGTTACACTTCAAAAAGACATAAAAAGGGAAGGAATAGACCAAGGGAGTGACCAATCACAACAAGATGCCCAAGACGAGAAGACGCCGAACGAGACGAAGAAGAAGGCAACGAGGGGGTTTATTCCCACTGGCCGCCCTCATTCCTGCCTTGATCGCTGGAGGGAAAGCCGTGGCGTTAGGTGCCGCGAGTGGTGCGGCGAGTTACGGGGCTAAAAAAGGGTTGGAAGCCGCTTTTCGGAAAAGAAGACGATGAGGACGGTATAAAAAGGGAGGTCCCATGAAGCCCAAACAAAAAGTTTATCCCCGGTGAAGAAGAAGACACCACGCGTGGGGGAAGTTTGACACGATTTCGGACCGACGAGTGGTATGATCAACAAGGCAAAGGGATGGTGACGGATCTCTTGCGTGGGGGGTTCCAAGGCCTTATAAGCACGCGAAATCCTTTAAGATTGCCTAGTAATATCAAGAGAGGATTGGAAACGGGGTTGACACGAGGTGTCAAACGCAAAGCCGAACAAGTCATCAAAAAAGAAATCACCAAACGAGCCAAGAAAGCGTTGAGTCATAAGAACGTGAAAGACGCCGTGCGGGTAGCCACGGCCTTATTTCCCAAACAAACCAAACGTGCACGCGATATTTTGGGCGTGTGAACATGGATCCCGTGCATTCACGACCTCGACGGATTCGTAGTGATCGGGGCTTGTCTCAATGGGGAGGCCTGTATCCGTTTTGGAAACTCAGGAGAGGACAACGTGGCGGATGGTTGAGTCCAGAGGTGATGAGACTGCCCGGGTTTGATTTGAGACAACATTTAGCACGACGACGACGACGCTATAAAAACCCCTCACGACGACGACGTACCACCACTCGACGACGACGTTAAACATGCCTGACGTGAGTACACAAACCGCCCCGGCTCACGCACGTTCCGAAGGGACCGTCAACCCGGCGTTACGGATTTTCAAGGTGCCTCCGACCGACATTAGCATCAATGCCTATCGCATGGTTACCATTCAACCCACCACCACGGGTATCAATCCCATGGAATTCATCATTCCGGGATTAGACGATTTTGTGGATTTGGGACGCAGTTACTTTACCATGGAATTGAGTTTGAAAAAAGATGACAACGGGAACTTGGTGGCCAATCAGAAATTGTGGCCCGTCAACAATTTGGCCCATTCCATCATCAAACAAATTGACTTGCAGTTGAATGGCACGTTGATCAGTCCACAATCCGACACTTATCATTACAAAGCTTACCTAGAAACCTTGTTGAATTATGACCGAGAAGATGGCAAGACCGTGTTAGGACCCCAAGGATGGTTCAATCAAGTAGATTTCCCACCCCAATGGACCAACAACAACACCGACAAAGCAGGAGACCATGTAGCCTGGCAAGCTCTCAGTGCCAATCACAAAGGAGCCTTGGACGCCATGGTAGCTGAAGTGGCCAAGTATGCTGGAGGTGTCACCCACAGTCTAGTGTTTACCCCACACTTGGAAGTGTTTCACACTGGCAAACTGTTAGTGCCAGGCATCGAAATCAAGATGAAATTTCATTTCAATGGCCCGAGCCTGTTTTTGAATGGAGTGGCTCTAGCTGGTCGATTGATGGAAGGGGATGTGAAACTACGGTTTCATCTCTGTCAACTGCGTCTGAATGATGCCATCTACCACAGTTTGTCTCAAAAAAGACACAATGAAGAACAAGTGGCGTCTTACCCGACCGTCCGCAGTGAAATCCGGACCTTCACCATGCAAGACAACCTGGTCCGCTTTGATATCCCCAACCTGTTTCAAAACAGAATACCTGACCGATTGATTGTGGGGTTACTGGACAGCCGAGCCTTCAATGGAGATGTGACCCGAGATCCTTTCTGCTTCCAGAAATTTGGACTGACGTCCATTAAACAGATTGTCAAAGGAGAAGAATACCCTTATGAAACTCTACAGTTAGTGCACAACAATGGCACCCGAGATAATCTAGGTTACTTCCGTTTTCTGCAAGCCAGTGGCGCTTGGTGTAAAAAGAAAGGCAATATGGTGGAACTAGGAGATTGGGGCCAAGCTAAAAATTGTACCTTGTACATGTTTGACAATGTGGCCAATGGATGTGCAGACAGTCAAAACCTCAATCCCAAGCAAACAGGCGATTTACAATTGGTCTTGGAATTTGGAGCCGCTCCCGGTGCCAATATAAGGGTGCTCGTCTATGGAGAATTTGAGAACTTGCTGGAGATTGACAAGAACGGAGCCGTGTTGTATAACATTTACCAGCACTGATGGAACACGTGGCCTTGAATAATGTGCAGTTGGATTATTTAGCCCGAGACGACCCGACATTGAACCCGGTCTTTTACGGGACGGTGGCCTGTGATCGTTTACCCAAGAGTCCTGTCAAGACCCAACCCCAAGGGTACATTGTGAACACCGACCCACACGATCAACCGGGACAACATTGGTTAGCGGTGTGGACGGATGGAAAGGTGTGTGAAATCCTGGACAGTTATGCTTTGCCCATGGACACGTACGTGCAAGCTACCCCGTTACGAGATTGGATTGTGCAATATTGGAAGTATGTGGTGACCAATGGCAAGTCCCTCCAAGCCATTTCAAGCAAGAGTTGTGGTGATTACGCCTTGTTGTACTTGAAAGCCAAAGCCCGTGGACGGACCTTGCAAGACTTTTTAAATGAGTTTTCCGATCATGATTATGTAAGCAATGACCATCAAGCCGGTCAACGCCTTCAACAATTGATTGTAGGTCAAGAAGCCAGATGGTATCAACTTTGTTGTCATCCGTATCATCAATGTAATGGTTAAATAAAATTCGTTGGAAAAACGTGGTGTCGGAGTCGTAGCTCAGTCGGTAGAGCCTTTGGATCCCCCGAAAAACAGGTGTTGGGGGGTCGTGCGTGGGTTCGAGTCCCACCGATTCCAATAAAAAGGTGCCTTTTTTTCCCCTGGGTAGTATCATCATCATGCAAACGGGGAAACCGTTTCGTTTTCATACCCCCTCCTCTATCTTGGTGGTGGGACCGTCGGGATGTGGCAAAACCGTGTTTACGGAAAAACTCTTGGTAGACAACCCCGAGTTGTTTGAAACCCCACCGACCCAAGTGCATTATTGTTATGGCGCTTGGCAAGATCGATTACAAGGCATGCAAGATCATGGGGTGGTGTTTCACGAAGGGATTCCCGATCATGACGCGTTGGTCCAATGGTTTCCTCAAGGACATGGGGTCCTGGTCTTGGATGATTTAATGGACGAAGGGAGTCACGATAAACGCGTGTTGGATTTATTCACCAAACATTCGCATCATCAAGGGGTGACGGTGTTGTACTTGTGCCAAGACATGTTTCCCGTGGGTCGCTATGCCAAAAGTATTTCCCGCAATGCCCATTACATTGTGGCGTTCAAGAATCCCCGAGATCAATTAGGGGTACCCAACGTCATGCTGCAATCGTTTCCGACGACTTGGAAAGACACGTTAGAGACGTTTCATCAAGCCACCACCCGCCCGTATGGGTATTTGGTGTTGGATTTACATCCCGCCTCCTCCGATCAACAACGTGTGTTGAGTCACCTGTTAAAAGACGAAGGATGGACGCGCACCTATCAAAAGCGCCTATAAAGGGCCCCTTTGAACAGGAAAAAAGAGAGCAACCATGGCCGATGAAGACCGTCAACCTCCGCAATCGTACGATACCGTGGCCCCGGCCGGGGTCGGGGCGGCCAGTAGCAATCAAATGTCCCCAAGGGCTTGGCAAGATTTGTATATCTCGGGAGACCAAGGCCTTCTCGACGTGGCCATGGAGGAAATGCCTGCCGATCCCCTCTATCAGTTTATGCAATCCATCCCCCCTGCCGACGTCATCGCGAGCTGGCCCGATGTAGATGGGGCACCCCCTGCACAGGCCTCTTCCCCCGCGGGGGTAGGAAGTCGAGCATCCCATTCACCCTCATTCCATAGCCCCCAGACCACCCCGGCGTCTTCCCCGGACACTCCACTTAGTTGGGGAAGTGCAACCTTGACGCCTACTCCTCGAACAGCGAGAGGGGGTCGGACAGCAGCGGGTGCTGGAGGTGATGGTAATGGTAGGGGACGCCGTGGACCTAGGACTAGAGGTGGTGGACGTGGTGGTGGTGGTGGTGGTGCTGGTGCCGGTGGTGCTGGTGGTGGTGGTGGGCGTGGTGGTGGGCGTGGTGGTGGTGGTGGTGCTGGTGCTGGTGGTGCTGGTGCTGGTGGTGTTGGTGGTGGAGGAGGTGGTGGAGGTGGAGGAGGTGGTGGTGGTGGTGGTGGTGGACGACGGGGGCGACGACGCCGACGACTTTTCCCCACTTCACCTGCCTCCTCCACTCCCGGATCGTCTGGGAGGTCTGGCAGACAACCTCGTACCTTGCGTCAAGCAGATTTACAACGACGTTTACGGATGCTATTACAAGATCAAGAACAATTGGCCCAAGGACGGGAAATTGCTAATGTGACCATGACCAATAGCATTGTGACCAGTTATAAACAAGGAGGAGTACCGAGCGTACAAACCTCGTCGTCCCGGGTATCGCCGTGAGGATGATGAAAACCGTCGTGTCGTTATTGAATGGATCTCGACGTCCTGGCATCCCCTTCCCGCCGGAATTGTTACAACGGATGGATTCCTTGTATGCCTTTTACCATCAACAATGGTGGTGTTATCGAAAAATGTTGAATCATTACAAGTGTATCAATGCCTTGTTCAATGGCATGGCGTTACTCCTGATGGCCGCGGGCATGATTGCTGGCCCCCTTTTGGACAACAGTACGTTGGTAGCGTGTTTGGCGGCGGTGGGCACCGTGGTCAAAGGATGGAATGATTTTAAACAATATCGATTTAAAGTGACCATGAGTCGGTTTGCGTTTACCACCTATGCCAAAGCCTTGACCGAATTGAAAACCTATGTGAGGGGTGTCCCCTTGGAGGACCTGGAAGGATTTTTAATCAAGATGCAAACGTTGGATGATACCATTGTGGATTTCACCCCTCCGTTACCCAAACGATGTGTCCAAGATTACCATCGTCATTTTGTGTACCAACCCTTGGAAGCCCTATGCTATGTAGACGGATGTCCTCGTCCCTTGAAACCCAAAGACTACTGGATCCATAAAAAGCCGCTCCCTCCCAGTCCTACACTCTTAGAACCATGGCCGTCCAACGACGACGACGACGCAGAAAAAGGAAACAACGAGGAGGAGCTTTAATGCGTCGCAAACCCCGTTTGATGGATAAAATTGCCCATGGCATGAGTATGTTTCTCTCAGGCCCCGCGCCTGGGTTTGGACTTGCTTTAGGCAAATTAGGCAGGCAAGCCTTAAAAGGCATTACCGATAATGTACAACATTACCGACGACAACGAGGTGGGGGTTGGTGGCAAGATTTCAAACGCAATACCCGTCAAGGTTATAAAGAGACGCAGGATGCGATCAAACAAAACAAAGCCCTTCAACGTCTATTGATGAACCGTCCATGGTGAGGAGAAGAAGATTACGACGACGACGTCGTCAACGAGGCGGTTTTTTAAACCTATTGGTCCCCGCCATGGCAGGATTAGGGAAAGCCGTGGCCTTGGAAACGGATAAACGTATAAAACGCACGATCCAAAAAGCCAATCAACGCTATCGTCGTCGTCATCGATAAAGGATGCAACGTCTTCGACGTCAATTACCGTTTTTACGGTCCATGTTACAAGAAGCCAATGGTTCCAAACGTCAAGAGTTGTTACAACATGCCAATGCCGATCAAATCAATGCTGTGAGTGAATTGGTTTTGAACTTCTTAAAAAACAAGATTCCTGTCACACCCCCCATCCTGGCTAAACTTCAACCCTATAAAAAGGTGCTACGCGATTTGGGACGTCGTCGACATTCCATCAAAAAACGGCGTGCGTGGTTAGTCCGACAAAAAGGACGCGGCTTGTTTCAAGGACTTCACGAGGTGTTATGCCAATGTGCTCGACCGACGCGTTAACCCTGGTCACATGGATCACCCTGTTACAAGAGGCCAATCGGGCCACCGACAAGTGGAAAGACGACTGTTATTATTGGAAGCATAAATATCACCTGTTGTATCGAGAGTACCAACATATGTTGAGGTCCCGTCTTTGTGAGAGCTGCCGTGAGATAGAAGACGGGGAACTTTGCCCCGACTGTAGTCAACCCCTATGGACGAGGTCTACATGATTCCCCAGAAGGACTTGAAGCAACTCATTCAATATTACAAAGGAGAACTCACCGAAAATGCCTTGTTGAACAAAGCCGCGACGCTCGCCGCTAAAAAACATGTCTTGTTAGCCAATCCCGAATTACCCCCCGCCGTGGTCAATGCTCAAACCAAACCGTTGAGTCAAGAATTAATCAAGTTAACCAAACGCATTCGTCAATTTCCCGGAGGCGTGGGGGTTGGTGCCCCGGGGGCCCCGCCAGGCGAAGAAGAAGAAGAAGCCGGGGATTTGGTGACGGGACCCGTGGAACAATGGTTGAAGCGCATGATAAAAGGAGGTCCGTCGGCTCCCAAACCCACCATTACCCCTGCTACCAGGGAAGACACGAGAGAAGAGAGACCTTCTACCAGTCGAGGGGATATCCGGTCGCGTTTACAAACCGTACGAGAACGACGCAAGGCCTGGGAAAAGCATTTAACCGAAAGTGGTGCCGCGAAAGGTAAAGGGAAAGGCAAAGGCAAAGGCAAAGGCAAAGGCGTCTCCCGTGAAGTGCAAGCATTAAAACCCTTACCCGGTTGGGAAGATTGGGCCAAAGGCAAACCGCCCCGAAGGAGACGTTTGCACTACGACAGTGAATAAACATGCCTCCCAAGAGGAGAAGGGGTATCAAACGGAAACGCCGTCAACGAGGAGGGGCAGTGGATGTCCAAAAATGGATTGCTAAAACCGGCAAAGAATTTCATTGGCCTGGCTATCAGTACATGGGCCCTGGGACGCATTTAGCCAAACGTCTAAAACGTGGGGATCCAGGGATCAATCGCTTGGACCAGATTGCGAAACAACACGACATTGATTACAGCCGTGCCAAGAATTTGCAAGATAAATGGAAAGCCGATACCAAGATGATCCAAGCCATTGATCGGTTACCCGGCAAGAAATTAAAACCAAGACGGAACGGGTGGTCAAGAAAATCATGCAAGCCAAGAAACGTTTAAAATTGTAAAAAACTTTAATGACACCCCCAGTTACATGTTGTGTAAATAAAAAATGAAAATGTCTGATTGGTTCGTTGTACTGTCTCAAACAAAGATGTAGTGTCCAACAGGATTCTCAAACAGGATTCTGGAGAACCCCTTGTGATGTAGCCAAAAGGATCCACGTTGATAAAAACAAATGAAAATCACTGTCTCTTTGATTCCTCCAAACGTTCTACCACAATGTCACGATTGAATGTTCTGCCAAATACGGAAACGATTGCATGTTCTACCAAATGACGGAGACGAAAGTTAAGACACTAAATCATACATCAAATCGACGCCCTCGTCGGATGACGGCATGTCCTCCAACCAATCATCAACGAAGGCCTCCACATCAAAATCCTGCACATCGTCCATGACCTGCTCCCACTCGTCGGGTGACAATAAATCCTGCAAAAATGAAAGATCGTTACAGTCAGAGGGGACTTGCATGGTCCCCGAATCAAGTCGCGTAGGACAGTCGGGTGACAATAAATCCTGCAAAAATGAAAGATCGTCACAGTCAGAGGGTTCGCTGACTTGCATGGTCCCCGAATCAAGTCGCGTAGGACACTCCTCCTCCTCAAGGAGTTGAAGAAAGGATTCCGGGGGCGGGGTATCCACAGAGTCCAGCGAGTCACAAAAGGTTTGGACATACTCCGTCACAGGCATGGATTTCTGACAATCCGTCAGGGGGATGGTTAACGTCATCAACTTCTCCATTCTCTTTTTCGCCCGAAAACGGGCTTTTCGAATCCTGTTTTGCTCCCTCAACACCTCTCGACGGCTCTCTCGATATCGTCGCTGTTTCTCCCTCAACACCTCTCGACGGCTCTCTCGATATCGTCGCTGTTTCTCCCTCAACTCCTCTCGACGGCTCTCTCGATATTGTTTCTGCTGCACCAGGACCCGTTCCTTATTGGCATTAAAGTACCGTCTGTTTTTCTCCCTTATGCACTGTCGATGTTGTTCTCTGTAACGCCTATTGGTCTCCAATATGTGCTCTCGGCGCCTTGCCCGGTAACGCTTTTGGTACTCCGCCCGCTGGGGTCGATGCGATTCCCGGTAGCGCCTGTGCCTGTCAGTCTCCCCCCGCCGGGGTCTTTGGACCGCTCGGTGGGTTGTCCATTCGGGGTCATCGTCGTCGTCGTCGTCGTCGTCATGGGTTGTCCATTCGGGGTCATCGTCGTCGTCGTCGTCGTCGCCGTCGTCGCTTTCGTGGTACTTGACGGGGGCTCTGCGGGGGCGCAACTCTCTTTCGGTCGACATCGGGAGCTGGGGTCGATGCGATGTCTTGTAGCACCTGTCAGTCTCCACCCGCCGGGCTGTCCGTTTGGGTTCGGCAGCGTTGTCGCTTTCTTGGTACTTCACTAGGCGTCTGCGGAGGCGCAACTCTCTTTCGGTCGACATCGGGAGAGGGTGGCGGTACTGGCGGAGGGGTGTCTGGCCGTTTAAATTGGTAACGCCAATACGAACAACAATAATCGAGCCCCTCGATAAACCAGTCGCAGGTGTGTTGAGGGTAGCAGAGGGGGTGGAAGCGGGTGGCTCGTGCTGCCCGGGTTGCTTGAGCTGCCTGTTTGAGTTGCTCCCTCTCTTTCAGCAGTTCACCAAACTCTGTGACACTTGAGTCGAGTACCAACTCCTCCCTGACTTTCTTTAAGATGTCCTCCACTTCTAAATCCTTCTCGAAATCTTCCAACTCTTTCAACAACTCTTCATGAGCAACCTCCATTTTGAGATGACTCAGCCGGAGGTTCGATTTCTTTTATAGGGACTTATTCGTTCCCGTGATGCCCCATGGGTCCAAACTAGAGAGGGGGGAGGGAGGTCCCCCCACCCCGTCCCACCCCTCCCAGAGACCCCCGTGGGGACTGCTTGGGATTGGTTCCTGCTTTTCTTCCCGTGACCCTTTTTTCTCTATAAAAAACAGAGCCCCGATCGTCAGCAAGTTCATCTGATCATGACCTCTCAGCCAGAAGAAGACGAAGCCGGCGCGGGGCCCAGCGGCCTCGCCCACCATGACCAGTTGGCTTTGCTAGACCTGAACACCTCGGACTCTGAGAGAGAAGAAGAGATGCCGGACAGTGAAGACGACGACCTCTGTCATGAGGCAATGGACCAATGGGAACGACAACATGCCTTTCAAACACGGCTCCTTCAACAAAGTGGAGCAGGAGAGTTGGATACCTCGATCGGAACGCCACAACGTGGAGCAGGAGGGTTGGATACCTCGATCGGGACCTTTGACTTTGAACTCCAACGCTTTGTTAATCGGACGAGTCGTCGAATGGGGGTGCGTGAACGACATTTCACTACCCGGTTACGTCAAAGGGGGAACTTGATTCCAGATCAAAACATCACGGAAGCCCTCCAAGAGGGATTACGTCGAGCGGTGAATCAAGTGTTAACCACCACGCCTGACCTCGACGATCAAGATCGCCTTTACTTTACCATCGCCTCCAACAGACTCCATAATAATTTTCAGGGCTGGGGATTACGAGCAGGAGAATAGCGTCAAGGCGGGGACCGTGTCGAGGCCTTGTTCCACCGTTTAGCACAAGCCTTGAATAGCAATGAACAATTTGAAATGGACGACTCCTTTCAAGTGTCCATTACGCAAGTCCATCATGCGCCTCAAGGCACCGGTAAACCCCGTCGTAGCAAACCCGGCCATCAACCTCTCCGAAAATTAATAGCCCAGAAACGTTCCATTATCCAGATCCGCAACGATGATGATCTCTGCTGTGCCAGAGCCCTCGTCACCGCCAAAGCCAAAGTGGACAATCACCCGAAAGAGAAAGCCATTCGACAAGGAAGGCCCCTCCAAAAAGAACTCGCGTTGCTGCTTCATCACGAGGCCAACGTGCCCTTCGGCCCTTGTGGCTATGATGCCTTGACCCAATTTAGTACCACTCCTTCCCTGACCGGTTACCAGATCCTGTTGGTGGATGCCGACCGTTCTTATCATATCACGACCTTTGGACCCCTTCAAGACAAACAACTCATCCTGTTGCACGAGAAAGGCCATTATGATGTCATTACCCGTTTACCAGGGTTTTTCGCGACCAATTATGTCTGTGCCCATTGTTGGAAACCCTATGACCATGAAGATCACCATCGATGCACCAAGAAAAAGTTGTGCGGAGCCTGTCGGCAGAAAGAGTGTCCTGATTTCCAGGCAGCCTATCCTCGAGGCCAGAAAGCCACCCGACGGTGCCAACAATGTAATCGGGACTTTTTTGGAGACACCTGTTTCCAAATGCATCTCGTCAAAGATCCAACCGGCAAACCCGCCAGCAACACCCAGTCCGCCATCTGTTCTCAACGTCGTCGCTGTCCAGACTGTCGTAAACAGAACGTTGGATTAGACAAGATTAAAAAGCATCAATGCTGGTATATCGATTGTCCCTCCTGCCACGAGTACGTGGACGGGGAAACCCATCGTTGTTTTATTCAAACAGCCCCCAAACCTCAAACCCAGAACAAAAGAAAGAGGAAACGAGGAACCACAGAAACCGCCCCGGACGACGAGCTGCCCCCTTTGCATGTGTTTTTTGATATTGAAGCCATGCAACCCCAGGAACAACACTTCGCCAATCTCGTCGTGGCCGAAACCGAAGACGACGATCAACCCGTGTGTTTCCCTGGCAACCATTGCGTCCGAGATTTTCTGGAATGGTTGGATACCTTGACCAACAACGATACCCGCCAAGTCAATGTCCTCGCTCATAATTTCCAAGGATACGATGGCTATTTTGTCATTCATCAATACTATGACGACAACCAAATCGTCGAACAGCTCCGGAACGGGTGTAAACTCTTGCAAGTCCAACACGATCGTATACGATTCATCGATTCCATGAGTTTTTTCCAGATGCCCCTCTCCGCCTTTCCCAAAACCTTTGGCTTGACAGAACTCTGCAAAGGGTACTTCCCCCACAAGTTCAACCACCCCGACCACCAAACGTACGTGGGACCCGTCCCAGCCCTCGATTACTACATGCCCGAAACCATGTCACCCGAAGGCATGCAAGCCTTGGAAACGTGGCATCAAGAGCAACGCGACAAAGTCTTTGACTTTCAGAAAGAATTGGTGGCCTACTGCCAATCCGATGTACGCCTCTTGAAACAAGGATGCCTAACATTCAAACGCTTGTTTGAAACGCTGACGGGCTTCAACCCGTTTGACCATGTCACCATTGCCTCTGCCTGTAACCGCGATCTACGCATGAACCGGATGATCCCTAACAGTATTGCCAGTGAACCCGTCCGTGGTTGGCGCAACTCCATCAACCAATCCCGAGTCGCCCTGGAATGGCTCACCTGGTGTGCCCAAGAAAATAACATTCAGCATGTCGGCAATGCCGGTGAAGTTCGCATCCCGGCCATTGGCTTCATCGACGGATACTGCCACGACACCCGGACCGTGTACGAATTTCAAGGGTGTTTCACCCATGGATGCCCGACCTGTTATCCAAACCGCCACGAAACCCATGTCCGCCACTTCGATCGGAACATGCAAGATGTCTACGAGACCACCCAACAAAAGATCCAACGGCTCAAAGAGCAAGGGTACACGGTCGTTCAAATGTGGGAATGTGAATGGACCCGTCTCAAAGACACTTCCCTAGACATCCGTACGTTTGTGACCCAGCTTCAATTCATCAAGCCACTCAATCCACGAGACGCCTTCTGCGGAGGTCGTACCAATGCCGTCAAGTTGTACCATCATGTCACCCCCAGTCAAAAGATCCATTACATCGATGTCACCTCTTTGTACCCATGGGTGAACAAAACGTGTGTCTACCCTAAAGGGCATCCTACCATCATCTCTACCCCGGGTCACACCGACATCCGCCAGTACTTTGGACTCATCCAATGTCAAATCCTGCCTCCACGTGAACTGTACCATCCTGTCCTGCCTTACCGCCATGACGACAAACTCCTTTTTCCCCTCTGTGCCACCTGTGTGGAACAAGAGATGCCCAAAAGACCATTAGAGAGAAGTTCGGAATGCGTGCACACGGACGAACAGCGGGCCCTGACTGGGACATGGTGCAGCCCAGAATTAAACAAAGCCGTCGAGCTCGGGTACGAAGTCCAGTACATCTATGAGGTGTGGCATTTTGACGAGACCTGTGAGGGACTGTTCCGCGATTACGTCAACACTTGGTTAAAAATCAAACAGGAAGCCAGTGGGTGGCCTAAGGACGACATGTCAGAGGAGTCCAAACAGGACTACATCCAGAAGTATTTTGAGCATGAAGGCATCCAGTTGGAGTACGACAAAATTGAGAAGAATCCCGGCTTGCGCACCTTAGCCAAAATGATGTTGAATTCCATGTGGGGCAAGTTTGGACAACGTCTTAACAAAACCCAAGTCCAAACGTTTGACGACCCTCAAGCCTTCCACCGTTTTTTAAATACCAATACCATACAGGTACAACATGTGTCTGTGGTGAATGAAGAGATGGTGGAAGTGCATTACACCTACCAAGACGAAGACACCCCTGTCTCACCCAACCTCAACATCTTTGTAGCCTGTTTCACTACCTGTTGGGCCCGACTCCGACTGTATGCCACCTTAGAGAAGCTGGGGGAACGTGTCCTCTACTACGACACCGACTCCGTCATCTATTATACAGACGAGGGACAAGACGACCCGGTCTTGGGCGATTACCTCGGCGACTTTACGAGTGAATTGGACAAGGACGATTACATCCTGGAATTCGTGTCGGCGGGTCCCAAGAACTATGGTTACCAAACCCAGAATGGTCACGTGGAGTGCAAAGTGCGGGGTTTCCGTCTCAACAGCGAAGGCAAAACCCAACTCAACTACCACATCATGCGTCAGAATGTCCTCGACGAAATACAAAAGCCACTCCTCAAACCCCGCCAGACCCAAGTCGTCAAAACGTACCAGATCGTGCGCGATCCCAAACACTACCAACTCTACACCTTCCCCGATTACAAACGTTACCAGCTGGTGTACGACAAGAGAGTCGTGGATCCCATCAACTTCCAAACCTACCCCTACGGGTATCAGTGAGACACTTTCCAAGAGTATACCAAGTCCTTGGTATTGCTTGCCTCTTCTCAGAAGCATAACCTGATTGGAATAGGAACACTCCTATTATCAAAAGGAACTCAAAGGAATACTCATCATGGACTCATTTTTTCTCTCACTTGTTGTGAAAAAAAAAGTATGACAATAAAGTATTTATTATTATTTTTGTGTTTTCCGATCCCCCCGCTGCTCCAATTGGACTTTGAACTTTGAGCCCGCGTTTTCTCCGCGGTTTTACTTCCCCTTGAGCCCACGATCCCTTTTTCAGACTCGTCAGCGGTTTCTCCTTCCAAAACACCTGACTTCCGGTTTTGGACCACTTCCGGTTCCGGTCATGTGATTTCCGGTCACTTCCGGTTCCGGTCACTTCCGGTTGCATCCAAACGAGGCCCCATCCAAACGAGGCCACTACATCAAAACGAGACCAAGTGGGCCATATGGAGGCCACTTACTACTACTTGCAGTACTGGCATTCCACAGGACAGGCAATATCATGTGAGCACATGACTGTGCAGTGGTCTGCAAAGAGGATTCACTATTAAGTGGCAATGTCTGTAAGAGCGGTCCACTGCATTTCGGGTCAGGAAAAAGTTTTCCCTCAAACTTTGCCGAGGAAACCATCTTGGGTCACAAGTAAAGGAAACGAGTTTCGTTTTGGGAAATACGGTAAAATATTTTTTTGGAGCCCACAACAGTAAGAGCGACAAAAGGCGTAAATTAGCGCCTGGCCAGACACGAAAATTGTATAAGTTGGCGACCTCACTGCTCAAAAACCACAACATGCAGCAAAAAATTGTTATTATTTTTAAGTTAAGAGGTCCTTCAAGGGTGTAAAGCGTATGTTAAATTTAATTTGTGTTTAAGTGGAAGCTCGTGATAATTGATATATTAACACTCATCTGAGCGCTTTCTGAAAACTCGCAAAAGTACCCTGTCTTCGTCGGCCTTTATTTCCCGAGTCCAGACCGAGTCGCTCTAAATTCCTATCGAAGTGCGTTAATGAGATGTCAGGGAGTACAGAAATATAAAAATACCTTGCACTTTTTATCGTCCTTTACCACAGTGACTTCGAACTTTTGGTGATTTTTTCGAATATGACACACGCATTATGCAAATCAGGTTGTTGAGAAAATTCGGATTGTGTGAACTGAATAGCTTCTAGATTTTAAGATTTCTCCATTTCAAGTCATAAATACAGAAAAGCATACACAAATAGAAGTTTTGAACTGTTCAAATTGATGAAATAAGCGAATTACTGAGTCCTGATCTTTGGATGCTAATCCGGAGAATTGCGTGACTCGCATTATGCAAATTAGGTTGTCTGCTAAACTTGGTCCGTTCCGGTAACCGTTGCAAAAAAACATTTTAACTGTTGGGATCCCACTTTTGTTTTAATTGAATATTAAAGAAATGTTAAGACTACATGCACTGTAGGTAGAAAACGTTGACGATGAATTCAGCAAGTTACAGTACTGACTTCTATTCATGTGTCATTTGTATAACTCTGTTTGCAATGAAATGGACAGCTTGTTGGATAAAAAGGAATCTCTACTTTTTTGTAGTCGGGTCTTGATTTTTTATGTCTTCGCTTTGGTCTTTTGATCTTCCTTTTCCACAGCGCCTTCGAACTTTTGGTCCTTTTGTCCCAGGGGGAGGGACACTTGACCAACTGAGGGTTTGAGGGCCTGACTGTGTAGGACAAAAAAAGCCCTAAATTACCTACTCTGTTTAGGACAACACCCTCTATTTTAGGTCCCTGTTTAGAGCAAATGATTATTATACCAACTCCCTTGTTTTACACAATTTTAAGTGTTTCAAAGACCACCAAACGTCCCCGATCTAGGATACCTAAACACTGTGTAAGCCATATTTAATGACGACAATCGGGTCTGACCATACCCTGTTTACGACAAGTTGATACCCTATTTAGGACAGACTCGGTTAAAATTTTGTACCCTGTTTAGGACAGAGAGGCCAAAAACCATACCCTGTCCAGCGGCACGTTCCCGTATAGGCAATATAGGGAAGTAACCCCCGCCCTGGGCTTTTGTTCCGGGGCTTTTGTTAAGCGCTTTATTTTGTTTAATATGCAAACGCTTGAGACAAGCAAGGTTGTTTGCGTGTCAAAGACCGCGGATTATACGCTGCCGATGTTTGGATGCTTTGGGGCAAAATGTGACGAAAGTTATGCCAACTGGATTTTTTGCCAAATAAGAGACGTGTAACTTTTAGGATCTCTCTTTCATCGATGTTTGATTTGAAACGGCTAAAGCCATGTGTTTATGGGATAGTCACCTGGCCACAGATTCCCGTTTTTTAAAACAGTGCTCTGGTTCCTTTTCTTCAGTTCAATCAAAGGAATTGGATATCATTGTATCAGTTTTGATATAAAAAAGCTTCAACAACGAAAACAAAAAAAGCCTAATTCTGCATCATTCTGCATCACGTGTTTTGATCAGTTTAATGTCCAAATTCAGTTAAGACCTAGCTCTTAAAGAACTGGAGGCTTCTTGGAACCTTGCTGACTTCGAGTGGAAGCGCCTCACAGACGACGGTGAATCGCTTAACTTTCGAGCTACTTTCGCACTCTGGTGAAGGTGTCTTTTGATAAGCCATTTCGGAATTGTCTTAAGCCTCTCTATCAAAGCGAGGCTAGGTGCACACCTTTAATATTTAAAAATATGGTCTTATTTACACGTGAATGAAAACTAATTTTCATATGAAAGGTTGTGCACTTAGCCTCGCTTTGAAAGGGAGGCTTAAAGCAATTGTGGTCAACCTAAATGTGTTCTACAAGATTTAGAACGTGTCTTGAACTGTTCAGCAAGACTCATTTATTCAACAAGTAAATTTGAACATGTCACACCTTTGCTTTTAAATCTTCACTGGCTTCCTGTTGAACAAAGGATTATTTTCAAGATCGCTCTGGTTCCATTCAAAGCTCTTCATGACGCTGCTCCCAGTTACATCACGGAACTTCTAAGGCCTTACAAGCCTAGCACGCAGGACACTGAGATCATCTAGTCATTATCTCCTTGGTTTCCCAGATTTAATCTGAAAACGTATGGCGGTCGTTCCTTTACAGTTGCCGCTCCGACCATATGGAACAGCCTTCCCTTAGAATTAAGAAAATGTGTATCTCTTTCGACTTTTAAGTCTAAACTTAAGACTTGGCTGTTTAAAGAAGCTTTCGGCTAGGAATTCTGATTTATTTCTCGTTATGATCAATTTTAGTTCATTTTTATTTGTTTATTTGTTGTTTTTTTAAGATTATTTGTAGATTAACGTAATGACAACTTTGTAAAGCACCATTGGACCATTGGGAAATGGCGCTATAGAAATTTATTATAAATATTATTATTATTGTTGTTATTATTATTATTATTATTATTATTATTATCATTAGTTGGGAAATGGCCTATTTCACTTCTCGCTCACAGGTCTGATCAAATTCTCGACTTAAACAAAGAACTACCCCTAAGTTCCGCATCCTTTGAACAGTTCACTTGAAGGATAATCATTTCTTTTGAATTATTAGACACGATCACGATCTCAGTTAGCTTCAGTTTAGCGATCATGTCGTGGGTGAGGGGGGAGCCTAGCTATGACCTTTGTATTTCCGGGGCTTTTCCCGCCCATAGGGCTTCGCCGAGCGAAGAATTGTACTGGCTTTTGTACAAACCCTCTTCACTGGCTTGCTGTTGACGTGCCAAGGTGGAAAATTATCTGACAAGCATTTACTAATTTCAATGTTGGACGTTACTATTTACCTGGGAAACAATAGCTTCTAGTAATTTTTGGGCACCTCAGGCCTCAGCCTGAAAACACCATAAAAGCTTATAATTATACCGGCCTGCCTGAGCCTCATTGTTGTTAATTTTCCTGTGATTCTGATATTGTATTTATTCTCTTATGTTTCTCATTATACATTAATTGCAATACTTGTAAATGCAATAAAACTGATTGAGAGAACAAAACGAACAAGAGCACTGTTTATATTATAAAAGGCCATCTAACCAACCCTGGAAAAGGAACCTACCAAGACGTAGCTTTAGCCGTTTCAAATCAAACAAAAACTTTCAAGTTTCTTATAACCTGATGAAACGTTTGGCAGAAAATTTAGTTTACATAATTCTCGTCACATTTTGCCCCAAAGCATCCAAACATCGGCACTTTATAATTCGCGGTCTTTTTATTGAGTTTGCTCCACTGACGCGAACAACCTAGTTTGTATAAACAAGATAAAGCGCTTGACAAAAGTCCCGGGACAAAAGCACCAAAATTTCGTTGTGGAAAAGGAAGATCAAAGAGCAAATTGTAGGACTAGAAAACCAAAACTTGACTACAAAAAAGTAGAGATTCATTAATTGTTACAAGTTGTCCATTGCATTGCAAACAGAGTTATTCAAATGACACATGAATAGAAGTCAGTGCTTTAACTAGCTGAATTCGTCGTCAACGTTTTCTACCTACAGTGCATGTAGTCTTAACATTTCTTTAATATTCAATTAAAACAAAAGTGGGATCCAAACAGTTAAAATGTTTTTTTGCAACGGTTACCGGAACGGACCAAGTTTAGCAGACAACCTAATTTGCATAATGCGAGTCACGCAATTCTCCGGATTAGCATCCAAAGATCAGGACTCAGTAATTCGCTTATTTCATCAATTTGAACAGTTCAAAACTTCTATTTGTGTATGCTTTTCTGTATTTATGACTTGAAATGGAGAAATCTTAAAATCTAGAAGCTATTCAGTTCACACAATCCGAATTTTCTCAACAACCTGATTTGCATAATGCATGTGTCATATTCGCAAAAATCACCAAAAGTTCGAAGTCACCGTGGTAAAGGACGATAAAAAGTGCAAGGTATTTTTATATTTCTGTACTCCCTGACATCTCATTAACGCACTTCGATAGGAATTTAGAGCGACTCTGTCTGGACTCGGGAAATAAAGGCCGACGAAGACAGGGTACTTTTGCGAGTTTTCAGAAAGCATTCAGATGAGTGTTAATATATCAATTATCACGAGCTTCCACTTCAACTCAAATTAAATTTAACACACGCTTTACACCCTTGAAGGACCTCTTAACTTAAAAATAATAACACCTTTTTGCTGCATGTTGTGGTTTTTGAGCAGTGAGGTCGCTAACTTATGCAATTTTCGCGACTGGCCAGGTGCTAATTTACGCCTTTTGCCGCTCTTACTGTTGTGGGCTGTAAAAAAACTATTTTAACGTATTTCCTAAAACAAAACTCGTTTCATTTACTTGTGACCCAAGATGGTTTCCTGGGCAAAGTTTGAGGAAAAACTTTTTTCTGACCCGAAATGCAGTGGACCGCTCTTACAGACATTGCCACTTAAGTAACTACTCAAGTTAAAACAGATTTTGTACACATTGTATTATTTTACAGTATCATACAACTGAATTAAGGCAATTTTGACATTAAAAAAATAGGAATCAGAGCTCATGTGAAGCAATTTTCTGTGAAAAAATTCCTTTCGTCTGAATAAAACTCAAATCCAGGAATTTGTAGATTTTTTCATACATAGCTGACTTTGAAGATCTCAGAGCTCCTGCCAACATCTTCCAGGATTATTTACATGAAGCTGTTTGTTGAGATATTGAAGTTGGTCTAATGGAATTATTATAAACTAAGTTGTTTTTGATAATCTTGTAGCTGGTGTAGAAACCCTTCATTTGGCTTTACATGTGGTCTGGCCTCTTTGAGAATCTGCATGGACTCTTCCAGGGATAATCTATTGGTGAACATGAGATAGCCAAGTACAACAGTTGCAGAACGAGACACACCAGCATTACTACAAAAAACAAGTTAGAACAATCATAGATAGTTTTCAAAATATGTACCAACATTATAAAAAGTAATCTTGCATTAAAATATGTTTGAAGACTTGCTAAAAAGAGTCATACCAGTGAACTAGAACAGCACCATTTGTAATTCCAAGTTTTATGAAATCAAACATATTTGGAAAGTGATGACAAATCTGTGTGCCTGGCAAATCCAACAGCTCAACAGTCATGTAATTATACTCCTGTAAAAAAGTGTTCACGAAAATCTCATCAGTAGCTCTTAATGGGCCTCATTAAGAAGTCATTCATGGTTTGTTTGACTTGTTGCTTCAGTGTTCAGAAAACATGCAGGCTTATTTCTTTAGTTTTAAAGGGGAGGGAGGGACATAGGAGGGGGGGGGTGGAACTCAGGAGTAAAAAGAATGGCAACCAAAAAAGAAGGGGAAGAAAAATGGAGTAAACCGGCATTTTGAGGGGTTGGGAAGCAGTTGAGGGGTTGAGAAGCTCCTTCTATGTTTCCTAGCCATAGAAGGAGCAACAACTGGGGAGTTCAGAGCCTGCTGTCCCCCCCCCCCTCATTTTAAAGATGAGACTGATAAATAAACATGAAAATATATTCTTACAAAACAAATTGAATGAAGACAAAACACAAAAACAGCAACAATAACAATCATAATAATAATTATAATAATAACAAATAGAATAATTATTACTAATGATTATAACAAATAGTAATTAATATAATATTACAAAATCCTATTTTACAGTAAGGTGCAATTAAGTTATCTAAATACTATTAAGCATGTGTAGTCTATTTCAGTGTTGACTAATAATAATTGTTATAATAGTTGGGGCAGCAATTAATCAGAGCTGAATGAGAAAGCCAATTGAGCAGATAATTAGGCTGATTGAGAAAGTCATCCGTGATGCTCCAGTTGAACTGGGGTGTTCTCGTACTTTTGGACCATAGTGCCGCTTTCAATACCATTGAACATTCCATTCTTGTGAATATCTTGCAACAGGATTTTGGAGTCCTCAGCACTGCTTTAAAATGGTTTGACTAATTTCTATCTGGTCGCAAACAGCATATTCTTGTCGGTGATAAAATTCTGACAACTTTAATCTTAACTGTGAAGTCCCCCAGGGCAGTTGTATGGGTCCCATTCTATTTACTAGATCCATGTCTCCTACCTCTTTAATATTATTTCTCAGCATATCCCTTCCGTCCATGGACATGCTGATGACACCAAGATCTACCTCTCCTTCCGACCTCTTTCTATCCAATCGCAAATTAACGCTGTCACTGTGATTGACAATTGCATTGCTGAAGTTCACTCTTGGTTTATTAACTTGTTATTTAATGATCAATGATGTGAAAACAGAGTTCTTAATTATCGGCACCCGTCATCAACTTGAAAAGACATCTATTAATTCTATTATCGTAGGTGACACCATCATTAGGCCTTTAGAAAGTGCCCAGAACCTTGGGTCAAGGTTTGATGCTCACAATCACCGTATGTGGATGAATGTTCATGTAGGCAAAATCTGTAGCAAGGCTCTTTGCGGACAATACAACATAAGACAGATCAGAAAATTCCTTTCCGTGCAATTGACAAAGACACTGATCCACGCCTTTGTATCTTTGCACCTTGATTACTGTAATGCACTTCTTTTTGGTCTACCTAAATATCAACTTGATCGTTTACAGAATGTTCAGAATGCCACAGCAAGAGTAATTTTTGAGATCATATCACACCTGCTCTTATTGACCTACATTGGCTCCCAGTAACATTCAGAGTTCAGTTCAAACTGCTCCTTATTTTTTACAAGTCATTACAAGACCAGAGTCCACCCTACATTTATTTTAATAAAGATCTGTTGTTCCTTAAACCAGCTGATAATTATTCTCTTCACTCCTGTACACAATCTCTCCTGTTCATTCCAAAAGTCCACTGTTCTACACTTGGGGATCGCGCCTTCGCTCATGCTGCACATGTTTTATGGAACTCATTGCCATTAACTATAAGCAGCCTCGCCATTTTAAAAAAGCAACTGAAAACATTTCATTTTAGGAAAGCTTTCAAGTTATAAATCATAATAACTTAACGTAAAGCACTTTTCAATATTTTATAGTATTAGTGCTATATAAATTGATTATTACTATTATTATTACTATTTTTTGCTGAAAGGAGGCATTGAGACACTTACCTGAGGAAAAGCATTCTGTATTCCTGTTCCTACATTCAAAATATGAGTTATGTTATGCCTCCTAAGTTCTTCCAAGTTTTGAGCTCCATCCTGTGAGCTGATGAATAACCCATCCTGTACTTTGTAAACTCTGTCATCGGGTTTATAGTCTTCACAGAATCCCAGGCATCTCTGCCCTGTATCTACAGCAACAACACTTCCATCACCACCTTTGTGTTCTAGAAACTAAAGGATCGCAAGGGTCTGATTTCACCAGGCTTTGAACTTAAACTCTGTTTGTTAGGATTGAAAAACTGTGCAACTGCACTGTGGTAGCTGAAAGTAGAAATAGGGTTTGGTGGCTAGCTTGCTTTGCACTTTTCTGGACCAAAAATTAAGGAAATTTCAATTACGATCTTATCATTTTAATTTTCTAGGGCCATATGCAGTTCAGAGAATTTTCCTTAACAATTCACTTTTATGAAAATACAATGTATGCAACAAACGTAACTTATATTTAAAACAGACAGGTGAAAGGACTTGAAGTTTCAATCCGGTTTCAAGCACCAAATGCCCTTTTCAAGGGTTTTCAAGGCCTTGAAGTCTGATTTTCAAATTCTTATACCTTCAGGATGGGTACACACTCCCCCGCACTGAAGGCGTGAAGGATATATAATAGTAAATCCGGCACTGGGGTTGTCAACTTGGAGGCTAGGAAGGGGTAAAGATTGGGGAGGTTGCTTCGATTTTGTTTCTATTCCTGTTCCCTCGTTAAACCAAAAAAGTCTTTTACCCTTCTCCCTCCTGCTGTTGTCACTGTAGTTTGAACAGGCTTGAGTTTCTCCGCGGAAAACCTTTCCACATCACGAAGAAAACTCATTCCAAGAAGGACCTCCAAGAAGTGAAATTCAACCGATTCAACCAGGCATCCCCCTACTCGTTCCCAGGAACGGGCGCACTCTTCGCCAATCGCCTCTCTTGCATGCTAAGAAGGAAGAACGCCTGGTAAATTTTTGTCGGAGTGTGGTTGGAGACTATATGTTGGCTTGACATGAAGTACTTCCCAATTTTCCGCTTTATAAATTGTTAAGATATAATAAGAGAGCTTACATTGAAGCTGATATTCTCTACAAAATGTTAGCAGGGTCATCTCTCCGACTTACTATGGTCAACTTTGGCTGCATTGCAAGACAGACAAGAGCCTTTCTCACGCCAGTTAGAAATTACTTCCCAAGGGCGCGTACCACTGCACATACTGCACTGCAGACTCCAGCAAACAGTGTTTTCATGTTACGTAATGGTCGAACATTACATACTTCAGTCAGAACAAACACGGAAAAATTGCGCAAAGAAACCACAGCTCAAGAAGAAAGTGAAAATGAACTAACGCTAAAAGATAGATTGAAGATTGTGGTGCAGGAATACGGTGCAACAGCAATAGTGTTTCATGTTTCTATTTCTCTCACTTCACTTGGGATATGTTATGCTGCCGTCAAAAGGTTATGCAGGGTTCAATTCTACCTGTTACCATCCCCCCCCCGGGCACACCCCCGGGAATTTGCAATTTTTTTCTTTCTTGGTGGTCTATTCCCCACCCCCGGGCACGCAGAAAGAGACAATTCCCCACCCCCGGGACTCCTCATCGACCACAAATACGTTGTTTTGTGTTCAAAATAAATTTCCGTACAATAGCACAACCAGACGTTTTGACAAGAACTTAAGCGCTTTTCTAGAGTTTACTGAACGAAGGATATTACATAGTATTAAAAAACATGGACACTACATTGAAAAAGAAAACATCTGAAGAAAAAAGTCTAACCGCACTGGCATTCGGCTGGCGAGTAAAGAAATGTTCTTCACCGTGTGTTTTATTCTAAATATAGCACATGCACAAAAGAAGTCCCGTGAGCAAATTGACGACAGCATTTTCAAGGAGTTTTTCTTAGCTTGTTTCACAAGAACACTGGACTGAGATTTCTGTTTAATATAAAGCCGTGCATCTGTTTCATACAAATACACTGAAGAAATATTTCTATGTTTGTGATGAACGCCATCCATTCGAGTACGCATCAAACGCACCTTCGTTTAACAATTTATAACAAACGTGCCTTTGAATACAGATTTAAATTTCGAGAGAATATTCTTCTCCAACCAGTCTGCTTCAAATTCTAGAGATTTTCCCTGGAAATAGGCAGTCTTCTCTACGCGATACGGCGCCATTGCGCCCCGGGCATTGTGCCAACTGAGAAGTGATAAGCTAGTGACGTGCTTCACAAGAAAAACGAGAAGTTATTTTCGATTTGCCCCGCCCCCCTACCCCCGGGACAAATCCGTTTCGAACAATTCCCCACCCCCGGGCCCGAATGGTTGGACTTGTCCCGGGGGTTGCCCGGGGGGGGGATGGTAACAGGCAAAATTGAACCATGCATTAGTCACGGTTTCACATAAGAGAACAGAAAGGAGCCAGCCATCTCCTCCCCTGTAATAAATAAACACCCAGTTTTTCCAGTACATTGGGAAAACTGAGCCAAGTTAATAATTCCTAAAGAAAACTTCGTATCCTTAGACTGCGAGTAGTCTCTAATTTTGGCGATGGCGATTGTGGGGCGGGCAAAATACAGCTCCCTTCGCGTCGCGTCTCCTCGAACTTTCGCGCGCGCGCGTGTGTATTTTGCCCGCCCCACAATCACAATCGCCAAAATTAGAGACTACTCGCAGTCTATCGTATCCTCAGTGGTTCACAAGCAGTTGATAACTGGATAAATCGCTATCTAGCTGAAACTTATTTTAGCGGGGACATCTCCTGGAAGGAGATATTTTATCTGCTGGATTTGTAAGTTTGTTTTCTGATTGGACGTGTAAGATAAGGCAATCTGGATTTACTTGCCTGTTTTAACGTCATCCCCCAGCCTGAAACAGCACCTTAAAGACAGACTAAACTTTACAGTCTTGAATCCAGCTGCTTTCATTGAAGTGCTGATATGTTTTTTTCAAAACTTGGCCCTTAGTGAGCCTCAATCGTGCATTATTCATCGTTATTTTCAAACCACTGGTAGCTGGGCAGCCAAAATTGGCAAGATGCAAGTTCAACTGAAAAAGATCATATTTTGGTATGATTAGTTGGACTAGGTACCATTGCCATGGCAACACAGCTGGTAATAAACCAGCATTAAATAATGAGTTTGTTTTATAGTTAGAAAATCCAGTCGTTAGATTTTTTCCATCATTAATTTGTCTCTAGAAAACTCAGAAAAAATTAATACTGGCCTATTGACACTGGTCTCGTGAAATTTTGACAGAGAGATCTTCTGTTATTTGTGTTTTGCATTTTAACATTTTCTGAACGTCTCTGTCAGATTTCAATTTTGGTTTGCAGGCCAGTTAAAGGGACACAGTCAGCTGGTGCACATGCGCATTAGATACCATTTTCATAGCTAATTTCCATATCACACTTCATCACAAGAAGCGCGCGCGGAAAGAAATTGAGAAGCGCATCTAAGCAAACCTTGTAGATTCGACGTATTTCCCAGTCAAAATAGTGCTTATATCCGTGTTATATTAGAAGAACAGTTATTTCATTGATACGATGGAGAATGTAACGATGGACGTGTCCAGGGAAAGCCAAAGGTCAACGAATACCTCGGAAGTTGAAGAATCTGCAGAGGTGAGAAACACGAGTAATCGGTCATTTCTGCTTTCAGTCGGATATTTTGCTTTTCTAATTTCGTTCTACGTCTTCTACCCTTTCTAAATTTAGGAACCAGACCCATGTCATTGTAAAAGCGCTTGCTCGACCCGCAGAAAGCAAGGTTCTACAAAAGGTTGTCCTTGTCGAGGAGAGAATCGACTCTGTTCCGAAGCTTGTCGGTGCGGGAAACCCTCCGCACGGACCTTTCGCCAGGTCGAGAAAACACGATTTTCCAAATATATGTAATGATGATTTGCTCTCCAATGCTTTTGATTTATCGCTCTCGTTATTTTGGCCAACGCAGGCGACTTCTTCCGCCCGGCGCCTTCACGTTTCCCACCTCTTCTTTTCATGTTCTTTTGGAAACGCGATCCATACTGTTTTTAACCAAAAATGATAAAATAATATCCTAGGATGAGCAAAAACACACTCAAAAACAGGTTTTTCAGTTTAAGATTGAAAATTGAGCAAAACACTGCGAAGATTGAAGCGGATTTCTCTATGTACTCGACGCGTAACTTTGATTTCAGGTTGAGGTGAACTCTTTTCAAAGTAAGGAAACTAGTGTCCAGGTCAGCGCGGTCCCAAAGCTGACTGTGTCCCTTTAAGCATGTTCTGAACTATTATTCTACCAAATTTCATGAAATTCTAACGAGCGGTTTTGTAGAAACCACTGCATTTTAGCTAAATCATGCTGTCACAATTTTCTGGTTAACTGTGCATGCGTTGCATTTGACAGGATTTTCGATCTTGCTCAATCCATACAAACAATCCCAGAAAGGCCGGGTGTTTTCCAATTGTCTTACCTTTGATACACTGAAAAATAAAAGTTTTTCACACATAACAAACTGTTTGATTGTTAAGATGAAAAAAAAAAAAACACTTGCACAATCTTCATTAAACAAAATAAAATGATCGCTATACAGGTGCCATGTTTGTTTTTCTTAAAGCTGTATGCACACACTTATTCACATCAGCAGTACAAATCGTAGAGCACACGCAAACAGCACTCAGACACCTTAAATGCTCAGAGTTTCAATGTGGTGAGCTTTCATGTCAGTGGTGCCAACTTCAATTCATGTTGTGTGAGATACCAAAGTAGGTCATTTTGGCAGCATGTCTTTGTTTCATGATGCAACTGACAGAAATGATCCCTGGGCAGTCACATTCCCAGTCATTTTTGATGCATAAACAAATGTGACTTCACCCTTTGAGCTCATCGCAAAGAGTTTTGTAGGATTCTAAATGCAAGTCCATTTGGTCCCAATCCTCCCACAGTCAATCAATAGCACAGGGATAAGGCTGCACAGTCTTTGGGTTATTTGTGATTGACATCTGATGCAATCAGTGGGGTAATCATGTATTTTTTTTTGGTTTAGTGGAATAGATGTCCAAGCAGCTCTCCAGAAAATTGGTGTAAGCCCCAAAGTGAGTGACTCTACAGTAGCAACAGAAGCAAGTACATTTGTGGTGGCATACGCTTGTCATAAAGTGTTTGTTCCATTACGAATGTTGATGACCATCACCTGCACTCCACTTATAGTCAGAAAGCTGCGCAGAATGGGCTTTATGAAGGAACCAGTCAAACAATAGACTTGGACTATGTAAAAAACCAAGAATAGTTGTAACTGTTGTCTTTGTACATGGGTTAGTAATAAATTTGTTGTTGTTGAATAAGGCATTGGAAATTTGATTCTCATAGAACAATTTCAATTGAGTGTTATAAGTAATTTGTGTTTTCTCTGGTTTTACTTTACTATGTTCTTTGATAGATAATTGAATGTACTCCACTTTCACAACCAATCAAATGAAAAACCAAAACCGATTGTGACTTGCTCGCTCATGTGTTCAGACACTTAAACTGCCAATTCCTTTCATTTTCTTCGAGTTCTGATTGGTTCATTCTGTTATTTGTGCCTGTTGCAATTGGTTAGACTAGTTACATTGGGTTTAGTTTCATGATAATGGCAAACCGCTCTTACTAGTAACAGGAAATCTGTAACATGGACTTGGTATGGGAGAGACATGGGCTAGCTTAGGTTCTGCTTCCATTGTACAAACTGTTAGTGGGAAAAGTTCCCATCATCAAATGACAAAATACACCAAACCAACTCTCCCTACAATGAATCCTTTGTAAGGGTGAAATTCTTTGTTGGATCTTATGCAAAAAAAAGCTTTGTTAGGTCTCTTTATAAAAAGTCAGATTTTGGACTTTTCCCTGATTGGTCAAGAAAGCCCGTGTTCAGTTTACTTGAAGTGATTATTTTAGGATTTATTTATAATTAAATAAAACAATATTTAGGGCACGACTTCCAGCAAGCAATACTATTTGAAATAATGCCCCCCCCCCCCACTAATTTCCCCTGTTTGGTGCCAAAGAAAAAATAATCCCCCCCTGTAGCTAATTATTTAAGGAAATACGGTACAGCCATCCATAGGAGGGCTTTAAAAAACTCCAGGTAGAAAGCATTGCAGCAACTTGTGCTGCATTGCTTTTTTGCCCTTGCAGTGCTGTTGCAAGACAGTTCCTTAAGGATGTTCCCACATTCAGATTTTTTCCAAACTTTTGCTGCAGTTAGATGATAACCCAGTCTCGTTCCCAGTTGTCTTCGGCGCGTAATCAAATGTGACGTCACCCGACGAGCTCGGCGGGAAATTCACTCGATAGCGCATAAAGGCCTGGGAACGAGGCTCATGTCAGAAAAGCAAAAAACTTGGGAGGTCACTGTGCTCCTTTCGGAGATAAGCGTATCGGAAGGGTGTTTTCAGAAGCTTTGGTTATGTAAGGCGAAATCGGCTTTCTTGCTACATGGAATGAATAAGTTTCGTGGAGGACTTGAGTTGTTGATTTCATTGCAAATAGGCCATTTTAGTAGTACATTTTTGCAGGTAATATTGTTTCTTCAGGTAAAATTAGCCTCACGGAAGGATAATTGTAAGTCATGTATTCCTGGCATTTGTAGAAAAATTCGATCATATTTGAGTAGAAATAGCAATAAAATTAAAACTTCTCACGTTCAGAATTTTTTTGTTTTTGGGCAAAATGCAGAGAACCAGTAGAGGAAGTGATTTATCAAAAAAAGAATGGGGTCACCATGTATTTAAGAGAGTTAAGCACATTTATAGATATAAAAATACCCACCGCCACTGTATTTGTCTTTATTTCTTACTCAGCACGCGCGCTCGATGCATGACGTGGCGTGGCGTGACTTTGCGACATGAATTATGTGCGCAGTAAGGATGCACACAAACAATTAGCGCAAACGTCCTTAAAATGTTTTACAGTCTGTAACACCGCCTAACTGCCCTGAGCACGGGTTAAGAAATAATTAAAAGGTGACGCACTCTTTTCCAAATTAGTTGTCTTTATTACATAGTACATAATATTTGATGTTGATTTAGTCTATGGTGGTAACAAAGTAACCTGAACATTATTAATCAAGTAATTTTACAAAAAAAGCCTGCATGTAGAAACAGCTCATACCATGCCAAGACCATCCCATTTTCTTGAAATTCACTAATTGCAAAGGTCATTCCTATAAATAACACAGCCATATACAGTTGCAGTATCACTTGATGTAATGCGACAATGTTGTGTCTTTAAAGTTAAATTTAACTTCAAAAAAATGCAAAAATTCCTGTCCCAAAACCCTGAAAGCTGTACCCTAAACATTACTTGCAATATGTGAAGAACCAAAACTTAAACTTATTGCATGACAACAAGGGAAAAAGATTTCTAAACAACTCTAGCCTTGATGGTTGCCACAAATATACAAAACATCCTGATGAGTGGGGCAATTCTGGTTTTGCCTCTGGTTTGGCGTCCTACGCACAATTTAGTTTCTTGTTGCACTAGTCAACAGGCTGAATGAGTTGGTCATCTGATTGGATGGTTGTGGAAATGAAGTCTTCCACCATCAGTGAGACACTACTTATTTACATGGCTGGAATGTTATTACAAAAACTTTTTCTGCCTCTCTGGATATTTGCAATAATTTTTACAATTATCTAACTTTGCTGCATCACTATTCAGCTGGTGGCTGAGGGAGTGTCGGAGTTTGCGCATTGTTTCTAATCCACGGATGTGCTAAAACAGCACTGAGGGAATACCGTTTAGTGGGATCGTGAACAAGGAGCTGTGAAGAAAAGAAAAACAACCACAGTGTTAATATTCTACTGATTCCATCTTGATTGTAGCTTATTACTATGGTTGCACAAGCCGGGTGTGGTCTGGAGAGGAGACACATGTGGAGCGTACAGACAAAGCATCCTGATGATCAATGCCTCCATTCCAGTCCATCCGCTGCATATCAAATTCTTCAGCAAACACTGATTACTCAGATTACTGATTATTGACAATTTTCAATCATTATATCATTGACATCTGTGTGAGCACACAACATGCAATTCAAATACAACATTAACATTATTTGCAATTGGCAACTCAAATGAGTATCGCTTTTGGTGACTATTTTTTGGAATAAATAATCATTTTGGAAATTAATTTTGGGTGACTCACTGAGAGTTTAACTCACATTCTTAGTCTGAAAAAAGGAATGGGATTTTTTTCTTGTTCTCAATGTGCATTGATCTCTTGCTTGCCCATGGCTCTTACCTTGGAGATAAGGTCTCTTGCCCCCACAGACACATGATCTGGAAACTTGAGGTCAACCTGAGGAAGACAACATGTTTTACAGTCAGGCCTAGCTTCAACAATTTTCTTTTGAGTTTATTTGCATAGACCTACAGTATTGCGGGGTTGCTGGTGGGATTTGCCAACAGTTGCAACAAGAAGCTTTACGTACCACCAGGAGACAAAATACAGCATAAATGATATATTGATGTGACGTCATACAAAATGTGCAACTCATCAGTACGGTATATTACTTGTCCACACCTTAAATTTGCACTGTTATAGCATTATACTCACTCTTGAAATTCTGCGGTAAGTTTCATGGTGACCCTCTGCTTCAAAGGGTGGCTTTCCAACTAGAAATTCATAACATAACACACCCAGACTCCAAAGGTCAACCTATAACAAAAGATTGTTATTGTGGAGTAAATATATATTTGGCTACAAAAGGAACCCAAGCTTGACTTAACCACAAGCCTGAATTTACCAGCCGATCCAGGGCTGTCTTTAAGTCTGGGCACAGTTGCATTATCTACAAACCCATAGCAAACTATACTTGTTGTTTTCTAGGTAAGTTTAACCTGCATGAACTGAGAACACCGACACAAATCCCATCAAGTGGGCTGTCACATTCAGCTTTTGAGAAGCTAGGGCCAGAAGGAAAGTTAGCAGACAGCTAAAAGAAAGTCCCCATGCCCAATATCTCTTAGTCATTCCAACATCAGAGTTGCCAGTCATTTTTGCCATAACTGACCATGATAATACTGCCAATTGCTTCTTACTAATGGACAGCAGCTCTGATCAATTATATGGTATACACAGCACTGCTGTAACAGGTGTTTTGGGTATGGCCCTTTATAACAGCACGAGAAGCTGACCTTTTCATCATGTTCCCTGCCTTCAATCATCTCTGGGGGCAGGTAGTCCAATGTTCCACAAAGTGTTGTCCGTCTGAAAATAAATATTTATGAAATAATGTAAGGTCATCATTCCCATGCTGGCAAACCATTAATAAAAGGTTTCTCACTAGCTCCTTTTGTTATAGTACACCAACATGGTAGCCACACTATTGTCATTATTTTGAATCTCTAGTGAGTGGTTGCATGACATGCTCCATAGCAGGCCGGAGGCATGTGCCACGTACATAGCATTGAGAACCTTGCTAGTAAATATGACCTAGCTTGCCAAATTTCAGCTCCTCATTGCTTAGTGGTAAGAACACCTGACTTGGTTTAATTAACTTGTGGATTGAGTTTAATGTCAGGAGCTGCACAGGACTCCAAAAAGAAATTCTGAGCCCTGTTAGCGTCCCAACCCTTACCCTTCTGCCCATGCAAACTTACCAGATATAATGAGATGGTCACAGAGAAAATCATAAAGTACATGAACTTACTTTGACGAAGGCGCATGAACTGACCATCCAAAATCTGCAATTTTTAGATCACCCTGAAAACAAAACAAAACAGTCTATGAGATATGGCTCCTGGCTGTCCCTCAGGAAGGTAAATGCCAGTCACTGAATAAATTCAACAACCTGTGATTTAATGCTTCAAAAAGGTCTTGAGAAACTCCAGTCAGAACAATAATTGTCAAACCTTGAGTCCTAACAGCAAGTTTTCAGGTTTGATGTCTCTGTGAATCACTTTCTTTGAATGACAATACTTCAGTGCTTGAGCTAGCTGACGAATATACTGTTGAAAACACAACATAAAATAAATAAACAAACAATACACAATACAATACAAGATTATTGTGTAATATGCTAGCCGTGTGGTGAGCTGTCACAGTCCAGAGACTGTGACTGCTCACCAGCTAGTTTTCAGGTATTCCACAAGTAACTAAAAATTAACTTAAAATTAATCATGTCCAAAAAAAAAATCTGACATCAGAATCAGCAACTTCACGTAGTTTGAAATAAATGGAGCAACAACAAAGCTGAATGCAACGATTGGATGAACTGAACAACAGAAACCCTTTTCGTAAGCACAAGTCGACTTGCTTTTCAACTAAAAATTTTGGATTCATCAACTGAGTTGATGAATCCAAAATTTTGTGTTTCACGTCCCCACCAACACAGCACCACAGTTTCTTTAGAAACTAACCCCCTTTTTTTTAACTGCTTCTTTGATGAAATGAGGTAATAAAACAATTTGAGCTAGCGTGGTCAGTATTAAAAAACCCTGCATCTAGCAACTATTTGTTTGAGGCATAGCTGTGTTTTAAAGATACTAACTTAAATTAACATCTTTTACGTACATTTGCAGAGGTTTTCTCGTCAAATTTCTCCTGCTTGGTTAACTCTTTATACAGCTCGCCTTTTGGAGCATACTCCAAAATCAGAAACACTCTCTTTTTATCGTAGAAGTAACCAAAAAGACGCAGAATATTGGGATGCCTACAAAGACAACAAAATTAAAACAAAATAAAAAAGTCACATCTTCAGCAAAGAAACCCCTGTCTTCAATCTGGGATTTCAACAGATTTGAACAGATACTTTTCACAATGCATAGAGCTGTTAGCTAGGAGTATGTCGTTAGTCAACAGTGAATTCAGCTTAGTTTGTGGCCATCATCAGTTTTGATCGAGGCATAATTAACTGTCTGGTCTGACATAGCTCAGTGAATAGGTACGTAAAAGTCCTCATATCTACCCGACCCTATCACCCTGCAGCTAAGATACTCACCTAAGATGAGATTGGATTTCAATTTCTCTTCTTAGTTGATGTTCCACATTATTTTTTTCCAACTGTGATTTAAACAAAACCTGAAACAATTTAAAGCATTCAAACTGTAACTTTTGAGTGTTTTGACACAAACAAATATCATTACCTTGACTCACAATAAATCTTTTCATGTTGTCCAGGACAAGTTGATTATGTTTTCGAGCAAGCGAACTTCCTATCTCACTTGCCTGAGTGGCAAGATGTCTAAAGCTTACCTAGACAATTGCAACTCACATCCAGTGAGCATGAAAGGCAACTAAAGCAAGCTGGAATTTTCGTCAAGCCTTGTTCTAGCTAAATATTCTAAAATCTGGCAAGATCTTTTTTCAAATGAAAGTATATGTTTGTTAATGGCATCACCTCCTTCATGGGAGTCAATATCATCATTTTATTTATTTATGTTTTTACTAGTGTAAAGAGGGAGATAAACTAGAAAGGGATAACCTCTTTTATCTCCTTTTCACTTTTTCATGACGGAAATTGTGAATAAGCAGTTATTGTTCTGTTTGAAAACACTAATACTACAATCGAACCTCCCCATGCAACCTCCTCCCGTCAGCGACAACTTTAATTTCCAAAATGCCAAAATTCTCAGTCAAATCACCATACAGTTGGATCCTTTTGTTAGATGACCACCTCTTGTAAGTGACCACGACCATTTTTGGGGTGACAGTTTGAAATCTTCTATTGCTTTCGACCTCTGATAAGTGACCACTTGACACATAATCCCATCTCATCGGATTCAAACTAAACAGAATGGTGCCATATACAACCCTAAAATGCCTCATTTGTTAATGTAATGTACTTGTGACACTAGTTCTCCACTAAAATAAACCTCTGTACCAAAGTCAAATTTTTCACCCCTCGTGCTCTTACCTCTCATAGGCAATCACCTCCCGTAAGCGACCAACCACTTAGACTTGACATTTTGGGTGGTCACTTATGGGAAGTTCAGCTGTAACATTAGGTTTACGTAACACACTAAGGAACTGTGTCATCTTCTTGCACGGTGCAACTGACAACCTAAATGGTGAGGTCACATCATTTCAGTTTTGTTTCTGTTTTGCTTACCTTGAGGGCCACGATGTATTTGCTCTTCTTTTCTCTTGCAAGATAAACATTTCCAAACTTTCCTAGAAAAATTATAAAATGGGAAACATTAAGTTATGCTTTCATGGTCTTCAGTTACATCCTGAGTATCCTGAATTTTAAAAGGCCACACCGTGCCTCTTATGCCAGACTAACCTTTTCCCAAAGGTTTGCCGATATCAAAGTCATCCAGAGCCCAGCATGACCTACAGATAAAATAAAACATTGATTTTAGACCTTGGAAACGTACTGCTAATTCAGTTATCTATAAACTCAGACTCTTCTTCTATGGTGGATGTTAGCGAATAATTCACGTACTTTGCTGTCGTCGATTTTCCTGCCGCCTGTTCATTTTCTTTATTATCATCATCTTTTGTGTGTTTAGAGGCCGGGTGATCTGTTCGTTGAGCAGGTAAGTGATTCGGTCTCTGCGCTTGTACAGAGCTAGATTGTTCTTGTTTTCCATTTGCTTTGTAGCCTGTTTCCTTTTTATATCCTGACTGAACATCGCAAGCAGGTTTCTGGGAGCCGTTGAACATTGGATTCTGTCCTTTTTGGCGATTAGCTTGACTGTTCGTTCCCGACAATTGAAGACACTCTTGGAGTCTTACTTTTAATTCTTGCGTGTCCTTTAAAGCAACTCGCTGTGGATAAGCATTGCCGATTACTCCATTTACTTTAGGAACATCCTAGAAAAAAGAAAAATCAAAAAGAGAAAATTTCCCAGTTGTATGTATCCTTCAGCTTGGGTTTATCCATGCCTTTCGCTGGACACCGGCGAGCTTACGTGTACGCGTGTTCGAATTCTGTGACCTCGCTTTCAGCATTTCCTTCTCATGCTTGCAAAATAAAAGTGCAGAAATACGGAAAATACAAATTTAAACTACATTTTATTCAAGAAAACGGGTATATGTTGAAGACCAGACTCTTTGAGTCGATAATTTAGGCGAACAAGCAACAACAGTTTTTAACTTTCCGCGATCCAATCGTCGGCCCGTTAATGATCAGATTTCTTTCGTGATCACTCGCTTAGCTTAATTGAAGCCTCTGTTCCAAAATCGTACACGTTGCCAATTAATGAAAGTTTAATCAAACTTACCATGTTATTCAACTGATCAGCGTTTTCTTTTCTTGAGACACTGACTTCGAAGTTCACGATCTTCTACAACAACATGGCGTACTTCGAAATTAAATCGCGCACAACACAACTTCGAATTTCGTTCGTTGGTTAGGTGCGAGCACGTGATTGGTAGAAATTCAAACCACCTTCCATATTAGGAAATCATCAGCCCTTGCGAACAGACTAGACCCCAGTCTAAACCGAGTGAGATGAAAAATGCTTCCGGTTTTCAAGTTTACATACTTAGACGAATATGACTAAAATGGAACGGAAAAATATAACCCGGAGTTAAATATTACATACAACAACACCGCGTTTCGTCTCCTCTTCTCCTTTCACCCTAACGAAGCCTCTGGAGATACCTGCAGAAGAGGCTAATTTCAAGGGGTATAAACCACGAGTAACATACACTTTTTTAAAATCACCGATAAATTATTAAAATCAAAACTAACAAAATTCTGATTCGTTAACCTACGATCAGGCTCTATTTAAAATATCGTTTCGCTTGGTAAAACATTCAGGCGGGAAGGTTTATACGAAAAATAGAGAATAAAATTCTGTCTGAACGCAGGTTGCCGAACCGTTATCTCAGGAGCGTGATGAATTTTGATCCCTCACCCCCCCCCCCCCCCTCACTTTGTTCTCCAATCATGATTCAATCTCATTCCTCCAATCCTCGATCCCCGCCGGGTTTCCCAGTGTCAAACCTCTAATCCTGGAGCCCACCCTTGTCGTCCCCGATCCTTCAACCCACCCTTCCCAACCCACCTCCAACCCACCCTTAATTAAGCTTAATTAACTGATGATTTTCCGTGTTTAAATAAAGTTTTACTTACTTACTTTCTTTCTTCCGTTCCCCGATCTCACCGCTCTGATCCCCGACCCGACCCCACTGATTCCCGATCCCACTCAAATGATTTCTGATCCCACCCCTCTTATCCTCGAACTCACCCCTTCGGTTCTAGTCCCATGAGCCCCCTTAGGACCTTGCTATCTGTCATAGGCCGATCCATGCATGATATGATGGAAATAGGACACGTGAGTTGTTCGGGATGTGGATTTTCGAACCAAGTTTCCTCGCTAACGAGCACATGGTCTCGTACTCAGATCCCTTACGTTCAAGTGAGTTCTGAGGACGAGATTGGCGAACAAATGTACCATTTCAAAACCAATCAGAATGCCGCGTTTTACGCCGGTTTAGCTTCCTGCATGCACAACTGGCGATCTAAGCCGCCAGTTTAGTGTTTCCCCTCTTCCACCATACTTCTCAGAGGTTTAATGGGGCATTGAGGGAAAATCCCCCGAGCGCAGGCACAAGAGACGAGGCAAACACCTTTCGCAGAGGATTCTCTTCCTATGCTCCAAAAATTCTCTAAGCATCATGGATTAGAGAAATAAGTTGAATTTAGCGTCACTTTCAAGACTAAACCACTTTATTAAATTCAAATAGCTAACATTTACAATGTATCAAAGAAGAAAACAAGGATGACATCTACATTATTCATTAAGAGTTGCTCAATTCCCAAGATTATTAGAAGAGCAAAGTAAGGGAGACTGGAGTTCAATTCCAGCCTTGCGCAAAACATTGCCTTGCATTTGCTGTAAATAAATTCTAAATTTTTATTCCGTTCTGCGATTAGGTTCTCCTTTTCTCACGAAAAATGCAAGTGAAATTAGACAAAATAAAACGTGAGAAGGAAGAAAACACCAAGAACGTTTTTTTAAAAAAAGAATTCTGTAGAGTAAAGTAATCTACTTTCGAGTAAATCTGCCACCTAGCAGCCAATTGTTTCTTGTCTATGTTCTACGCCTGCCATACAAGTCGTACATTAAACGACGCTAACACTTGCCCGCTTAACGCTTTAAGCTAGGTTTGAAATATGCTTTTGCTAAACCCCATATGGACGCAAAAATTATCAGCCATGGAAGTGCGTGAAAAAGGATAGGGCGTGATAGCAGTATATAACTCTAGAATCCGAGGGTCACATGTTATTTTAAGACATAAAAACTAAATGGGTATTATTACATTTCTCACCAAATTATGACGGTGATTTAATTACTACCTATTTGTTTCCTATCTTAGGTTTTAACCTATTCTTTTAGCCAAATACTTTATTTTACTGCACACAAAAATCCAATTAAAACTCGGTGGGTTTCTGAAAGCATCAACGATGGGGGGAACTGAATCCAAGCTTTCTGATTGCAGTTTGGTTTCTTTACTTTCCATTCAGTGAGGCCAGTGGCATTTCGTAGGATTTGACGGGGGAACTTTAAGGCATTCACCAAGTTCTTCACATCCAGGAGGCGCCCAGTTCTGCAAAACAGAAAGAAGTTTGAGAAAACAAACCACAGCTGAATCTCTCTGAGCGACCTCTCCCACGAGCGACAACTTCCATCTTTGTTTAGTTTGAAGGTGGAAGAGCAGTGAAGTAGTGGACAACGAGAGGTCGATTGTCTGAGGGTAGTCTCTACAGTTTTGCCGCTTACTCCACACTCCCTCTACCCAATTAGAACTCGCTAGCAAATCCTACAAAAATGCCAACTCGTTTCCAGGGTCTCTCTTCTTTCCAACCTCGTTCCCAGGGTCTCTCTTCAGGGAACGGGAAGAAGAGAGACCCTGAGAACGAGGTTGACAAAATGCTGCGGGGAATGATGCGACGAACTAACCAACTAGCATTAAATCCGTTTGGCCACGACCTAACTCTCCCTATTCCGTTGCATAGTTACCCTCAGCTTCATCAACAATTTGTTAGGTGAAATGCTGTTTCTTAGGTTTCCCCATTTACACATCTGGATGGAGTGAAGTAAGGGACGGGCCATTAGAAAAGTTATCGGGGGGGGTGGGTGGGGAATTTTTGAGCTGCACGAATTTTTTTCGTTAACATTTCCCTTGCAGGAATATTTCTTTCCATATGCAAGAACTGTTTTTCTGGGCTTCTCGCTGTGCATGAATTTTTTTCCCTCAATTTTCTCTCGCATTATTTTTTTTTCTACTTCGCGCCCCCTTCCCCCATAACTTTTCTAATGGTCCGTCCCCAATGTAGAGAAATATCAGTGTCTAACGTGATGACGCAACATGACTGACAAGACACCCGGTTTTGAAAACTAACACTCAGGAGTAAAGTCTAAAGCAGCAACATCTTGCAGAACGCCTCTATAGACAAGAGGAGCTAAGTGGGAAACCATGGCAACAGAACTACAGCCTTGGACGCCCCTTGAACTAGTTGAACCAGACACAATTCGTGCAGTCGGGTACTTCGATTTCCCTGCATAGGAACACAGGCAAGAAGGAAGAACTGCACCCCCTCCCCCCAACACACACTCACTCAATGGTGTTTGGAAGGACTGGCAATTCATCAGGCCTATGTGGCGGGTAAAACATCGTTCTTAGTTAAGGCAAGTTCTTAGTCAAGGTACTACTTTTGCAAGCACGGCGTTTCCTTCAGGGGAAGAAGAGACGAATGGTTCTTGCCAGTGTTTTTCCTAGTCAGAGTTCTCACTAATTCGAGAGTGTCTCAACAGTTTTCTCTGTTCTTGTAGTTTCACGACAAACGACGTCAAAAACATAATTTATAGCAGATGAAAAGTAGCTACAAAAAAGCCCGATGTTGCAGTAAATAATGCCCTTATTAGTTACTTACCATCACAGCTCGATCACACATGTTAAGTTGCGGCTCGCCTGGTTTCAGACTGGACTTATGCTCTGACACAAGTTTCCTGATATCACTCATGGCCTGCTCGTACTCGTGTCCAGACCTGTTATTTGAACATTTGTAGAGAAAGTCAACTTGGAAAGTGTTTATGTTTACTTAGTAGGCCCTTATAAGATACGTTTCTCTTTCTTGGGCGCACACATTCCGTTTCAGTCACTTATTGTAACAGAATACGTGCGTGGAATATTTATATCTATTTCCGAAGAAAGGAATAAACATAAAATACGTATACAGTACTTAAATAAAAACTCCACGTAAGGGGCTTTTGAGAAAAAATGAAATAAATAATGCAACTTGAACACAAAACCCAATTGGTGGGAGGCCGTTCAATTCGGGTCTACCATGAAACAACTACAGCTAGTGCTCGGAGCGGCACTTGAACCTAGGACCTCCGGATTTCAAGTTTGGCACCCTAACCAGTCGCCACACTGCCTCCACTCGAATACTCTAGTGACTTGAGATCTGATGCTTTTTGAATCATCGGACAATTTTCAGTCAGACATTAACGGGTGCGAAAGATTTTTCGACAGAACCACCGCGCATATCTTCTCTTCTGTGAAACGTGTTATCCTCAAATTTTAAACGTTTGCTAGACGTTAAGTTTTCTACCAATATGTGTCGATGGTTTTTCTGTCCAGGCTGATATTCAAAATTTTGAGAAACGACGAGTGGTCTAAGAGTCACTGAAGCGAAAAGCAAAACACATGAAATATGTTTTTCATTCTGTTTGCCCACGTTGGGTTTCTGCATTATGGGAGATATTATCACCCATAGACACAAAAGAGGAACCGCTCAATACTAAGCCTATCAGTACAATTCACTTTCTCATTTCACGACTCACTAGATCGTCGAGTCAAGCAAAAGGAGGCCTGCGTTGGAGGCTGCTAATGGTAAATGGTAAACCAAATTTAACGTCATAGTGTTGGGAGTAGTCGCCTAATCTCCCGAGCCAGGGGCTCATGCATAAACACTTGACATCCAGGTCAAATTGGTCGGTAATGTACGCTGTTACCGTTTATCATCGCTCTGAGTTCAACTTACCTGATAGGATATTTCTCTCCAGGGTCTCGCCCTAAATGAAACAGAAGCGGTGATGATGTGTAGTTCATCTGTTCGTGGGTAGTAACGCCTGTAACATTCTCACCGCGACAGAAATTCACTCCTCTCTGGAAGACACAAAACACTTCTGGTTATAAACAACTCTTTTTTTTTTTGCTATAATAATTCACAACCAAATCGTCAACTTGGGGTTTCACGAAAGTAAAAACTCTCCAAATGAACAAGGACTACCTTTTTACAAGAAATAACGCGAATTAAAGGGCAGGTTAAATTAGAATAAAAGAAGCAGATGCAAAGAAAACATGAAATTTTCAAATGAAAGGAAGTGTAAAGGTCTCGTACCCGAGTAAATGTCCAAAAAGACACTTGTGAGAAGTCAACTAAAAAAAATGTAAAACGATGTCTTACGGCGAGCAATCGGCATTAAGAACGCAGCCCTCGAAACAAGAAAAGATTCAAAATTCTTCTTGGCTGTCTTAAAACAAACAATTGCTCCATTCATCTTAGAGGTCGTCAAGACGTCAATACGGCTTTGACTGAGTCAGTTCATAAGGACGCCGGCCTAGTTTAAAAACGGAGACATCCTTAGGGACATCCAACTAGAATAGTAGATTCAGCCGCGCACTATTTTCTAAAATGAGAGGACTTGGTACGAGATAGCGCGAAGTTCGAACGAAGTTGATGTTGGGCGTAATTTTTCGAACAAGGCCGTCCTCGTAAGGACGCTCGTCTTTACACTAGACGGCTTTGACGTGTCACGACAAAGACGTGTGCTAAGTGCGACTGTTGTATGCCTTTACCAAAAGACGTCTGGACGTCTGAGTCGTCTACTTACAACGCTCTATTTATACTAGGCGGCTAAGACGTCTGTGAGGACACTGACGTCTTCGACGTCCTCTTTGATAAATACGGCCAATCAAACAAAAAACACAAAACAAAAACAAAGTTCTTTCCAGCTCTAGGCCAATACAATACTATAACATCATGTTGTATCCAAAAGGATTCGAGCATCTTTTGTTGCACATCTCTTTCACGTTTCGGGAACAAAATGTGCACAAACGTGCAATTGCCAACTGGGAAAGCCTAGAAGGATAATTCTGCAGGAGACAACTAACTTCAAATCAAGTGACAAAAAATAGCTTCTGTTTTCAGGATTTGCTTTACATTTGGAAAGACCACTCCACTTTTATTTTAACTTATCAATTTATCATCTTACACGAAACTCTGCCCAGCTGTTAGACCACGTCCAGTAATGTGCCTTGTACAAACCGTGTCTTACAGCCATCATCTCATTACCCCGGTAGAAAAACACAGGCCTGTGAAGGAACAACACGGGTTTACTAAAACCTGCATTGAAAAAATATATATATATATACACCCTAAACAAAGTAAGATCACTCATACACCAAATTGCCTATACCCGAGTTAAGGACACAGCATTTGGGGTCAAAATTATAATAGCTTGCGTACGTGGCGGTATCATCTGTGTGCGAAGGTAAAGTTTTGACGCGAGAAAATACCGCCTCTTCCCCATTCCCTTCGCGGCTTCGTCGCTCAAACTTCGCACAAACGATCCCGCCAGCTGCGCATGCTATTGTTGGATATGAGGTGATTTTATTCTAAAAGTGCTATGTCCCTCATTGGTTATCTACCACCTCACATCCAATGCGTACTGAAAGGAAATTAACGAGAATCTATGAAATTTGTGTCAATTATCTTATAATAACTCACGTAAGGAACAACACAGCAGAAATGATCAAAAGATAATGGTTAAATGGCATTACATACCTGTCGCTAATGCTCCGATTAAAAAGTGAAGGGCTGAGATCAATGCCATCAATCTGTTTGTCTGCAGGTGGCTTTGCTCCTGCCAGTGATAATGCTGTTGTAAACAAGTCCATGAGTGAGCCAAGCTGATGACTAACCTAGCAACAGTAAACATTCATACTGAGAACCATGCTACAAAAAGCTGCTTAATTAACTCAGAAAGAGCGCTTAAACCAGGTACTACGTGTGCTCTGATCACAGGTATCCCAAGCTCTATGAGAGATACAGACCGCGTGACCTTTGTTCAGCGTCGTTTGAGTGTTGTAACTTGAGCGTCACGGCGGCCGTTGTGTAACAGCGAAATTACACGGATTTGTATGAGGAAAAAACGATTCCTACTTCAATTTAAAAATACGCTTGAGGTACCTGTGCTCTGATTGTTGCAAACCAATTACTCAATTTAAAAATACGCTTGGGGTACCTGTGCTCTGATTGTTGCAAACCAATTACTCAATTTAAAAATACGCTTGGGCACCTGTGCTCTGATTGTTGCAAACCAATTACTTCAAGTCTATGGAAATATTTTTGGCGTGTCCATTTCATACACGACCAGACGACGGCAGACCCATTTCTTACCACATCTATTTTCAAACCAGGCTCTGACTTCCCTTTGTTCATCTAAAGCAGTAAATTACATTTTACTGTTAAATATCAAACGATACTTTTGATTACTTCTCTTTCTCTCTCTTTCGTTTGAAGATGAAAAGAGATTTAATCCCAGGTTAAGCACTGGCTGTATGGTACACCTTTTCCCAAAGAGTGACTTCACCCACCATTACATCTAGTCTATTACCTGGCCTGGTTTAATTCTGCCTGGCCACCAAGCTATGGACGGTTCCCTCATTCCACCTTCAAATGTTGTCTCTTTCCCACAAAGAAATGGCCCATTACTTCCGCCTAGTAAATGGAAAAAACAATAAAACATAAGCTTTAGGTATATGATGGTTAGAGACAAACCAACAAGGAACTTAGACCTGGCTTATGGGGGTGTTGCACTAAGCAACATGCCGATCTACAAAATACGCAATCGCTTAGCCTTTTTAAGAAGAAACTCAAAACTTCTCTCCTTTTTCATTTGGGGCAGTTGTTGGTAGAGGTAAAAATTGTAAAATTACCTTTTTGGGTACTGCCTTATGCCTTACCTCGCACCCTTGACACCAGAGCTGCTCCATTATCAGATGAAAAGAATACAAAGGTATTGTTGGCTATGCCCAGATCTTGTAATTTTTTTAGAATCATTCCAACACTGTCATCCAACTCCCTCACTGCATCTCCGTACCTAACAGGAATTTCATTGAAATTAGCATCAAGATTAGTCGGCCGTGAGTTGGCTCGTGTATTAGCACATCCCTCCCCTCCCTCAAACCATTCCCTCCTCTCCCTCTCCACCTCTTGAAAAACTAAAAAAGAAAATCATCACTGTGTCTCCTGTGAATGTACAGAAAGTTACGTCTGCTAACACTGTTTTATTACCTATTCTGGCTTCAATGTATGGAGGTGGGGTTCGGGGTGGGGAGGGTGTGCAGAGAGTGTTAGTACCTTTCTGCTTAACAAGGGTGCCGTTTCGCCAACCTCATCCCAGGGCCTTCTCCTCGTTCAAAATGGCGGATCGGAGAAACCCCTGGCCAAGGCTGCTGAAATACTCCAAGAGTCGTGGAGTATTTTGTCACGTGACTCACGATGAAATGGCTTTTTTGGAGGTTGTTTCCAGCATCTGGCGGCCCTGATTGTTTTCTGCAATCTGAAACCATTGTTCAAACGAAACGAAGACATTTCATCACGTTTACGTGACAAAATTCTAACGAATTTTTGGAGCCATTTTGGTAGCCTTGGCCAGGGGGTTCTCCGATCTGCCATTTTGAATGAGGAGAGGGCTCTGGGGACGAGGTTGCCATTTCGCAGAGGTAGAGTTCCCAGTATTTTATGTACAATACGTTCTACTTACAGTCCTCTCTGGCTAGTTCCTAGGAATGCTGCTGAGGCATAGATTGGTGCATGAGTGGAGTCTGGTGCCCAGTACAAAAAGAAAGGCCTCTGCGTTTTAGCTTGAGCTTCAATGAAATCGAGTGCTTCCTACAAGCAGAATAATAACATTGAATGTATATCAAGTGATTACAAATTTCTTTTGCCCACTTTCCTTCTCTGCAGTACTTGGAGTCTTTCCACACAGCTTTCAAACTATTTTCTGAGGTTTACATCTTTTAAAGCAATATGATAAGCATTATTTGCATGATTCGACAAGGTTGAATGTTGAAAATTTACGCATCTATCATTTGCATCCATCGATTTTGTGTCTGATCACTGGGATTCAAACGGTTGTGAGAACTTTGGCTGGTGTCAAAATGACTCCCTCTAGGAATTCTTTGGAGTCACAAATAGATTTTTGGCATAATTGTAAACCCTGATATCTAGTAAGTTAATTGCTCTTTTGAAACAACATTTCCTTAGGCAAGATGAACGTTGCTACAAATACGGACACGTAAACAATCGACCTCATCGCCTGATGAAGACTAGCAGTATTGCAGTCGAAACGTCGTGATCAACAACTCAAAGCGATTCCATCGTGAGACAAACGAATAAACGTTCATCTTGCCTACCTCACACCATGATGAACAATAAACACATCTTTTATTAACGACAATGTTTCCTTATCACTGTTAACAGAATATTTTCACAACAAATTACACTCAAACGTCTCTGTGACTAGGTGCCTCTTTTAACTGACCACTTCTCCAAAATACCAAAAATTCTTCAGCAAATTACTATTTAATTAATAGTTGATACCCCTTGTAAGTGACCACCTCTCGTAAGTGACTGCGGTCACTTTTAAAGCTGATGATTCCATATTTTCTATCGATTTTAACCTCCAGTAAGCAACCACTTCAATATCACATACTATGAATGGAAATTGGATAAAATATGTCAAGCCTCTGTTTATTTGCCACTACTTGAGATAGGAGCAGCAGAGTTGGTGAAGCAATCACCCTAAAAATCTTTGGCTGTGTAATGTTGGAAAGTTCAAAACATTTTTGTGACTACTACTGAAGAGGATATCACACTGCCTTATGCTCCTTCTGGCTTGGAGAGAAATGATGATAATGACGAGGAGGTCACAGTATCTCTTGTAATAGTAAGTGACCACCTCTCATGAGCAACCACTCAAACTTGATATTTTGGGTCCTCACTTATGTAATGTGATTTTGGAAGGCGAATACTTAGCGACACCAACTACATCGAGTTTGATGAACACTGAATTATCCTTTTTAGCTGCCTGGTTATGAAACTTAAAGTTGCTCTTTGGTTTTGGACGATTCACACGGCATGAAATTATTCCTTTTCTAGAATGCCTGTCAGGTACATTCTCACGTAACACTTGACCTATTTTAGGGACATTAAATCCAATGTACTGAGGTATTTTAACCCATTCACTCCCAACCATTTTCAAAAAAACATCATTTAATAATGGATATTAATTTAGACAATGACGCCCTAAATTGGCTTCCGTCTGCTCAAATCTCAGTTCAAATGTCTGTTATTTCATCTGCAGGATGGAAACTAAGTTTCTCCTCTATTTCCGAGGATGTTTGTCAAATTTGATTTTGGGCATGCGTACAATTCAAAATTTGGACATAGTTCTTTCAATGAGAAAAACTCTGTACCTGGGCGACATTCCCGGTTTTAGCCCTCAGTCCCATTGTTTTTGGTTCTCAATTCGACTTTTTTTTGTGGGGGGGGGGGGGATTGTAGGCCATTTGATGGTCTTTCTTTGGATTAGAAAATATTTCAACTGAACTTTGTAGGAAAAAGGAAAATTTTAACTAGAGGTGTCAACCAGTGCCAAGGCCAAGTTTTTTTCCTTTTTCTTTGTGTATGCACTTTTTGTTAGATGTCTGCCAGGTGCATCAATTGGTTATCAAAAACATCTGCTGTCACTCAAAGTGATGATGTTAAAAACTGGTCAAGGACTCAGCTCCTTTATGGGCGGTTTTGGGCAGCATGGGAGTCAATGGGTTAAGTAATTAATCTAAATCTTACCTCCGTGTATATCTGAGTCAGGTTGGATTCACCCGTTCCCCTCTTTATGGGGAATTGTTGATAATACCTGAATAGTCATAAAAAGTAGAATGAGTGATTTGTGATAAGCAGATTAATGGCACCTTTTCTGGACAAAAAGCATGGCTGTGGCCAATGTGAATAATTTATATATACCGTATTTATTCGATCCCGGCTATAAGCCGAGACCCTAAACTTGTAACTTAGAATACTGACCCAATGTTGACAAAAAAACTTCAGGAAACTCTCGGTTATAAGCCGAGACCCAAAAATTGAGCAATCTATGGGAATAAATATTGCGCAAATTTCCTAGGAAACTTACAAATTCAAGTTGAAGTGAATAATAAACATGATCGAAAAGCTAACCTCTTAGGAAACCTTTCCAAAGTTGCCGTTTGAAGGAATCAGTGTGTTAAGGAATATTAATTGATCCTTATCAAAGTATAAAACTCCGTAACAAGAACAGAACTATCAACAGTTACCATAGGACTGATACATTGCTCCAAATGTCAAAGATAGTTTGCGTTCACAATGCCGAAGGCTTGTCTTTAAATTAAAAGTCATCGCAGAAGCAGAGGCTGTAGAAAATAACTCCGAAATCGCAAGAGATTACGGCATTAGCGGGTCGATGGTCCATCGCTGGAGAAGTCACCAAGGAGTCCTATTCAACGGCGAGCTGAAGATCTCTGCCAGACGAAAGACAATGGGCCGCTACATCCCAAAATATCCTGAGCTCGATCAACAGTTGTTCGAGTGGTTTATGGAGCAAAGATGTCAAGGTGAGAATTCATCTGTCATCTGTGTGTTTTTATTTTTGGATGAAACCAAAATGAAATGAATTTGTCACGCAACTTTTTGACTGCGAGCGTTGTTTGCATGTTATCACATTTCAACTCACTCGTGGGAACCAACACTTCTGATTGGTTGGAATCTTGCGGAGTCAAAACAATGCTGTCAAACCAAAGTTTACATTCGGCTCGTTCGATTTTATATATTTTCCACAGTGAATTTCATCGTAAATGTTATTGTGTGTCGTTTTAGGTATCGCCGTGAGCGGATTAATGTTACGTCTAAAAGCGAAGGAACTAGCAAATGATCCAGAATTCAAGGCCTCTTCTCGGATGGTATCGAAACTGGAAGCGGCGCCATTCCCCTAAGCCTCCGAACGAAGACAACTCTGGCTCAACGCCTGCCCGATGACTTGGAAAATAAGATCCTGCAGTTTCACCGCTTCGTGATAGCAGCCAGACAGCGAATGCAGTATCCACTCGCGAAAACCTTCAACATGGATGAGACCCCGATGCAGTTCGAGCTACCTTCATCGCCACTACTATTACAAAAGTCAATAACCAAACTTCAGTATTTACATTGGCTCGGCTTATTCGTGAATAAATACCAATTTCCTAATGTTGGAGAAAGTTTTGTTTAGTAAAAACTCTCGGTTATAAGCCGAACCCCCTTCTCTGGCCTAAATTTTACCTAAATTTGGCTTGACTTTGTGTAAAAATCGCTCGGCTTATAGGCGAATAAATACGGTAGTCATACATTAACTGTTATGTCTTTAAGGGATAATACCTTGCCAAAATACCACTGTATATTAAAACTTCCATTCCCTCAAAATTTTTCTTCTTAGATTGCTAAATGCCACCAAATATATAGCTTTTTCAGATTCTAAAAAGAATCAAATGGAGAATCCATACTTGTTTTCAGAACAGGGTGGTTTGGGGAAAAAGTGCACCATTACAAGGACAGAAATGAAGCATAGTTTGCTAAATCTGAATTTGTGACACGATGTCTAGAAATCAAAATTCTGATGTGTTTTTACACAACTATTTTGTCTGTCAAGTTTACATCTTCTCGCTTTCATCACTTTGGTTAGTTTTGGAGAATTGGGCTGCATATCCGATATCTCATCATCTTCACCATCATTAACATCCCCCCCCGTCATAACCGTCACCATCACCACTATTACTACCACCAACACCATAACCGTCATTGTTAAAGCCATGGCCAGAAATCAGTGACAGTCAGCGGCTTAACTGGCGGGCTCATTTTATTTTCATTTTTATCATTTGTATGGACTTAAATGAACAAAGTTGGGTATAGCAATGCCTTTCTAATGTTTAAAACATGCTTCTTTACGTTTGTACGGGAATGTGATTTAAAAAGAGCTAGTTTCTCACGATAAGACTATGTTGCGCAATTTGTCCTCTTGTGTCACGCATAAGTCACGCCACGCGTGTAACTTGCAGCAGAAATGAAAATATAAAAATAAAATTTTATTTGCAATAAGGAAAGGCTACTAAGCTTCTTCAAAGCATTCTGGGATTCAAAATGGTGGACGCTTCGTGAGGAAAAGGGAGTCCTCGGTGCTTCTAAAGCATGGTGTTTTGCTGTGTTTTCCTGGTGCTTTTAAAATGGCTTCCTTCTGAGTCTTACTCTTCAGTGTTTTGGTGATTCTTTCCCCGAATTTGGAACCGGTTTTAAATGCCATTAATGGGTCGTAAATTTGGATGAAAATTGAAGTTTCGCATGTAAACAAGACACTCAGATATGAGAAAAACTTCCATCAACCCTACGAAGTGGTTAAGTTTTGGATGTTTTATGCACTCTCTGGGTGTAAATAAGAAGTATGGCAGAGCATCTGGCAGATTAATATGTGGAAAAGAAGCAGCCTCGGGGAACCACTTAAGAACGTCGAAAAGACCGAAAGCAGGAATCAAAGGGTGGAACACATCATTGACTTTATTTTAAGATAAAAGAAAACTGTAACTGTCCGGCGGTTAAAACATAGTGGGAACAATAAAATGAAGGTTAGTAGAAATGTCACTGTTTTCTTTGTTACAATGCTAGCGACGCGTTTGAAATCTAAGACCAAATTTGTCACCCGTATGCCTGCGCGGCGACCATGTTGTATCGGATTTCTGGCCATGCAGTCTGCAGGCTAACAACAAGTTCCCTGCTACCAGTTGGGATATCTGCTGTCCTTCTGATAAATTTAAACCCCCAACAGAAGTACTTCTTGTAGTGTGACAATCAAAACTTAACCAACCACCAATGCAAACAAATTATTCAAAGGTTAGAGATGGTTTTCACTTTGATCATGAGGCATCCAGTCAATCAGTGAATTTAGACTACGTGAACCACTCCAAGAAAAAGACACATTGAAACTAGGTTTAGAAATTATAGTTAATTTTTCATTGTGGTGTTGCAGAAAATATCCATACTCCTCCCAAGGATGGTTGTTTGGTTTGAATCCCCCACGCCTAGAGCTGGAAATTCCAGTTTATAACTTTCCTTGAAAAATTTTGGCCTTTAAGAGCCCCCCCCCCCCCACCCCCCCTTCAGAATTTCCAAGGACCATCCTTGGGGTGGTTATGGATATTTTCTGGAACCACACATTATTAGAGATTAAACATTTTTAATTAGCTCTGACTTGCAATTCTTGGAAAAAGTCTTTACACGGCTCAGAAATCCCTATTTTACCCCCACAGGAAGTACATGTAAACACTGTTTGGGCACAATTATTTTATTTCCACCACCCACTCCTACCTGTACATGTAGCCATCACAATACTGGCTAGCTCCCTACCTGTTACAGGGATGTGTGAAAATATATCTGGACCAGCATCCATGCTTTTTCACTCCACCTAGCAATCAGAGGCATGGTTGTCCGCTTTTTGGAACACCAGGCCAGGTGGCATTGTTCAAAGTAGCTTTATTAACCTAGCCCAGCATTAGTATCAATAATATTTTAAATTTATTTAAGTGGCTTTCTGTAAAATTAATTCCCTTTGTCCAACATGTTAACTCTGGCAAGCTTTCAAACCGTAATCTACAGCACAGAAACTTTCAAACTCTGATTAGCTAATTAACGCTGGCCTCTAGATCTGGACAACTGGGTCAAGGCTTTTAATTTTTTAAGGTCAGTGGTTGAAGTTAACAATTTATCTTGTGCACAGGGTTATCTGGTGAAGTACTGAATGATTTGAAACTGACTTTTGGTAATTTTTGTACAAGTACTTTCTTTTTACACTCCTCTAGACAAAATAATTCTCAAGATTGTTATCTTTTGGACTCTTACCTTCCAACCATTTTGTTATCTTTATAAACAGGAATGTTAGGAGTATGAACATTATCATATGGACCAAAGTGACAGTTTGGCGCACCAAACCACTCATCAAATCCATGCTTGAGTGGCAAAAACTGGGGCTGATGGCCAAGATGCCTGCCAGAGATAATAAACAACAAATTACCTTCTTCTCAATGTATTAGCTTGAGAGTAAATAAAACTAGTATCCAACATTTTCTCACTGAGTTGACTTATACTTAGTTTATTCCTATGGTCAAACCTCATTACAAATAACGTTTTGCCACACAGTTTGAGTGTTCAATGGGCAACCTAATCTCACCTGTGACTTTTTAGTTTTTCCTTTGTTGTGCTTGAAAATACTTTATATCTAAGACATGTTGTATCATGAGAGCTCAGATCGGGGCATATTGCACAAATGAACCTGCACCACAATACAGTACTGCAGGTCCTATACTTTGCAAATCTAATACAACTCCCACCTGCACCCTTAAAACTTCCTGCATGCATCGATTACTCAATGATACATGCTAAACATGAACCAATTCTCAAATAATGAGTTTTCATTTGAGATACACAAAGGACAACTCACCATTTGCCAACTATTTTACTGTAGTATCCTTCAGATTTAAGAAGCTTTGGCAAGAGAACTTCATCATCCTGAATCCCTCCAACAATGTTCTGTGGAGTGTAACCTGTAGGAATGTGAGAATGACAATTAGGCATAAATTTTTCTCTCGCGCCATCTATCTCTCGTGCCATCAATCTGGTTTTCGGTCTCTGCATTCCACGCTCACCGCACTTATCGAAGCTACAGATAGCTGGGCCTTGGATATAGACCGTGGTCTTGTTAATGCCGTAGTCTTTTTAGATCTCAAAAAGGCATTTGATACAGTAGATCACGATATTTTGTTGCGAAAATTGCAATATTATGGGATTTGTTGGACCAGTCATCAATGGTTTGCTTCTTATTTAGATAATCGAATACAGATTTGTCATATTAATTCTTGTAAGTCAACTCCGAAATGTCTAAGATGTGGTGTTCCCCAGGGAACAATTTTGGGACCTCTTCTGTTTTTGATATATATTAATGACTTACCACACTGTCTGACATATTCGGAACCCAGAATGTACGCAGATGATACTAGCCTAACACTTGCTAGCACTGACATTGAGCATATAAATTATCGCCTTAATCACGACCTGAGAAATGTGTACGAATGGCTGTCTGCTAACAAGCTTACTCTAAATATGACGAAAACTGAGTTTATGCTTATTGCATCAAGGCAGAAGTTATCACAATTTACGGAAAGTCCCTCTCTTACTATAAATGAGAACGCAATAGAACAAGTAACCTCCGCTAAATCCCTCGGAGTTTATGTTGATCAAAATATAAACTGGGAGTGTCATATTGAAAACATTTCTATAATAGCCTTATTCAACCTCAATTTGATTATTGCAACGTAGTGTGGGGAAGCTGTAACAAGGGCCTTGCTGAAAAACTGCAAAGGCTTCAAAACCGCGCAGCTCGTACCCTAATGTCTGCGAGCTATGATAGTAATTTAGATGATTTGTTCCGGACACTGGGGTGGCGAAGACTCTATTATCAAAGATTGGAACAGAAGTCTATCCTAATGTATAAAACATTACATGGTATGACTCCTGATTATCTGAGATCAAGATTCGTATATCGTGACGATGTTAGTGCTTATCGTTTAAGGAATACCGAAAACAAATTAGTTCTTCCACAACCTCGAACTGATTATCTCAAAAAAAGTTTTTCGTACAGCGGAGCTCAGTTGTGGAACAACTTACCTGTAGACCTAAGACAAGCATCTTCACTGGCCGATTTCAAATCTAAATTAAGTCGGCACAGTTTAAAGTAATATCTAAATTTTACATGTAAGTGAATTTTAGACACGGCCTCCATGAAAAGCAGACTTTTCTTTTGTTATTTTGAATTTGTTGTTATTAAATTTTTGTAGTTAGTTAGATAGGTAGATAGTCCAGTAACTTAATTGACTGATGGAAAAACCGTGTATAAATAAAGTTATCTTATCTTATCTTATCTTATCTAAAGAAACAAGATGAAATCTGTGGTGATTTGGTGGACTGCATTGATGTACTAGTTGATTACAATATTTCTTGTCACAGAGGACCAGAAATTCTGTCCTGAAAAAACTGTGTACCAGATCAAAGAATGGTTGCAACAACTGTTACCTTTTTTAAACCTTAGGGCCAATTGCTGGTCCTTTGACCATCCAAGAGAACATATTATTTATAATCAGCTGGGATGCCAGTGCAATGGAGTGGGGTGGGGGGGAGGGGGGGGGGTCACAAGTGAATATGTTAAATTGGATTTTGAGTGTATTAGAGACTCACCATTTCTAGCATGGTCATTGGTTGTGTAAAATCCATTACGAATTGGAAGGCGCCCAGTTAGCAATGCTGCACGTGCTGTTGAAAAAGAATAAAAAAAGTCCACCTGTTCAATAAAATGGCTAATATTAGTTGCCTTTTCAGCATTTGTAGTATACAAAAGGTAAAACGTAATTAAAAGAAAACAGTTAAAGATATTTGATTTTACCTGAAAATACTCCTGGGTTAATACGCTGTCAGTAATGATGTGGCCTGGGGGGTTGGGGGGGGGGGAAACTCCCTTATTTGGCCTAAACGGATATGTGCCGCTCAACAGGGTATGGTTTTCAGAGTCTTGCATCTTAAACAGGGTACAGTGTATACAATTTCACTATTTAGTGTCTTGAACAGGGTGTCATTCTGGACTGGAAGCCTTGAACAGGGTTTGAATGTTGGCAGTGCGTGGTCTGCATATGTGTTAGTATAAATCTACTAGCGTTCTATCACTAATGCTGTTCTCTGATTGGCTACGCTACTCGCTATCTATTCTGTTGTAGATAGTGAGTAGAGTGTTTTCCGCGTGCGGTGTGACCTATTTATATCATTTTTCAATAAAAACATGTAGTGTCTGCTGTTAAGTTTTGAACGTCTAGTAGATTTATACTAAAACAATTAGATTATTCGCTCTCGATTTCTATGCGTGAAAGTTGATGAGGCCTTCGACCTCATCAACTATCACGCGATAGTAATTAATTATAATGACGTCATTTATTAAAAAATACCCTCTGAAATAATCTGGTCACGAAAAAAAGGTCTTTTTTTGTTAAACAGGATGGCAAAATGAATGGATTTTGTCCTAAGGTGGCTTACTACAGTTTTCAGAACAGAAAGATAAACTTTTTAAACCTCTAGTTCAAAGCCAACGGGTGTTTTCCTTTGGGTCATTTGTTGCTACAACTGTTAAAAGAAATGATATTAACCCTCATTATCCTGGAAAAGAAATATGAGAAGCTTAGAAAATATCAAATACAACAGACCGAGTGCTAGGAGGGGACTGGAAACTAGACTTTTTTAGGGCTTCTTTCTCAGGATTTGGAAAGTGGCTATAAATACTATGCAAAAGAAAATGAAAATCTGTAAGGCAGAATTTTTGCTAATGAAGAAAATGTCGAATTTTCGCTTTTTTGAGAATTTCTAAAAATCTCTTACAGATTTTGCTAATATTTTGTCTACAGGTGAAACTTACCACTATGAATTGATTTTTGAGTTTTTTACTGTGCGTTATACGGTCAGTTTTCGAGTAGACTGGACTCAAAAAGTCGACTTGCCATTTTTTTGCGACTTCCTTCGTGAGCAAAACTGAGCATGCGTGCAACTTAAGCGCACACTGAAATCACGCAATATGGCGCCCGTGATAAGCATAAGAATTTTTACAACAACTTCCTGTGGTTTTTTCAAGGTTTTACAGATATTTTATACCGGTAGCGCTCACTAACTACTTCAAGACTTCGTCCATTCATGATAAAGAATGTTAATAGTAGGCCACGAGCGATTTCTACTAGCCAGATCTCACAGGTGTTTTCAGCTTTTTCTCGATGATGGCGTAAAGTATTGCATGCGCGAAAAATAAACTGTTGTCAGAGAGAATTTCTCAGCGCGTGCAATTGTGTCTCAGAAAAACTGTAGTAAGCCACCTTAACCAGGGTCAGGGTTTGAAGCCCTTGGCATCACACCCCCACCCAAACTTCCCTTGAGTGCCCCCCTGCCCCGGGGTGATGAGGTTAGCTCACATCGATGGAGGGTGACAGGGAGGTGGGAGCCCACAAGAAAAGGCGGGGAGGTGTATGGGAGGTGGAAAGAGAGGGACGGGAAGTGGGATTCCTAAGGTGGCAGGAAACGGGAGAAAAAGGGAAAAATTATGCAATATTGCCAAAAGTTATTACTCACATGGAGAACAAAGTGGATTGGCACTGTAGAAATCAGGAAAGAGAATTCCTTCTGCCGCCATCCTGTCCAGATTTAGTGTCTCTTTTGCTGGTTGGCCAAATATTCCCAAGTCGCCCCATCCCATCTGAAGTACATTCAAATTAGAAATTATCATCATGGAAATTAATACTCCACTTTGAGAATGTTGGGATGAAAAGTTCACTAACTGAAATGAGCATAACAAACATTTTCCTCCAACATGGCGTTTATCATGCAAACCATTCAGTGGCTCAATGGGCAAACAGTGTTTCACACTTGGCAGGATGTCAATCACACAATGATTTTAACAACTTCACTCCCAGTCCTCCTCTCGTTTCTGGAGGGGCCAATTTCCAAGACCCCCCCCCCCCCCCACCCCTCGCCAGCCCAACAACTTCAATATAAACAAGATGACAAGAAAAGATCGCATATCGCTCAGAAATGAAGCTTAACCACACTTGAACGTAACCATTTGACCTCATTTAAGCAAACTGAAAATACAAAATCGCGATTAAAGCCTATTTGTTGCTAGCAGGATGCAGTGCTGAAAAAAATGCAAAAACGTAATTGTGAACTTGCAGAATTTGCAGTAACTCACGTCATCCATCAACATAATGACAACATTTGGCTTTCCATTACTTTCAGCTGCTGCTGCTGAGAAAAATAGGAAAGCCAAAGTCCAAATGGTTAACCCTCGAAGCGCCATTCCTCAGCATTTGGTTCTTGATCTTGTTATTTTCAGCTGATTCCACAAGCAACCAATACTACAAATACAGCACCCCAGGGGGACATTCGTCACGTGCTTCACAGCTGACACTATTTGAGCCTAACGTCGTACTAACCAGCGGTAAACTTCTTCAAACCAATATGGCGGTATGTGTGGCCGTCATCGGTAAAGAGGTACGAAAAAGATTTCTGGGCGTTTTTAAACCGTTTTTCAGTGTTTTGATAACGTGATTATTCTGGTTTAGAACTACCCGTTATTTTTGCGGACGGTTTCTCCAGAAGAGGAGCTAAAATTTCACTACACAGTGCATACCTCGCTGGATGTTGTTGAGGAAAAGGGTAAGAAATAATTTCGCGACGGGGAAAAGGGGGCAACCCTCAGGTATCTGTAGTACAATATTCAGAAAAACCATCCCAAAATGAAGCAACATATACACACACAAATGGTTCATCTCACTGGTAGGTAATAATTACCCGGGTAAATACCATTAATGAGAAGATGGACCAAGTTGTAAAATTCGCCATGTTCTTTTTTCGCTAATATTGTGATTGAGACCTAGATCCCAAAAACATTCACCCAGTCTTTTTATTCAGCAGTCTTGGTTAACTTGAAACTGGATCTCTCTCTTTCCATAGCAGAGGTGAATTAAAACTAGGGTTACCCCAGCAGACCCAACAAACTGGTTACTTCACTTGAAAACGTGAAGAACGTGTCAGTAAAAAATGTTCGACGTTGTATAACTTTAATACAATATTTAATACTGCGTTGAATTTTTATCACATTAGTTTCTTCACTCACAAAAAGTTCAAATGATCCTCGAGAACTGTACCTTGGTTTACTGTACCCTACAGAGGACTACAAAGTGTATCCTTTACGAAACATAAGCTCTGATACAATCTTGTATCCAGAGTTTTCAGGCTTCCTGGTCAGTGGGCGGTCGCCGGGAGAGACTCTGGGGTAATGGAATTTTTACTGGAGAAATTTGATCTTTTTACTGGCTTTTCATTGTAATAAAAATATCAAAGAACCGTTATCCATAGGATTTCTGCAGTAAAAATTCCATTACACCAGAGTCTGTCCTGGCGACCACCCGCTGACCAACAAGCCAGAGGACTCTGGATACAAGGTGGACTTGGATACTGGCACATAAATCCTTCATTTCAATTAGCAGACATCTCACCCCCCTTCTCTCATGGGGTTTATTATAATGATGATGGGGTGATGTAGAGGTGGCAAAATTTCAAGTGAATTGTAAGGGTCTCGCAGTCTTGTTTTTTGAGTGATTCTTTGTGTCTTGAAGTCTTGAATGTTTAGGCAAAATAGTCTTGGAATCTACATTTTTTCCAACCTAGCCATCTCAGATCTCAATCTTTTTGTGAAGCCACTTAGAGTCTTGAGTTTTTAGAGGGTCTAAAATGAATCTTAAAGTTCTGATGTGATTAGGTGACATCTTTAGTTGTTTCAAACTGATCTGAAAGTCTTGGGCTTGAATTTTTGTCCTACAATGTTTTTTGCTTGCATTTAGAAAACTCTTAAAGCTCAGACTCACACAAGGACACAATGCAATCATCTCGCTGTCTCGCAGTCTCACATGTCCAAAATGCATGGATAGGTACTGCTTTGGGTGTTGGCATCCTGAATGACTTCCATTAGAATAATCCTGTTACCTTTTAGGTTCTTTGCTAACAGAGGTCACTTTCATTTCAATGGTAAATTTGAAGCCCAGCAAAACTGACTTCTATTAACAATGAAGTTTAGCCTGTTGCTGGCTCTCAGACTGCAGGGACATCAAAATTAGAAAGGGAGCCACACTTTTATTTTTGTATCTGCTTTTTAAATAATTGCCATTTCAAGTTCCTGTTATCTTGGACCTAGAACAGGCCAAGGGAACTTTTACTGTAGTTCAATGCCAGGTAAAAATTGACAGGAAAAGTCGTGACTTGTCAAAACTGATTTGAGTCACACCTTCAAAGCTAGATTCTGACTCCTTTGTGAGGGTTCCTTTCAAAATTTCCAGCAGGCACTCCAGTCACTTATGTGAGATGTTGCAGAACCCCCTAGTCGGCTAGGTGACCGAGAACTGAACAGGTTGCTCACTACTCCTGTCAACCCTTTCACTCCCAGAGTCAGCTGTGGAGTCATTTAAGGTGATTCTAAATTTTGAGTCTGTGGATGATTTGCTAGGGTGTGACCATTCAAATGAAACCTCTTCGGGAGTACTTTTACATGGTACTATTTATATTTAAGTATTTTAATACAAAATGACATTTGAAATTCGTCTTGAATTTCCATTTAAGGCACTCTTGAGGGTTAAGTGTTATGAGCACTGCAAGAGAACATATTTAGCTGCCTTAGTTTATTTAGTTAAAAGTTCCTTGACTCAGTATGAAAGATATGGTTATGTAACAAATACTAAAATTAAATTTGTAGTCGTGGTTGAGTCAGCAAACACTTCTCTAAGAGACAACGAGATAAGAACGGTAAGTCCTGAAATTGTTGCAAGATCAACATCATGGTACAATGTAGATCTCTTGGAATGCAATTCAAACAGTGACATAAGAACTCTCCAAAGCTCCATCTTGACAAAGTTTCAAATTCAGACAGCAGGCATGTAAACTCCCCAATACCTCCCTCTCACTAGGGGGTCCTGTATGAATGGTCACTAGACAGTAAAGGTGTGCTGTATGTGGCTGTGCAATAAGCACTGTGCCAATTTGGAAGCCTATTATTTTGTACAGCCGTGAATCACTGAACTTACAAATCCGAAAAGCGTGACTGGGTTTTCATGAGATAGCTGATTTGCTTTATTATTGTTGTTATTTCATCCTTAAGGGAGGTTCACAGGCACCCTAGGCCCCCCTGGCTACGCCTCTGCCTCAAGCCATAATAGTTTGAAAAATGTGAAAGTGGCTTGCATCAGACTGCTAACTTGTTCCTTTCCCCCTCTTTTTTGCCAGATGTTTCGGAAACTTCATGTAGCATATACAGACATGTTTTGCAACCCTTTCTACAATCCTGGAGAAAATATAACTTCAAGGTAAGATCAAGGCAGTGATACAACTTTTAAGAAAGTTGTCATTTGATTGGATGAAATTTAACAGAAATACATTATCAAACATACATTTTTCTTGGTTGATGACTTAACAGTTGTGCAAGTACATGTCGATTGGTTGACGACATCAATATTGTCATGTATAAAACATGATTTTCCATAGTTTCACAAGTTCAGGTTAATTTAGCAATGTTTAATTATTATCTTTCAATTTCTTTCTTTTAGGACATTTGAAAGGACTGTCTTAGGAATGATGAAGCAAGATTAGTTAGCTTTAATTAATTAGGCTTTTCAGAGCACTACTGCTTTATGTAGTGGGTTCTGAATAATATAGTAGCCCAAGACAGGGGGAGACACAGGATAGTAGGGGGTAGGAGAGCAGGGAATCAAAGACTCCCCCACTCCTCCCCAACCCACCTGCTCTACTAAACACATGGAAAGGGGAAAGTGTAAATCTCACCATACCCCCCCCCCCCCCATTACCTACTGCATACCAGCACCATGTGGCAGAAATAAATTCATGAGGACAATAACAACAACAAATGGTAGAGAAATTAAAGACAAGTGAAGAGTTGAGAGAAGGGAGATGGGAATGTGTGGGAATAGTATTTGACAGAGTTGTCTGCCTGTCGTAGACTTGCATACACACCTGGTGCCCCAATTGAGTGAAAGTTAGTAGTGTTTTAGTTAAGGTTAAATTGATGCTATGAAAATGATGGGCCATCACAGATAGGAGACTTGCTATATTGTGTAAATGGATTCAGTTTATTGTATTTCAAGATCTTAAAATTTTAAAATGACATTTATAATGAAAGAAAAAAAAAGAAAAAAACGAGCTCAAATAAACTTTGGTTGTTTGTCAAGCTCTGTTTACCCTACAATGCAGTATGTCAGAACACTGAGCACCAAGTTTTTGGGCCAATTTATGAGATGGGCTGGCCCACTGTGCTAGGCACTTCATATCTCTACTCTCTGTTGAACCTCTGTGATTACATGAAAAATCTTAGCTCTGTTACTCAGGATTGTAACTTGTCAGGCTGAGATTTCTTCAAACAAACAAGGGGGTTAGTGTCTAAAGAAATTGTGGTGCTGCGTCGGTGGGGATGTGAAACACAACATTTTGAATTTATCAGTTGATAAGGTAAATTGGCCACCATAAAGAGATTGAAAGCTGACGTTTCGAGCGTTACTTACCCGTTTGCTGGATCCACTCTGATGAAGGGCTAACGCTCAAAACATCAGCTTCAATCTCTTTACAGTGGCCAATTTACCTTATCAAGTCATTTATCCGGCCAACACTTTCTTGCTACCCATACTAAATTTTGTTAAAATGGCCCACCTGCAAATTAATATTTGGGTTTGCCTTGGTGTAAAAAACACGAGTTTTTTTGTAAGTCATCTTTTCAACTGTTTTGTTTTCATTGTTTTTACGTCATCTGTAAGTTACAGATTTTCACATCAATATTCTTCTTTCAATAAACGGTAACTCAAAGAGGCATAGCACGACATCCAAGCTCATGAGCCTGAAAAAGCAATCCACCAATGCAAACTGCTGGACAAACAAAAGTAAAGTCATTTGATGCAGTCTCCCTGTTGGGGTCATTTTTCCCATGTCATCATCTACTATTGATCCCAGACGTCCTTTCAAATGGCTTGAATTTTGTGTCCTTCACGGACCGTTGGTTTCACTCCGCAGTTTGAAAAAGATGATCGCGTGATCACAAGTTTGTTCACTGCAAGAAATAAATTTGTTGACTCAAGATTGACAACGCTCAACTTTCGCTGAAGGAATTTTTACTAGCCGCTGCATTTCATGTCCTCAGGTAACACTTTTCCCGAATTTTCCCTTAAGATAATGTTTATACCCAGTATAAGACGATATTTTAATTCAGGAGACAGCATTATTTTAGGACGTGATGATTGCGGGTTGGAATTCATTTGTCCCATGTTTAACGTTACAGATTTTCTGGTCAGCTTGCGGTCAACAAACTTGCGGTCACGTGATTACTATTTTTGAAAACGCAGAGTGAAATCAACGGTCCGTGAAGCGACACAGGGCTACATTTCACTTGCAGTAAATACATTAATCTCTCATAACCAAACCAGCCCAACAAAGGCACAAACCCAGCTCAAGGAATTTTCCTTTAAAGGCTCCACCATGCAAGAGAAAAACAGGAGGTTTACAAAATACAATGTAAGCCAGCTAACTAAAGGGGTGGAAGTTAAAACAATAACAAATTGGCACATAATACTGCCGCTTCCTAGACTGGATGCTAGTCCATCAATGGCATTACCTCCAGAATTAGTCTGAAATGTCAGCCGTCTCCTCCTCATAACACACAGGGGACACAGGGCACAGGGGTCTCTTCCCCCATGCCCCCTGTGGGTTAGGGGAAGGAGACGACTGACATTTCAGACTATTCTGGCAGAATTTTTTGGCTGGTACCCATTTATGCACCTGGTTAAAAGACAACGTGGAGAAAATTTACTTATCTAAGGAAACAAAACCATGGAGAGACCAAGCTATCCTCAACCCTCCAATCACAAGTTAGACGTGCTAACCAATACACCACTGCAACTCCACACATTTCAAGAAAGAATCCAAACAACCAAAACAGGAATAATGGCTATGAAATACCCACTAGCTACAAGATTCAAAATGACAAACAAGGAGTACATTTTTACAAAAATCTTTATTGCCATTTTCTTTTTTAAAAAAGAATGCTCATCAGTTCAGTGCATCTAAAACAAAGCCCAATAACATATACAATAAGTTATAACTCCCTATTTCTTTTCATTTTTTCTCTCTCATATCTCCACCATTCAGCGCTCACTTTACTTGGTGCATCTTTTCTCATAACTGCAACTGCTCACTATGTGTTCTTTTTCTCTTAAATGTTTTTTTTCTCTCTTTTATTTTTTCTTCTTTTTTCTTTTCTTTTTTTCCTGTTTTATCCCCACTGTTGTCACGCAAGTCTAAGCTTGTCCATTCATTATACCTACTCTGGCATAATCCATAATGAAACCAGCAGAGCACTTGGTTAGTTCATTTGAATACCCATATAGCTTCACGAGGTGGTCCCTTGAGTAATGCCAAGAAACCTGTGAAGACAAAAATAACTGAACTTTGTTAAAATATGAAAAGGGTAGAAAGGCTAAGAAACTTCGAGGCAAAAAGAAAAGTGCGATGAATGATGATTCTTTCTACCAGTGGCTAGTATGGAGAATACCAGTATGCTCGACCACGGCCCCTGCAAAACAGAAGAAAACACATTACTATGACAGCCAAATAAATCTGTTACACATGCATTCCTAATGCGATAAGGTAAAATGTCACTTGATAAAAGAATACAACTTTGCAACAGATTAGGTTGAAGCCATAAGTTGGCTACAACTTATTTGTAATGCATTGTATTCACTTTAATGAGCTCAGATTCGTATGTAAGTTGATGCAATCTGATGCAATCTGTGGAAAACAGAATGTGGCAGGTTGCACGGGTATATGTTGCATTTTTGCAGGGATTTTTAAAAATTGCAACTACTGGTAATTTTGCACAATACGACACAGGTCTGATTTGGAAGGATGTTAGTCATGGCTTTGCATCAGATATGCAGTTCTGTGACAAAATGTTGTAAGTCTGACCTGAACATTGCTCTTCCACGTGGTCTGGGCATGTAATTCGCATATGGGTTGTAAAATCCACCTCTGAAACCACGCCCTCTGCTCCTTCCTCTCCCAGCACCTCTGTCTGTCGTACTGAAGCCTGGCCTATTTGTTCTTTTGGGGTTAACCTGGAAAGTATGATATTTCAGACAACTTTAATAATGTGGACTTAGGTTCATGGTTTCCTCTTGTCAAAGAAAAGAAAAACACTGTTTTAAAGTGGTTTTCTTTGTGGGGATATAAGTTTCGTTTCTTGCCACACAACCAATTATTTCAAAACAAACTTTGTTGCATTTAAGGATTGGCAAGATGCCAGTCTAAACGATGACTGCACTTTCTAATACTGTACCTTAATCTGTCTTCCTTTGAACAAGGAATCATCTAAACTGACAGCGTTGTCAACACTTTCCTTGTCTGTGAACTCGATGTAAGCAAATCTAAAGACAAACAGTATCAACATGAGTGAAACAGTGTGATCTTTATACCGAGAGGTAGCGTGAATTGGTGCAACACTAACCCTTTTGGATGTCCACTGAATTTATCACAAAGAATTGTAACTCTATTTACAGATCCACAGCCATGAAAGTGTTGCTCTAATTCTTCTGCCGTTGCAGAATAATCAACCTGAGATGTAAAGAAATAATAATCTATGTTCATGAAGGTAATGATATTCATGGCTATTTTATCACAGTAAGCCTTATGCCTCAACTGGTTTCTAGTTTAACTCATCGCCAATAGATGAGCTTGGGGAAGGTGCCTATGAGAGCGGGTTGTGGTTCCAAAGCGAGAAACGAGCCTCGAGCAGGGCACGCAGGTATCCATGGCAACTCAGAGAGCGGCAACCACCCACCAGACACCGTCACACTGAGGAAGTCAGTGGAGATACTTACCAACCCTAAACTTACCAGATCCACCAATGAGGGAGGGAGGAAGAGGGAGAAAACAGCAGCACAAACAAACGTTTCAGAGCTCGAAACAAACTGCACAACCTCGCACAGCTGGAATGCACAATACAAACAACTCGAAACCCCGTATGTCACGTCACGGCGCATGGTCCACAGATTACCGCTGACCAGCATTGGCTCGACTTTAACTTAGCCTAAATTACATTTAGCCACATTGAATTAATGTTTACAATACATTGTAGAATCACACTAAAAAATATTTTTTCAACTGGAATACTTACATTGCCAACATATACTGATCTTGCATCAATTTCACCTTTTTCTTCAAGGGTTTTAGGGACTAGAAAAAGGGAATTTTAAGTTATTTTAAGTCTGTGACTACCATCAAGTACAATGACAAGTTTATATTTATAGTCTGCTGTAAAACAGAAGACAAAATGTGAAACCTTCAACAAACAAAATATGGGCTTAAAGTAGACTATCTCTAAGGGGCCGTAGACATATTCACAAGTTCCCCGCTAAACGTCCACTGGACGTTTAGGGGGGGGGGAGGGGGTTAGGAAGAGTCGAGATTTGGACGTTAGTGTGGGGAATCTAGGACAAAACCAAAAGAAACACATTATACCCATGTTGATAACAGAACATGAAGAGAAAAACGTACTGCAGTAGAAAATGAGAACAAACTTGGTGCCACTGTGATCCATGTAGTTTCTCACTTATCATGAAGATGGCATTCTCTAGATTTTACAAAACCAACAAATGTGCTCTGGATATACGATATGACAAAACAAAGTAACAGTGGTTCCAACAGAATTTCAAACCTCCCTACTCATTAAAGCCACTGAGTGTCTTTTTTAATCGAAATTCATTCTAGTTACAATAGAAATGCATCCCCATGTCCATGGGTATAAATTTCGTCGTAGTCATTGGCCGCTAGAAAAACATTGAAGTGCAAAATTCCATGTGGACATTAAGGAGGAGGGGGGGGAGGAGGTCTGACCTAAACGTCCAGTGGACGTTAAGCGGGGAACCTGTAAATATGTCGACGGTCCCTAAAACAGGTTTTCTCAAACTGACAAGGGGGTTAGTTTCCAAAGAAACTGTGGTGCTGTGTTGGTGGGGACGTGAAACACAAAATTTTGGATTTATCAACTGAGTTGACAAGGTAAAATTAAATTGGCCACCATCAAGAGATTGAAAGCCAACGTTTCGAGCATTAGCCCTTTATCAGAGCGAATCAACCAAAATTTTGTATCTCAAACTGAAACTCGTTTCCCATGTTGTTCGTTTATTTCCTATTGGCTGTTTCAAATGCCAATTACCTCAAACAACTTTTGGTTTCTCTTGCATGTTTGAGAGAGTGGGAATCTACTGTATATATGACAGCTTAAGTCCGTTAGTAATGTTTGTTGTGTGACAAAAACATATGTAGCGTTGCTTGTTTTTATTGCATGTGTGAACATCCCTTAAGTTTACTTATGCTTATAAGAATTTTTTCTTACATGTGGGTTGACCTGCTGTTGGGCTCATTATTGATTCTTCAACTTGCTTCTGCATTTCTTTTAACTTTTCTGCCTCTTCTTCCATTTCTTTTACTCTCGCTTTAATGGCTTCAAGTTCCTTTATAAACCACCACACATCTAAATATTTGACCTCAAAGTCCACTTAAAACAGATGTTTAAAATTTAAAAGGTATGATTACCGGATCTTCCAAGGAATCATCCACAGCTGGATCACCAGAAATATCTCCTAAGACCGCGTCATCATCCTTTGTAGTGTGCAGAGCTGCGTCTAACAAACTATCTTGGGCGCTTTCATCTAAATCCGCCATTCCCTTGATAAAATATCTAGCTAAAGAACTTCAACGATATTATACAAATCTATATAGAGGTGTTGGGGCCTTAAAAATGAAAATGAAAAGAGGATGGACACGGATTCCGTAGTAATCTTTTCGTGTAAAAAAGTTCCGTTTTTCTTCCTTTCAAGATGGCGGAGAAGCCCAGTCATGTGACATTCGATATTCTTGTTCCCAGAGCCCCGAGACGGGGGAGGAAAATCACGTGATTCGAGTCCAGCTCTTTGCGGCCGCCTCGCACGGTTTGCCTGGCAGAAAATCGGCGTGTTGGATCCTGAAAGTGTCGTTTCCAAAATTTTGTGAGTTGCTCTCCCAGTTTTCTCTCATTTTGTTTCACTACCAAGTTTGGGCAAGGTTTTATCCATTTTACTCGGTCATTTATCCACCTACAGAGTTAGTGAATGCCGTAGAATTTACCTTTTTCGTAGATATCTGCGCGGAATTGTCTGGAACTGAGCGCGCGAAAATCATGTTTGTTGCTCGTGAAATTCCCGCAGAACACAAAGACTTGATTCATGATGTGTCGTATGATTACCATGGAAGACGAATGGCCACTTGTTCCAGTGATCAGAGTGTAAAAGTAAGGATCTTAAAATACGTACTTCCCAGTAACAGGCTGTTCATGTTTTGGCAAAGTCTGACAGTTCTCAAATTGAAGCTTCAACGTCCCCCCCGGGCATACCCGGGGCATTTGACTGTGCAATTTGCCCGGTAAGGGGGGAATTTGAATGTTGCCTTGGAAGGGTGGGGAATTTGACCCGGATTTATCTCTTCTTCTGGCGTAATATTCCTGTGTGTTTTTTCGGTTTTTGCAGGGTATGACGGATTTACAAGGTAGAATTTCACCTTTGTTAGTGAATAACTCTTTCAAAAGGGTCTTCAGAAGAAGGTTGAAGGTGTCATCACAGCATCTGCCTCTCTGAAAAGTGTGAACAGTGTTTGATTGAAGATGAAATTTGTCCTTGGGGAGAGGTATTTCAGAACTAATAGGTGGGGCATTTGAACGGCTTTTTTGCCCCGAGGGAAGGAGGGAATTTGAACAAGCCAATCCTCAAAAGTTCAATTGCTGGGGGGGGGGGGGATGTTGAAGCTTCAATTTGACTGGTACATAACTGTTAACTTAATTTACAATTTTAGCCCTTTAAGTTTTTCGTGGGCTGAATTTGAATAAGTAAGGTAATATTAATTTTTATCCATGGATACCATGGGACTTGAAGCTTCCTCATTCCTTTTGAATAAGGCATTTTTAGGGATGGGATGGCAAGTGCATTGTGGGGGGGAGGGACATGGGGTTTACAGTTGTAGACCTCCCACTTTCCATACCTTTTAATGCCAGTTCCTGCACTGTATTTGTTGGCACCCGTCTCTTTGTGTATTTCGATTGCAAAATATTGCACAGTGTTGCATAATTTCTCCCTTTTTCTCCCGCTTCCTGTCACCTTGGGAATCCTTCTTCCTGTCTCTGCTTCTCTCACCTCCCGTACACCTCCCACCCCCTCTGCCCCTCCGTTACATTTAGGAAGGTAGTCTGTGAACAGGCTCCTTAGTGAGGAGTAGGACACAAGAAAATTACACGTAGGCAAGTAGGGTGAGCTAGCCTCCCACGCAGTTGTTTTAAGGGGCGTGTTATTACCCTGCAGGACGGTGATATGACTCCCGTAAAAACGACTGCATGGGAGAAGAGTGAGCCAACTGTGGAGTAGGAAGGGAGGCGGATGTGTCCATTCTGTGATACCAGATTCTGGTATCATGGTCTGATTGGTCAGATCACTAAAATGTTCTTGACGTGTTTGACGTGTTTGTGGGTACATGTAAAGTTGACATCTCCTGGTGTTAAGTCTACAGTCTCTTTTGCCACCTTCTCAAGTCTCAAAAACAGCCTCGTGATTTTTTTCTTATGTCATGTTTTCACTGAGGAGTCTGTTTACAGGCCACTACCAAGAAGGGAGGTGTGGCTGGTAGGTGGCTCTGGACTGGGCTGCAAGCCACATGGCTGCAAGCCTCAGGGCCGCAGGTCTTAAGTGACACTTCGTGGACTGTACACAAGCACCTGCAAGTGTCCAGGGTGCTGGTCTCAGAGTTATGGACCTGCATTAAATAAAACTCCCTTCTGTGTCCTGAGTAATGGTGAAATTTAATGTGAATTGATCAAACTTAGATGACAAAATCATAGATTGCTAGCACATTCTTAGAGGGTGTATATACATTTTCTAAAATGCTGTTACTTAACAGGTATGGGATCTTGGAGAAGATGGTCAGTGGCATTGTACAGCAAGTTGGAAGGTAAACTTGTGATGTTGGCAAACTATAATTATATATTTTTTCACAAGTTAAGGAGAAGCTATGGTTGACAGCCTTGTTTTGTGTCCTTGGATATTTTTTCTCAAGTAACCCAGGTGTCATAACAAAGGTAAAACTGGCGACTGGTGGACAGACATGACTGACAAATATTTATCTTTTCTCAGCAATATTAAAAAGTGTTAAATAGTTTGCAGCTGGGTATAATCATGTTCACAGCAGGCTATTTTTGCCCCATGCCTAGTTGATAATGAAACCCTCGCCTGCTCTGTTTTTGTGCGTGATACATGACACAGGCAGGAATCAGAAAAAATATGTTTGTTTGCAGGACACAGATTGCTGGAATAACTTTGTGTTGACTGTTAATCTATGCATGGCCAGAGAAGAAAAAGTATTCTCTTCCTCGCCATTGTAGCTAAGTTTGAAATCCTGGACTTGGTACTTTTTGTTTGTGTAGAGTTTGTTGTTGGCTCTCCTTGTTCTGTTTTTTTTTTCTGAGTTCTCTAGTTTTCATTTACACAAAAAAAACTACAGTTCTGAACTCCTTTTCAAACTGTTAAATAAGAGGGCATTTGTTTATTTATTCTACTTTGTTACTTAATTAAGTGGTTCATTATTTAGACTCACTCAGGATCAGTGTGGAAAGTTACCTGGGCTCACCCTGAGTTTGGTCAGGTCCTAGCATCTTGTTCATTTGATAGAACTGCTGCAGTTTGGGAAGAACAAGGTAATGTGGTCAAATTATTTTTAATAATGTCTAAGACAGGATTATATAAAAATAATGTACACACCTCTTAGCATTAAACACGTTCAAGGTCTCAGTGAGATACTGACAGTACCTTTGTACAATTCTTTTTAATAATTATAATAATAATATTAATAATTATTATTATTATAATAATAAACAGTTACTATTTCTAATGTACATTTTCTATGGAAATATTCAAATGCACATTACATAATACTAAAAGGTAAAACTATAGAGTGTGTTCATGGTGGCCATGTTAGAGGAGCAAAACAATAAAATCTTTTTGCATATAAAAATAAAACTTTTTTCCCAGTGGAAGCAAATTCTATTGTTTTCTCCTCCAGCATGGCTGCTGCGAACGCACTCCATACTAAAGTACAGCTGGGTTAAAATTCATAAAAAGGGAAACTAATTAAAGTAAACCTAACCCCAAAATATTTTGTTCCTAAAATAAATCTTTGCACCTGTTCGAAACGCATTGCCCCCCTTTTTTTACGAAATCCCCCTCAGTCTTAACTTTTTATAGGCTGTAAAAGTTACAAAATCTAGCCATCATCTGTTACACGACCGAGCTAGTGAGGGGCATGAGTCTATTCCCCATGTGACAACAGAAACTGATTTGCATCTCCTTAACTTTTTGTAAACATGCATGCAAAGCAGTTTGTGACGTCACATGGGGAATAGACCCATGCCCCTTCTGACTCGGCTGTGCAACAAATGATCCTTTGTTTTACGTAAGTTTTGAAGCCCATTAAAAAGTCAAAAACTGCAAATAATGGCTTAATGTTTTTGAAATAGGTGCAAAGTATAATATTGGCAGAAAAAATATTTTGGGGTTAGGTGCACTTTAAACAAGTGATACAAGTATATTAAAAATATGACTTTTCAAAATAAAAATGTCTTCAGTTTAGATTTAAAAATGTCATTAGACACCAAGCAATGTATGTCAAGAGGCAACTCGTTCCATTTTTTTTAAGCTGCCCATGAAAATGCCTGATCTCCGATTGAATGTTTCGCTGGTCTTGATGGATGGGTGAGAAGGATTGTAATTGCTTGCTGGTAGCAATTCAATGAGCGCAGTAATATGAAAGTACGTGCGGTAGACTGCATGCTTGAGAAACAAAAAAAATTGAGATAACTATGGGAGCTCGAGATCATGGCCGGTAACAAATAACTATTATGCAACATGTACATCTTCCAAGGGAGGCAGATTTAAGTTAAGAAATGGAAAAAAAGGTGTGCGCACTTGACATATAACATGATGTCAAACATAAGGTGGTTTGGAAGAATTTGAAATTTTAATACGTGAACTCAGTCTGCAGCTGAGGGCTTTCAAACTCCCTTGACCATTTGCATCAATTCTTCTCTCTCATAAAATAAGTCCCAAAAAAATTTATGATTTCGTGTTTGCATTTATTTATTTATTTATTTATCTAAAATGGCTACTCAACCAATGCAAGTTGCCTATAGTAGCACTTAATACATTCCATTTTGCATTCTTGTAAAACAGGAACCTGTAAAACATGTCTTCTGTAGGCTCTTAGCTAATTAAGTCTAACATTCTTCAAAGGCCTCTTGTGAATCATCCTCCACTCCTTTGTGAGTATTGACAAGCAAAGATATTATAACTATTTTATTATTATTTTTTAATTCAGTCGTAGGTTCTGGTGATGGCATTTCACATGGTCAGAGCCACTGGGTAAGTACAGTCTGTCATTTGAAGATCTACGTAGTAAAGATTTACATTTGGAACTTTAAACCATTTTAAAAAGTGGTAAAAAAATCTGTTGGCTTTGTAGGTAAGTAAGAGGGTTAAATCCAGATTTTAGATTTTTTCAGCACACATGGCTGTCAAAAGTGCCCATGAATAGTAATTTTTCCTTGCAACTGTACTCTGGATGTGTTTGAGTGTGTAGGCATAGAATTAATGTGCTGTTAGCTCATCAGACCTTTTGACAGAGGGATGGTTTTTCAGGGTTTGGACTCTGCGTCATGTCGTGTTGTCCCCTTAGCAAGGAAATTTTACTCCACATTGTTTCTAAGGCCCTACTTAACTTTAAATACTAGGCATAACATCCAAGGGGAGTTGTGTAATACCAGTAAGTAATATTCCTGGTTGCTTCATGCCTACAGAAACTGGACTTAAGTTCTGGCTATTTGGGCCCCTTGTGGTTTGTATTCGATATTACCTATGCCTGATGGCTGTCAGTAGTAGTAATAATGTTGTTGTTACTTAAGAGCGACTTTCAGTAAACATAGAGCATTTGGCGGCAGAAGTTGAAAAATCGATTTCTTTCATATTTTGCACATAAATTGGTATTGGTAAAACTAGAAAACTGATGTGGTTTGTTTTTGCCAGAAGCGCTTTATTTTCGGAAAAAACGAGGAAATCGATTCTCGGGTTCGGGAGGTCAAAATCACAGGAAATTAATCTTAAAAACAGTACTAGAAACTTGCATCGCACTGGTAAACTAAAGATAGACACTTCTTATTAAAGGATCCTAGTCAGGCACACCTTTGTTATTGTTTTGATCCCAAATTTGCGATCAAATTACTCATCGAACGTGGGAAAACGTCAACAATTCAACTGGTAAAAATATTATTGTAGCCTGAAGCTGAAATTTCTTCGCTTGTTTTTGATTTTAGTGCCAGTAAAAGGGCTTTCGATTATTTTCAGCGCATTTTGGCGGCTGTCTAAAAACCAAGGACTCAAAGAATGTTTGTGTTCGTAAGTCGGCGAGCCTCCCAGTCCGCCGGCTACCCAAAAGCAAACTATATTCAGCGAGCGCTCGCGGAATATGATTTACAAGCGAATCTAGAATCATAAAGGTTTAGAATCTTGTTCAATTGGGTATTCTTGACTTTTCCACCGCCACAAAACACAAAAGGGGAATGCATCGAGGGCATAAATGTTTCCAAAACTCACTCGAGATCATCGCCCCGAACCACATTTAGTTTTAATTAGCGCTAGATAAAGCGAGAACAATTCACATTCCTTTCAAAATAGAAGAAACTCTTTTATCAATAGCTTTTATTTTCTTTGTTATCGTCGCACAGGATGGATATTCATTTCAATTTTCAAAATACATGAATTGCCATGAAAACAAAATGTACTGCAGCTAGCTAAGGTGTGGACTGCGGCTTAAACAGATCTGATTTACAAAGTTTCTGTTCGCAAACCATTCTTTCTCCTCCTTTTCTGCAATTCCAGGGATTTATAGCTTATGGAAGAAGTCGGAAGTGTTGTTCTTAGGCATCGAAGGCTTTGAAGCTTTCGCTTTAGCGTCGCTACCGGCACTGCAGAGCGAGTCCCGTCGTCACATTTAAAGACCAAAACATTTCAGCGCGTGAAACCTGAGGAGCGCACTGTAATGAAGTAAAATGTCGGCGAATAAGCTTGACCAGCATTTCAATCTATTGGATATCTTTTGCTTGACTAGTGCGATAGCCAAGAAGGTCCTTGAATAATGATTTCTTTCATAAGCTTGACTGTTTTGGTACTGCCACGCGAAGGAGAGCATAAACCGCTTAGAGTCCTGGCGTTGTCTCACACATTTCACGAGAAAAATAGCAAGCAACACCAAAATAACCGGCCAGATGTAACTGCTATTAATTTTTCAAGGCCAAGAAAGTAAATGAAGGCCCAAGCTGGCCGTATTGGCGCGGATGTAGCCAGATTTCAATTCACTGTGAAAAAATCCTGATTTTAGATGGCATAGAAAATGGCGGATTTCTCACTCGATGCCCGCAAAGCACTGTGGGTGACTAGGATCCTTTAACAGAACGAGACTTTTTTTTATTAACTACACAGTTACAAAACAGCAGTAGCGAAATTTAATGAGCACAAGCAATTCCAAACTAAGAGGCAGGTCTGATGTTTACGTAGAAACTGAGTTGGAACCTAACTTCTGTCAAATAATTTAACATGTGCCATGACCCCACGTGGTCTCAATCCTCGTTCAATAGACAGTAGAAACATTGAACTAAACTATACCTTGAAACTGGCTTGGGTTATCCATGCTGCTGTCTTTGGGAAAACTTGGAAGACCGCGAATTTAACAAATGGGGCTTAATGAAGTTCAACTTTGCTGCATCCCGAAATACACCAAAATTTTCGTGTTAAGCTACATAATCTCTCATTTCTTCGTCGTTGCTTGATGCTTGATGATCGGGCTTCAAACTAAAATGTTCAGTTGATCTCAAAAAAGGTAGAGGAAAAAGAAAAAATTGAAGGATACTGGTGATATCATTGTGAACTCTCTGTGCAAACCATGACAAAACGTGACATCTACCGGTAATATGCTACACCTGTGACATCATATATCCAAATTTGGTTAAACAATTTAGTCATGGTATTTGGTAATGCAATGCAAACAAATGTACAGAGAATATTTGCACACAGAAGTTAGGTTCCAAATCAGTTTCTACGTGATCATCAAAACCTGCCTTTTAGTTTGGAATTGTTTGTGTTCAGTAGATTTCGCTACTGCTGTTTCACAACCGTCTAGTTAATGAAAAAGACTTGTTCTGTCGATAGAAAGTGCTTATCTTTTTCTCTGCGCTTTAATTTACCAGTGTGATGCAAGTTTATAGTACTGATTTTCAAGATTAATTTCCTGTGATTTTGACCTCCCGAACCCGAGAATTGATTTCCTCATTTTTTTTAAAAAAAAAAAAGCGCTTCTGGCAAAAACGAACCACATCAGGTTTCTAGCTTTACTAATACCTAATATATGCAAAATACGAAAGAAATCAATTTTTCAACTACTGCCACTAAATTGAAATTTTCCTTGATTTTTACTGAAAGTCGCTCTTAATAACTCTTTAAGCCCCAACAGTGATCAGCATCTAACTTCTCCTTAAAATATATATGCAGTCTAGAAAAGGGGGTAGAGGCTTGAACAGTTATTTCATTAATAAGTCAAGAGAAGAATTTTTGCTGGGTGCTGAATGGTTAAAGAAGCACTTGTAATTCTAAGGAAAAATGTTTTTCATTATCTTTTTCTGCTAGGTAAAAAGAACCTCATTGGTAGACAGTAGGACCTCAGTTACAGATGTCAAATTTGCTCCAAAACATCAAGGGTTACGACTGGTAAGAAAAAACCCTTGCCAAGTAATATAAAGGACTAGATGGTACCTGTGAACAATTCACCACTTCACACCACGGTTAGACTTTCCCAAGTCCTTTTAATTTTTTTCAGGTTATTAGGCCTCCTGTGACTTTGTCGCTGGCTCTGTCACTTCGCGACCTCATTGAAGCTTGCTCACTCGCTTCACTCGCAAAACACAGGGCAAATTAATATCAACTGAAAAGGTCAACTTGGAGCAAGTCTACAACACGGCGTTTTGAAAACCGACACAAATTTGCATAAGCAGTTGAAATTAGTCACACATGAAAAAAACAACACAAATTTGCATGAGTCGTTGGAATTAGACACACATCAACAGCCATAGTGTGGTGTTCACTTGCTGAAAGTAATTTGCAACTTTTCTGCAAATTCTCCAAAGTGGATCTTTTCGACTAAAAACCAACTCAGACATCTCCTTGCTGGGAAAGTATAGAAATGATGTGGTTTTTGCTTTTTACAACCGTGATGGGTGGAAAACAGTTCTCTCTTACAGTGAAATTTCTGTGCCCATTGCATGATGCTGTGCTAGTCAGTACTGTCAGTGCTGTTTTGTGCAATTTGTCAACCTATTCTTCGAAAACAATAAGTTACACACCTAGGTGATGTGGGCACCCTGGATAAGTATTATTATTATTATTATTATTATTATTACAGAATCCATGGAAGTACAACTTGGACAAAGATTGGACTGTTACTGTTTTAGTATTGTATTATTAATATCAAAATTTTAAATTCATTTTTTAGGCTACATGTTCAAAGGATGGGACAGTTAGAATTTATGACGCTCCAGACATAATGAATTTAAGTCAGTGGCAGTTACTGGTGCGTGTACATTGTAGGCTGGCCTGATTAGAAACTAAATATTTTGAATTTCATTTAAGGGAGAGAAAGCTCTACAACTATAATTATGACAAATATACTCCATATTGGACAGATGGGCCCAATGGTATGGACGAGTCACAGTGGTTGTTGGAACTATGTAACTCGCAAAAACTCAAACATTTTCAGTGTTCTCCCTAGTTTTCAGGGCTGCAGGTAAGACAGTTTTCCAGACCGGTAAAGTAGCTCTGCTGAAAGTCCTTTTTTACCATGGAGTGCAATCGAGTGGACTAGGTTTACTCAAAAACCCTCAAAAACACTTGACTTTAGGACTGGTCCTTCAAAGGCCATCCTAATATTTGCAGCCTAGTTTTTTCGGGTGGCAAGAAAACTACTGTTACTGCAGTAATTTTCTTAATTGTCACCTATAAGAAGACTACTGTTACAGTTAGCACAAGATTAAATGGCATCTTACAAATGTACCAACATATGGAGTAACATCGAGAAGATAAAAATAATACCTAGCAAACCTGCTAAAGTACGGAGAAATTTCAAGAAGATAAAACTGGCGGCATCTTACGAACGTACGAACATACGGGCAAACATGGAGGATATAACACTAATATTTTACGAACGTACTAACCTTACAGAGAGATGTTGAGAACATGGGACTAACAGTATCTTATGAACATGCGGGCAAACGTCGAGAACATAACACTTCACGAACTTAATATCGTACGGAGAAATGACGAGAAGATAAGACCAACGGCACCTCATGAACATACTAACATAGAAACGACTTCAAGAATGTTACACTAATATTGTACAGAGAAATGTCGAGAAAACAAGACTAACACCTGATGAGTGAAGTAACATACAGAAAAGCATCAAGAAGACTAACACCTTAAAAACACACTATCCTATGGGGAAACTTTTGAAAGATACGACTAACACCTTATGAACGTACAAACTTACACAAACGTCGAGAAGGTAAGACTATTACCTTACGAACGTAGAAACATTCAGAAGATAAGACTAATACCATATGAACATATAAAGGAAATGATAACAGTTACTAACACAAGACTTCCTTGTAATGCAGTATGCGTACATTCAATAATAAATTTTTTGACAATCCAAAACTAAGGCCTAATCCAGGCTTTGTTATGTGGTTTTAACCGGTAATAAGCCTTGCCTCCAGCGGTAAATTTTACCAGTTGCCGCCTGATAGGGAGAACACTGCATTTTAAGGATGGTGCCTCCTTTTGTTTCTGCACTTACGTTATGCACATCTCGAGATATTCTGGTTTCTTAAGGAATTTGACCCTAATACAATAATATCTTTGTGTGGTTTATGACTATGTGGAAAAGGCAGATCTTGGCAAGGGCTGCCAGAATCCAAAAAGAAAATTTGGGGTAACCAAGCATTTTTGAGCTTAAATTTGGAAAGAAATTGCCATAAATTCTTTGTATTTTTCATGCTTTTTTAGAATTATGGTGGCTCAAATATCTCTGAAAAATGCATGGTTACCCACATTTTTCATTTTGGATTCCAGTGACCCTTGCTAAGATCTACTTTTCCTGCACAGTCATAACCTTTGCAAAAATACATTTGTATTAGTTATCCGTGTTCAAGTTAACCGTGTAAAAAGTAAAACTAAAAAGTGGGGTTCAAATCCAAGGGAAAGGGGACTGGGTTTGAGTTAACGGGGGAGTTCGAGTTACTGGGGTTCTACTGTATACACATCTACACGTCTACCAAAACACTGAATGTAAGGTGTATGTATCAAATGCAATCATAAGAGTCACTGGGTCATGATAGTTTATATATATAATTTTTTTTAAATTTGCAACAAAAAACATATCTCTTCAACCTGGAATTTTTCTGTCTATGATGCTTACTAGATGTTCGGTTATTTTTGCATTCCATTCTTAGTTTTTTCTCATTATCTTTTTGGAATTGATGTGTAAAAAATCTTCATTTGTCTTTCAGAATGAAATCCCACATAAACTAAGCTGTAGCTGTGTGTCATGGAATTTATCGAGGTAAAATGTTGATAAACATGTTGGTGAATTGAAGCAGCACCTCTTCCTAGTACAGACATTTCTTGGTTATTCTATTTTAATTAGTTGCTGCGGCATGTGAAGGAAAAACGTTTTCAATTGCGCTTGTGTAAATTTTGTTAATCAAGAATTTGTCTTGCACAATTTTACATGTTACTTGTAACAAGACAGTGTAACTAAAACTCTGTGTGCAATGTTTTATCAGCATTCTCAAGCAAAGGAGATTCTCTTCGCCATAGATTCAAGAGAAGGGGGAAGCGGGGGGGGGGGGGGGCAAAACTAAATCATGACAGCCAGGAAGGGAGAAGAAGAGCCAGGAAAAGAGACAAAAAATCGTCACACAAAGGACACATAATCACAGTGCTGACACACCGCAACAGACCAAATTGTTGGCCTGGCATGAAGAGAGAACTAGTCAAGGAAGCTCATCCTCAAAAGACAGTGGTGTGGCAGGAATGTTGGGTGACGCAGAGGTTTCTCATCTGCACTTTTTGTTTATGTCATCTATTATGGCAGCAATGATGTACTGAAAAAACCAAAAATAGAGCCACCAAGAAACTGCTGCCAGGGCACCTCCAGTGCACGTTAAATCTCCACATTTCGTGTGTAACACTCCTAGCCACTTTTCGTGTCAAAAATGTAAAATGTAAATCCTCCCTTTACAGTGTGTGTGTGGGGGGGACAGGGGGTTTAAAGCTCCCGCTTCCTGTGCCGTTTAATCCCGGTTCCTGCCCTGCATTTGTTGCCTCCCACCTCTTTGTCTCACATAATTTCCCCTTTTCTCCGGCTTCCCGCCACCATGGGAATCCCACTTCCTGTCCCCTCTTCTCCTGCCTCCTGTACACCTCCTGTCCCCCGTACACCTCCTGCCCCCCGTACACCTCCTGCCCCCCGTACACCTCCTGCCCCCCGTACACCTCCTGCCCCCCGTACTCCTCCTGCCCCCCGTACACCTCCTGCCCCCCGTACACCTCCTGCCCCCCGTACACCTCCTGCCCCCCGTACACCTCCTGCCCCCCTTACACCTTCTGCCCCCGTACACCTGCTGCCCCCCCATACACCTGCTGCCCCTCGTACACCTCCTGTCCCTTTTTGTCCCGGTCTCCTGCCCCCCTGTCCCCCTCCAGTATAGTGAATGTGCCCAAAAAAAGAAACCAGAGCTGAATACTGCATTGTTAGCAAATGGCATTAAGTAATGTCCCTAAAACATTGATTGCTTAATAGGTCTGACTAAAAACTGTTCTTATTTAGAATGCATGCACCAATGCTGGCTGTCGGCAGCAATGATCCCAACACCAGTGCTGGAGGCAAAGTTCAAATACATGAATATAATGAAGCAAGCAGGTCTGTACAGTTGTTTACTGAAAGAGAGTGTTCATAAGGTTTATGACTGTGACTACTGTAAACAATATAAGTGTTGATGATAATATTAATAATTCTAGTTTAATATCATTGTACTGCACAGTATAACTTAATGGATTCCAACTTAACAACTTATTTTTATTTTACTAAAATGATTGTCCATGAAATTTCATAGTGTGTTAGTTTGAGTTTCAGGTTTATATTAAAAGAAGCAATAGTATTTAGTAGGTTTAAGCACTGATTGTATTCTTTATTTAAACCTAAGTACCTTTTAATTTAAATATAAGCCTAAGCACTAATTAAGGGTTAAGTACTGATCTTTGTATTTTAAGGGGTAGGGACACTAATCACCAATTTCCAGTCATACTCTGTTAAACATTTGTTTTGAAAAAATTATTTCACCGGATTACAGAAATTATTCTAAAATTCTAACTGGAGCTCAAAGTCATGATGTCAACTCTACACAATTAAAAGTCCATTACATGTGCTAAAGTTAGGCATCTTCCAGTGTGTTTATTTGTTACCAAACTGATTTTTTTAATTCCTCATTAATGTAGAAAGTGGCACAGAGTAGAGACACTTATGGCGATTACTGATGCTGTGAATGATGTCGCATTTGCTCCAAATCTTGGAAGGTACAGCTATTAATCCTAGAATAATTAATTAATAATAATAATAATTATTATTATTCTTATTATTGTTATTATTATTATTCCAACTTCAGTAAAGCAGGAAATTAAAAGCAATGTGATCCAAAAGTTTAACTTTTTTGTTTTGTGTTGTTTGTTTTTATTCAAAAATCAATACAGGCAAAACCAAGCTGTTCAATAAGCTTTGAAAAAAACCTATTCTCCCACTCCCTTACCTTCAGCAAACTCTTGGAGGGGAGAGGTTGATTTCGTACCAAATCATCAATCTTGAGGGCAGGAAGCTACAGTACTCTTGGTCAATTTGGCTTGGTTCACGGGGTTAGCATAGCTTGATGGCATAGTTATTAATTAAGATTATCTCTATCTGCACTGCTTTGTTCAGTATTTTTTCAGTAGTATTAAGTGTTAAAGTAAACCTTGAAATTTAACTTACTATTTAAGCAATATACCACACATTTCTATGGTTTATTGGCTCAGTAAACCATGTGGGATGTAGGACGAACATGAGAAGAGATTGTAAGTCACAAGCTGTAGGCGAGTGATTTACGAGCTTTTCAAGTGTTATTCCGACACCCCAAGTGGTTTATTGAGCCAATAAAGCATAGAAATGTGTGGCATGTTGCTTTAATTTATATAATAACTACATTTTCCATGTGGTTTACTGTAGGTATAATAATCAATAGGTATTGACCAATCACAGCACACCCATTATCTTCTGTTATTGTAAAAAATATAGTAATATAATTATTGCTTTAATATACTAGTCTAGTAACATATTGCTTTGTTAACAGGTCATATCATCTTTTGGCTATTGCTTCTAAAGATGTTCGTATTATGATGCTCAAACCATATGGGTAAGATTCAGAGTTTGTCTCAAATGTGTCTTGTAAATAATGTAATTATGTTCAGTTTTATGTCTAAATTTACAGGCAAGTTCCATGTGCATCATAAAAGTTCTAAAAATACAGATAACTGCTATGCACTAAGAAGTTTATTCACACTTTGATACTCTGAAAGTTTTCTTTCTATAGATCAGTGGAGTAGTAAAAAATAGTAACTACAGTTTCATTCATTGTCATTCTTTTGTTTATATTTTCCTATTTTGAGGAAAGGGGAACATTTTTTTTTAATGTTTGTATAGAATTAAATATAAACTTGATTAGAAGTTTTGGAGAACTGGAAACAGCAGTGAAACAGTTGTGTCTCATGTTCTGACGTAACAACTTTTGTTATCCTAAAATTTTCTTTGTGATTCTTAAACTTTTGTTCACAGTTAGAAACATGGGTGCAAATGCCCCTTTCCTACATATTTGTTTTAATTTTCCATTTATTTGTTATTCTAAATGTAATGTTCAGAGACCAAGGAACTGGTGCAGGGGGCAATTTCACTAAACTTGACATCAGCCTGGCAGCACAATTCAGTGACCATGAATCACAGGTCAGATTTGAAATTAACCCTTTAAGCCCCAATACCGATCAACATCAAATTTGTCCTTAATATCAGTGTATTATAACATATAAAGGTCATGAGAATTGGGTAAATGATAACCAAAGATGAATCGTCTTGATGTCTTAACAAGTTCTCCTAATTACTACTCTATGCAATGAAGGGAGGCCAGTGAGGAGAATTTGAATAATGATGCTGGGGCTTAAAGGGTTAAGTAAATAATTTTGTGAATATTAATTTTGAAAGACAAAAGACACAAAACCAGTGTTAAAAGGGATGCTGAAGGTTACAACAGTTTCACCCTCATAAGATTTTGTCCTTAGGTTTCTTACTAAGCTCTTACTAGAAACATTTTTGTAAGATTTGGCTTTCAAGCTTGAGGAGCTTGATGGTCAGGAGGACAAAAATTCATTTTTCAAATCTACAAACTTAATCCCCACTGTGTAAACAAATTCTTTTCATTCAACCACTTTATTCTTGTTTTTCACGTTGCCATGTTCCTACCAATAGCGTAGCTCCACCGTTCTCCATATAAACCAAGTGCAACCCACAATTCCTTGATTTGCTCTGACGAAGGCCTAACACCAATTTACCTAATCAACTCAGTTTTTGTGTTTCACTTTGCCACCAACGCAGCACCACAGTTTCTTTAGAAACTAACCCCCTTGCATTTTAAGTTAGTTATCTTCAAGCGAAACTGTTCAGTGGTAATTGGGTGACAACTTCACTTGCAAGTAAATAAATATCATAGCGACTGTATGTTTTGTACCTGACAAGAAAAAGGAGTCATTTTGTTGCACAGTCTTCACAGATAGGGAGCAATATTCTGACGGTGAAGCTAGGAACATTTCACATGAAAAAAAAAGCCTTTTCTTACCCCAATTGCTTCAAATATCATTCTAACCTGTTATGCTTTGTCTTAATTCTAAACATACCCCTTTACCTACCTAAAACGCAAGGTTTAAATTAGGCATACTAAATAGACTGAACAAATGTTTAACTACCAAAATATTTTGTGCTAGTCAACCCAAAACCCTTACTGAAGTTCTATTAGCCCACAGCTTCTAGTCAGGAATTTACATTAGAATAGTGGGAAAATAATACGTAAAATAATTTACAGTAAAATAATGGTCATTTTGTTGCAGGTTTGGAGGGTTGAGTGGAATGTGACAGGTACCATTTTGGCTTCATCTGGGGATGATGGGTGCGTTAGACTTTGGAAAGGTATGAAGTCGTTTAAAAAGCATTGTAATAGCAGTGAAAAGTTGCCCTGGGAAGGGAACCGCAAGCGACTGCACATCCAATTTGTATTATTCACCCATTGTAAGAGTTGTGTGTGTAAACGAAGCACAAATCAGATAAAAAACTTTGGGCTATGTTCTTTGAATGAACCAAAGATTCCATTCAAAAATTCACGCCATTTAGCCCCCCTCCCAAAAAACGGACGGATGGATGGACTAAACACATAATTAAAACAGTTATACTCTCAGCCCTTCAGGTGGTTATTGGTTTTTGGTTTTAGTTCTGTTTGGTTGAAGAAATGGCATATTTTTTAAAGTCATTTTATGGTTATTGTAGTGAAGCAAAACCAAATGCAAATCACCGTCAACACTCAGAACTTTCAAAACCTCTGTTGAACAGAAATCTATTTTGCCTGGGTCTGTTGTACAGTAATTTACCAAGTATTACCGTAAATCCGTAAATGGTTTGCACCCAGGAGTCATATCATAGGTCGGTAAATTATGATCGTCCGGGTGAGTGTAGTCCTGAGAAGGACTGTTTGTGATGGCATTCACTGATGTTTCAACAACCTGAGCGGAAGTCATCATCAGAGTCAAGTGCACTCTCATTGTCCTGATTGGTCGACGATCTCGTGATGCTATTGGTCATCTATCAGTTAAGCCATGATGTTATTGGCTGTGAAGACTGTAAAACGTGATTGGTGCATTTCGATCAGTCTTTTGTTAGTCAAATGTCCGTTGGTCAATTGTTAGTAAAATTAGTCGGCAGTTTTTCTCTGAAAACTTTTCTTTTTCAATATCAGGAGCGAATATGTTTTTGGTGATTTTTTTTTCTCCATTTGTTATTGCATGGCGTTATTTAAGTACATGTAAATACAAATTGCAACCTGCTTTGGGAAAATAGCATATACAGATGACCCCCTCCCCAGGGGGTACTTGACCCATGTTTGGGTATAGGGGTGCCGCTGAGGTTGAAACCCTGATTATGTTTAGGACAAAAAGTGCCCTAAAATACCTACCCTGTGTAGGACAACAGCCTCCATTTTAGGTCCCTGTTTAGGACAAGTGACAAAATTATACTCCCTTATGTTACTAAATTTTAAATTGTCTCAAAGACCAGCAAACACCCCTGATCTAGGATTGCAATCTATTGTATAAGCCATATTTAGTGATGACAATCGTACTGACCATACCCTGTTTGGACAAGTTCAGACTCTGTTTAAGACAGACTTGCATAAATATATATACCCTGTTTAGGACAGAGAGGCCGAAAACGATACCCTGTCCAGTGGCACGTCCCCATATAGACCACATAAAGGAATTCCCCCCAGGACAGATACTACATAAGTGTGATTACCATAAGTAGTCAGTCATTTTCGTATCTGAAAATCCTCTTAATCCAACTACCAGTTTTAAGGTCCATCAAGGTGATCAACACGCTTTCTTAAACACTTTTCTGTTTCTCTGCAATGTTTGAGAAAGGGAGTGTCTACTTCATCTCATTGAAACAAGTTTTAATTAGCAAGCCACCTTGAGTAATATCTGGTGTTTCCTGGTTTGTTTTCAGCCAACTACCTTGACAACTGGAAATGCATTGCAGTGTTACGTGGAGATGGCACACCGGGTCCAATGAATGGGCCAAGTATGAATGGAAAAGATCCCAAAACTGCAATGACTGCAGGGTTCAGCGCACAAAGAAATGAAAGAATGTGGTATTCATGATCAGCACCAAAGAGGCTTACACAATCATTTACATGTGGGAAATGGAAAAGAAATGACTGCTTCAAGTTTATGAACGGTGACTGCAAGTCTGTAGTTCATAGATTTTCTTAGTTTATAACTCACAAATGCAACAGGCACAAGATATTTTGTAGACATCTTCTAGTAGAATATGCTATTATTAATGATTGTTTACAATTGCTGTGGGTTCCATATATCTTCATCTTCAGGCGAGATAGTAGCACATTCAAACTTCAAAAATACTGTTCAGTGATAAAGGATGCCATGTTTGATTAGTTCACGTTTTTGGAGACGGTATGGTTTGTATGTACGGTACGTCATGTGATACACCATAAAAACCTGGGTAAAAGGGAATTTCTATTTATTCCATTGGAGTGCTTTTCAATAATTGAACCCTCAATTAATGAGGGTGGTAATACCAATAGTCCATTTTACAGTTGTGTGCTTAGTGGCCTGGCCTTTGAGTGGAAGCAAGGCTGGAGTTGACCTTGTTTTGCTGCAAACCGTCCTACTTTTATATGTAAATACAAACTAGTTAGCATGAGAACTACATGATTTACGTGTGAAAAGCAGGAGGGTCTTTATCAAAACAAGGTCAAAACAAGCCTCACTTCCACTCAAAGGCCAGGTAACTAAGCACACAACTGTAAAATGGACTATTGAAAGCCAAAGTAGTTACCCTAGTTGATCACAACAAACACAAAATGAAATTACCTGATGAAACAATCAGATCTCATAGCAATTACATGTACATGAAACAGCTGGTGCCAAGCACCAGAAAACATGTGCCACAAAAACACCATTGGTTTTGGTTTTACTTGAAGGGGTGCATGGAAGAAAGCCCTAAATGACTTCTGATAAGCTGCTAAATTCTCCTTCCTAATTCCCTTTTATTTGCTTGTTAAAGTAAAGGAGAATATGAAGTTACATCAAGAGTCACTTAGGACCTTATGCCACGCACCCCTTCACTTCTGATTTGTTAAGTCAGTGGCACTAGTTTTTTTAAACCAATCATAGAAGGAAGTAAAGCAAAACCAAGGCAAACATGGATTACTTTTGACACTCAAATGAAAACCGTTCGATTTGTAAATGTGCAGGTTTGTTAATCTTCATCAATAACTTTATTCCATATCAATTTGTTTTGTTGTTGTTCCACACTTGACTTTGTTATACACACACTCAAACCACTCAGATTACTAGATATATTTACAATACTTTGTACATAACTACAGGGTGATAGATGGTTGGAACACTTTCTTCTAGAATGTTTTTCTTCAAATTCAGGCACAGATCCTACAATTTTTGACAATTTTCAATTTTTTTTTGGCTTTTTAAAAATATGAAATTCCTTTTTCCTGATTATTGTCAATTAAAGTTGTTTAATTTAGAATTGATGCTTAAAGCATTGATTTTGAAAGATGTTTTTTATTTCTAACCTCTGACCATTTTTCCAAAAGTAGGGGATTAGGAGACTGCCTAGATTACGTGATACCCGAATGGTGAAATCCAGGTGTGAAATATGTTTCAGTGATCCCAAATTAGTTTTGTTGATGTAATTTGAAGAAAGATTAGAGAAAGTGCTCCCACAGATGCAACTTAGATGGCAGTTTTACTGTTGTTAAAATACTTGTATTTTGTACGTCTTTTTTATTTCCTTTGAGGAAACTTAATAGCATTGAGGTCTGATAGCAGTCTTAGCTTATTCAAATGACATACAATTCAGCACCATTTATCATTCGTTGTTCAACAAAATGTGAATATTCAGGGCTGTCATTAAATTTTGAATCACCTGTTGCCTTGATCTTTACACAAATGTACCAACAAGAGGCAAGTTCACCCGTAACACTGAGGTCCCATCAAGCATACTCACCCGTAAAAGGTGTTATGAGTTACAGCCCTTAATGACAGCCCTGAATTGTTTTGACTTGTTAAATGATTGCTGGCACCATGATATTTGCTTGAAGTTTTCTTTTGCTGTCCAACGTGAGCCTGGCTCTTGGTCTACTTAACCCTCGAACATTCATTGTGTGCATGTTTTCCCTACTGTTTGGCATGAATTTCATTAGGTAATATTTGGGAGAGTTTCAATTGACATCTTTTCTTTGGTGCTCATTTCCTTTATTCTCACGACCTGTTGGTTTGATCAAGTAGTGATATTGTAAGGAGAAACTACATGGTCACCTCTGTTGAGAATTAAGGGTTAACCCTTTAAGCCCCAATACTGACAAGCATCTAATTTCTCCTTACAGAATTACTACTTGATCAAACATACAGATCATGAGAATAAAGGAAATGAGCACCAAAGATGAAATGTCTTGATTTTTAATCAAATTCTCCTAACTAGCAACATAAGAAGTATATGGAGAATAGTGAGGAGAATGTGAATGCTAGTATTGGGGCTTAAAGGGTTAAGTATTCAACATGGCAAGGTACTGTGGGACGCTGTTCAATATTTGAAGGGACCGGTGGAAAAAGGGCGTAAGTGACGATTTTGGTCCAAAAACAAAAATTGCTCAAAAATTGCCAAATTTTCGCATACAGACTTCTTTTGACCTGGAGAATGTCATCCTGGCATTGTTATTTTGCTGAACAGCCATCAAAATATGTTAACTGTTTGTTACTGGCTTTAGGTACTTACTGCTATTGTCAACAGCACTTTAATAGATAACTTAGTTTAAATTCTGTTTGGTAGCCAGGATTTTAGCTCGGGTTAAAAGGGTGGATGCCTTAAAAATATAACATTACAAAAACATGAAAATAAAATTATAATTTTTACCTTTCCCAAGTGTAGTATGAATCTGTTGTTGGAATATGCAACACTATATTTAAAATTTCTCATCTAAAAATCTAAGAAAACTACCTCCACAAGTGTCAGCAAGCGTGGTAATTTACTAGAGGTTTGATGCATTAACCATGATTCTCCCTACATTCTTTAACACTGTTTCACACTACAGACTTAATATGGTCACACTACTGCAAGAAAGACTCTATAAGGCTGTGTTACACTGGGAAACATTTTATGCTACCTGTCATGCAACAAACTTATAATACAAGTAAGACAAAAATTGCCTAGAATAAACCCTTGCTATAATAAAATGTTTGAGTTTTGCATTGCTGCAATCATTAAAACTAGTAGAACTGGAAATGTCCATTTTGGGGTAGCTACTCTTATTCTGGAATTTTTTCCTGCAGCTTGTGGATTTTATTTTGATAAATGCACAAGTTGGTGCCCAGTGTAACACAGCCTTAAAGCTGGGATCTTCTGAGAACAAGAGTAGATGAGAGTTCAAACTCCAGGCAAACACATCACAAACTGTGTAAATACATGAAATAATTGTGTATTTGCGCTCATTTATTTCCACCTATGGGATTTCTTACATTACAAACTCTTGTAAATTGTAATTTGAGGAGATCCATACTTGGAAAGGGTGTACAAGATTTTCTGAAAGCATGTTTAAGAAAATGAAAGTCAAAAAGAGTTTGAACTCCTGTCCAGTCTCATTCTTGTTACCAGCAAAAGGTATAATTTTATTATTGTTTAAGCATAATTTTGTTGACATTCCTTGCCTAAAATGTGGTACTGCTGCAATGTTACAGCGTTAGCCATGGTTACAAATTTTCATACTATTCCTAAAATTTCATATTAGTATTCTCTATGATTGTTTTTTTATTAAAATGTAGCAATGTACTTCTTTAGCTGTGTTGTTATAGGCAGCATTTCCAGATCCTCTGGTCTTGCCACACACTTCTTGATGTTCTCAGAGCACAAGTCAAGAAGAGAGGGAACTGAAAAAAAAAACCCAGTAAAACAGTTATGATTGGTCATGAAATTATCCCATTCCATTAAGTTAAATACAGATTGTGAATCATCTGGGGGGGGGGGGGGGACACGGGTTGTAACTTCCCACTTCCCATACCCTTCAATCCCGGTTCCCACCCCGTATCTGTCGGCTCCTGCCTCTTGGCATTTTTTCGATTGCAAAATATTGTTCAATGTTGCGTACTAATTTTCCTTTTTTCTCCCGCTTCCTGCCACCTTGGGAATCCCGCTTCCCGCCCCCTTTTCTCCCGCCTCCCATACACCTCCTGCCTTCTCTTTTCCTGGTCTCCAGCCCCCTGTCCCTCTCCACTATCAATTATCAACACCACCACCATCTCAGGAATTCACAAGTTAAAGGTCATAAGGGCACAAACAAGATTCCTTCACTCATCATGGTCTTTCCTTGGTGCAATGGAATCCCAATAATAATGAAGACCTCGGTATAGCAAGCAATATTTTTAAGCCCAATAACATTAAAATGTATGGGAAAAGAATCGTGATATAACAAACCCCCTTTATAACGAACACATTTGCCCAGTCCATTGGCACTTTGTTATATCAGGGTTCCACTGTATTTAGGTTCGCACTGCTGCCAGTCATGCTTGTATTTGAGGGCTCTGTGAACCCTTTACGAACCAGTCCACCAACAGACTCATGCTTCTGTTTCCGTGACAGATGCACCTCCCCCTCCCCCCTTTAGAAGACCAGGAAACTGATTTGGCCAGGACCCTATCCTAATGGCCTGTCTGGCAGGGATGGACCTGCCAGGACTCCTGGCAGAATAGCCCATTTGTGTCATTATAAGCCACACCACCCATCCAACCTGAAAATGTTGGATGGGAGGTTCTGTCTTGGAAAAACTGTCAAACCTATTCAAACCTATAATGGTTCGTTCCCCTTTTAAAAATTTACTTGATATTCTCTTGGTGTTCTAGGAGCCCCAAAGGGTGGGGTACTCCCGACAGTAGGCTGTTTAGGGAGGCTCCGCCCAAAAGGGGTGCCTTTGTTAAGCTTGGGATATACTAAAGGGTAGGGAACATTGCCATTTTAGTATGTGAAAGGGTCACATATCAGCTGCAAAGTGGGAGAAATGGCGGCTTAAGTGAAACACATAAAAGGTTGCACCCTTTGAGCAACTGAACCAGAACAACTGAAAGCCTGGGAAAAACTTGGCAATTATAGGAAATTCTATTGTTTTGGCTTATCCTTGAGGTATAAGGAAGGGGTGCAATTTTGCTCTAGGTATAATTATGAAAGGGGCACCAATTTGATAAACATGAGTATATTCAAGGGTAAGGGTTTGAACCTCTGGGTGGAGCCTCCCCGTATACAGGTGAAAAAACTTTTTTTGAGAAGCCCCCCTCCCCCTCCCTATGAGCATAATTTTATGCGTGAGCAAAGGCAAAGGCACTTTGATCATACTTTGGACCACCTCATTTACATGTGTGTCTTTCTAGAATGAGGCATGGAATGGAATGCAAATAAGTGGCCCTGTATTCTGTACTTTAGTCTACCTTGGTACTAGAGATAGACAGAAGGATGCCACCTGATGTCATGTGAAAATTGATGTTGTCTAAGTACAGTGTGAGTGAAACCCCCACTTTTCCCCATCAATACACAGCATTATGGCCAAATTATTTAATTTGGCCTGAACAAATGCCAGCTCAGTCAATTGCTTATTTTGAAGCCCCTTTAACCCTGTCACCACCATTTCATATGGCAAGATTTCAGGGCCATCGGCAGGGTTCTACTCTATTGAATGTAAAAGCTACAGTCCTGACCTCCACATTGAATGATTTGCACTTTTTTTGTTGTCCCATATACGTCGACAGCAACATAGAGATCCTGGTCGACAGGAACATCTAGAGCACATGGGCCAAACTTCATGCCATTAACATAAAAATACAATTCTCCTGTAAGACTGACTTTGACTCCAATACGTGAACCGACATCAGTGGGCTTAAGTGGAACTTCACGTGCTCTTTTACCACAAAATACTGGGTTTGTGTCCTTATCCCCGGCTTCTTGCCGTTGAAAGTTGTGGCCTCCGTAGTCTTTAAGCTGTTCATCCCCTAAAGGCTTTTGCATGGTAGATTTGATCGCAAACACCCATGTTCGTCCCATCTGCGCCATGTCGGGAAGAAGATATGGTGGAACGCTTCTGATAGTTTGTGGGTTGTGAGTCGTTATCCCGCATCGTACATGACCAGACCAGTCTTTTTCCTGCTCTTCAATCTCAAAAAGGAATGTCTCACCGAATGTTAGCGGGCGATGGCTGAATACAACTGCATTAGCAAAGCTTTTGATTCTCTTTGCAGATGTTCTGCATGGTGAGAGTTCGACATGGGTTCCGTGTCTGTCGTGGAAACGCATCATTTTTATGGAAGTTTGCTTGTTTCCGGTTAGGTTTTCATCACCATCCGTCTCCAAAAAGGACTAGTGTCCTCTCCGTTACCAGAGAGATTCATTTCAACCGAGAACGGTATAAAATCTGTGTCAAAATAGAGAAAAACTCGTCCTAATTGTTCGCGAATCCTGTTGAAAGTCACGCAAACACGCAAACACATGATTGATATTACACAGCGGTATTTTACTAACCGATAACGCCGTAATGTAAGTACACGCCAACTTGTCCAACATGGCGCGCTATTTGCGTGCTTTCCAACATGTTCAAAAGCTCTCATTTCGACCATCGGCGTTCTGTTTATCAGCGGTGAGACCAATTCATACCGGAACAGCGAACCTAGCAGGTCTTGACAAGGAATTTCAGGCTGCTGGGGATAGAGTAAAGACTTTAAAACAAGACCCAGGAAATGACCACAAACTGAAGTTGTATGCCTTGTTCAAGCAAGTAAGAAGTTTAGTAACAAGAAATGAAATCTATCTTCACGTAATAGCTTTCTCTTGCCACACAGTCTACTCTGAAGATGCCAAAAGCCACACACCTCTCCAGAACCTCCAATAATATTTCAATGGAACCCAATTTTTCATGCACCTGCATTGTTTTTGAGGCTAGGGTCATTGTTTTGTTGTTTGTTTCATTGTCTTCTCAACCAATCCTGTGAGGAATTGCTAGAGGTGTAATGGTGCCTTGAATATACCTGTTAAGGGTAGGGATGTAGCTACTCCCAATAGTCGACTATATGGGGAGGCTCCACCTTGAAAGGAGTAGCTTTTTTGGGCTTCCAGTATATGAAAGGGTTGGGATATACATTATTTTGAGGGTTGCAAAATTTTGGCAAAAGTCTTGGCACACTCTGTACTTGAGCAACTCAAGGCCTACAATGATTTACTGTTTTTAGCTTAATAAGATTCAGTTTTTGTTCTAGGTACCGTATGAAACTTAATTGAGTACCCCACCCCCCTTTCAGGCAAAGATGCAGCATAAATTTGCATTTTTTACTCTCTCCTAGAAGGCCTGGCACAGCTCTAACGATACACCTCAAAAAAACAAAATATACCTCTTCAGCATCATGGTTTTGGTGATGTAACTTGCTGCCATTGACTTATTACTAGGTTGTGTTTTGTAGGCCACTGTTGGGAAATGTGATGACCCTAAGCCAGGAGCATTTGATTTTGTTGGTAAAGCAAAATGGACAGCGTGGAGTGAACTTGGTGATCTTTCTAAGGTTGGTTAATTAATCTTAAGGCGTACCAAAAAGATGTGAAAAGTCTCAATTATTTTGCTTTCTTTTGTGACACATTTATCTAGTAGCTTGTTTGACAATTTTTTGTAACATATATACGACTTCTAGCTAGTATTCAGAGGAGACCTGTACATTGGCTCGTGTCCGGAGGGACCCTGTACATTGGGTAGTGTTCAGAGGGACCCTGTACATTGACTGGTGTTCAGAGAGATCCTTTACATTGGCTGGTGTCCAGAGAGACCCTGTACATTGGCTGGTGTTCAGAGGAGCCCTGTACATTGGCTGGTGTCCTGAAAGGCACTGTACATTGGCTAGTGTCCAGAGGGGCCCTGCACATTGGCTAGTGTTCATAGGGACCCTGTACACTGACTGGTGTTCAGAGGGACCCCATACATTGGCTGGTGTCCAGAGGGACCTTGTACATTGGACGGTGTTCAGAGTAGCCCTGTACATTGGCTAGTGCCCAGAAAGGCCCTGTACATTGGCTGGTGTCAGAGGAGCCCAATACATTGGCTGGTGTCAGAGGAGCCCTGTACATTGGCTAGTGTCCAGAAAGGCCCTGTAAATTGGCTGGTGTTAAGAGGAACTCTGTACATTGGGTAGTGTTCAGAGGAGCCCTGTACATTGACTAGTGACTGGAGGGGCCCTACACATTGTCTAGTATTCGGAGGGGCCCTGTACATTGGCTGGTGTCCAGAGGGACCCTGCACATTGGCTAGTGTCCAGGGGACCCTGTACGTTGGCTAGTTCTCAGAAGAACCCTGTACATTTTCTGGTGTCCAGAAAGTCCCTGTGCATTAATAATAATAAATAAGGTGCTTAAAAAACGCATTTTACAACGCATGGAAGTCTCAATGCTTTTGAGAGTTCCCTGGCTTCCATGCTTTTGAGACTTCCATTGGCTAGTGTTCAGAGGGATCCTGCACATTGGACCCCGTAAAATACTGAGTTCAAAACAAGTTACAAATCTAAGTAGACACTGTGTGTTGAAGTATAAAAAATTCATTAACTTTATGTTACTTTTGAAATAGCAACCTTTTCTAGCCTACCCTTTCCGCATGCAACATCTCCATTTCCAGATCTTCTCAACATTTTCTTCCTCGGAACTCTCATTGTTTTCTTCGTCCACTCTGACTTGATTTTCTCATTTTGATTCTTCTTGAATACTGCCACTGTTTTTGGTAGATATTCGTTTCCTTTCTTTTGGTAATCCAGTTCCTCTTCCACCAAAATCTCACGAAGAGTGTGCTTTGATGAGAAAGCACTCAAGCCACCCGCCATGTTGGATTCAATAACCAAATTAATAAAATTTGCCATCAGGTAATGTAATCACGAATTATCTCATGCATTCGCAGTCCCCTTAATTTGAACAACCACGGAAACGAAGAGAAACAACTAGTCCAGTGGTGAGAGCTCTCTACTGGAGGACGTATATATACATCTTCGGTGGCTGAGTCCCGTGTGTGAGGATGTATTATAATTGTTCTTGGCATTCAAGGGGTTAAACATTATATTAATTTTTAAAGTTTAGAGGCCTTGTGTTCAAACACCAACCTTATACATATTAATAAAAATATTGTTAGATGATTTTATAGAAATTAAGTATTACTAAATGGTTGTAAAATATCAATGTTCCTTTCCAGGATGATGCAATGCAGAAGTACATAGATTATGTAAATGATCTAGCTAGTGAGTATTATATGGTATTGGTTTGGCATATGAACCAACACTTTGAGAGTTAACCTTACATTACTATTAGAGCAGTTTTCAATTGAGTGTCAAAAGTAATTCGCGTTTAGCTTTGGTTTTGCTTTACTTCGCTCTGTGATTGGTTAAAAACCTCGCGCCACTTTCTCGACCAATCAGAAGTAAAACTCAAACCAATCGCGACTTGCTCGCATGCGTTTTCCCGTGCTTAGTGCCGGTTACATGTATTTGCTTCGAGTTCTGATTGGTTCATTGGCTAATTTGTGTTTGTTGTGATTGGCTTGGGTAATTGCTTCGGTTTTGGTTTTCCGACACTCATTTGAAAACCGCTCTAAGCAGGTTTAATGGTTTAATGTGATATGGCTAAATGAATTTAATTACTCACTTATTTATTCAGATAAAATGTAAAAAAAAATTGGTACACATCAGTTAAAACTGCCCAAATTACTAAGTCTTCAAGGTAAATAATGAAGTGTGGGGTAAGAGGTAACTAAAGGTGAATTATAAAAAACAAGTTTCCCAGTAGCAGAAAATGGGACTGGTGTTAAGAAGGTCATGGGTTTGATTCCCGTATCAGTGACTCGGATTTTTTTCTATGTTCGTGACTTGCTGATTATTACATGTACATCCTTCTTACTTGCATTTCATGACTGAGCTTAAAATTCACCATCTCTCTTTCTTTATCATCACACAGGACTCTTTAGATATTGCCAACACCAGTGACATAGCACATAATTATATCTTTCTTAATAGAATTTAGTTTGCATAAGTACCTATAAAGTACCAGTAATTTTTCTCTGTTCAATTATTCTTAGAGCAGTTTGGCAGCACTGATGAGCAGTCACAATCTGCATCTCCTGCTGACACCCCAGCTGCTGATTCAGGAAGCAAATACAAGGAGCTGGTGGTGACACTAGAAAATGGTGTGCAGACAATATGCATGAACAGACCAGCAAAGTACAATGCAATAACATGGGAGGTAAAGTCCAACAATAGTCTTGCATTGCAAATTAATGTAACTTATCATCCTTAATAAGTGGTTAAAGGAATGATAGTAGGCTAAACCATGATTCTGTTGTGGCTCCTTTTAATGTTAATTTTTATGCAATTAAGGATTTTAGCTACAAAGCTCAAAGCTCTGTCAAAATCATACAAGCCTAAGTTAGGGATTCAAGGAACTCAAAGATATATGAAAATGACAAAAGCCAGCTAACTTTCACTCTTTCTTTGTCAATTTAGATGTACCAGGAATTTATGACTGCTCTAGATGAAGCTGGGAAGAATGATGAGTGTGTAGTTGCCATGGTAACAGGAACAGGGGATTACTACTGTAGCGGGAATGACCTGAGCAACTTTACAAGGATTCCACCTGAAGGACCACAGAAAATGGCTCGTGATGCTAGGGAAATATTAAAGTAGGTACACTCATGTCTCAAGAGAATGCAGGGGCACAGATTTTTTTTTTAAACATTTATTTAATATCACACATGTTACAGAAAGTGAAAAAAAAAGAGCACTAGCCAAAAAAAAAAAGACAAAATACATCAAGTTACAAAATTTAACCGATAAAGCCTAACTAACTAACAAAAACTTTTAACTAGTCTAAATTTTTATATAAATTTCTCTACGGTTATTTAAAATTAAGTTTTTTTTCGAATTCATTTACCTCAGGCTCTATTTGATTAAGTTTCTGATTGTAAAGGTAGCACTTTGCCAATAGCATGCAGTAATTTAATTTCTTTTGTAGAGGGTGACGTTGCAGTTGAACAGAGTTTACAAATTTACCAAAGAGTAGTTCTTCATCACTTTGCGTAAAGGAGGTGGCGTTTTCTTCATTGAAGTGTTGTAAAACTTCATGAAAGAATTGTTTAGAAAGGTGGCAGTCGATGAAAGTATGACTTATCAAATCTGGCTGGCCGCAGTAGGTACAGTCCGAGTCATTCAATACTCCAAAGAGGTGAAGTTCTTTTTTGGAGACAAGTATCCTATGAGCGAGTTTGAAGTAAAATTCTTTAAGTTTGTTCTCTTTGCACATAAATTTAATTTGCTTAAAGTAGTTTTTCCAATGAATATCATTTGATGATAGATCTCGTTCCCATTTACCAAGTGCAGTTACTTTAGGAGTACTTTTCTTCATAAAAAGCCAGTAATAATCTTTGTTTTTTGTTTTCGTGAGATCGATCGATATTGAAAGTTCACACTATCAAGAAAGAGTATCTTGTTTAATTGAGCATGTTTTGCTCTTTCTAGTAGATGTTTCGGAATTGCAGATGTGATTTGATAATAGTTTAAGAAGTTACACTTAATTTTGTATGTTTGTTTGAATTCTTGAAAGGATAAAAACTTTCCATTCTCACTGAGAATATCTTGAATAGAGACAATTCCTTCTTCAAACCAGCTTTTCAGAAAAATTGGCCTATTCCCAACGAGAATTTATTTGTTATTAAACAGTATCATTTCTTGTCCATTGTCACTTTCATACAGGGATTTAAGTTCTAAAAAGTACCACAATACCTGTTTGTAAAAAGAAGGTATATCAGTCTGGTTGAGAAATTTTTTATCGTAATTACAATGTAATAGAAAATTTAAACCACCGTATTCTCTAAAAAAATGATCGGGAATTGCTTTCCAGTTCTCCTTCCTTGACAGCACGTCGGTTGTTAAAAATCTAGAAATCCAAGAAAGTTTTAATGATTTAGCTATTACCTCCATATTTGGCACACGTAATCCTCCGTCAACATAGTCTTGATACATGACTTGCCTTTTAACTTTGTCCGGTTTTTTACACCAGATAAAGTCAAATAGAGAGGTTGTAACTGAAGAGACAGTTTCCGAGGGGATGACTAACATTGAAGTGGAGTACACTAAATGAGGAATGCTGAGACTTTTTGTTATCAAACACCTTCCAAATAGACTGAGATTCCTTGATCTCCAAATATCAAGATTAGTGTTAAGCTTTCGAACCTTAAGCGTAAAGTTTCTTTTCTCATTCCCATTTTCATCGTAAGAAACAAAGATCCCAAGAGTTCTGACAGGATCTTTTGTCCATTTTAGATTAAAAGGCCGATCTTCCCTATCACGCCATGGGCCTAACCATATCGCTTTGGTTTTAGAAGTGTTTAGTTTCAGTCCTGAATATGTCCCGAAATCATTAACTATTGCGATCAAGTTTTGGGCAGATAATAGATTATCACAAAAGGCTGATGTATCATCAGCGAATTGACTTATTTTCAACTCTGTTCCAAAAATTGTGATACCTCTGACAGTTTTGTCTTGTCGGATCTTTGTGGCAAGAACTTCTACAGCTAAGATGAAGAGATACGGTGATAAGAGACAACCCTGCCTCACCCTTCTCAACAATTTAAAATAGTTTATACAAAAACCATTGTTCAAGACGCTGCTCTCAGAATTCGTATAGAACGTAGAGATCCATTTTTTATGCCGTTACCAAAGTTGAACAGATTGAGGGTATTTTGAATAAATGGCCATTCTAAGGTGTCGAATGCTTTTTGAAAGTCTAGAAGTAGCAGTATCCCAGGGATCTTTTGTAGCTCAGTTTGCTGGATAATATCATTTATTAGCCTTATGTTTTGTCCTATGTATCTCCCTTTCGTGAAACCGGCCTGGTCTGGAAAGATAAGAGATAGTAAAACGCGTTCTATCCTCTTAGCGATAACTTTTGACGCTATCTTATAGTCTACGTTTAATAGCGTTATTGGACGCCAGTTTGACAAAAACAGCAAATTTGCATCTTCTTTGGGTAGAAGCGTGATGACTCCTCTTCGCTGAGACACAGACATTTCGCCGATATCAAAAGCTGCATTAAGACTATTTACCAAATCCTGACCTAAGAGACTGAAAAACTGCTTGTAGAACTCAGCTGTATAACCATCGTCCCCTTTTGATTTCCCATTTTGAAAGGTGTTTAAGATTTTCTCACACTCTTCTAACGTTATTTCGCCATCAAGATTTGGCTTCTCCTCATCAGATAATTTCGCGAATTGTAGATCACGACCAAAGTCAATAAAAGCATTACTACTGTGGTCAATATTTGAGCTGTACAAATTCTCATAAAAGGTTTGGATATCAGTCATTATATCCTGATCATTGACAATAATTTTCCCGTCAGACCTTTTGAGTTCCGATATAACTTTTTTATTGTAATTTTTTTTCTCCACGTTGAAAAAGTATTTGGTTGGCTTTTCACCTAGTTCAACCCATCTCACTTTGGAGCGAAAAATTGCGCCTTTGCCCTGGATTTCATAGAGGCGATTTAATTCATTTTCTAACCTGTCGAATTCTTTCAGTTTATGTTCGATATTTTGATTATCACTACTGTTGCTAATACTTTTGTCGATTTCGTCTAAGCGCTTTGAAGGTCGGATTCTTGTTTGCGAAATTCTTTTGCTTTGCGAGCGGCGAAAGAAATAGTGATGCTTCTAATTTCCATTTTAATCAGTTCCCATCTTAGTCTTTTGTCAACTATGTTGGCATATTTCTCACTGATGATTGGATAGCTGTCTGTAATTAGAGTCAAGTAATTGTTATCTTTTAAAAGGGAGTTGTTAAATTTCCATAATCCTGGGCCCCTTGTCACCTGGGATAGCTTTAAACTGAGTTTAATTGCTTTGTGATCTGGGGTGATTGCATTCTTTGTTTCAACGTTGTGGGTGTATTGAGTGAGGTGTTTTGCTATAAGAAAATAGTCGATTCGCGATTTGACTTTCAAAAATTTGGCCTCATATGAAAAGCTTTTTGTATGGGGTTTCTGCCTTCGAAAAATGTCAATTAAATCCAGTTCTTCCATCATTGAGGTAATACCATTCCGATAAGCCGTTGGTTTCCAGCTAATGCCACCTTTCTTGTCTAACGTAGCATTCCAGTCTCCACCTACAATTAACTGTGTGATGTTTAAGTTTGAAGTCATGAATTCGTTTAGAAGGCTTTTACTTCGTGTAGAAGACACAGAATTTGCAAAATAATAAACACAAAAACTCAAAACAATGAACAGGGAAAAACAATGCCCTACCGTACAATAAAGAATACAATACACTAGCTGTTTTGCAAATTCTGTGTCTTCTACCCGAAGTAAGACCCGTTTAGAATCTGCAAGAATTTCCCTTGAAGTTGACTGTTGGTAGGAGCATACACATTACAGATAGATAGATTTACTCCCTTGCAAATTACATCTATTGCAATAATTCGACCGTCAATATCTTTGTAACTGTTTTCTACGTTTACGACAACAGAAGGATTCACAAGAATACAAACACCTTTGCTGTGATTTGAGCCGTGCGAGAAGAAAACGTCACCTCCCCATTCATTTTTCCATGCAAGTTCGTCTTTTGGTTCTGAGAAAGTTTCTTGCAAGAGATAAAAATGGCAATTTTGGTCTTTCAAATAACTAAAGATGGATCTTCTTTTGACACGGTTTCTTATGCCTCTAACATTCAAAGTTATAATATTACATTTTGGAGTTACCATAATCGTTTAAGGAAAGGAATATAGAATGTATTACAAAATAAATAGTGCTCATTTGCAACTCGGTGCATCTTTGGCAGCACAAAACAAACCATAACAAAACAATAGAATAAAACGCACGACACATTAATACACCGGTTTCCGATAATTTTTCTTCCTGTTTCATGCAGTCTGAATCAAATTGATCGATGGAATTAAACCAAAACAAACCCCACCGAATCTGCCTAAGACAGATCACAGAGGAGAAAAATTGTGTACAATAACTATGTACATTAAACAAAGTTCCAAGTAAAACACACAATAACATTAGAACCGTAACGGGGAACAATTAATTTACAACTCAGGGGCCAAGAATCTGAACTACTCAACTCTGTATCACCTTCCCAACGAAGACAAAATTTATCTATACTGGTTAGTAACTTACATTTCCCCTACGGTAAAAGTGAGGCCAATAATGACAGGATGGTTGAAAGTTAATGTTCCTTGACGTCGTCGATCGAAAACATTTGTCTTGGTCTTCCAGTGGGGGAAGTTTTGACGAATAGCTTCCCGTCGAGCGACCAAGTGCTTAGAATCTTCCCGTCTCTTCTTTTCTCAATAGCAAGTTTGATCATCTCGCTTCGGTACCCCTTAGATTTTCGTTAATGAAAATACGCTGATCGGCCAGGCTTGTTCTCGAGTAGCTCGGGAAGATGGTGGAGAGAGTTACCTCTTTTAGATGGATTCTCGATTTGTAACACTTGGCCTTGTCCTTGTGATTAGCAAATTTGGCGATAATTGGTTTGATTCCTTTTTTTCTGTTTAAGCGATGGGAAATCGCGATTTTTTTCCGGTTCCATCTCCACACCGACCGCCTGAGCCACCTTGCAAACGACTTCATCGGTTGTAATACCTACATCCTCGGGAATGCCATGGAATTCAAGGGAGTTTTTACGGGAGTACTGTTCCAACTCGTCAAGGTTCGCTTGCAGATCATCAATGTCACTCCTTTGTTGCTTTGAAGCTTTTTTAACACGTTCAAGATCCAGTTCCAAAGAAGCGACATATTTGTTTTGGCTTATCAATTCTTTCTTTAGCTTTTCGACTTCGCCGTTATTCTTCGCGATGTCCTTTCGAAGTTCAGCCACATCACTTGACAGTTTGTTGTTGTCTTTCGCTAACTTTGCAATATTGCTTTGCATCGCAGTAATAGCGCCTTGGATGTTTTTAAGAAGATTGTGGATGTCTTTAAGATTAGGTTCAGCCATGTCTGCCTCTCCTATTTCCTCCTGAATGGATTCTTCGTTAGGCGGAGAAGAAGCTGCCATATTTAAGTTGTCGCCACCTGCTTGTTTAGAGTCAGGCGATACGCCTGATCCGGAGACCGCACTCCGTTTCATTCTTGCTTGCCGTAAGAAGTTATCACGATAGAAAGAGCGAAAGACACGAATTTGAACAAAAGTAGGCGAACAATTGCTTGAAACCACTTCTTGGGCAGGTGTTACTGCGGAGCTCAATTATTTGCGTCCGGCCATGATGAGCCCCCCCGCCAAATGAGCCATGATGAGCCCCCCCCCCCCTTCCGCCGAAACAGGGGCACAGATAACAGACTGCAAGCAGTCTCTTTCTTCTCCTAAGTTGTTTGGGAAGATTGAGCTGCAAGTACCACGTTGCCAGAAAGCAGAATAAGTCTATTTGGTGTAGAAACAGAAAAATATTCATTTCAAGGCATTTGCTTGAGGATTTGTACAGTTTATTTAAGGCTTTGTTCAGATACTAGGCCACTAGATAAATTGTCAGCCCTTGCCTCATCATGGGCACTACCTCTGATTGTATTACTTGAGAACTATTGCTGAACAAGCATTCCCTTGCATATGACTTAAAGGGGCTAGTGTGTTACCTATTTTTTAGTGTGAAGGATATATTGCAGTTAAAGGAAAGTCAATAATAATTGTTTATAATAATCAGTTTTGTTCAAGATCTTCCTGTGAGAAAATCACCCTGTTGTCTTTCTTGTTGTTCTTGACAAGTAGCATTTCGCCCACAAAAATGGTGCTTTCTTCTAATGCCAGAACACTTTTAACCCAAAAACTTAAAAATCTCCACGATGCAACCCATTTGAAAACTTGGACATGAAATTACTCATGCTCTGTCACCCCTGGTAGAAATTCTGCCCAGGATCGCAATAAGATCCTAATAGGATCCTAACAGGATCTTGTAGGATCTTAACCATGATCCTGATAAGATCCTATATAAGATCCTGTAGGATCCTGTTGGATGCTATAGGATCCTGGAGGATCCTGTTTAAGATCCTATAGGATCCTACAGGATCCTAAACAAGATCCTATACGATCCTAAACAGGATCCTAGACAATCTTAATTAGGATCCTGAAGGACTTTACAGGATCCTGAGTAGGATCCTAAAAAACATGGTGCCATTTAGGATCCTGGGTAGGATCCTGTGTGAACTTACAGGATCCTAGAAAATCCTGCAGGATCCTGTACAGGATTTCTACCAGGGACAGGCCAACATTACTCTTATTTGGTCTGCATCGCATACTTAAAAGTTCAATTTCATACTCAATTTCACACGAATAGTAGAGAGCTGCTTTTCTACAACACCTGTTATGCCTTTCCCGCAGTGTTGAACCTCCTGTAAGCGACCACCCAAATGTCAAAACTAAGTGGTCGCTTATGGAGGTGGTTGCTTAGGAGAGGTCAAACCTCGGAGGGTCAAAATTTTGTTCTCTTAGTTTAGCTAGTTTCAGAGGTTTTATTTTCTTTTATCCACACACAAACTGACATATAACCCAAAACGAACTGAGATATCTTTCTACTATGCAATTTGTATCTGGTGAGATGGAATCGTGTGTCAAGTTGTCGCTAACTGGTGGATACAAACAATAGAAAATTTTTTATTGTCAATCTAAAACGTATAAGTTGTCACTTACGGGAAGTGGTGTCCTTCAAGTCATTCCAACTAAAGTGACTGACAAAGTTGTGGTATTTTGGAAAAGTGGTCACTTATGAGAGGTGTTGCATGGGGAGGGTTAAATTTCCATGTCTAAATAACAACCTGATTTAGACAATTATCAGGCACAGCCTCAACGTCTGGTTTTATGAAGACACCCCAGCAAAGACCTCCCACCCCCCCCCCCTCCCCTGGGATGATTGCCCAAGTTTTACTCATAGCTCAGGGTCCCAGTTAACAAACTAGTGGACCAGATCACAGAAGAACCATCTATATTTCTTGATATTTTGACCTGCAGCATCTATCTAGAATAGCGGAAAAGATTTCTCTCAATGTAAAAGTTAACCCATTACAGTGAAGAATCACATCGCAGTGAAAGTGAAGATGAAGAATATTTCATTCCTTTATTTCTAACAGGAAATTTGTAGCACACTTCATAGATTTCCCTAAGCCCCTGATTGCCGCAGTGAATGGACCTGCCGTGGGAATATCAGTGACAGTTATGGGTTTGTTTGACTTGATCTATGCCTCGGACAAAGCTACATTTCACACACCATTTATGGAGCTGGGACAGAGCCCTGAAGGATGCTCCTCATTTATGTTCCCTAGGATAATGGGGCCTGCTAAGGTAGAAGTCCCTATTCTGTTGATTTACTTAACCCTAATATCGAGTTGCATTTAAAGTCGTCCATTTGTTGGTTATGGCACAAGTTGGGAGAATTGGTTTAACAATCAAGACATTTTATATCTGATGATCATTCACTTCATTTTCACGACCCGTGTGTTTGATCAGTTAGTGTCATTGTGAGAAGAAATGAGACACTCCCCCTATAGGCATTTCCGAATTGTCTTGTGCCTCTTTTTCAAAGCGAGGCTTCGTGCTTTATCTGCATGTGAGTGAAAACTCATTTTCTTTGAAAGGCTATGCTCCAAGACTCGCTTTGAAAAAGAGGTACAAGACAACTCGGAAGTGGCCTATTCCATTCCTTCTATGAAAACAAATGAGTCTGGGCAGCATAAATTATTATGCCGTATCTTAGTTCCCTTGATTACGAGGGGAAAAGAATACCCATCTCAAACCTTTTTTTTTTTTGCCACTGTAGCGTTCTTTCCAATGAAGTACGTGTCGTGTATAAATAGTATGTCAACTCTGTTTTCAGGCCAATGAGATGCTGCTTGCAGGCCGTAAGCTGACTGCAATAGAGGCCTTTAACTGTGGTCTCGTCTCAGAGGTGATTCCCCATGACAAGTTCACAGATGAAATCCAAAACAAAGTCCAAGCATTGGGCAGGTTGCCTCCAAAGGTAAACATTTTTCTGTACTTCGTTGCTAGGTTAATTAAATTCATCTTATACGATAAGCAATCAATATCATAATAATTCATATCTTCAGTCGAACCTCTCTACAACGGCCACCCAGGGGACAGAGTTTACTCGCTGCTTTAGAGAGGTGGCCGTTATGGGGAGGTAGGGATGTAATATGACACCACTCGAGTTTTTAAAGTAAAAACATTTCATTCATGTAACGGTAATGATATTATATAATTATTGTTTGTATCTACCCTTAAAAAATTAATTTAAATTATCAAAGTAGAAATACTGTATGAACAGAGTTTGGGTTGTATTCAAACTCTTTTTAAACACGACTCAGTTTTCGCTGGAGGACAAATAAAAAAAGTTGTTCGATTGACACGTGTTTCAAATCTGTGTTGCGTTTTGTGACCATACGCGACTAATCTTATCAATTTCTTTAAACGTGTGCGTGAGTTCCGTGACCACACGCGATTAATCTTATCAATTTTCTTAAACGCGTGCTTGAGTGCAAGTACTCAACACGGCACGCAACGGCAAGTTTCATGACCTTTGCTCAGCTCTTTTTAAGCAAAATTCTTTAGCTGTTTGTTTTTGTGGCCGTTATGGAGAGGTTTTTTGGGGGTAGGGGACCCGTATTGCTGGCCGTTGCCGTTGTTGAGAGGTGGCCGTTGTAGGGAGGTAAAAATAAGAGCAAATGTATGGATTTTCGGCCGGGACGAAAAAACTTGGCCGTTGCAGAGAGGTGGCCGTTGTAGGGAGGTGGCCATTAGTAGAGGTTCGACTGTATTTCCGTATTGGGCCTCTGATAGCAACAAGAACATTGTAACAGCTGCACATTCGAAATTCTATGATAATCCTGTTTTCTTTATGTTCTTCTTTCAGTCTCTGCGGTTGTCCAAACAGTTAATCCGTGACTCATTTCGTGGTATGTTACACGAAGCAAATGAGAAGGAAGCGGCTTTACTGGAAGAACGCTGGCTTTCAGAGGAGTGTATGCAGGCTATTATGAACTTTATGGCGCGAAAATCCAAGTTTTGATTCCCGATACGTCCTTTAGAACTTCTTTGCATTTTAGATCTCGAGACGTATTCGTTGCATCGGTGTTTAAAACTGATGTTGATGTTAAGAGGTTTAATTCTTTACTCATGTAATAACCAATATAATCTTATAGTTATAAATATACCTTCCACTGGTTGTGTATTTTGATAGATTTAAAGCTAACAAATACAACACCCCGCAGACAGTAATGCGTTTTCAGTGTGTTATCGAGTCCAAGAGCAATAGGCTGTAGACAAGACCAGTTTCAAGTTCAACAAGACCGCTGACTAAAAAGACTAAAGATGCATTTGTGTGTCTGAAGTAAAATATTCACAAATACCATAAAGAGGTTGCTGAATCCTAAAATGAAACAATACACAGAGTTGTAAACACTCCACATTTCCACTGGTATTTGAGAATAATTTACTCCAGACACGCCCATACAAATACATCCTTTGCACTTTTATTCAGCGGTCTTCGTGAACTCAAAACTGTACAAGTAAAGCTCGTTTGTTCTGGGATAATACGCGATTCGTGAATGCGTTGAGATGAGATGACCCGATCAGTTAGTTAAAAGTTTACCCGTACTAACCCAGCGCAGCGAAAGAAACGTGCCCCCCAAACATGATGTCACATCAAGGCCATTGACATGAAGACAGTAGTGTACGAATGGGCCCCTTCTACGTTTACCCTAAGTTCAGTTCGGAAAATCACGTTTTGGTGACACCAACTAGATGAAGTTTGATCCTGGCATGGATTATAATCGTCGTAAGACATCGTCCAACAAGAAATTCTGAAGAATTTACGGGCGGCCGATGGTCACTCTGCCCCGCCCTTTCTCTGGTGGACCCTCATGTACACTCCCTTAGAATTCCAAGGAGACCCAGCACGTGAATCTGTGTGACCAAAACAGTGGCTATTTAAAGCAATGTTTTGACTAATGCTGTGACACTATCGATGAAAGATATTTTGGGTATTCTGAAAAACTTACAGGCGGCCCATGGTGACTCAACGGCATCCCCCTTCCCCCACTAAGGAGACAGCATGTGAACCTGCGTGACAGAAACCGAGAAAGTGTGATGCAATATTTTGGCTATGACCCTGGCACACTTAGGCTTGAGACGAACTGTGAACTGCATACTAATAGACGTCCGATATGGCGCACTGTCGCGATCTGTCACCGTATTCCCTTTAAAAACACGATTTATAAACACGTCTGCAGCAATTCTAATGTATTTCGTCAATACTAACCTGAAGTTTTCTGCGATCACAGAATGAAAAATTCAACTTAAAACATCTTCAGTAAAGGTCATGTTATTGTTTTTTCACCAGATGGAGAATGTCCGGTATTTGAGAGATTGGATTTCAAACCTGATAAAATCTATCTGTTTGCGTCATTAGAGCAGCAAGGCCATTGTCCAAGGGCCGCGCTACCCCAAGAGGTCTAAGTGAACTGACTTAGGACGACGACAAAAATGAAAAACAAAAAAAAAACGCCCATTTTACTAGTCGGCGCAACGTGCGCGTACGCACGACGGCCGCCTAACAATGTTTCGAAACTCCTCAACCAAGAGTTCAGTAGCCTTTTAACCTCAGATTCAGACTGGATAGGAACTTGAAGACCGGTACCCTTAGAGCGCAGTAGTTATATAGTTGGGGGTACGAGCGCATTTTTTCAAAAATCCGCTCTGAACTCCCCAACTATAACTACTTTACCATATGTTGGCACAATTTCATGGGAAATCTATTTGGTATTATCTCATGGAAAAATCTATATGGCATTATCTCATGGAAAATCTATTTGGTATTATCTCATGGGAAATCTATTTGGTATTATCTCATGGAAAATATATTTGGCATTATCTCATAGTTGGGAGTACGAGCGCAGTTTGCCATCGGATGAAATGGGACTTTCCCGATGAGTCATCAGATTGTCATGTAATATCAGATGAACTTGTATTTGAAGTAAAGTTTGTCAGTAAAGTTTGTAGTGAACAGAAAAGCAGAACTTGTATGGAGGCCAACACAGCTGTGACGTGACGTCACATCTTCAGATTGCATAATGTCCGTAAGAGAAACTGTTGATTCCATCGTTTGCTATATATCGTTTATCGTCGAAACAGCTGAGTGACACTTTATTGAGCTCGTAACTACCTAGTTGATGGTTAATACTTCTGATTGTCTTCATGGTATGATGTATTTGTTTGTTATTAATTAATACATTTTTATAACCTTCATGTTTGATATTGTTCTTTATTATGTTCTTCTTGATTCCCTTGGCTGTTTTCCCTACTTTCTGGTTGTCTTTTATGTAACTGTACATTTTTGATCGCAAACCGACGAATTCTGTGATTGGCACACCAGCTGCTTCATCTTTGAATTTGCCGATTACCTTTTTGTTTGTTTTGTCGAAATACTGACAGTTTTCTGGATAATCACTGTTGTCAAATCTGTCTTTGTCATTCCAAAAGTCACGGTACACATCTTCAGCCTCAATTTCGTATGTCAGACTGTCTGTATCAGTGAATAGCAACCTGGCTTTGTCCCCGTACTTTTCCTTGATGTAGTTATAATGGAAATCATACATCATAGTTTTACTTAGGTCGAGAATACACATGCCTACATATGCCGGTCTGTTTAGAGTCAGCGTTTGCTTGATCTTGTGTATTGCTACTAGACTATTCGAGAATATCTTGCAGCTGACGTAAGTTGGTCTAGATGCCATTTTCTTCAATTTCTGTACATCAGTGATAAGCCTAACATCAACCCTCTTTCTGATATTCTCCATCGTTTTGCCAAATACTGAATTGTTCATCAATTTGAAGAAGTCTTTTTCGAATGCATTTTTCGCTTGGGTACGTTTTTGTGTATTGAAATCGATGTATTGCTTTAGCCATGGAGACTGGTCGAACTCTAGAATTCTATGGACTTTCTTCAGTTTCAAACCGAGATCAAGGTACAACTGTAGATTTCTATAATGCAGAACATATTTTTGTTTATCGCATAAAGTAGGGATCAGCTTATGTACAAGCCCTGTTGATATTTTGAACTTGTTTTGTATTTTCTTGCAGTATCCAGACAACATGCTATCAGTTACTTTAACCTTTTCTGGTCCTAGAGGATAGTCGTTATGAAGGTCATGCAGTTCTTTGGGATATTCAAGATCGACTTCAACTATCAACCCTTTATTACTGTTTTCATTATACTGAGTCAAATCGATTTTATTAATCTGCTTTTCTGTCAACCATTTGAAACCGCCAGTAGGTAGATGCTGTGACATAGCCCAACCGTATAAATTATTAGCATCCAGGTACATGATATACTTTGAGGGCGCCATCTCGTCGTATTCTTTCATGTACTTATTGTTTGCTTTCCCATATCGGTTTGCTATATATGATACACCACCTCTCATTCCTTTTTCGATGAACTGAAACATGTCTATGTCAGTCATTAGCTCCAGTTTGATATCAGTCATTTTTAACATAGCATCCCATGACAAACCAGGAGATGTGAAATAATGACATGGATCCAGCTTGTAATACTGAAGACAGGTCTTGCGGAAGTTTTCAAACACGTCGGCTAACAGTAGGATGTCCGACTTGAGATATAGATTATGGTAATCACCCATCGTTTCTAATTTGAAAGTAGTCCATACTTTTTGGGCATGTTTGTAGTCATCATTTGTTATGTGTTCATCATACAATATGCTGTAAAATTCTTCTTTCGTTGGCAATTCCGTTTTATTAAATTTATCAAAACTGTCCATGAAATCGTATGGATAAACTCCTTTTCAGTAGTTATATAGATGGGAGTACGAGCGCAGTAGTCAAATTTTCAGTCAAATTTGACAGAAAACTTTTCAGTCAAAATCTAGTACGCTCAATTTTGTTGGAAACTTTCCCGTTAAATATTACTAAATTTTAACCTAAATTTTATTGGAAATTTTCCTCCAAGCTATAAAGATGGGAGTACGAGCGCAGTAGTCAAATTTTCAGCCAAATTTGATTGGAAAGTTTCCAATCAAATTTTCAAAGTCTATTATGACCGTAAGCATAACTTGTCACACCATTTTTATGAATATATCTTTTGTCGTCGAAACAGCTGAGTGATGTTTTATTAAGCTCATAGCTTCCGAGTTGATGTTTTTCACTTTTGATTAGTCTCATCGTGTGACGCATCTGTTTCTTATTGAAAAGCGTATCTTTGTAATTGTCGTGTTGTATTTTTTGTTTTATCACATTTTTTTTTATTCCCTTTGCTGTGCGACTACCCTGTTTATTGTCTTTCATGTAAGAATACATTTTTGACCTCAAACCAACAAACTCCACAATTGGGATTCCTGAAGCCTCATCCTTGAATTTACCAATGACTTTCTTATTTGCATCATCGAAAAATGGGCTGCTCTTTGGATTATTACTGTTATCGAATAGATGTTTGTCTTTCCAAAAATCTTGGTAAACATCATCTGCTTCAATTTCATATGTTAAACTGTCAGTATCTGTAAACAGCAACCGAGCTTTGTCACCATACTGACTTTTGATGTAATTGTAATGAAAATCATACATCAATGTTTTTGATAAGTCTAGGATGCACATTCCAACATATGCCGGTCTGTTTAATTTCAAAGTTGGTTTGATTTTGTGAACGGCGACTAAATCCTGCCAGAAAACCACAGGGACTTTCCCGAGGAAATGAGTCATTAAGTTTTTCAATTGTTTTTCTAACGCGTTAGACAGTTCTTTTTGTCTTGAAAACCACAGGGACTTTCCCGATGAGTTGTCAGATTGCCATGTAATATCAGATGAACTTGTATTTGAAGTAAAGTTTGTTGGTAAAGTTTATTGGTGAAGTTTGTAGTGAACAGAAAAATAGACTGTGCTTGCGGAAAAATAAGATCTATTCTTGGATGAATACCTTGTTGTATTTTTTTTCAAATTTGTCAGTTAATGGACACATATCAATGATTATTTCATCTACAAATTTGACATAATCAAGAAATTCTTTTTCATCATACTTCAGTCCTCTCATAAAGGATCGTAAATCTGTTAAAACCTTTGAATAAGATGTATAGGCGAATTTACTCATTTCAATTTTTCTCTTGTAATTTTTGATCTCTGAATATGTTTTAAGTAAGAGCCCAGTACCGGATATCACTCCAAGAGGAATAGGGTTTAGTGTTACACCACCAACTATTGTTCCTGTAGCTATCAATAAAGCGGATCCAATATTACATGCAAGCTCTGTTTTTTTGAAATATTTGTAAGTCATTTTAGCAAGCCAGTATTTCTTATGATAGAATTTGTATAATGCTTTCAACTCAGATATTTGATCTTCCGTTAAATTTTCTGAAACATGGTTCCAATTGAATATGCTTATGCGTCTATCCATATATTATATGGATACATTTTTTTCTTTTTTGAACGATTTCTTAATACTGATGTATAATTTTCTGATGTTTCGAACTATTTTTTCTATATTCTCAATAATTTCGTTGATTAAAGTTGATGTTTTCATATTATATTGTTTAGATTATTCATTATGTTTTTCATCGGAAACCTCAACGCTTATTTCTTTTGGGATAATATATTCTAAAAAGCATTCCATGCTCCAATCAGATGGATATCCTGCATTGTGCTATATAATAAATGTAAAATGTTTATGGCACTCTGTATTCAATCAACATTAAGAGTTCTTGATTTTTCACAACTGAACCCAGTTCCACAGCCAAATGACCAAACGCTAGTACTAAATTGATATTTATTGTCTGTGATTTAGTTGATTGGGTTGAAGTGTAAGTGATTGATTGAGTTAAATGGTCACTGTGTTTTATTTTTAAAGAAATAGGTGTATATCGTCTTTTGACTTTGAAATAGAGCACTGTTATAGTTAATATGTGGCTATGATTTGGAATGATTATTTTGTCACAACCATTTAATAAAAATGTGTTCCCATTTTTTGTATTCAAAATCCCATTTATGTAATGAACGGAACCACGCAAACGATGCTCGTTTAAAGATAAATCTGTTTCCATCACCATTTTTCCATTCTCAATTACAAAAGCGGTGTCATAGACACTTGGGTCAACGTTTGAAATTGTTTCTTTTACACCATAAACAATTAGATGCCCAATTGTTAAAAGTGACGGAAAAGTAACTGTACCGTATAGATCGAGATAAATAAATTGTGGAGGTGAGCTACCCCATCGGTGAAAATTGATAACTGTTTTGGTATAGTTTTCGAATGTTTTTGTTGCATAATTAGAAATTGAAATCGTAGTGCCTTGCACTGCCACACTCAACTCACTCATTTCCGGCGGAAACCATTCAACTACCAAAGTATAGTAACCGACTGGAAGTTTATAAAGGTTAAAACCGAGGCGTGATTGGTACTGGTTTGGTGAGCTTTTTTGAAACAGGAGTTTAAGTTGGTAAGCTTTTTTATTAATTTGATGTGGAGAATTGGAAAAATCAACAATACCCAAAACCTGAATATTTGATTCACTTGAAGATTCGTCGTCGTTTTCCATTAAATATCTGAAGGCGTCTTTTTTCCCCGAGCTAGTGATCTGAGATTCATGAATTTTTTGAGTGACAAGATTTCTCAAATCTGTTATTTCATTTTCCATTAACTCAACATTAACTGCGGATTTCGAATTTTTTGAATCGGTTTGTAAGTTAATAATTTTATTGTTATTTAAATTCAAGTCTCCCGACATACTTGTTGTGCCATCAAGTTTGAGATAATTTTTTTGCGAGTTAGTGATTCTCTGAGTGATATATTCTACAGTAGCAACGTCTTTTTGGTTTACTGGAAATTTGACATTGGTGATCGCATTATCTTTCATATCGATAGTAGTGTCCTTATCTAATTTTTTTGCAAGCTGATTATCGACATACTTTTTATTTACTCCATGATCTGAATTAACTGGGTCTTTGATATTTGTTATGAAATGGTTGTTCATGTCTAAAGATTGTAGCATAGACCCGCCTTCTTTTTTACTCAAGAATATATTCCGAGCTGTGTTATAAGAGATGGCTTTATTTGTGTTTCCATGAATTGGGTACGGCTGTGGTTGTAAAATTAGGTCTCCGTTCATAGTTGCTCCTGTCTTTTTCACAAACTGAGTTGTATCCGCACTTGGAATCTTAGCTATTTCACTATCTAACTGGCTTTTTGTAACCACATCATTATTATTGGTTCCTTGTTTTACATTCACTAATTTTTTATTCTGCATATCATAATCATTATTAGCATCTAATTTAAATCCAATACCAGGTAAACCTCTAACACCTCTCACAGCTGTGGAATGCTTATAATTTAATACTCCGTTGTAGAAACTCATTTTATTAACTCTTCAGATTATTTTAGTGAAATTTTTTGCGTTGAATTTTCGTGGCTTATCAACATACAGAAAAGTGTACGGTTCTTTTGTTGCTGAGAGGTAGTCGTCTTTGTTGATGTTCAATTCTTGACATATCCTACTCTGTTCATTCTTGCTTGGAAAATCGAAAATGCAGTGATGGGAACAGTTTAATCTGATGGTTTTGTCTGTATTGTAAAAAGACTGAGACAGATAGATACAGCTGCAATTTTTATTTCGAGAGTTTGTGAAATAGTTTCGTATCTCTTGATCATTTTTGGTTCCGGTGTTGAGGTAATCATCGAAAATGATTAACTTTTGATTTCCATCATCCATGTCAGGTAAAGGAATTATCTCACCGTTGCTAGCTTCAATGATATTATAACCGTATTTTTTTGAAAGAGGTTCAAATGTTTGTAACAAATATTGATACTTGTTCTGTTGCAAGTTTTTAGCATATAGATAGACCTTGTCAAAAAATAACAGGGGTTTGTTTATCATGTGAAGCAAAAGATTGGTTTTACCACTCCCACTCGGAGCGCAGATCAACATTCTGAAGCATCTATCAGGCATGAAAGCATGCAACTGGGTGAAATTACTGTCTTTATCACCTTCAACGTCATAGTTTGGTATTTCCATTTTATTGATTGACAACAGAATTTTTTCTCAATAATTTTATGCGACACGCCATGCAACTCGCCATGCGACACGCCATGCAACACGCCATGCAACACGCCATGCAACACGCCATGCGACACGCTATACGAGTTTTTTTATATTCAATAACCCATTTTTATCCAAAAATAATATTTTGTTTCAATTAAATAAAATGAGTCTCCTCAAGTGGAAAGAAATGGCTGAAAAAAGATCGAAAATCGGTCAAGATGTTAATACTATCAGGGAAACGCTGAAACAAAAGAAAATAACCGATACAATGAGTGATGTTGAAGCAGAAAAGCTTTTTAAACCGATAACATCCGGTTTGAAGGAGTTGACGCAACCTCAACCTATTAAAAGACGGTTGCAAAGGAAAAAAGCAGAGGTTCCAGATTATGGTATCAATATCGAAGATGAAGGAATACCAGATTACAATCTTGAAGATTTGTTTGATGAAGGGGTTCTACCACAAAATACGAAACAGCTTGTTCCAAAACCACCCTCTTATGATGAGGTTCTCAAAGATTTGGAAACAGGAAAAAAGAAAATATATATCGATCCAGAGTATATGCAACAACTTGAAGACCCCCCAGAATATGAAGTTCCAGATTATGAGATTTTTGAAGAAGACAGAATAAATGAGACTTTGGATGAACTTGGAATAACCAACTATGAAGACATTGAAGCACAACTCAAAAGGGATGACATGACAGAAAAAACAAGGCATTCTTTCTTGTCAAAGAAAATCGAAAATGCGGTCAAGAAAAGACAACAACTTCCAGGTTACAAAACACATATTACAAAGCAGTTGAACAAAGGTTTGATTAGCCAATCTGAAGCACAGTTCAGAAGAAAGGTCATCGACGACGCTCGAAAAGTTCTCAATGATTATATCAACTATAACAAAAATAAGTTGAAGAGTATCAAAGGCTCTGGTCTCAAAAGAAAGTCAACAAAGCGAGGTGGAAATGCAAGTGTTGTTTTTCTTAATCCTAAAGAAGCCCTCAAAAAGTTAGAGTTAATTGTTGGATCAATTGGTGCTGGTAATAATAGCATTGAGCTTAGAAACACCGGTGTTGCTATTCTCGATATTTTATTGAGAAATTACATAATCAACAAACATCATTACAACAAAATTTATAAAAACTTTTTCATGTGAATATATTAAAAATGCAACTATCATTGGTATTATCTTCTCATAACGTCAAGAAACAAACAAAAAATAAGCCTAGTGATTTTACAATCAGATATACCCAACCGATAATACTTGATCCAAACAGACAATATGAACTCGGTTTAGGCCGAATCATATCAATGTCTTTCACATGGTTCAATATCACATCAGAGTTGAACAACCAAAAAATAAAATACTCTTCTGATGGTGGGAATACTTGGAAAGATATAATCTTTCCACCAGGTACATGGAATTATGTTGGTTTCAATGATTTTATCAAGGAAAAGACAAAAATAAAAACTTCAAGCACAACTTCATATCCAATAACCTTAAAATTTAACAACACAACTTTCAAAACAACAATAAATCTCGCGCCAAACTATCAACTAGACCTCACAACATCAAATTTCAGTGATCTGATCGGTTTTAACAAACGAATTTTAACCAGTTCTGAAAATGTTGGTGACTACACACCAAATCTCAGTCAAGATACAGAGATTTTGAATATACATTGCGATCTTATTTCAGAGAGTCTTGTTGATGAGGATGAGACAGATATCATCTACACCTTTGGCACAAATGATTTGCAACCATCCTATGCTTTCACTAAAGAGCCTTTGAGAGTTCAATATTATCCAGTCAATAAGTATATCATAAACACCCTGCGGATATACATCACCGATGGTAAACGACGAATAATAGATTTGAATGACGCTGATACCGCATTTTCTCTGATTTTGAGAGAAAAAAAAAATTATAAAAGATAATTATAAAATGCTGACCTACAATTACAAACGAATTTTTCATCCGAGTCTTGGAAGATTTGTTTACAAACACAAAGGATCCGGTTTGATTGTGGACAATATTTTCAAACCGATGAAAAGGATTATGAGCACAGTTTTAAAACCTCTCGCTAAAAAAGCTTTGAAATCGGGAATAGAAAGTGCTGGTGATAAACTTGGTAAAAAAGTTGTTGAAAAAGTTGCTGAAAAATCAGGCCATCTTTTCATGAAAGACCTTCAGTCTTTGGGAAAACAAGTTCCAAAAGCAACAAATAAACAAAAAGAAGAAGATTACAACGTGATATTGAATAGATTGATTTCCGGAAGCGGTATAAAAAAGAAGAGAAAAACAAAATAAAAAAAAGTTTCAAACAGATAAATAAAAAGATGACTTTCAGAACAAGTGATAAACTGCAGAGATATGAAATGGTCAAATTCTCCCCTGACAATATTATTGAACAACCTGGAAACAACAATTCTCAGAAAAAAACAGGATATAAATTAACAATAACCGACAGATCCACTCTTTTTGATTATTTCAACGGATATTTCGAGGTATCCAAAGAGCTCCAAAAGAAAGCCGATGGAGCCGGTTTTGCAGCTGCTGACCGAATTTCGATGATTAATGGGTCACATTCTCTCATCAAACACATGGTTATCAAATCTGCTGGTAAAATAGTGTACGATAGTGACAACATTCATAGAATCGTAAATGTCAAAAATTTGCTGGAGTATAGTGATGATTTCAGCAGGTCGGTTGCCAAAAATAGTTTTTGGTATCTTGACACAGATGATTCAACAGCAAATACAAATTTGGGTTTTGAAGCAAGGCGACTTTTAACTCAAGCAAAACAGAACAATGGTGGTGGTGGAGCCAAAAGCATAAATGAGATCATTCCGTTGAACAGATACAGTTTCTTTGAGGAATTGGAAGACAAGATGCTTCCTCCCATGCAGCTCACATTCGAACTGGACTTGAATAATGATGATGAATTGATTCACAAAGCAGCTGCTGCTGATGATGGGCGGGTGGTTGTCACTCGACTTTATCTTTGGCTTCCAAGATTAATTCCGAAAGATAGTGCATATGGTGAATTTGTGAAAGATTTTCTCAAACCAACCAAATGGACGTACATGAAAGATATGTATATTCAGAGTGCAAATACAAGAGCAGTTCAAAACATGTTTCAGATTAGCCCAGCTATTGACAATGTTAAACATGTATTCATTTATCTACAGAGAACTAATGGTCCAAACAATGAGGAATCTGAGAGAACTCCTTACATTTTTGATACTTTCAAGCTGAATTCTGCAGATGCTGATAGCTCTCTTGCATCATGTCGTTTGGAGTATGGAAACAGTACTTTTTATCCTGAATTGGAGTATGATGCCGATTCAAAAGTGAGAATCTTCAACGATCTAATGTCTTATGCTTTTCGAAAGAATGATCTGAACACAGGAACGCAGTTGAATATACATAATTTCACATCTCTTTACGGTCTTGTCTATTTCGATCTGACCTACCAAAAAGAGGCTGTTACTCGAGATCCAAAACAACTGATTTTGAACTACAAATTGAATACGGCACCAACAGCTAATGTGAGAGCTCATGCCATCGTATTTTATGAAAGTGAGGTTATTGTCAACAAGGTTGGAAATGAACTTATGATGGTCTGATTTCAAAAACCAAAGTTGTGTTTTTTCGTGAATTTATTTTATTTTGTACAAATAAAATAAATATGACACAATTGTATGAGATTAACGTTACGCTTTCCGACAATCAGAAAACAAATCTAAGTAAAGCTTTCCACAAACGTGAAACAATCGTCTTGAGGTTGACAAAAGATGCCTTAAATGGAAGTGATACTCTTCATGTGCCTGCAACAACTGTGAAGAGGTTGGAAAAGAACCGCGCGATGAATAAGGGAATGGAGATAAAACTGTCGAAGACAAACATTAGAAAACAGGTTGGTGGTTCACTTTTGAGTTCAATCTTGACACTTGGTCGAACTTTTGGACCGACATTAGCGAAGACTCTAGGATTATCAGCTCTCGCCGGTGTCGCTTCTGAAGGAGCATCTCAGATTGTCAAAAAGATATCTGGAGGAGGTGCGCAGACAGGTGGTTTTCTCATTCCAAATTCTAAAATAGATCAACTTATCGCTCATAAACATCTATTAAGTAATAAACAGAAAAAGGATATTCTCAATGCCCTACAAACAGGCTCTGGAGTGAATATCAAACCCACAAAAAAACAAACGGGTGGTTTTCTTGGCACACTCTTAGCATCAATCGGTATTCCACTCGCCCTTGAGGCTTTCAAAAAGATGACAGGTTCAGGAGTTCCCAGAATCGGAAGACCTCCTAAACAAGATGGTGGAGCAGCTCCCAGACTTGGAGCGTATCAACCACCACCTCCATTTTTTGGAACATGGGAACAAGCAGGTGCTGGAAAAAAAGGTGGTAAAAAAAAAAAGTTGGGAAATGGGTTCCTTCTAGGGAAAAACAGTCCATTCAATGGGATTCCACTGTTGGGGGCAATCCTTTGAAATTCCACAAAGACATACCCTTGAGCAACCACGATTTGTTAAGATGGTGTCGTCATCTTAAAATACCAATAGACAAAGGTGGTGTGTTGTCAAGAGACCAAACTGTTCCACACAACCACAAAATGGCGCTATTCATTTTCAATCTTGAGCCGTCATACATGAGTGGAAGTCATTGGGTTGCAACACATGCCAAGAATGGGAAAATCAATTATTTCGACAGTTTTGGGTTGCCACCATTTCAAGAGATTGTAAATCACGCAAAGAAAAAAAATCTCACTCTAATTCATCAAAATAACCAGATACAAGCCTTGAATACAACGACTTGTGGATACTTTTGTTTATACTTTTTGAATGAGATGAATAGAGGTGCGTCATATTTTGACCTTTTGCAAGTCTTTGATGTGCATGATACCATGAAAAATGAGAGATTCATTGAAAGATATTTCAAAAGTTTTTGAAAAATTTATGTAACCTTATTGTAAATGAAAACGTATTGCGTCAAACAGAGGAAACAAACTGAGTGTGTTGAGCCTTCGGGCTACAAACATGCAAAGAACGGTCGACTTATGTTCTTTTGCACATGCGCTGAATGTGGCATAACCAAAACCAGATTTGTGAAACAATTGGAGGTGCTGGGAAACTGATTGGCCCGTCTGAAGGGGCGGGCATTTTGGATACGATGGCATCGACCGGCACTGATATGTTAATTCAACACGGTATTCCTTGGCTTGGAAAAAAAGCTGTAGAGATGGGGCGTTATTACGGTAGTGAAGCTCTAAGGAACCCAAAACTTCAGAAAAAGGCTCTCGATTATGCTTTGGATAAGTTGAATCCAATGATTCAAAATGTTGGAAGTCAAGCTCTTGATCAATTATCAACCAAAATAAGACCAAATAGAAAGTATGAAACTGACAGGAAGGATTTGGATGGTGCTGGTGTTGATATACATAAACTAATTGGGAAAATACCGAAACCAAAAGCTGGATGGACTCCTGGAAAGTATAAATACATGGGGCCATACAATCCTCTCGATAAACAGTTAGAGTATGATAGGAACACTGGAGAGGTCACCAAATGGTATGTACAACCTTACAATAAAGTGGATGAAATAGCAGCTCATCATGATATTTGTTATGATATGGGGAAAAACAAAGGTGAATGTGACAAGAAAATGGTTAAGTCATTAGATGAAATACCTTATGGAGAGATGTCAAAATGGGGACAAACCGCTCGGTTCTTGATTAACACTAAGCAGAAACTGGGTCTCGGTGTAAAACAAAAGAAGCCAAAAAACGGAAAGCGGCGTTGAGTAATTATGATGATTGGGCTCAACATTTAGCCGATGAATTACATAAACCAATCAGACGGAAATTTAAAACTAGAAGAGTTATTGCAAACCACATTGACGAGATATGGTGTTCAGATATCGTTGAGATGCAAAAATTCAGTCGATGGAACGCTGGCTACAGATATCTTCTTATGGTTCTAGATGTATTCTCTAAATACGGTTGGATCATCCCATTAAAAGATAAGAAAGGAGAAACTGTTGCTCAAGCATTCAAAACAATATTCAAAGAAGGTAGAAAACCACAATATATTTGGACAGACAAAGGCAAAGAGTATTATAACAAACATGTTAAGGAACTACTTGATAAGAATAAAATAACCTTGTACTCAACTGAGAATGAAGAAAAGTCGTCAGTTTGTGAAAGATGGAACAGAACAATTAAAACCAAGATGTGGAAGCAGTTTACTGTTCAAGGTAATACACAGTATCTTGACATGCTACCTAAATTAGTGAAACAGTATAACAATACCAGACATTCAAGCATAAAGATGACACCCACGGAAGCAAGTAAAAAGAAGAATGAAGGAACTGTCTACTTCAATCTATATGGTGATATGGAAACATCAAGACAAAAACCAAAGTTCAAAGTTGGTGAGAAGGTTCGAATATCTAAGTATAAACGGAATGTGTTCGATAAAGGATATACACCAAACTGGTCTGAGGAAATTTTCACAGTTGATAAAATCCAATATACGAATCCAATAACTTACAAACTAAAGGATCTAAGAGATGAAGACATTGAAGGGAGTTTTTACGAACCTGAATTACTGAAAGCTGAACAAATGGTATTCAGAATTGATAAAGTGATTCGGAGGGATTATAAAAAGAAGCAAGCTTTGGTGAAGTGGAAGGGGTATAGTGATGAATTCAACAGTTGGGTTCCATTTAGGAATTTACAAACAGTATAACATATACATATATGAATCTATTATTTGGAGAAGATTTCAATACTTTAAAATTCAGAGCCAAACACTTGTACAATGCGAAGGATTTGAGATATTCAAACCGCAGAAATAAGAAATATGTTGTGACTCTCAAAATGGTAAAATATACATTTTGGTGATAGAATGCATGAAGATTTTTTACAGCACCAAGATCCAGAAAGACGTTTACGATATCGTAAAAGAGCCTCCAAGATAAAGAATAAATATGGTAAATTGACGTATAAGGATCCAAAATACGCTAATTACTGGAGCTACCATTTGTTGTGGTAAACAGGTTTAAACACACCAGTCAAAGTCATTTAAGCATGAACATATAGTATATATATGGAGAATCAAAATGTAAAGAGAGGCCGTGGAAGACCTAAAGTATTTACCGATGAGGAAATAAAAAACCATAAAACAACGTACATGCTAAATAAAAAATGGTATTGTGATATTTGCAAAACTGGACGAAATTATACATTGGCTGGAAAACATTGTCATTTGAACACAAATAAGCACAAGAAAAACGCTAATGCAAAATAATTAACATAATGTATATAGTTCAAATGATTCAATTAATTGAATCATTTGAATTCTTGGCCACATTTAAACACACTAATTGAAAGTCATTTAAAAAATAAACCTATAGATTATATATAATGGAAAAATCTAACAATAATATAATGAACAAGAAATATCTCAAGAAACTCAGCAAATCGGAACTTATTAAATTGCTTCTGAAGCAGGAGAAGAAGCCAGTTCCAATACCAACACCTCACAAGAGTGTCAAACAGATGGCTAAAGAATATGAAGAAAACATAATTCTACCACCTAAAGAATTCAGGGATGATTACAAACCAGTTCCAGCACAAAGGACTTATAAACCAAGACCACCTATACCAACACCTCACAAGAGTGTCAAACAGATGGCTAAAGAATATGAAGAAAACATCATTCTACCACCTAAAGAATTCAGGGATGATTACAAACCAGTTCCAGCACAAAGGACTAAGAAACTATTGGATAAACCAGTTCCAGCACCTAGAACCAAAATAGAACAAACAGACAAAGCTTTAAAAGGTTACACTAAGTCTTATGAAATCAGCATCAAAAACAATAAAGACCCCTTAGCCCAAATGCAAAACACGAGAAAGGCTATAGAACATCATGTAATAGCTTTGTTGAATGAGATGAAAGGCTTGAAATACGTTGAAACGTTGAAGATTACGTTTGAAAAACAGAATGGAGACAAGTTGATTGAAAAGGAAGCTTATTTCAATGCAAAGCCACAAACAGTAACAAACGAAACAGAGATTGCAAACTTGTTGCAGATAACACAACAACAGATTGTAAATATGATTCAGCAATGGATTTCAGAAGGCTCAGCATGGATTATTAAATCGGTTGATGGTCATTTCATCAATGTTGTAAGGTACAGACCACTCAGAGGTTCTTCATATATTCCATTACCCAAAGAGCTGCAGAACTCAGCTAAAGGGATTATAAACATGAAAAATAATGACGATGAATGTTTTCGTTGGTGCCACATTCGTCACCTCTTGCCACAGAATAAAGATCCACAGAGAATAAAAGAGTGTGATAAAAAATATGTAGAAAAATTGGATTACTCGGGAATCGAGTTTCCCGTTTCTGTAAAACAATACAACAAAATAGAGAAACAAAACAGTATCAATGTTAATGTTTTCGGTTATGAAGAAAGGCAACCGTATGTAATTTACGTTTCAAAAGAAAGGTTTAACTCTTGTTTGAATCTGCTCTTAATAACCGAAGGAGAAGCGAAACATTATTGTTTAATAAAGGATTTCAATAAATTTATGCACAATCAAACGAAGCACAATGGAAGAAAGCATTTCTGTATGTACTGTCTTCAATGTTTAAGCTCAAAAGAGCATCTTGAAAAACACAAAGTTGATTGTGTTGAAATTAATGGGAAACAATCCATTAAAATGCCAGAACCTGGATCAAAAATTGCATTTAAAAATTATCGTAAACAGTTACCGGCGCCTTTCGTGATTTATGCTGATTTCGAAGCTATCACCGAAAAAGTTAGTGAAAAAGCTCCGCAAAAATCCTGCACTGAACAATATCAAAAACATACGGCTTGTGGATATGGTTATAAAGTTGTTTGCTGTTATGACGATAAATTTTCAAAACCAATCAAAATTCACAGAGGAAAAATGGCCATTCAGAAGTTCATGAAGGACATGTTGGCTGAAGTTAAATACTGTCAAAAGGTTGAGAGAACCCACTTCACAAAACCTCTCGAAATGACAGACGAGGATGAGGAAAGTTTCCGAAGAGCTGAAGAATGTCACATCTGCAAGAAACCTTCTATCAAAAGTGATGTTAGAGTAAGAGATCACTGTCATGTCACCGGCAAATACAGAGGCTCAGCACATGAAAATTGTAATCTAAATTTCTTTTTGACTTATAAAATACCTGTGGTGTTTCACAATCTCAAGGGGTATGACAGTCACTTTATAATGCAAGAGATTGGTAATATTGTGAAAAAGAATGCGTATTTTGATGAAGAAGGAAAGAAACATGAGATGAGCATAAATGTCATTCCCTGTAACATGGAGAAATATATGGCCTTCATGTTGGGTCAACACCTTGTGTTCATCGACAGCTTTCAATTCATGAGCTCGTCATTGAGTAATTTGGTGAATAATCTTCCTGCTGAAGCGTTCAAACACACGGGACAAGTATTTCAAGGTGAAAAATTGAGTTTGATGACAAAGAAAGGTGTCTATCCTTATGACTATATGAATAGTTTTAAAAAGTTTGAGGACAGCAGGTTGCCGAAGAAAGAAGATTTTTTCAGTATTATGAATAATGAACATATCACAGATGAAGAGTATCAACATGCACAGAATGTTTGGAATGAATTTGGTCTATCATCAATGGGAGAGTATCACGATCTATATCTCAAATCGGATATTTTGTTGTTGACTGATGTTTTTGAAAATTTCCGCAAAGCATGTCAACAATACTATGGATTGGATCCTGCTCATTATTTCACAGCACCTGGTCTGAGTTGGGATGCAATGTTGAAAAGGACAAAAACTGAATTGGAGTTGATAAGTGATGTTGATATGTTTCAATTCATTGAAAAAGGTATGCGTGGTGGAATCAGTTACATCGCCAATCGATATGGAAAGGCAAACAACAAGTATATGGTTCATCACAATCCAAAGGATGTAACAAAATACATCGTCTATCTGGATGCAAACAATCTATATGGTTGGGCAATGATTCAATATCTTCCAACAGGTGGGTTCGAATGGTTGACTGGAGAAGAGGTGGATTTATCCAAGTATAATGATGAGTCTGAAAAAGGATTGATATTGGAGGTTGATTTGGAATATCCAGAGGAGTTGCATGATCTCCACAACGACTATCCGCTGGCAGCAGAAAAAATCAAAGTAACTGAAGATATGTTGTCACCTTATTGTCGAGAAATTGCTGAAAAATTTGGAGTAAAGGTTGGACTGGTTAAAAAGTTGGTGCCGACGTTGTCAAATAAAGAGAGATATGTTTTGCATTATCGCAACTTGCAACTCTATATGTCTTTGGGGTTGAAACTAACAAAGATTCATAGAGCTCTCGAATTCAATCAGAGTCCATGGTTGAAACCTTACATCGATTTTAATACAAAAAAGAGAGCAGAGGCAAAGAACTCTTTTGATAAGGATTTTTTCAAGTTGATGAACAATTCGGTGTTTGGAAAGACGATGGAGAATCTAAGAAAGCGACAGGACATTAAACTTGTAACTGATAAAGAAAAACTATTAAAGTGGGCTAGTAAACCGAGTTTTATAAGCAGCAAAATATTTAATGAGGATTTAGTCGCCGTTCACAAAATCAAACCAACTTTGAAATTAAACAGACCGGCATATGTTGGAATGTGCATCCTAGACTTATCAAAAACATTGATGTATGATTTTCATTACAATTACATCAAAAGTCAGTATGGTGACAAAGCTCGGTTGCTGTTTACAGATACTGACAGTTTAACATATGAAATTGAAGCAGATGATGTTTACCAAGATTTTTGGAAAGACAAACATCTATTCGATAACAGTAATAATCCAAAGAGCAGCCCATTTTTCGATGATGCAAATAAGAAAGTCATTGGTAAATTCAAGGATGAGGCTTCAGGAATCCCAATTGTGGAGTTTGTTGGTTTGAGGTCAAAAATGTATTCTTACATGAAAGACAATAAACAGGGTAGTCGCACAGCAAAGGGAATAAAAAAGAATGTGATAAAACAAAAAATACAACACGACAATTACAAAGATACGCTTTTCAATAAGAAACAGATGCGTCACACGATGAGACTAATCAAAAGTGAAAAACATCAACTCGGAAGCTATGAGCTTAATAAAACATCACTCAGCTGTTTCGACGACAAAAGATATATTCATAAAAATGGTGTGACAAGTTATGCTTACGGTCATAATAGACTTTGAAAATTTGATTGGAAACTTTCCAATCAAATTTGGCTGAAAATTTGACTACTGCGCTCGTACTCCCATCTTTATAGCTTGGAGGAAAATTTCCAATAAAATTTAGGTTAAAATTTAGTAATATTTAACGGGAAAGTTTCCAACAAAATTGAGCGTACTAGATTTTGACTGAAAAGTTTTCTGTCAAATTTGACTGAAAATTTGACTACTGCGCTCGTACTCCCATCTATATAACTACTCTTTTCGTGTCATAAGATTGAATTTACTGCCTTTGAATTGCTTGCTTGTGTATTTTAAGGCTTTCGTTGGTAAGTTGTTGACTAATTTATCCAAACTTGAGCTCATGAACTGGAAACTGTCAATGAATGTCAGATGATTACCAAGCATGAATGCCATGTATTTTTCCATGTTGTTGGGAATAGCATTGATATTCATCCGTGTCTCTTTTCCATTTTTATCCATGTATTTGTTTTCCTCAACAATAGCTCCAATCTCTTGCATTATAAAATGGCTGTCATATCCTCTTAAATTGTGGAAGATCACTGGAATTTTAATATTATCTGGTTCAATTTTTAGTTTCAGATTACAGTCTTGATGTGCTGAACCTCTGTATTCACCAGTAATATGACAATGATCTCTGACTCGGACGTCTTTCTCTGTATATTGTTTATCGCAGATGTGGCATGATGTTGCTTTTTTGAAATTTGTTTCATCATCTTTTGTCATTTTTAATGGTTTGTTAAAAAATGTTTTCATAACTCTTTTACAGTATTTTACTTCTTTCAGCATGCTTTCCATGAAATTGTGTACAGCATTTTCACCTCTATATATTTGTAGCGGCTTTGTGTACTTATCATCATAACAACAAATGACCTTATACCCATATCCACAGTCTTTGTGTCTTTGGTAGGCTTCAGTATATGATTTGTTGTTTAATTTGCTGGGGTCAGGTTGGCATCCTTGCACCTTTTCAGTTATAGCCTCAAAATCAGCGTAGATAACAAATGGCACAGGTTGCTGCTTGTGGAAATTATTGAATTTCAGTATGTTGTCTCCTTTTTCAGGCATTTTTATTGCTTGCTCACCATTTACTTGAATGCAAATAACTTTGTGATCATTTAATACCCTTTCGGAACTGAAACATTGCAGACAGTGCATACAAAAATGCTTTTTTTCTTTGTGTTTTGTTTTATTGTACATGAACTTGTTGAAATCCTTTATGAGAACATAATGCTCGTCTTCATCATCTGTTATTAGCAGTAGTTCCATGTGATCTTCATACTTTTCTTTGGAAACATAGATCGGATACGTTTGTTTGTCTTCATACCCGAATACATTTATATTGATGCTGTTTTGCTTCTCAATTCTGTTGATCTGTTTAATAGTTACTGGAAATTCAATGCCTTCATAATTTAACTTTTCAATGTATGGCATGTCTCTCTTTTTGATTCTTTGTGGGTCTTTATCTTGTGGATTCAAATGTCTTATATGACACCATCTGAAGCATTCGAGATCATCATTTTTCATGTTTATTAAGCCTTTGGAACTGTTTTGCAATTCATAAGGTAGTTTAATATATGATGACCCTTCCATGGGCTTGTATATAACAACGTTCAGATAATGTCCGTCAACAGCTTGGATTGTCCAGCCAGATCCTTCCGATATCCATTGAGCTATCTTGTTCGTTATCTGCTGTTTTGATAATTGTGATGAATCAGTGATTTCCGTTTGGTTGATTATTGTCTGAGGTGTGCTATTGAAATATGCCGTTTTATTAACCATTTCATCACCTGACATCTTTTCGAAAGTGACTTTTAGTGTTTCAACGTATTTCAAGCCTTTCATCTCATTCAACAAATTTGCTATACTATAATCAAGAGCCAATCTAGTGTTTTGCATTTGAGCTACGGGGTCTTTATTGTCCTTGATGTTGATTTCATAAGACTTGGTATAACCTTCTAAGGCTTTGTTTGTTTGTTCTATTTTGGTTCTAGGTGTTGGAACTGGTTTATCCAATAGTTTCTTAGTTCTAGGTGCTGGAATAGGTTTGTAATCATCCCTGAATTCTAGAGGCGGAAGAATGATGTTGTCTTCATACTCTTTTACCATTTTTTTAACACTCTTGCGAGGTGCTGCAATAGGTTTATCCATTGGTTTTTTGGTTCTTGGTGTTGGAACCGGTTTCATAATAGATTGCTTCAGGAGCATTTCTATCAATTGACTTTTACTGAGTTTCTTAAGATCTTTCTTATTCATTATCTTCATACTATATAATAATATTTTTTTAAGCCTCTTTTGGTTGTGTCTTTAAGTAGTCAAGAATTCAAATGGTCCACATATGGATCCTTTGAACTATAGTTGATTTTATTTATTGGTGTTCATGTATGAACTTTGTATGATTGCTCAATGTTTCCGATGACTTGAATTTTCTGGAACATTTTTTGCATTTTATTCTCACACCCTGGAAATAAAGTATGATTTCTTTTATGATTTCGTCATAATCGTTGCTCACTAATATTTTGTAATTGTTGTTTTCATACTCTTGCAGCATCATCTTTTGTTCTTCTGAAAGCTTTCCATAACCAGTTGGTGTTTTAAATTCAATTGCAAAACCTGAGTAATTCAAATGTAAATTCTGTATGATCAGATCAGGAGATCCCTTTTGATAACCCATGTTGTATGATTTTATTCTCATGTTACTATTAATTTGGTTTTCATCCAATGATGCGGTTAGAATTGCTTTAGGATAATTGTTTCTTATAAAGTTGACTACCTTTTCATGTAGGTCATATTCTGTTTTGATGCTGAATGTGGGCATTTTGTATGGTTTGTTGCTGAATTCATACCGTCCTGTTTTTCTGATTGATGGTAAAACCACTTTTGTTACCCAAAGTTTGAATTCTTTAGCCTTTTCCATTTTTGATCCAAATATCAGACAGAATAAGCCAGATTCATTTATATAAATTGTGTTTCCGAGGTTCCATGTTAGGGGGGGCGTTTCGTTACCCCTGGATTTAAGCTCCTTAAGTGAACATTTATCTTTAGAATCAACATGATCATTAATCGCTTTTCGTGAATTCAAATATCCCAAAATGTCGGCAACTGTTTTACCACGGAACCATATGTCGACATCCTTTTTGATAATATTCAGTTTTTTTCCTTCATAAGTAAAAATTTCCATATCTTGTAATTATATATAATAATATCTCTTTATAAGTGTTTGTATATGTTCCTTAAGTGTCATTCACCACAGCAGATGGTAGCTCCAGAAATTTGCCGAATTCTTATCTTTGTATGTTAGGTTACCATTCTTGTCTTTTATATTAGAAGCTCTTTTTCTGTACAATCTACGACGTTTCCAATCTTGGTGTCTAGGATCTCCAAAATGAATATTATTATCATTTTTAAGAGTGACCATATATTTTTTATTCATTCTGTTGGAGTATTCAAGGTTCTTAGCACCATATACGTTGATTGCTCTATGTTTTAATAAGTTGAAATCCTTACCAGTTACGGTATTCATATAATAAGGTTATATATTTGTTCTGATTTATTCATTTTCAACTTTTGGTTTATGGATTGGATTATCTGACCGTTGCAAATCATCAATATGTTCAAATACGTCATCTACTTCATCGATGGTTTTCTTACAACATGAGATCAAGTCCCTCAATTTCTTGAATAGTTCCCTTAATTTCTCTTTTTTCATATAATAAGGTTATATATTTATAATAGCCAGAAACAATTATATTTTTGGCTACAAAATAGCAAATGAACAGCATATATACTGTATCGATTGATATAATATATATTAGATAATATCTCTTTAAAACACTTTCATACATCCTTTAAATCCCTAAATGGTATCCAACTATTAAAGTCATTACTATACCCCTTCCACTTAACCAAAGCTTGTTTCTTCTTATAATCCCTCCGAATGACTTTATCAATTCTGAATACATCCTGCTTAGCTTTTAATAATTCGGGTTCATAAAAACTCCCTTGAATGTCTTCACCTCTGAGATCCTTTAGTTTGTAAGTTATTGGATTCGTATATTGGATTTTATCAACTGTGAAAACTTCTTCTGTCCAGTTTGGTGTATAGCCCTTATCAAACACATTCCGTTTATACTTACTTATTCTAACCTTATCACCTATTTTGAATTTCGGTTTAGATGATACTTGCTCCAAATTACCATACAGATTAAAGTAAACAGTCCCTTCATTCTTCTTTTTATTGGCTTCTATGGGTGTCATTTTGATAGAGCTATGTTTAGTGTTGTTATATTGTTTCACTAATTTGGGTAGCATGTCTAAATACTGTGTATTACCTTGAACAGTAAACTGCTTCCACATCTTGGTTTTAATTGTTCTGTTCCATCTTTCACAAACTGACGACTTTTCCTCATTCTCAGTTGAGTACAAGGTTATTTTATTCTTATCAAGTAGTTCTTTAACATGTTTGTTGTAATACTCTTTGCCTTTGTCTGTCCATAAATATTCCGGTTTTCTACCTTCTTTAAGGATTGTTTTAAAAGCATTCATAACGGTTTCACCCTTTTTATCTTTTAATGGGACGATCCAACCGTACTTAGAGAATACATCTAAAACCATAAGAAGATATCTGTAGCCAGCGTTCCATCGACTGAATTTTTGCATCTCAACGATATCAGAGCACCATATTTCGTCAATATGATTTACAATAACACGCCGTCGAGTAAAATTTCGTTTTATGGGTTTATGAAGCTCATCAGCTAATTCTTTTTTCCAGTTTTCTTCACTCGACGGCCTTTCCCGTTTTTTGTCCCAAGACCTAGTTTCTGCTTCGTGTTAATCAAGAACCGAGCAGTTTGTCCCCATTTTGGCATCTGTCCATAAGGTATTTCATCCAATGACTTAACCATTTTCTTGTCACATTCACCTTTGTTTTTCCCCATATCATAACAAATATCATGATGAGCTGCTATTTCATCCACTTTATTGTAAGGTTGTACGTGCCACTTGGTGACCTCTCCAGTGTTCCTATCATACTCTAACTGTTTATCGAGAGGATTGTATGGTCCCATGTATTTATACTTTCCAGGCGTCCATCCAGCTTTTGGTTTCGGTATTTTCCCAATTAGTTTATGTATATCAACACCAGCACCATCCAAATCCTTCCTGTCAGTTTTATACTTTCTATTTGGTCTTATTTTGGTTGATAATTCATCAAGAGCTTGACTTCCGACATTTTGAATCATTGGATTCAACTTATCCAGAGCATAATCGATAGCCTTTTTCTGCAGTTTTGGGTTTCTCAAGGCTTCTGATCCATAATATCTTCCCATTTCAACTGCCTTTTTTCCAAGCCAAGGAATACCGTGGTGAATCAATAAATCAGTACCAGTCGATGCTACTGTATCTAATATGCCCGCCCCTGACGACGGGCTGACCCGTTTCCCGTCTGTTTGACGAATTTCGTTTTAATGATTCCACATTCTGCACAAGTACATTTAAGCATAAGCCTCCCATTTTTAGCCTTTTCATATCGTTCACTACCAGGTAGACATTCAGTGACTCTTTTTTGTTTCACGCAATATGATTTCATATATAATATGATTAGATTAGATTAAGGTTCAATATATACGTTTTCATATTTACCAGTTTTCGGATTTTTCACCAAACGCATAACAGTACCCTTCTTTGGTTTAGTCCAGAATTTCTTGCTTGTTATACCTGTTTTATTATTAAAAGCACCTTTTAAGATATCACCAGACCAATATCGGTCAAATACATGGTTGGTTGATGGAATTACTTTGCGAGTTATTTGTTCAGCTATTTTGGCTGCCTCAAAAGCTTTACCTAATGGATTTTCACCTCCCTTTTGGCTTTTGATAAATTTGGTTTTCGTAATACCACATTCACCACAAATACATTTCATCATAAGTCTGTTATTTTTGGCTCTCACATATCGTTCACTCCCGGGTACACATTCTGTGACCTTTTTTTGTTTCACGCAATAAGATTTCATATATAACTTGATTACATATTTTTGAAATACCGTTCTAGAAACCTCTCATTCTTCGTCGTATCATATATATCAAATACTTGAAGCAGATCAAAATATGATTTGCCCTTATTCATCTCATTTAAAAAGTATAAACAGAAGTAACCACATGTTGGCGTCAGTAAATTTTGTATTTGATTGTTCTGATGAAGCAATGTTAAATTCTTTTTTCTCGCATGATTGACCATTTCTTGGAAGGGAGGCAAACCAAATGAATCAAAGTAATTGATGACGTTATCTTTCACATAAGTAGCCACCCAATGACTCCCTGACATATAACTCGGTTCAAGATTGTAAATGAATAGAGCCTGTTGATGATCATGTGGGACAGTTTCATCTCGAGACAGAACATCTTTGATTGGGATATTCAGATATTTACACCATTTTATTAAATCATAATTGCTTAATGGGGCATTCTTATGGAATTTTGGTTTTACAATAGAATGTTTAGAAGAGGGACGTTTTTGAATGGTGAGTTCTTGCCTAATAGTAGACCGTTGCCCTTTTTTTTTTGTTTTTTTTTGTCCCCATACCGATTGTACCGTTCGGCCAATTTCCATAAAAAGGCGGTGTTCTATACATTGGCATTGACAAACCACCATCCTGATTATCATTGGTTAGTTTTGATACAGATCTGGGTGGTCTTTGTTGGGGTTGTCCCATCTGAGGGGCACCTTTACCAGTCATCTTCTTTATTGCCTCAAGAGCTAAAGGAACTCCGATTGATGCAAGAAAAGTACCTAAGAACCCACCTGTTTGTACTTTCGTCGGTTTTATATGAACACCAGAGCCTGTTTGTAGAGCATTTAATATATCTTGTTTTTGTTTTGTGGTCAAAAGATGTTTATATGCTATCAACTTGTTTATTTTATTTTGTGGTATGAGAAACCCACCAGTTTGAATTCCTTTTCCAGATATCTTTTTGACGATCTGAGATGCTCCTTCACTAGCTGCTCCAGCTAAAGCCGACAATCCAAGAGTCTTAGCAATAGTGGGAGCAAAAGTTCTTCCAAGCGCCAGAACTGTAGACAGAAGAGATCCACCTACTTGCTTTCGAATGTTTGTTTTAGAAAGTTTAATGTCCATTCCCTTTTTCAATTTTCTATTTTTATCCAATCGCTTAACTATATTCTGAGGTACGTATAGAGTGTCATTCCCAGATAGAGAGTCCTTCGTGAGTCTTAGAACTATTGTTTCTCTTTTATGATACGCGTTACTAAGATTCTTTTTCTGGTTTGGTGATAAACTAACTTTAATTTCGTATAGTTGTGTCATATAATATATGTTAGATAAATTCTCTTTTAAAAAACATATTCATTTAAATTTTCATCGATGTAAAACTTATTTATTTAAACTATCATCAATTCGTTTCCAACTGTCTTTACTACAACCTCACTCTCGTAAAATACGATGCTATGAGCTCGGACGTTTGCTGCTGGGGCTATATTGAGACGATAATGGAGAATCAACTGTTTAGGATCTCTCGTCACTACCTCTTTCTGATATAACAAATCGAAATACAATAATCCGTACAAACTCGTGTAATTTGCTATATTCAATTGTGTCCCACTGTTATAATCGTTCTTACGAAATGCATATGACATTAGATCATTGAATATCCTGATTTTTGAATCTGAATCATATTCAAGCTCTGGGTAAAAAACGTTATTCCCATATTCAAGCCTACAGCTTGATAAAGAGCTGTTAGCATTAGCTGTATTCAGTTTGAAAGTGTCAAACAAATATGGACTCCTCTCTGCTTCATCATCATTCGGTGCATCTGTGCGCTGGAGATAAATGAAAACGTGTTTAACTTTGTCGATAGCTGGACTGATTTGAAACATGTTCTGAACAGCTCTCGTATTTGCTGACTGATTGTAGAGATCTCGCATATATGTCCAGGTTGTTGGCTTGAGAAACTCTGAAACGAAATTACTATACATAATGTCTTTTGGAACTAGTCTTGGTAGCCAAAGATACAATCTTTTTACTACAACCCGACCATCGTCAGCTGCTGCTGCTTTGTGAATCAGTTCACTGTCTTCGTTAAGTGTAAGTTCAATTGTCAGCTGCATAGGGGGCAACATTTTTCTTTCTAATTCTTGGAAAAAACTGTATCTGTTCAACGGAATTATCTCATTAATCGATTTTGCGCCACCAGTACCGTCGTTTGCTACTGCTTGGGTTAAAATACGACGGGACTCAAAACCTGTGTTTGTATTTGCTGTAGTTCCATTAGTATCAAGATACCAGAATGAATTCTTTCCAACAGATCTACTATAATCATCACTGTATTCGAGTAAATTTTTCACATTCGTAATTCTATGTAAATTATCACTCTCGTATACTATTTTGCCTGAAGATTTGATAACCATATGTCTGATTAGACTGTGAGATCCGTTTATCATAGTGATGCGATCCGCTTGAGCATATCCAGCACCATCTGCCCTTTTTTGAAGCTCTTTAGTTACTTCGAAATACCCATTGAAAAAATCGAACATAGTCGACCTATCGTTGATTGTGAATCTGTAACCTGTCTTTTTCTGGCTTTGATTGTTAGCAGGTTGCTCAATGACATTATCCAAATGGAAACGAACGTATTCATATCGTTGCAGATTTTCATTTGTTCTGAAACTCATTTATATGAGTAGTTTAGATAAAATTCACTTTTTAATAACCAGTACCAGATATAAGTCTATTCAGAATTATGTTGTAATCTTCTTCTTGTTTTGGTTTAGCAGTTCTCGTGGTTTTAGTTAATGATGGTTTAGTTGAATGGTGTAATTTTCTCATAATAAGCTCTCCGCTTTTTTCAGCTGCTTTTTTTCCCAGTTTGTCTCCAGCATGTGAAATACCAGATTCAAGCGCTTTTTTGGCTTAAGGTTTGAAAACCATTTCTGGAACTTTACTTAACACCCTTCCAACTGGTTTGAATATGTTGTCAACAATGATCCCAGATCCTTTATGTTCATAAACAAATCGTCCAAGTTTTGGATGATAAATACGCTTGTATTCATACGACGACATATATAACTATTAGTTAGATTAATCTCTCTTCTCTCTTAAAATCAAACTGAATGAAGTGTCACCATGATTAAGATCTATGATTCTTCGTTTACCGTCGGTGATATAAATCCGAATGTTATTAATCATATTTTTATTGACTGGATTGAACTGTACTCGTCTTGGCTCTTGTGTGAAACTATAACTCGGGGTGAGAGTTGAGGTACTGAAACTATATATAATATCCGTTTCATCACTATCGACAAGACTGTCACTTATCAAATCACAATGAATATTCAATATTTCTCTGTCTTGTGAGAGATTAAGAATGTAATCTCCAACATTTACACTACTTGTTAGAATCTTTTTATTGAAACCAATAAGATCATTAAAATTACTTTGAGTAAGATCTAATCTGTAATTTGAGGCTAGTGTTATTATTGTCCTGAATACAGTATCGTTAAACTCCAGAGTGATTGGATATTGAGGGTTTGATGAAGTCCCTGTTTTTGTTTTTTCTTTGATTAAATTGTCGAAATCAATGTAATTCCATACTCCAGGGTTGAATATAATTTCCGTCCAATTAGAACCACTATCTGTCGAATATCTTATTTTCTGATTATTGAGTTCTTTAGTCACATTGAACCAAGTGAATGACATCGAAATGATTCGATCTAGGCCGATTTCATATTGTCTGTTTGAATCCAGTATTATCGGATTACTGTATTTGATTGTGAAATCTGATGGTTTATTACCACTTATACCTTTGACGATATGACTGGATAATACAAGTTGTCTATTCATTTATATGATTAGTTTAGACTAAAATAGTCTTTGTATATTTTGTTGTATTGTGGCTTATTGAGTATTGAATTTCTCAACAAGATGTCAAGAAGAGCGACACCTGTGTTTCTTAGCTCTATGCTATTATTACCAGCAACCTTTGATCCGATAATCAGTTCAAGTTTTTTCATCATTTCTGTTGGATTATTGAAAAACATTACCTGTCCACCTTTTTTTGTTTTTTTCTTCAAACCAGACCCTTTAATATTTTTTAATCTTTGATTGTTGTAATTGATATAATCATTTAAAACCTTCCTCGTATCAGTAATGACCTTTCTTCGATATTGAGCCTCAGCTTCAGTCATTAAACCACTATTTAATTTTTTAGTGATATCACTCCAATAACCATTTAGTTTCGAACGTTGATCTTTAGCATTTTTCAAGATTTTGTTCAGATAAGCTTTACTCTTTTTATTATCCATATCCTTTTCTGTTAGACGTAATTCAACATCATTGTAGTTCGGAATATTCAATTTATCTAAAGCTTGGTTAATTGCATCCTCCTCGAGAATGTTATAATCTGGTACTTCTTCTTCTTCGTATTCAGGTGGAAGATCTTCAGGTTCATACATATATTCCGGATCTATATACATTTGTTTTTTACCTGATGCTAAATCCTCGAGGACGTCTTCATAACTTGGAGGTTTTGGAACCAATTGTTTGTAATTTTGTGGTAGAACAGGTTGATCAAATAGATCTTCCAATCCATAATCAGGCACTTCATCATCAACAGCGATTCCATAATCAGGAACAGGTCGCTTTTTCTTTGGTAATCTTCTCAACGGTGCTTTTGGGGCTGTAAGTTCCTTTAACTCAGATGTTATAGGTTTGAAAAGTTTCTCTGCCTCGACTTCACCCATTTGATCAGATATCGTTTTTTGTTTTATTGTCTCTCTTACTGTGTTAATCTTTTTACCAAGCTCGGATCGTTTCTCAGCCATTTCTTTCCATTTGAGTAAACTCATTATATCATTTGTTTACATAAAATTTCGTATTTTGTTCGGAAAAATTAGGGTTATCATATATAAAAACGCTCGCATAGCGTGTCGCATAGCGTGTCGCCATGCGATAAAATTGTATAACATAATATCATATGAAGATTCAAAATTACGACATTCAAGATGATGAAAACAATGATTTTCGTCAATTAAAGAGTTTCATGCCAAACCGATGTTTCAGGATGCTTATTTGTGCTCCCTCTGGTGGTGGCAAGACTAACCTTTTGCTTGATATGATATATAGGCTTCTCTATTTTGATAAGATATACCTTTATGCTCGCAATCTCCAACAAAGCAAATATAAGCATCTGTTGAAATCTCTTGAACCAATATCAAAATCAAAAGAGGTCGGTTATGACGTGATAGAAGCAAGTAACGATGAAATCATCCCTCTGACAGATTTGTCTGATGAAAACCAAAAATTAATCATATTTGATGACTATTTGAATACAGGTAAGAAAAATGACGAACGGATACGAGACTACTTCACCAATTCAAGAAATAAAAATTGTTGTTGTATATATTTGAGTCAAAGCTATTACGGAACCGATAAAACAATAAGACTGAATAGTTCACATTATTGCATATTCGATTTTCCTTCTATAAACGAGCAATCGATGATTTGCCGAGAACTGAACATAAATAAATCAGATTATCAGAAAGCTACTAAGGATCCATATAGTTTTCTGTATGTTGATAAGGTCAAAAAAAAGGTAGCCCGAAATTTCGACGAAAAAATCTAAACTAATATTATATGAGTTATACAAACGGTATTCTTAATCATGATGATTCTCAAGGACTAGATAAGATAGGTTCAAGAGGTTTACCTGGTATTGGATTTAAATTAGATGCTAATAATGATTATGATATGCAGAATAAAAAATTAGTGAATGTAAAACAAGGAACTAATAATAACGACGTTGTTACAAAAAGTCAGTTAGATAGTGAAATAGCCAAGATTCCAAGTGTGGATACATCTAAATTCATGCTAAAAGCAGGTGATACGATGACAGGGTCACTCATTGTCCCAAAAGACAATTATCCAGTTCATGGTAATCTCAACAAGGTTATCAGTTATGAATCGCAAAGAGAGATATTCTTGTCAAAGAAGGAAGGAGGTCGAATGGAGCAACATATTGACATGGGTGGTTTAAACATCGTAAATCTGAAATCACCAACTGCTTCTAATCACGCTAGTAATAAGGGGTATGTTGATAGTGAGATAAGAAAGATTCCAATAACTGATTCATCAAAATTCATCAAAAAAGATGGTTCAGTATTAATGGAAGCCAATCTTGATATGAACAATCAATTCATAACAAATATCAAGGATCCAGTCAATGCGCGACCATGGAGTAAATAAGAAGTATGTTGACAATCAATTGGGTACAAAAGCAGACCTTTCAAAGACAACAACACAGACATTTCAAGGTAGAGTACAAGTACCAGATTTTGATCCATCCTCTCATTCAGAATCAGATATTGTCAATCTCCAAGATATTAACAACACCTTTTTGAATAAAAACAAAGGAGGTGCCCTGAAAAATCCTATCACATTCCTATCTTCATTACAAAATAATCAAAAACAGATCAACAACCTCGGCACACCTCGATACAATAGCAGTGCTGCTAATAAGAGCTACGTTGACGAAACGTTGGCACAATCTCATATCAATTCCAGCAACAAAAAGAATGCATTGAAGTACCTCCTTGATGCAGATGAGAGCTCCAGTGAGAATAATATAGTGGTTCTTGGCATCTCTGATTTCGCACAAAGCCCTCACAAGAATAAACAAGCTTACAAAGTCGGACTACAGAAGGACGTTGGAACAAATAATTATCGATCAAGAATAGGTTTCAATCTATATCCTCTCAGTATCGGCAAATTCACATCGGTCTTGGAATATTATCCGCAAGGGTCACACACCAACATCCAACTATCCGCTCAAGCTACCACAGCTTATATTCACAAAACAATCCAAAAGAGCTTCTCAAATCATGTAAAACTTCTCGTACAATTCAACAATAGTAGCAGGGAATCCCTTGATTACATCTATTTCAACCTACACGGAAGCTCAACATTATCCTCACCACAGGCTTTTCTCATCATTTATGGAGTCAGAGATTGGCAAGACACTGTCAATCCAGAAGTGTACGACTATGATCACAACAACCATGGAATGAGAATCGTTAAGTATACAAATAAGATTGTTTCCACTATTACATGGTTAACAGATAGTCCTTGGCAAGACCTATCCAACTATTATGCGAATTTCAATAATCCAACTGTTGGCAATGTCGTGAAACTGGTAACATATCTACAGGTAAGTAATGATCAACACGGAGGCAATCTTTGGTGTCGTTGGGTTGTCAATATTATCAACCCAGTGACAAACAACGTCGAAAAAACCCATATAATACAAGTCAATACAACTAACTCCTTTTTTTTAGGAAAAAGATTCCGGTCAGGTTTTGGTATTCAGCTGGCTCCAGACTATGAAAACATCGCCACACTCTCAAACGCTTCTTTTTTCAAAGTTGTAGACAAAAACAAGCTTCATAAATTTCAATTACAGACAAGAGTAACAGATGGGGGAACCTTCACAGTGAATCACATCTCTAATAATATAGATGCAAATTGGAACAGTTACACTGTGAGCTCAATTGAGGTTCAAGAGATAGCCGGTTTAAAATTAGACACAAATTCAGGTCTCCCAGCTGATGTCATAAGTTTCACCAGTGAATAAAAATTATCCATTAATATAATATATATGGATAGACGTAAAAGCATATTCAATTGGAACCATGTTTCAGACAAATTAACGGAAGATCAAATATCTGAGTTAAAAGCATTGTACAAATTCTATCATAAAAAATATTGGCTTTTCAAAATGACTTTTAAATATTTCAAAAAAGTAGAACTTGCATGTAATATTGGATCTGTTTTATTGGTAGTAACAGGGACAGTAGCTGGTGGTGTAACACTAAACCCTGTTGTTCTCGGAACAATATCTGGTTCGGGGCTCTTGCTTAAAACATATTCAGAGGCTAAAAATTACAAAAGGAAGATTGAGATATGTAAATTTGCATACACCTCATATGAAAAGATTTTAACAGATTTACGGTCATTCATGAGAGGACTGGAGTATGATGACAAAGGATTCCTTGATTATGTCAAAGTTCTCGATGATATAATCATTGATATGTGTCCATTAACTGACAAATTTGAAAAGAAATACAACAAGGTGTTCATCCAAAAATAGATTTTATGTTATCACCAATAAGAGACATAATACTAGCCCAATATTGATTGTAAAAAGCTAATGTTTTTTTCGATCTACTAATTGGAATTTTTTTGTAAGGTATTCCCATCATTTTAAATATCCTTCTCATAATGAAATTAACGCTAATCATCCTTTTCCTAGTTCCATTAACTTCATTAAGAACCTTACCTATCTCAACATATATAGCATCAATTTTTTGTTTCTGACAGTTTGATATTTTAATGTTATATTTTTCTTCTATATTGAGTAAAATGTTATTGATGTGGTACTCTCGATGGTAAACAGATTTTCTTATAAATCTATGTCTATTCTGATAAAAATCAACATATTCTTTCACATAATTATATCCTTGTACGACGCCACAACTTCGACAAACTTGCATTCCATCAGTTGTTATAACCTCCTGATTATCACAGCATTCATCATCTTTCGGTTTTTTATTAGAATCTTCTATTTTTTCGTCACAAAAAGGACAAACAACTTCTGATTCTTTCAGGTAATCGTGAATATCTGAGTTACAATACATTCTATACTATTATATGATATTATATTTTTAAGTAATATTCATCCGATGGCAAACTGCGCTCGTACTCCCAACTATGAGATAATTAACAATTATCCTGCGAAATCGCGCGGAATATCACCTGATACTTAGCCGACGAGGCCGTAGGCCGAGTTGGCTAAATCAGGGGATATTCCGCAAGATTGAGCAGGATAATTGTTTTATTATTCAACAAATTCTCATCGAATACCATTTTCAGAACGAGAAAAACTATGGTTCTATGATGAAAACGCTAAAAGCCAGCAACACATAATAAAAATCAAAACAGAACTTCAAGAAATCGAAGTTTACTACCGTTCACTTAAAAGGACTTATTTACAAACTCATGTTTGGAAATGATGTGACAAAGTAAAAAAAATATTGCTACCTTACCGAGAATAAGTCCTCTTCCTGTGAATTAAAATCTTTTCAACTTTACAACTTTCCGTGAGCAAGTCTGCTGCTTCGTTCGCAATAGCATTTCCTTGGGTGAGTTCTCACTATGAAAAGTCCAAGTCCACCTCTGGATATCTTTGTGAGCTGAAGCAAATAATTGTTGACTTTTTGAGAGCATTTAATCGTGGAAAGTTTCTTCCAGGGAGTTGAAATTTCCGGAGAAAACTGCTAAAACTGCCTCCCTTTTTAAAATGGCCGCGAAACAAGCAATGAAAGAAAATCTGCAGTGCACTTCCAAATATGGTCATTTACGTATATCGCAGGATATCCGTCATGTACGGATGACAGATATTGAGGGCTTCCTTACCATATATGGGCATAGTGACAATTTGTTGAATAATAATGCCAAATATATTTTCCATGAGATAATACCAAATAGATTTCCCATGAGATAATACCAAATAGATTTTCCATGAGATAATGCCATATAGATTTTTCCATGAGATAATACCAAATAGATTTCCCATGAAATTGTGCCAACATATGGTAAAGTAGTTATAGTTGGGGAGTTCAGAGCGGATTTTTGAAAAAATGCGCTCGTACCCCCAACTATATAACTACTGAGCGCGTACAGAGACATTGACTCACTCAGTTAACCTTTTGTTTTGTGAAGTTCTCGTTGCTGTCTTCGTCACTGAAGGCATGGACAACTGTGGACCAGAGGTTCCAGTTACAAACAATCTCAGATATTAATAATCTGAGCTGCTCGCGACCTCTCCCACTGAACTGAATATTGTTTTTGCAGAAAGCATATGCAGTTCTCTGATAATTTTCTATGAAATAAATACCGACATTCAGTTCTACCGACTTCATATTATAACACGATTACCTTGCCATTGTGTTGCTCATCCTGGAAGGCTAAAGGAATTCGACTTTCCATGGTCACTGTAACAGCTAATCCACCATAATTTACCACTCTTTCAGCGATTTCAAGTTTTCCTGAAAACTCGCCATCTTTTGTGTATATCATTACATACGCACTCTCTCCTTTCCGTTTACGGTGAGGACAACATGTCCATGTTGACATGGGATTCTACAGGAGGAAAAGTTTTCAACGCTGAACGTGAGAAGATGATGTCCCACTTCGGTCCATTTGTGGACGCAACCTGTTTCCAGTGTGAGGATCTGGCCATCATGCGCAGCAGCGATATCTGTCCCATCCTTCAAGATTCCTTTTCCAAGCTATATTTAAGGTGTTTCGATACAGTTTTTAGGGGACCATATCTCACTTTTAAAATCGGCTCTTAGACAGTCTTCATCTTGTCTGATCAACGTGAAATTTGCAATACTTGTTGGTTTTGGATTGAACTTTAGCGTGGTTTACATTTTGTAAAAATCGATATTTCCATGACAACCATAAACAAAAATCCTCGAAAGCAGTAAAATTAAAATTTTGCGCGATCCAGATTTCACTTTGGAAAGAAAATACCAGCATCTTAAACTGTGATGTATGGCAAACAAAATATAAAAGAACAAAAAAATTCTGTATGTTTGTTTTGAACTAAATCGCAAAAATATTTTCAACCTTAGTTTTTGCCTAGTAATAGTAAATGCACCGAAAAATAATCAATGCTTTGATGAACTGGCTAGAAAATACTGTTAAAATGTGTCTTTTACTTACTATTTTACGCCTAAAAAGTTTTGTTGAAACTGGTGTTCGCGATCTCGAGAACGACTTGTTTTTCTAAGATCATTAGTGTAATAATTTTGTGGTAATTTTTGAATTTGAGCGCTTTTGCAAAAATCATGAGAACGGCTCGATAGATTTTTTTAAAACATTAAACACGCGTGCTTGACGATGTGACCAATTTTACTTTTCAGTCTTATTAACATTGATTCACTGGAACACTTTTAGATTTAACGTTAAAAAGAGGATGTATGAACCGGCGGAGAAGGTTGCGTTACAAATTCACAATTGGCAAGTAAATGCTAATATATTCAAAGTAATGCGTAATTCATTGCTTCGTGATTTTTATCTGGTTTCTTTGTTCTTTGTTGCACTGTAGATTACAACGAAAAGTAAAAATCACGGAGGAATGCATTGCGCATTACTTTGAATATATTAGCATTTACTTGCCAACTGTTTATATGTAACGCAAGCCTTTCCGTCGGTTCATACATCCTCTTTAACGTTAAATCTAAAAGTGTTCCAGTGAATCAATGTTAATAAGAATCAAAAGTAAAACTGGTCACATCGTCAAGCACGCGTGTTTAATGTTTTAAAAAATCTATCGAGCCGTTCTCATGATTTTCGCAAAAGCGCTCAAATTCAAAAATTACCACAAAATTATTACGCGAATGATCTTAGAAAAACAAGTCGTTCTCGAGATCGCGAACACCAGTTTCAACAAAACTTTTTAGGCGTAAAATAGTAAGTAAAAGATACATTTTAACAGTATTTCCTAGCCATTTCATCAAAGCGTGGATTATTTTTCGGTGCATTAACTATTACTAGGCAAAAACTAAGGTTGAAAATGTTTTTGCGATTTACTTCAAAACAAACATACAGAATTTTTTTGTTCTTGAACATTTTGTTTGCCATACACCACAGTTTACGATGTTGGTATTTGCTTTTCAAAGCGAAATCTGGATCGTGCAAAATTTCAATTTTACTGTTTTCGAGGATTTTTGTTTATCGTTGTCATGGAAATATCGATTTTTACAAAATGTAAACCACGGTAAAGTTCAATCCAAAACCAACAAGTATTGCAAATTTCACGTTGATCTGACAAGGGAAAGACTGTCTAAGAGCCGATTCAAAAAGTTAGGTATGGTTCCCAAAAAACTGTATCGAAACACCTTAAAGCACCTGTCAGTGTCGTAGACATCACAGGTAACCAAAGCGTAATATGAGAGTTTGTATGGAGCTGCAATTCGATCGAAAATAATCGGCGGTTTTCCGCCGAAAATACATTAAAATCGAAATAAAGTTTAAAAAACCTTACCTGTTGCGTGTTTGCTGTGTTTTTATCGTGACATGCCGTCGCATCGACCGTTAAGCAGAAAATCGCCCAAAACGGCCTCCGGAAACTCGGAAAAGCGATAAAAACACAGCAAACACGCAACAGGTAAGGTTTTTTAAACTTTATTTCGATTTTAATGTATTTTCGGCGGAAAACCGCCGATTATTTTCGATCGAATTTCAGCTCCATACAAACTCTCATATTACGCTTTGGTTACCTGTGTAGACATCAACCACATATTTCCCAAGTACCAGCACACTGCCAACAGAAGCAGCAAGTCCCCAGGCATAGTCCAAGTACTCAACCACCTCACGCAGACGAAACTTAAGTAATAATAGTTGCAGATCAATGGTGGCAGTGTCGAATACTTGTACTTCCCAACCCCTCTTTCGATGACCTGTCTCAGCCCCAGCCTTTTTAAAACCCAGTACATAGGTGCAGCTGGCCCCCATCAGGGGCTACATCAAGAACATAGTGTTCAGTTTGGCGGCGTAAACTATGAAGAAATTCTCCATTGCCATCAAAAACCTGTTCCGTCTTCTTGGTCTGCTATGACTAAATGATCATCTGCGTTTGTAGCAATGCCCGTCGGGTTCTTCAGCGTTTGCACCACTTTGCCTTCTTGACCAAATGACCATGGTATACAGCAGTGTTCTATGCCCTGCGTCTGCAGGATTTGGGCGACTCGTACATCACGTTTTCACCTTTTTAAAAAATAGCTTATTTTGATCCGTATAATGTCCATACTCACTCATTCACTCATGCCCGTTACGCCGGCTAGCGTGTAGGGCAGCAACGTGATCCCTCCACTTCTGCCAGTCCTTCGCCACGACTGAAATGCTGCTCCAGGTCTTTCCCATCTGTTGCATTTCTTTCTCCACCGTCCGCTGCCACGTGACCTTTGGAGACATCTCCTTCGCTTTCCTTTTGGTGTCTAGTGCAAGGCAGTCTTGGCGATGGAGGGTTCTTGGCGGGTGACATGGCCAATCCACCTCCAGCACCTCCTCATTAGGATGGTAACCATGGATTCGGTTCCATACCTTTCGAGCAGGTTTTGGGCCAAAAGATGCCCAGAATTCGGCGGAGGCTGTTGGTGTGAAATGTGGATAGCTTTGTTAAATCCTTCTCGGTCAATCGCTAGCATTCCGAACCGTATAGGAGAGTTGTGAGGACACAGCTGTAGTAGAGTTTCAGCTTGGTGTGAGTGCTGTAGGTGGAGGAGTACCATGCCTTGCTCATTATGTTAAGAGAGGTTCTGGCCTTGTTAAGAAGGCTCTGGATGTCCAGGTCTGCTCCCCCTTCACTGCTGATGATGCTGACAAGATAGGTGAACCTGTCCGTATACGGGAGATATCCGTTCTCAACCTGGACTAGGCTCCTGTTGGTGGTGTTCAGTTCCATAACTTCAGTCTTCTTGCTGCTGATGTCGAGACCGACTTGCTTTGCAAGGATGTTAAGTGGCAGGGTCTTCTCTTGAGAATGGGTGTGTGATAGTGGCGCTTAATCGTCAGCATTATCTACATCCTCCAAGTAAGAGAAGGGAGTCCATCTGATGCTCCCGTTCTGATCCTCTAAGTTGCACCGCATGATCCAGTCTACCACAAGGTTGAAAAGCACTGCGGACATAACTCACCCCTTGTCACACCAGTCGACTTCGAACAGGATGTCACCGTCACCAACAGAGCAGGTAAAGTTGCCGTAAAAACTTGTGATGATCTCGATGAGATGGGAGGGGATTCCATACGCTCGTGGAATCCGCCAACGGGTATCCCGAAGATCTTGTCAAAGGCCTTGGTGAAATAAAAAAAGTTCACATACAGAGATCGCTGCCACTCGGTATATTGTTCAATGATGTTTCTTAGCAAAAAAATGTGATCGATACAGCCTCTTCCTCTTCTGAAACCTGCCTATTCCTCTCGAAGCTTAAGGTCCACAGCCAGTGACAGGCGCTTCATGATGACTTTCGCTAGGATCTTACTAGGGATGGATAACAGTGTAATGCCTTACCAGTTGCTGGATTCTGACAGAGCTCCTTTCTTTGGTATCCTGATGATGATGCCTTGACTCCAGTCATCAGGAATTTTCTTTCTGTCCCATATGGTGTCGAATAGTGACTACAGGATGCTTGCAGTGGTCACAACGTCAGCCTTGAACAGTTCGGCACTGAGGCGGTCTTCGCCGGGTGCCTTGTGGTGCTTCAGGGATGTCCAAACCCTTTTGAAAACTGTTGCGTACAACAATCGGTCGGGCCACCATTTTTTCAAAGGGCCCCCAAAACCTTCAAATACAAATAGGCGTGGCGTGACCTTGAACAACTTACTTTGACCAGAAAACTTGTAGAATTAAAAGACGGTGCCCTACAGGCTTATCTTAGAATATATACCAGTTCCTGTAGTCTGGTCTCCAGTTCTACCCCGAAACCCCCCCCCCCAGGCGTTGGGAGCGTCCAGTAGAACGGTGCTGAAGTGGGCTGGGGAAAGAAGACAAAACACACACAGAGATTCGCGGTTTCGCTGTTCACACCGCCTTTACGCAACGTCAGCTACTCAGACTAGAATAGCTCTAGGTAGAGTCTAGGATAACTTGCTAAACAATGAGCGGTTTAGTTTTAAATACGGCTGTCATTCTAGATATAATTGAAAATGATCTTCCGGGGACGGGAGGAGCACTTTCAGAGACTTTAAATTTGACTACCAACAAAAACATAATCCTCACTTTTCTTTTTGGAGCATTTGCATTGGTAACTTTAAATTTAGTGAAACGGGATGATTTTTTTCACAACTACAGGGATCAGGAATAGCCAAATTTTGCCGACCTGGGTCTTTTGTACTGTTAACAATGAGGACTACACCATAATTTGGAAATGGAATGGTTAACAATGAACCAACTCAAACCTGCATGTGCCGAGAACAAAAATGCTATCTTATTCACCAGATGCTATAGGTGGGAAAAAAGAAGAAAATAAAAAGAAATAAATGTAAAGAAGATCCTCGCAGTTATTAACGCAACTTATGCAGTTGCGAAAAGAAAGCCTGAAAAAATCAGGCTTGCCGGGATTCGAACCCTGACCTCTGCGATACCGGTGCAGCGCTCTAACCAATTGAGCTAACAAGCCAACTGGGAGCTGGTCATTAAATTGGTTCGTAATATACCCGGGAAAGATGAAGATGAAATTATGAATATATGAAATTCATATATTTGAACTGCGGAGTGAAGAAATAACTGTAAAGAAGATCCTTGTAGTTATTAACGCAACTTATGCAGTTGCGAAAAGAAAGCCTGAAAAAATCAGGCTTGCCGGGATTCGAACCCTGACCTCTGCGATACCGGTGCAGCGCTCTAACCAATTGAGCTAACAAGCCAACTAGGAGCTGGTCATTAAATTGGTTCGTAATATACCCGGGAAATCTTCATCTTTCCCGGGTATATTACGAACCAATTTAATGACCAGCTCCCAGTTGGCTTGTTAGCTCAATTGGTTAGAGCGCTGCACCGGTATCGCAGAGGTCAGGGTTCGAATCCCGGCAAGCCTGATTTTTTCAGGCTTTCTTTTCGCAACTGCATAAGTTGCGTTAATAACTGCGAGGATCTTCTTTACATTTATTTCTTCACTCCACAGTTCAAATATATGAATTTCATGTATTCAAAATAAAAAGAGGAAATAACAAAAAGTTGCAGAGGACTTGACCCCGTAAAAAAAATCCTCCACAGCAAATGGACGACAAAAAAATTCGTGCAAGCTGAAAAGCCGCATTACCCATAACCTTTTTTTTCTAAAATACGTGCTACAAATGGTATAAAATGTGATGAAAGTTAAAAACTGCTGTGAAACTATCCGCTAATATTCATAATATTTTTGAAAACAAAATCAGGGCGTAATTTGAGGGCATACGTGTTCGCCTAAATAACTCAGTGAAACTGATTTTGTCTACATGTTACCAATCACGCAAGATGCAAAGAAATGCCTAAGTCACACGACACGTGACTTGGTTTCAGGAACCTCACTATTTTGTATCCATAATTTATGGACAGCTATTACTTAAGCCGCAAATATTTAATTTGGCTCATCCATCTCTGCATGCACGCGGACCGATTATTAAAGGAGCTATGTCTCGAAAACTTTCCTAGTCAAATGGAAAGGCTTTCTTCATTCAGGAGAAGACCCTCGCTTTCATTTTCAAACTTGCAATTTCATTGGTAGATCAAAAGCCCCGCGTGGTGGCGCAAAAAGCCATCAAAAGATCAACAAAGTGGATTTTGCACTGTCGCTACATTCTGATGTGGACAAGGTTCTCGTAAAAACTAAAACTTGGTCTAGCAGCGGAGATGATCTTGACGTAGTTACAGTTCCAGCTACTTGTTGCTGTTTTGCCAGAAGGAAATTAAATAGCGTCAGAAGTAGAAAACTATTTTGAGTTTGCAGTGTGCAGTTATTATGGAAATGCGTTTGCAGCGTATTGTGGAATGAGTGGCACTATCGCCGAGCTGCTGACAAGAGGATTGAACAGAAGAGGGAACCAACAGATGCCAGTTTAATAGACCCGAAAAGAAAAAATCTCAGTTCAAAACGGCAAAGTCTACAGCTGCCCGTGTTACGCTCAACTAGGCTTAGACACAAATATCTCAATAAATGGTCTAAATATGTTGCCGGAAATTCTCCAAAAAAAATTCTAAATATCCGCCAAAATATATAAATAGCTCGATTTCACGTCTAAATATCTTGCTATGATTTTAATAAAAGGAACAGTAGATTTAGTCATTGTGGTCGTATTTCAGTTTCACAGGATTTGTCAGAAGCATAACCACAAGGCTCCTCTTCGGTTTCCGCCATTTTGTTCTGTACTGTCTACCACAAGGATCATGTTATCCAATTTTCCGTGGGAAACTGCTCAAACAGATTACTGTTGGCATTAAATCTAGCAAAGCAGCCCCAAACTGAAGTAAACACCTAAAGTACCCGAATATTTGTACCTAAACCTACACTCAACGACGAAACTGAAGCCGGGGAAAATTTCCGCCAAAAAGTTAATGTTTCTTACCCATGCATGAAGTGGAATTGGAGATTTGGTGCAAATGAAACTGTAATTTTCGTTCCAGCTCGTTGGAACGGAAAAATTGGTGAACTTCTGGAGGTCTTCGGCTTGTTCCGGAATATTTCCAGTGGATCTGTGCTCTCTATTTACATTTCTAACTTGCTGAATGGACAATTTTGGCTAGATGGAAAGCATCCCTGGTCTCATTTTGTGAACAACACTTACGGATGAAAAAAGTTAATACGTTTTAAGTTTGGTTGGTCCCAAAATGACATAGTAAGTCGGATTACCTATAACAGAAGACATATACGACTCTCTTATCTTTACTCACTCGTGTCTGTAGTCTTGGCATCACTTTCTTTTTCTATCTCTCCTTAAAACTTGCTCTTGCAGATTTCTTTCGTCTTTTCGTCTTTTCGTTTATCATTTGTCATTTTCTTGGAAGACTGTCTCGGATACGCGACAGTTTTTTCGGCCGACGGATGGTTTTATTGAATGAGCTTAAATTATGAAAATGCATCTGCTTTGCCCTCATTATTTATTAAGTCATATTAGTGTTCAGTTCACCTCACGCCCTTGCATCGTTTAGTTTAAGTTTTGCTACTAATTATGAACAAGAAAGAAGAGACACCTATTTTTCTCCTTTTAGTTTTATTATGATATATGACTTTTTCCATGTCTTCGTTTCTTCGTCATTACTCTTTGCAGAAAAAAAAATTCATTTTTACCTTATCTTCAGATGGCCTGGCGTCCATTAATTACCACATCCGCTGCCACTCGTAAAGCACTATGCTGCATAAATAAGATATATACTAGAAATAATAAGAGTTGTCAAATTCCTGTGTGTTTGAATAAAGAAGATATTAAGTTAAATTGTCACCTTAAAAAAGGCACATTGCGGCGCCTTTGTTAATTGGCTCTAGCCTAAAATCACAGCCTTCTAAGTAGGCTACAGATTAAAGAGTCACTATTTATGTAAAAAAAAAAAACCTTGTTAATTCTTGATAATAGTTAAAAACTGAGACAGCGAGCCAAAGACTGACACGCTTACCGAGTGGTGTAAAAATATAGCTTTTAGCAAAGGTTTTCACGGCACCGAATTTTTGCGTTTTACTAGGACGTCCGCAGACGAGCACTCCTTCGGATCCTCCAATCCTCTCGATTGCTCATGCACACTGTTTAAGAACATCGAAGAAGGACACCGTAGGTCTACCCCTCGCTCGCCATCCGTGTGTGGGCTCCCACACAGTAGTAATTTTAAAATAGGAAAACTTTAATGTCCTGAAGGTAGAAAGTTAATTATTTCTTATTAAAGGAACATTTAACTAATCCTATAAAATTCTCCAAAATTTACCACAAGGACTCAATTTTTATGTTTTTAATTTGTACTTTGTTCAACAGCATTCATGTTTTCTTATTTCCAAGCTCTTTTTCAAACTGCGAATGCAGTTACTGTAGTAACTCGCACTTTATCGCATTTCACTGATGAGGACTTGAAAAGAAATAACTGCCGGAGCTAATTACATATACAGCATATATAAATCGGTTTTGTTAGACAATCGTTTGTCAGGAAAGTAAATTTTAAACGCTATATAATTCACCGTCGTGTGCTCGAGTTCTCCACGAAACCTTGTATATTTTACGTTGTTGTGGGCAGAGAAATGTACCAAAATGTATAACGCACGTGCCCAGCCGTTGGTTTTCTAGTTAAACCTTTTCTTCGACGGACGTCCTCGATACCGCCCGTAGCGTGTCGTGTTTCGTCAAGTCCCTAAACATCAGTTATCGCCTGACTCCAAACTGTTAGTAGAAAATTTTAAAAGTTGTTTGGTAAATTGTGCACGTGTAATGAAGAAGTACAACCCGACAGCAGGGTAGGCGCATTGGCTGACTCTAATTGTTTCAATAGTTGGGGATTGACGAAAGAAGTACAGCTTGACAGCAGGGTAGGAGTATTGGCTAATTATAATTATTTTATTGGTTTGGGATTGACGAATCGTAAGCAAGAAGGCTTTTCTCCCTTTAGAATAAGAAAGGCAGCGCTTGCTATTAACAATCCAGATGAATTTGAACGAGAAATTATGAACAGAACTACGAATTCATCGAGCTGCCCCAGTGCGTTAAATCCGACAGCAGCAACGATTGGAAAAACCTTTGCTTACTGCCTGATCCTTGTTGTTTCGCTTGTCGGGAATTCCCTCATAGGAATAACTGTTTATAAGACGCAAACCGTAAGAAAACAGATCAATTATTTCATCGCCAATATGGCCGTGTCCGACTTGCTGTATCCAATATTCGTGTTTCCGTGGGAGCTAACAAAGTTGTACGTGAACTCTTGGCTCATCAGTGGTCCTCTTGGCCAGACGTTGTGTAAGCTGCTTTACTTCTTGCCAGGTGTTGCCAGCCTTGTGTCTATTCAGAGCCTGGTCCTGATAGCAGTAGATCGATTTGGAGCTGTGGTATTTCCCCTCCGTTCCCCACTCATCAGCTCAAAGCTGTGCTCCTTCTTCATTCTCGCAACGTGGATCGTTGCCATGGCTGTCTTCTCGCCATATTTATTTGCCATGAAACTTGTTGTTGAATACGCTGTCTTGTGTCATATAGTGGAGTGAAGCCTTCGGAGGGTCCTCATCCCATGGAATTCATTTTCTGGTTCTATTTATTTTATTTCATTACATTCCGATCGTTTCGGTGGCCACACTTTACTCCATCGTCCTTATCAAGCTCAAGACACGGTTCTTTCCAGGCGAGGTATCGGTCAACTCTGAGCAACAACGCGCCAAAAGAAACTGAAACGTCCTGAAGATGGCCGTTGCTATCGTGTAAGGTTTGTACTGTGTTGGGTTACCCTTTAGTATCATCATATTCCTATCATTCTTTGCGTGGGACAAGGGATTGCCTTGCCAGAACAATTTTCTTTATTATTATATTTGTTGGTTTCTGGCTGTCTCAAATTGTGCCATCAACCCTTGCATTTGTTTCGTTTTCAGTAGTAACTATCGTCAGGGTCTTAAGAGAATCCTGAATTGTTTTAACGCAGCCCAGGTGTAATACAGAAACTTGGATCATATGTACTGGGGCACCTGAAGAAATTGAATCGAATTTGTGCTAGATACTGTTCAAATTCTCTGGCTGAATTAGGAATCGAACTGAGTAGATTGAAGGGAACAGAATATTTACCCTGAATAGTATCCGAGCTGGTGCTGGCTTTCCGAAAATGCTATCTTACCTTATTCGCAGTCAAAACAGCAATATGTCTCTCCAAGAACAGGTTGAAGTGACATATTCTCAAAGAAAACTCTAGTTTATGATCATAATAAAATCCAAATTTCTAAGGTGGTTAACGTCTTCCGAACAGATACTTCTGAGAAACGATCATGTGGGTGCTTCCGGTCATAAAAGGAGAACTGTTCGAGGAACTCCAGTTATATAAAGGGCGTGCATGTTTATTATTTGCTGTATTTTCTTCCAGCATGAACAAAAAATAAATAACTAAACGAATAAATAAATAAATTAATTAAAGTAGAGAACACTGCATCTTCATTGCAGCTAAACGCCGCATTTAGAATACGAAGAAATCTGTAACGAAATAAGTAGTATAAGCTCGAATGGAACTGTAAATATGCCCGTGTTGCCATGTAATATCATTCAGTGTACATGCCTTGAGAAACTTAACTGAGCAGTTTATCAATACTTAATAGAACTATGCCTATACATAAAGATCTAGAGATGTTGAACAATTTGGAACCTGGAATTTGGTTTCCGATCATTTTCTCATCATTTTGCAAACTCTCCTTGTTACAGTGTGTTGTCTTTACTTAGATTTGCAGAACAACGAAGTCAATTAAATATAGAAGCGTAATTTCTTGAGACAAGCGCTGTATGATGTCCCAATACTCATATGCCTTTCCTGGCCCTAAATTTCTCCGTGCTTTTACTGTTTTGTTTCAAAGAAACCAACGGAAATTAGGCCCGGTTCAAACGTCGAACTTTACATTTGCCTAACCTAACTATTAGGTTCGGCACATGTAAAGTTCGAAGTATGAATCAATTAAGTTTGGCAGATTTGTATTTGGGTAGACTCTGCCGTTCTGTTCGACTGGGCCAGTCGAATAGAACGGCAAAAAGTGGACTTTGATTCAGACGTCGAACTCTACATGTGCCGAACCTAATGCATAAAGTACATTAATATATTTCTGAATATAACAGCGCTAACGATTGGCAGAAAACCGAATAAGCATGGTGGCTCATCTAGGGAAGCAAACCGGATAAAACCTTCAGGAAAAGTAGCTGTAAACTACAGCTATGACACATGGCGAAAACATTGTTTCAATCTGTCAGGATAACACTAATACCGATGAAACAATAGAAAATAACGTAAATCTGCAATTTTTTACTGGAAAAAATTCAACCCGATTTTTGTTCGAAAAGGCTCACATAGAATTTTTTCAAACTTCGCAGTCTTGAAGATCTACACCTAGACTATAAGAGACAATGGGTTGTTTTAGAAGTTTAGGTCTAGATGTCGAGAAAATTGCTGATATACAAAAATCATGACGTCATCGTTTCGTTGCTATGGTAACACCGATTTCAATCAAACCTACTTTTTTGACACGTTTATTCAGTCTCTAGTAAATGTGTGAGGCAGTTTGCCCCACCGAGCTCAGACGGTAAAGTATTAGCCGTTCAAAGTTAGGATGGTGTGCCTCGAAAAAATCCAGATGAGCCACCTTAAGTCATGCATTGAACGTTCCTGAATCTGATTTAAAAAACTGTAAATGCTCTGTCGACAAGAATCATTACTTTATAACGGGTTGCATTAGTGTCGAATTTTTTTTTTTGTACATATAGCTATTTCGAAAATAACAGAATACAACAAATAACGTTAGACACGGTACTTATCCGAAATTTGACGAACAAATTCACAAACTAATGTCTCAATATTACTACCATGATTTTTTCTGTTAATGTTAATGTTTTTCCTGCTAATTGTTGTGTGATCCCCTATAGCGAAACTGATGACTGATTACCGCTGTTTTGGAGAATTAAGTTCGACTGATTAAGGTCGAGGACTGCATCAACTGTGGAACTTAATTATTTAGGTTGATCCAAATATTAATTAGGTTCGGCACACGTAAAGTTCGACGTTTGAACCGGCCTTAGTACTTTACGTTTTTCTTCCATGTTTGAATCGTGGCACTGGCTACTTATAAGAAAAGGACATGGGTTGCAAGCATAACTTCAAACATAAGACGCACTGTTTCTTCAGCCAAGTCACAACCTGACCCTCAGCTCACGGGCTTTCAACACATTGCCTCTTCTTTGCTCTCATGCATGAATAGAAAGAAAATGTAGGAGTACTTAAAAGGGGTTACAAATAACAGAAGAGTGTCGATGTTTTTTGTTTTCCTAGGAGGGCCATGTCTTTCCCATGTCTTTAGCTGAATATTTCATAACAAGTTGCCGAAAATGTTGGGGAACAGAATCTCATTCCACGAATTTACGAGCACCACAGGGTCACTAATATGAGGTGGCATACGCTTGCGATAACACTGCTGTATCCCGCGTTTTTGGCGCGAAATTGCATGGTGACTCGCGTTTTAGCAAATACAACAAAAGTCAAAAACAATTTTATTAATGGAAAGAAAAAGTTCAAAAGATACTCAGTTGTCTTTTTGGTGGAAGGCGAAAAGTTCAAGTTACGTATTTGCCTTCGAGGACTTCAACTTTGTTGTCGGTTCTGCTGCGAACTCGGTCGGCACAACGCTTGAGTTCGCAGTGTTCCCGACGCCAAATATAGCAGAGCTAGTGCCTTCTGGTTTTTTTTCTGACCACAACTATGGTTTTTGTGGCGGTTCGACCACATTTTCCCAGGAAAAATACCAGCATTTTCACGTCGTTAGTCGACTTGACCTGCCATGCCGGCACAACCGGGTTCGATTCTCAGCGGGGACAAGAATTATTTCTTTTCTTTTTTCTTTCTGTCTTTTTTTATTTAACGACTTGAATGAGAGTATTTTCACAAATTAATAAGTACCAGCAAAAAAAAGGTGGAGCTCCGCTTTTAGGCTTGGCTAAAACTCTCAGCTCAGTCAGAACACGTAATGCCGAAAGTGTTCTGACTCGCTAAAATTGACCCTAATTCTATTTTTCTGACAATGCAAAAGAGGTACCATGGGCACGAGTTGTGTTCTGTAAGCCCTTGTCCGACGAGAAGAAAACTGGCCTGAAGACCTTATTTGCTTAGGGAGCTCTCATGCACTTTTAGGTAGAGAGTCTTCAAGATTTCTTTTTGTTTTTTTACTTTTATTCACTCGAGATCAGAACAAGTAGTCCGCATGAAAATTGTCAAATGGTCTCGTCTTTAAAGTATGTAGATTCTACCAATCTCACTTCTCCAACATATGCAGCTATGTTAAAATTTTGCGTCAAGCAAAACGTTTTACCAAGCTCATGGGAAGCTTCCCTAGATTGAACATGGCTTGTAAGCCTAGCGACTAAAGGTGTTACACATAAAGGTGTTACACATAAAATGGGAAAACTAACACTTTGCAAGAGTTCGAGACAGTCGGTTTAAAATTGGAATCCAAGACTTTACCTAAGAAAAAAATTCCGAGCCCGACTCACCATGTCAAATAGTCGGAACTCGACACTCATAGATCGGCTCAGTTGAGGTACGGTAGGGTACATGTACATTAGGATAACATAAAAGCTTATAAACTGCAGTCAGCTTCCAGTGAACGTTCTCCCGAGCTAAAAAACAACGATATCACAACTCCGAGACTTCGAGACGGCGGTTTTCAAATTCGAAATTCCGAGACTCTTACAGTTCCCAAGCTTTCGAGATTCCGAGGGTCATGTTAAAAAAGCCGAGATTTCGAGACTTGACCAAGAGGTCAGACGCGAATTTGGGGGACCATTCTGTACCCCTTCACAAGAAAAACATCGTACAACATTAAATGAAACAAAACAAACCTATGCCCTACAGCCTCACTGGAATATGGATCCCTCTACATGCACACAATTATTCTAATTTTAAGTATACAAATTCCAATCCTGCAGTGATGTTCAGTTCCTATTGCACTTGAAGTAATACCCTTTGTAGTTTCATAAAAATACAAACAAATAGTAATGTATTTGAGTGATCATGTAATTTGAAAAAAAAAAGAAAGAAAGAAAATTCACGCACTCACAGGCAACCTAACAACAAATGAGCAAACTATTTGACCAAAGGACCTAACGGTGCCAAATCTCACACGAAAGGCAATTTCTACTTTTGAGTATATGCCACCTCTGTTTCACAAAATATTTTCAATCACTGAGAATAAAAATCTTGACTTTTTAAAATTAAGTTTTGACCTCCAGAGATTGCTCGACCTCAAGAGATCAGGAGTTGAAACTTATTCATACAGATACACATATAAACCTGTTTTTGCTTCAGAACACGGTGGAGGGGATCCTGTGTAACAAATACCACTTAGGGTGTTAAAACCTATTATCTATCAGTAGTGTAGGAGTCGCATTTTGTAGGAATAACAGAAAACACAATTTCTGGTATCTCTTCAAGGAAGAACTCGAGTCAAACCTTTCTAATACTGCGATTCTAGTAATTTTTATGGAGTTGTCACAAAGGATGCAGTTCTTCACTGTGGTATGAAAAGATGCATTTATCAAACTTTTATCACTAGATATAGTTAGTCTCTTTGTGGCTATCAATGGCTCAATCACTTCCATTTTCGGCTTGTTTTTGGATGGCTGTTTCTTTGGCTACAGTTTTGGGGCCACAAAAGTTAGAGCGTGCACTCACCTACGATGATGTTTGGCGGATCTTCCGAAGAGATAATCGGACGAGTCGACTTTCACTGCAAACACCTAGCCTCAGTTTTACTCTATTAAAAATACCGTTGTTTCTGTGTTCGTTAAGATTTCTTTGGCAAAGTCCTATTGCTTACTTTAAGTTCAGCCCATGTTAGTTCCATTTGTACAGCGTGCTATTGATGTTGCCTTTGCCTTTATCGTTCATAAAATTTGCAACTACCAGGTAAGTGTGACCACTATACTCAAATGACGTCATGTCATGAGCGCCTTGAGTCAATATCTCTTGGTATGTAATGATCTGCCCTCTAGAGACCTGGTACACAGTTGAGGACGTGTTGTAACCTTGAACGCTATCTCTGTAATTGGCCACACCCAGAAACGTTTGACCACACATCACAAATGGCCACCAAGCGCGAGCTCCACGAGTAGGTATTGACTGAAAGAGAACAAACTTGCTGCCATTCCACTTGTAAATGAACGAGTCGATGTTGACATAATTACTTTGATTTCGGACGTTTGCAAACGCGATGAATGTTTCGCCATTTATCTTGAAGGACTTCGCATCCCATGCTCCATAGGTCTGGAGAGACTGCAGTTTGATAAAGCTCGCCCCAGACCACTTAAAAACGGAAGATTGGACGGAATACCCCTGGGAGTTGTAATGGTTTGCAACAACAATAAAAATTTCGTTATCTATTGCAAACGACGTGAATGCCCTGCTTTCCTCAGTCGCTATCTCCTGAAACTTTTCAAACTGGTTGCTCTTCCATTTGTAAATGATCAAGTTGTTAAGGTCAGTATTTGTAACAGCAAGGAACGGTTCCGACAATATTTTAAAGAAGTTAAATCTGGTTCCCCCAACTGTTGGAATGTTTTGGAAAAAGGCAAACTTGTCTCCATTCCACTGGTAAATAACCGAGTTCTGTTGGGACGTAGCTCCACTTTGTCGATTAGCAACAGCGAGGTAATGTTTACCAGCCATCGTAAAGTATTCGATGTCGCGTGCTCCGGTAGTTTCTATGGCCTGGTAGAGGAAGAATTTTCCAGTTGAACGGTTCATCTTGTAGATAAAAGAGTCCGTGTTGTAACCGTCTTTATAACCTCTAAAATTTGCGAAGGCGAGAAACTGGCTTCCGTTGATGTTAAACTGTTCGACTCTGGGAGATCGTTTGGTTGGCAAATCTTGATATTTCTCGAAGCGATGCAAACTACTTGAACAATCTGGGAGAAAAAATTGAAACTGTGTAACTGTAAAATGAGAACACGTTAAAAACATTGATTAACCACACGTCGATAGCATTAACCCTATTGAAACCGAACGTTTTTGGTCTTGGGTGTGGTGGTGGGTGTGGTGGTGGTGGTGATGGGGGATCTTGCGTTTCTCCATAACCAAGACAATAAACCTTGGTGACCTTTTGAGGTCCACAACATGAGATGATATTGTCAAATGAGGTGACCATTACAACATGATTTCCGAAAAGCCACCAACTTGGATCCAAATTTTATAACGGATGTATTTATAGCCGTAGTTAACCACCTTGGGCAAACATGTTTTCCCCAGTATAATTTTGCCTTGGAAAAATAGTTGGGGTTTCCTTTTGTCTTGATCATTAAGGTGACATGTATCCAAGGAATTGACGGGGCGCAGGGTAAAATTCTGGCTGGGTAGTTTTAGCGGGAGAAAACATAGACGTTTGAGACGTGTTTTTCTTTGTTAACCGAATAAGAAGATGATGAAACCGCGCCAGTAGATAGAATGCGATATCCTTGGTAAGTTGCATTTCCAGACACGTAACGATTGTCAATACATACATTTTAGCTGATCACTCATTACACGTGCAACGTCGAAAACTCGGCTCCTTAGTGGTAGGTTTACCTGGGGAAACCGAGCGACCCTCCGAACCACCAAGCGTTTTACTTCGAACATGTTTAATTGTTCTCAGGCACTTCATAACGAAAATTAACCTGAGTAAATTTTCCCCAGGGTAAACTGAGTTACACTGGGAAATGCCACTTTCCCCATGACCAGGGAAACCTCGTATTTATTTAGGTAAACGTATCATTTGTAACATTTGTGGTGTGAGTGCAGTGAGTAATTTATGTTAAGTACAGCGCAACATGTAATATAAGTTTGTAATAGCTGTTTGTCTATGACTGCCACGAAAATCTAAAAGAAATTTTAAGAGGTCTCTAATCTGGATCAGAAGTATTCAAAATTGATTGAAAGCACCAAAATGATATAAGAATTGAAAAAAATATATTAGATTGGTCATTCACCCTCAGACGTACCGGGGGATGCCACCTCTCGTAAGGTTTTTCTAGAATTTATTCAAGACGATTTATCATATCCCTTAGATACATTTTGACACAAGTTTAGTGAGAATCTGTTGCTATGGTTACGAGACATGGCCATTTAGGCCTTCAAGCCATTTTTAAAGAAAAGTGCGTCTTTTTACCCTTCTTAAGGTGAAAAAGGTACAAAATGTTGCCAAAAAGCAACAAAATGTCATATTCTACATGTTTAACATAAAAAAGTTCAATTTCCGCCATTTTTTATAATTTCTAGTTTTGGGTAAAATCCAAGATGGTGGTCATCTTGGTTGAAGTCACAGGCCCCCAGCAGAGCCGCAACCCATATTATATACCTCATCTTGTAGAGTACATTAAGGCTTCTTCCTGTTTCTGATCTCCTTTATATCAGAGACGCCGTGCAAATGTATAAATGTATGAATAATTTGGCCCCTTCCTACTTAAGTCAGTTATTTACTAAGAGGTCACAGACTCACAGCTTTCTTATCAGGAATAGAGACAGCCTTCAACTGCCTAGATGCAGAACTGCTCTGGCGCAACAGTCGTTTGTGTTCCGCGGAGTTACTATCTGGAATTCTCTTCCAGAAGAGTTAAGAAACTATAGTTCTATAGTTTCCTTCAAAAATCAGCTGAAATCCGAGCTCTTGAGCAAGTGGCTAAACGACTAGTTTAAACTCCTTGGAAACGTTTAATGGTACCTTATATTGAATTGTAGTTATAGTAAGGTTTTATTGTATTTTTTTTATTTTAATTTTTTACCATGTAAATTATTAACATTTTTCTATTTTATAATCTTGTAAATTGTGTATGAAGATCCCTCTGGGGAACTCAATAAACTTTATTCTATTCTATTCTATTCTATTCTATTCTACATCACAAGCCTTATATTAAAGGCTAAATCTTTTCGAAATATTGTAACACAGCAAAAGCCCACGGGAGGGTACCCCGGTTCCATCAACCTCCCCTTGTACCAGGGTTGGGGTCAGTGTGACGTTGCTTGTACAACCAAGAGTTTAAAACACCAACAATAAGAAACAACCGAAATCCACCTGAACACAAGCGTCCGTCTCCAGTGAAACCTGGCTTGCATATGCAGTTGAAGTGTCCAGCGGTATTTATACAGGTTGCATTCTCATTGCAGTCATGGCTGCCGTTGCCGCATTCATCGATATCTAGAATGCAAGAGAATAACGCAAACAGGAGAAAAAGGAGAGAGAGAGTCAACTAGGTATTAAAGAGAACGTCCTCAATTAAGTGTAATGGAAAATTGCATTGGAACACATGCAAGGTTCTCTCTCAACCTGTCACACGGCTTTTAACAAAGGATGCAAAAAATCTGAACGACAACACTTTCAACCATCACAGAACGGCCACAGATTGGCAGGAAAAATCAGTTCAGAGATCCGCTTTTACCTATTGCTGCAAGTAAAATGCTTCGCCTATTAGCTAAGAAAAAGTGTCGCACTAAATACTGGTGTCAAGATTGTATTGAAAAGTCTTCTTTATTAAAGCATTGAACGTAACAGATTAAAAGGCAAAAATTAACACCGATATCACATCACTTTTTTTTATTTACCACATGTTTATTATTATTGTTATAATGACACTAAACAATATAATAAATTTAAAGATATAAGATCACTAAAATTGTAGTGTTAGGTTAAATTATTCCATCGCTTTTACCTCTTTCGCAGTTTTCTCCTGTAAAACCAACTTTGCAAACACAAGAGTATTTCTTGACGGTGTATCCCATGAGGCATTTCCCATTGTTCAGGCAAGGGCTACTGAAGCAGAGATTCTGATGAAAAGGAAACACATTCTGTACAGATGCTGTGAGCGTAGTCAGTATTCATTCAAAAGGTTAAAGTTCCCGAGGCCTGCGGTTTTCGAAACTCACGACAACTTATCGGTCCAGGGGCTCGTTTCTCGAAAGTCCCGGTAACGTTTTGGGCCTGCAGCTATATTTTAAGATCAAAATCTATAGAACATTGGCGTAGTAATTAGCCCCCATATCAGCCCGATTTGTTTAATCAACTTAGAATTTTCAAAACCAACTTTCAAACCAGTTTTCAAAACCAACAAAATTTGAGTCTTTAATGTAAACACTGTGCGCACAAAATAGCTTTCCCGGCCTGAAAGGTTATCGGGACTTTCGAGAAACGGGCCCCAGAACACTATTTTATAAGCACATAATCCCATTCACGAAAGACACAAGCGGTGGTCGATGGTCGATGGCCACGATCATCGTTGTGATCGTGGCCATCGTCGCATCATCATTATCATCCATCGCCATAATTTTTTTCATTTACGATCCTTACCTCAGTGCCTCTGTATGTCCAGCCATGGCGAGGTTTAAGATCTTCCGGGTGCTGCATGTGATCTGAATTGCTCAATTCGCACACCACTTTATTGTTAATCAGGGGACCAATGTTGACTGACACGCAGTCACTCTCCAAGAGACATCGTTCTTCACATTGTTGGTATTTTCCGATAGAAAATCTCAACAATACGTGTCCCTCCAAATAACGGCCGTATTCTGGGGGACTAAAATTAATCTGTCGAATGTGTCGACACTCACCTACAGGTCAAAACACAGTAAAAAACAGAAACAATTACATATTTGATCAAAATTCGAGTTTTATTTTTTATTTTATTTATTTTATTTTGTATACTACTTAATCAAGTATACAGGTGATAAAAATAAACGAAGTAGTCACCAAATGAAATGAAATTTATTGAATTTCAGCAAATTCTTCTTACAAGAGTAAAGATTCGCTGTATGTTGATTGTTAAGCATCTTTTAAAAAGGGTTAAGATTTACTGTCTGGTAATTCTTGAGGTTTGCAGGTATCTATTTGTTTTGTAACGCACATAATAAAACGAAAAAATTAAACAAAATATCACTGTGGTTTCATGTTTGTCAAATAATGACATACTGTTTGACATGATGAGAAATGTTTGACATATCTAGGCTGGCACAAAGGCATCGAGTGGTTTGACTTGTCATTTGGTAGTCAAGCCTATGTTACAGATGCACTTCCAGTATGCTTTAAATTAAGGCTGTAAAATGTGCTTAAGTGTACTTGCTCGTGTTGAGCTACGATCTGAGCCAGGCTAGATGGGAAAAAGGGAGCCTTTGCCAGAAATGTAGAGTGAGTTCAGTTTAAAAACTGTATAGTCAGATTATCGTAATTAATGTTAGCTATGGACCGTTATCTTAGGATGAGTTGACATTTAATAATTCATGGAAAATGAAAATGCCAGAAGGTGTAAAGTAAACAGCTAGATTATTGTGAAATACTAAAAAACGAGAGGAAAGTTTAAAGGGATAAAAGGTACCCGGTAAAAGTTACTACATCGGATGTGACTTTGTTAGTTTTGATGAATACACCCAATTCATAAATTCAGGTGATTTAAGATACTGTTAACTGAAGGTTCGCTTACAAATAAGCAACGCAAAAAAAAAAACAACAACAACAAAAAAAAAACAAAAACAAAAACAAAAAACGATTGAAGGGGAAATAAAAAGTGAAAAGCTCTGGGCTTGAAACTGGCTTTTGTTAAACGGCCGATTGCCAATTTACTTAAAAAATAATAGAAACCGCTTCGTAATTTACCTAACGTAGCCAAATAATAGAAACCGCTTCGTAATTTAGCTAACGTAGCCTAATTTCCATGTTTTACTGCTCACAAAAGAGACTGGAAAAGAAGGAACAATCTCTTGTACACTTTAAACTATTAGCTCGATATATCAGGAGCTGTCGCTGAATGATTCTAACAAAAAATAAAAAAAAATTGTTTAATTCTAGGTGACAACTTCAACTCGTACAATCGAGAATATATATATATGTAAAAAACTTTATTAATGTGTCAAGAAACTTTAGCATGTGTGCTAATTGGTGACACAATTGGCATTGTAATAAATTTGCTGGCTTAGTGATGAGATGTTGACTTGACGTTGAGATGTTGACCGATAACGTTTAAATGCAGCATACAAAATGAGTGCGTTCAGGTACCAACTAAACAAACCGATTATTGTAAAATTTCCTGACCACACAGTAAAAACCATTCAGAAGAATAAGAAAATTAAATTTATGACACAAGACTTCACTTAGGCGAAAAGAATTCCAAAAAATTGTTTTCATCTTTCTAATATTTTTAGATCTCGATAAATAATAAAAAATAAAGAACTAGCTTGTATCAGGAGTTATATCAGAACATTTCGTACATGCACGGAAAAATCCAATTCTTTTGAGGCAAAGTCAGGAAAGAGGTACTTGATTTTGTCCCTCGTCTTGAATCTAACTACTGCAGCTAAGAAAGGCACGGTCTCTACAGCAGAACCAATTGATTTTAATGATTTCAACAAGCTTTTCTCCTTTCGGATTTGCCTATTTATCTACTTTTGCAGACGAAACACCAAGCACAAATGATTTGTATTAATGACGTGCTCACAGATAGAAACTTGAAAGACATTTTGAAGTCGAACGGACTGCGACCAACACGCTTGTCAATGGCCCTAAACACTGGAGTGATTCTTAAAACCAATTAACCCCACTTCATCAAGTTAGAAAAAAGAAAAAGGTGTTTTTGTTTAAAGATTATTTCATCACCTTGATGTGCGTCTGTAAAAACCTGCACCCAAGTTCTCCAAAGAACACAAACCAGCAGCAGTAAATCTACTGCGGAGAAGGAAAAGCCTGCCATTTTGAAGCCAGATGCAATTTTGCAGTATTGCTGACTGTCGACCCGGTTGTTCAAGAGCAACGCAGATTTACGCAAGCTGCAATTTCGAATGACAGTTTAGAAGGAAAACAAACAAACAAACTTTTCGACTTCTTCATGACATCATTGTTAAGGTGGCTTACTACAGTTTTTCTGAGACAATTGCGTGGCGCGTTAAGAAATTCTCTCTGGTCCTTTTTTTTCGCGCGTGTAGTATATAGTACTTGACGCCAGCATCGAGGAAAAGCTGAAAACACCTATCAGAACTGGCTGGTAGAAATCGCTGGTCGCGTAGTGTTGTCATGAATGGATAAAGTCCTGACGCAGTTAGCAAGCGCTCCCAGTATAAAATAGCTGTAAAACCTTTACAAAAACCTCGAGAAGCTGTTGTAACAATTCTCATGTTTATCGCAAGCGACATAGTGTGTCATTTCAGCGCGTGGTTAAGTTTTACGCATTTTCAGTTTTGCTCACTAAGGAGGTTGCAAAAAATGGCAAATCGACTTTTTGACCCCAGTCTACTCGAAAACTGACCGTATAACCCACAGTGAAAATTTCAGAATCAATTTATAGTTGTAACCTACACTTGTAGACAAAATATTAGCAAAATCTGTTAGAGAGATTTTTAGTAATTCTCAAAGCCAAAAATCGACATTTTCTTCATTAGCAAAAATTCTGCCCTACAGATTTTCATTTTCTTTTGCATAGGTGTGTATTTGTTGCCACTTTCTAAGTCCTGGAAATTTGGTAAGGTTGTACTGCCAGATTTTGAGTAAAAAGCCCTGAAAAAGTCCAGTTTCCAGTCCTCTCTTAGTGCTCGGTCTGTAATATTTGATATTTTCTAAGCTTCTCGTATTTCGTTTCTAGGATAAAATCATTTCTTTCAACGGTTGTAGCAGCAATTGACCCAAAAGAACACTCCTGTTGGCCTTAAACTAAAGTTTACAAAGGTTATCTTTTTCTTCTGAAAACTGTGATAAGCCACCTTAAGTTCAAATCCAACATTGTTGAACTGCACAACATTTGTTGATTCAACATTTTTAGAACGTTTAGCTACCCATGTAAGATGATGTTTGCGGAACATTTTTTGTTGGATGAATGTTGGACTGATGTCAAATGTGAAATTACCCTCCTGGCCTTTGTATTTTCATATAAAATACAAACGAATAGTTATGTATTTGGATGTTCGCGTAATTTAAAACAAACAAACAAACAAACAAAAAAACTTATATGCACGCAGAGGCAATCTAACAACTGCCTTATTATAGGAAATCAACGCTCCATGAAATGGACGCGAATTGTGAAAATTCGCGTTAATTTAAGGACGGTACCTCCTCATACAGAGGTATTTTTGCAAAGGTCATGACTTTGGGGGAAAGCAGATCTTAGTCAGGGTTATTGGAATCCAAAAAAAAAAAGTGTTGGTAACCACGCATTTTTCAGAGGTAATTAAGCAACCATAATTCTAAGAAAGCTTTCAAATACAAAGAATGCATGGCAATTTCTTTCCAAATTGAAGCTAAATTATTTGCATCGGGCAGAATGCGTGGACATCATTAATTATTCATAACCGCTGAAGCGGGAAATTTAAATGCGACCGTGCTTTGAAAAGCCCAGAATAAGAGAAGAAAGGGGCTGAATTAGCTCAGTAGCGTTCATAAAATTCGCTTTTCTGATTTCCAGAAGTCATAACTGAAACATCCACGCAAGGCTTTTTGAAGAGGAATGTTGTATCTGTCATTTTCTTTTTAAACGAATGAGTTTTACAAAGTTTAAAGACTGTCCCTTTACACTTGAAAATTCCCAAAAAACGGGCCTTTTTTGTATGGAAGCCACTTTCAACAGCGATTTTCTTGAAACTTACACCTACTTCCAAATTTCCACGCACGGCAAATGGAAGATTGATCTTTTCTTGAACAGAATCCGTTTAAACTTTAAAAATCGGTGAACAAGAACCACTATCCCTTTCAGTTTGAAAATTTTAAGTTTGAATAAGTTCCAAAATGGCGCGTCTTGCCCCTGTGAGCTATTGTTCTGAAGCCCACGACTGAATAACAATAGTCGTCAAGACTATAACAATACCCTATTCAACAAAACTACTCAGATGTAAAATGTCTCATTAACTTATCAGTTGCCGCGAACTTTGAATCTCATCTCGGTGCTCCAGCTGATTTATTCGTGTTTAAAGCCACAAGAGATGGTTTCTGTTCGGTTGCCGCATGCGATTGCTAATAAAGAAGGCGCACTGATCGTAGTGATCGATACCAGTCAGCCTATAAACAAACAAATGTTTGTACTAGATGCAATCACGGAATCGTTTGTGTTTCGCGTATCCTTATGTTCGCTACGATCGCTGACCACAGTCAAGCTTTAGGTTTTTGGCTCTGTTAAGGAATGTAAACTCACTTACCCGCTGTTTCGTTTCACATAAAAGTTAAAAAGCTCTCAAAGACAGAAGCAAAACGTTACAGTGTTTGCCGCTTGCGCACGCAAACCACAAACAAGCGAAATGCTGAATTTATTTACGACACAATCATCTCGCTCGCGCAGTGATGATTCGACATGCCTTTCTTTCTGTGTTGTAACTTTTGCCCCGACGAAACCACTCTAAAATGCTCATGCAACACCGTATCAAAATGGAAAACCGTTTCATGAAATGTTCTACGCGAAATATGCGCATATGTTCGATTTTACGAAACAAAAGGCGAAACAATAGCGCGCTCCGTTCATTGTTTGGTTTGCCGCCTTCATCATGATAATGAGCATCGCCGTGCATTCATGGCAACCAATCAAACAAGCTCTTTCTAAGCGTCTATGAATAACAACGCGCGATATGACAGATCTACAAACTTTCTTGAACTAGAAGTAAATGTCCCGAGAACAATAGGCATTCTGCGCGATGTGGATTCTAATAGTCTTTGCTAAGATCTACCTTTTCCACAGTAGGCAAATTCCTTAAGAAACTTGAACATCTTGGACCAGGGGCCCGTTTCTCGAAAGTCCCGGTAGCTTTTCGGGCCCGGAGCTATAAATTAAAATTAAAATCTATAGAACGGTGGTGTAGCAAACCAGCTCGACTTGTTTCGTCAACTTAGAATTTTACTTCTTTAATAGCTTTAAAAACCAACAAAATTTGAATCTTTAAGGTAAATATAGCTTTCCGGGCCCGAAAAGTTATCAGGACTTTCGAGAAACGGGCCCCAGTCCCGAGATGCGCAGAACGTATGCGCAAGAAAAGCAAAGGGAACCACACGTTGTTAATTAAGTGGAGCGTTAATTTCCGCGACCTTGATTTCCATCATTTTAATCCCAAATTTTGGATTTAGTCCAGACATTCTTGACACCTAGCTAAAAACAAGAGCTTGAAATCCTAAATTTAGGCAGACTTAAACGCATATTGTCTGTAAAGAAGTTGTCTAACAGACCTATAGATCTGTTATGCTCTAGAACTGTTTTGTTCAGATTTTAAATTCAGTCTTAAAATAAACTTGTTCCAGTTGTGACCACAGACTGTTTCTTTGTGTCAATCGCGTTCATTTCGCCTATTTTGAAATTTTACAGCCTCTTTTGCGTTAATTTCCTTTTTGGGGAGTAATTTTTCCTTCAATTCGCGTTAATTTAAGTCGCGTTAATTTCAAATACCTTAATTGACACAAGTATAAATTTCCTCGGTGAGCAAACTATTCAACCTTTTCAGGACAAACAAGACCCAGCCCTGCCAACCTGGAATCTCATACAAACGACATTTTTTCCCTCTTGTGTAAGGAAATAAAACATGCCACGCCTGTTTTATAATATTTTTAGTCAATGAGTATAAAGAATTTTTACCACTCTTTTTATTGAGATTTTTTCACCTCAGGAGAAGAAGTTGATTACTTACAAACAGAGCCGGTACGAATACAAACACTTTTTTTTCAAAACACAACTTCTGGTATCTCTTCAAAAGAAATTTGAGTCACAGCTACGAAAAAAGTTTCTTGTAGTTTTTAGAGAGTTGTCATAAAGGATGTAATTCTTTACTGTGGTATGAAAAAATGCATTTCTCAATCTTTTGTCACTGCATAAATTCACTTTGTGGATCACGACGTTTCGACCGCTTACTGCTGGTCTATCAGATTACAAGCAACAAGACAAAGAGGAGCTTAACTTACCACTCAGGTCATCTGCGAACGTTGGTATGCCTAATAAAAAGGCCAGTCTACTACTACTTTACTCTACTACTGAAGCATGCATTCTATTTCTGCATTTTAGTATCATTATTTTTGTGTTCATTAAGATTTCGTTGGCAAAGTCTTTTTGTCCTTTTTAGATCCACTTGTACAGCGTGCTACTGACGTTGCCGTTGCCATCGCTCAACAAATTTGCAATTACCAGGTAAGTGGTACCTTTATACTCAAATGACGTTATGTCAACTGCCCCTTGAGTCAATATTTCTTGGTATGCAATGATTTGTACTCTAGAAGCATGGTACACAACCGAGTGTGTGTTGTAACCATTTCTGTGATTGGCAACACCCAGGAACGTTTGACCGCACATCGCAAATGGATGCCAAGCGCGAGCTCCACGAGTAGGGATTGACTGAAACAGAATAAACTTGCTACCATCCCACTTGTAAATGAACGACTCGATGTTGAAATTATCACTTTGATTTCGCAGGTTTGCAAACGCGAGTAATGTGTCATCATTTATCTTGAAGGGCTTCACATCCCAAGTTCCATACGTCTGGAGAGATTGCAGTTTGATAAAGCTCGCCCCAGACCACTTAAGAACGGGAGATCGGACGGAATACCCCTGTTGAGAGCAGAAATAGTTTGCAAAAACAATAAAAGTTTTATTATTTATTGCAAACGACGTGAATGCCCTACTTTGTTCGGTTCCTATCTGCTGAAACTTTTCAAACTGGTTGCTCTTCCATTTGTAAATGACAGAGTTGTTAAGGTCAGTATTTGTAACGGCAAGAAACGGTTCCGACAATAGTTTGAAGAAACTAATGCTGGTTCCTCCTGTTGTTGGAATGTTTTGGAAAAAAACAAACTGGTGCCCATTCCACTGGTAAATAACCGAGTTCAGTTGAGATGTAACTCCATTATGTCGATTAGCAACAGCGAGGTAATGTTTACCAGCGATCGTAAAGTAGTTGATGTCGCGTGCTCCCGTAGTTTCTATGGTCTGGTAGAGAAAGAATTTTGCAGTTGAGCTGTTCATCTTGTAGATAAAAGAGTCTGTGTTGTAACAGTCGTTATGATCTCTATAGTTGGCGAAGGCGAGAAACTGGCTTCCGTTGATGTTAAACTGTTCAACTCTGAAAGCTCGTTTGGTTGGCAAATCTTGATATTTTTCAAAGCGGTGCAAGCTACTTGAACAATCTTAGGAGAAAAAAATTGAAAAATATATGTAATTTCAAATTGAGAACACTTCATAAACATTGATTAACCACATGCCGATAACATTAACCCTACTCAAATCGAGCTATTTTTGGTCTTTTGAGTAGGGGCTGATTTTGCCCTTCTCCATAACTGAGACAGTAAACTTTGGGGATCCTTTGAGGACTACAATATACCGACTTAATGCATGCTCCCAAGGAAAACAGTTAGTTTTGTTTTCCCCAGAGTCTTGAAGAAACATCAAGAATCGAGGGAAAACAAAAGTAACTATTTCCCGAGGGATCAGGCATTAAGTGTTTTGTTATAGAGCAACAAAGAAGAATCAAAGACACTCTGCCTTTCCTTTATATTGACAATAGAAGGACGAAGAAAACAACCATGACATCGACAGCTGATTGTTCGACAGTTGGCGACTCTCGTTTGTTACAGAAGACTGTCAACATTCCCAAAGCCGAAGATTCTCGTGTGTTTTTTGCCAGTTTGGTCCCCATTTGTTTAGTTAAGAAGTTTTAAATATAAAAACATCTTCGTGTTGGACGCCTGCAACAAATCAGTACTCGACAGTGATTCAACGGCACAAACACAAACTTCTCCACTTTTTCGCTTCTCACCAACGCGGGCATGCGGCCAAAATTCCCGCCACTATTGTAATTCAACGGTAGTAAATCTTCAAGCGGGCACCTTCTGATGAATTATGTCCCGCGCGGGATACAATCCATCATGGGGGAGGGGGAAGGGAGTACCAAGGCAATCAGACGCGGGGGAGGAGAATGCCATCTTTTCTTGGCGGGAAATCGCGCGGTGCTTTTGGGTAACCAGCGTTTTTCTTGGCGGAAAATCGAATGACCATCGTCGCTTTTGAAAGAGAGGTTTCTTTAAAAGCTTAAGCTTTTTTAGCAAAACCGTGTTGAAAAATTTCAAAAGAATACTTTTTTGTGAAAGGCGAAAAAGTTCAAGTTACGAAATTTGTCTTCGAGCACTTCATCTTTGTTTTCTTCATGGCGGAGAGCTTGTCCTATTCTGTCAAAAACACAACCAAGTAAGTGAAGCTTTTAAAGGGTTTTTGATGAAAGTTATTTGAAATCCATTTTTAGTTCTATAAATACTGCGTGGTCATTTTAAGGAGGACAACTCATTGGTCAGTTAGAATGACGTCATGTAATTTTAGATTGCTGTCATGGAAACGACAGATAAAAATAGCTTTCGCAGCACGGGTGCGAACTAATAATAAATTTCAAATAATTATTATGGGGCACGGGGATTCACTCTCTTACTTCATCCTCTCTTGGTAAACAATGTTTATAAGTTGGGTAGTGAGTTAAGCACAGTATTAAACAATTATTGCACGAGAGCGCGTTGGATATTAGGTGACAAATAACCAACGCGAGTGAAATATTTGTTTTTCAATTCTCATCTCCGTTAATCGCTGCTGAATTTTAACGGCAAGGTTTTCGACAAATCTTTTGCATCGCGGTGAAAACGTTTGAACGCCGCGGCACCCAATTTCCTTTTGAGGCAAAAGCAGGGTTATTGGCTGATAACCTGTGTAAGGTGAACCAATGAGAAAGCTTGAAATTTAATTACTGAGATTGAGAATTTAATAACAAAAAGATAAACGAATCGTACCAGAACACAAGCGTCCATCACCAGTGAAACCCGGTTTGCAGCTGCAGTTGAAGTGTCCAGCGGTACGTATTTATGCAGGTTGCATTCTCGTTGCAGTCATGGCTGCCGTTGCTGCATTCATCGATATCTAGAATATGCGAACATAATGTAAACGGAAATAACTCATGGAGAGAAACGTAGCCAGTAAAGCGAACATCCTGTATAAATTGTAATGGCAAATTACATCGGAACACAGGCACGTTTCTCTCTAAGTTGTTACACGACTTGCGAGGAAGCAGAAAATTCTATATCCGAACGACAACACACTCATAACAATCACAGGAAGCCGCGGGTTGACATCAAAAAGGATTTTTGTATGAAAAAGAAAGCAAATCAGTTCAGTGGTCTGCTTTGAACACTGTTAGCGGTTTGCGTCGACTAAGAATAAGTATCGCAAATACCGAAGTCAAGATTTAATTTGAGATCAATAGACGTTCGAATTTACAAAGGTGACGTGAAAATCAGATACGAGATGAATAAACCGCAAGCCGTTAACAGTAAAGGAGATTTATTCCAAAGAAGGCATAATTTGTTTTATGTGACTGTCACGTAATCAGTTAATCTGTAACCAGCATCTGGGCATGCTGCCGTCCGTGGGCACGACAGTGCAGTCTTTATAAAGCATTTGAGGATAGGGAACTACCTTCTGTCGGTTGTAGAGAGACGCTGGTGTTAAAATTCTTGCCTAGCCAGGCAAGTCCCGTCCTCCCTCCCGCCCTCCCGCAAGTCCCGCCCTTCCTCCCTCATTTTTTCTCATTTTCCAGCCTCTGGATGGCGGGTGTGCCCTCACCTTTGCTGGGATTATGCCGTGTATGTTTGGATGTCTAAAGCTTTCTATCATTGTTTTGTATAAACGGCCACACCAGTGGCGAAATTCATCCAAAAAGGATGTTTCATATATTTCTATCCCAGCAAACGGAGTTCTCCCAAAGCAATGCTCCTCGCCATCACTAACATATTTTTAGGATAAGAGAAAGGAACATAATTATTTTTCAGTTTCCGGTTTTTTCTTGTCGTTTGATCTCGCGTCTGATTGGTCGCGACACAATGAACATTCCAAAAATAATTCTTATTGTTTAAGGTTTTATTAGTTGCATGGTAACATGTATATCACATCACATTTATCTATTTACTAGATTATACAATGTTAAAATATAGGTATAAAAAACAAAAGATCGCTTAACTTGTAGTGCTGTATTTTACTCTATCCCTTTTACCTTTTTCGCAGTTTTCTCCTGTAAAACCAACTTTGCAAACACAAGAGTATTTCTTGACGGTGTATCCCATGAGGCATTTCCCATTGTTCAAGCAAGGGTTACTGTAGCAGAGATTCTGATGCAAAGGAAACACATTCTGTAGGGGTGCTGTTAGCGTAATCAGTATTTATTCAGAAGGTTAACAGCTGCAGGGGCAGACGTTTCTCGAAACTCCCGATAACTTTTCGGGCTTAAAAACGTTTTGTGAGCATGTTCCTCATGAGAGATCCAATCTTTAATGATTTTGAAAGATAAATGATAAAATCTTTGGAATTTTATAGAACAGTTTGCATTTATAATAGCCATCAATCGATAGAGAACAGATTCCTAAAAATACTCATAGGGCCGTGTAAGTTTCGGGAGTTTGAGAAACGGGCCCTTGAACCGGAACGCATGTTTCAGAGATCACTTCCTTTCGGCGACAGGAAATGAAATTGCAGTGATAGTTATGACCATAGCATTGGCAATGCCAATAGCCGCTTCCGCTTCCGTCGCCTCTGTCATCCCTGTTGTAATTTTCATCGTCGTCGTTATTGTGATTGTCATCGTCATCGACATCGTCACCGTCATTGCCATCATCATCATCATCCTCATCATCATCATCATCATCATCGTCATCGTCATCGTCATCGTTATCGTCATCGTCATCATCGTTGTGACGTGGTCATCGTCACATCATCATTATCATCCATCATCATAATTTTTTCATTTGCAATTCTTACCTCAGTGCCTCTATATGTCCAGCCAAGGCGTGGTTTAAGATCTTCCGGGTGCTGCATGTGATCTGAATTGCTCAATTCGCAGACCACTTTGTTGTTAACCAGGGGACCAATGTTGACAGACACACAGTCACTCTCCAAGAGACATCGTTCTTCACATTGTTGGTATTTTCCGGTAGAAAAACTCAGAATTACGTGTCCCTCCAAATAACGGCTGTATTCTGGGGGATTAAAGTTAATCTGTCGAATGTCTTGACACCCACCTACAAATAAAAGCATATTAAAAAATCGGTCCACATACGGACGTGGGATGAGCGTAAAAATTTGTGGCTTTATTTTTTTAATATTATGGATAGAAAATAGTGTGATTGCTAGACTGGTGAACGCCAAAACATTTTCTGACACGTTACGACCGTCCTGCGACGTGTTGATTAACATGTGGTCGTGCTTACTCAGACTTCATACAGTAGAATCTCAACAACTCGAATCCCAGTATCTCGAAATTCTCGCTAGCTTAGATTAAAAGCATTTCCCCTTATTTTTACTTTCGACATTTCGAAACGTTCTACAAGTGTTTTTCCTGACTGTTTGAGTTATCAGGTTTTTACTGGTGAATTTGAGCAAGCTTTTCTCCGAAACGTCATTGGTTCTGCACACATTGCATGCCTAATTATCTCATGTGTCAAGAAAAGAGAAAAATAGATCAAAATAAAGCCAGAGACAAAGGACGTGATGACATGGGGTGAGCTGCACTCACGCATGCTGATTCAGTAAAAAATAATTACATTCTTACTGAAATGGTTCCTCGAATTTTAATTTTGTTTTATTTTATTTTGTATACTGTATTATTTCGATAATCTAGTACAAAAGCACGAAAGCGAAAGTTAAACGTGCGAAGTGTTACGAGGTATAACGAAGTAGAAGGGTTAGAGGTGCTGAGATTGGGTTAACGTGTGTGCACTGTGGAAGGATTTGTGGATCTAGAATTGGATATCTTCACACAAGTCGACTCATGCACGGCGACTGCATAGTCATCTTACTGTTATCATAAGTTGGTTTATACAGTAGTGCAAGTTTAGTGCATGACTTTTCACGATGGTCCAGACAAAGAAAACATTCCATTTGAGCGGAAAATTTTGATCGAGAAACCAACTATCGCTTTCACCTTACACAAGAGCAATTGTCCACTCCCCACCCCTGACCGTAATTCACATGACTAGTGTTAGCGCATGATGGTCGAGCGTCAAACAAAATACTACTGTTTAAATCTTAGTAAGGGCTTTTGAACCGTTGCAATATAGAACCGTATTTTTGATACGTGCCAATGTCAGTATGTATAAGGAGGTTTTTCTCGTTATGGGAATTACACTTTGAGATTCACAGTATGATGGTTGTTGAGATTTAAGAGTCTCTTTTAGTTTTGTGAAGCTTCTAATAAAACGAAAAAATTAAAACTGTCAGTGGTTTTATGTTTGTCAAATAATCACATATCGGTATACTTTAATATGATGAAAAATTTTTGACATATTTTGGCTGGCACAAAGGCACCGAGCCAGGACATTTTAATTTCCAGAATTGGTTGGATTTGGCATTCGGTAGCAAGCCAACAGAGGCTCTTATATGTTTGTGTCTTCACATTTTCAGGTTTGCTTGCTTTATTGAGCCACGATCTAGGCCAGAAAACAGAAAATTAGCCTTAATTTGCCGGAAATGTGATTTAACTGTTTCTATAAAATCTTTAAGTCTGTAGTTAGGTTGTCGTAATTAATGTTAGCTAATGTTATATTATCAGATCGAGATTTCTACCACTCATAGAAATCTCGACTGATATTCCACTAAAGTGAAAAGTTTTACTTCATTGCGTTGTTATTTTGAAGTATGAGACTGTGCCTGCCGCTCACCTTTTCGCTACCCACTATCTATCACGGAATAGATAGCGAGTAGGGTAGCCAATCAGATCGCAGCACTAAAGATCATTATCTTAGGTTGTGTTGACGTTTAATGAAATTCATAATTAGATGAAAAATGACAATGCCGAAGGGAGTAAGTAAACAGCTATATTAATGTGAAATGCTAAAAACCACAGAATCAAGTTTAGAGAAATAAAAGTTAAAAGCTATCATATCAGAGTGTGACTTAGTTTTGATAAATATACCCAATTCATGATTTCTGTGATTTAAGGCGCTGTATTTTACATTTGTGGGCCGCAGGTTGATAATTGTTTTTACTTTTAAGTGTTACCCTCGTTAAATAAAGACTTGACTTGACTTGACTTGACTTCACTTTTACATGTTCACTTGCCAATAAGCTAACGCAAGAAACATAATTGAAGGAGAAATTAAAACTGGAAAGCTCCAGAGTGAACTGGCTTGAAACGGTTGTTATCACTTCAGATTTCATACTGGCTAAAAATTTTATAAACCGCTTCGTAATTTACCTAACCTAGTTTCATGTCTTTCATCTTTTGCGCAAAAGCGGCGGAACATCCCGCGAACACTTTGAATCGATGGTGGGTGGAGTTGTCGATGGAGGATTAAAAAGGTGTGTTTCAGTTTAATTTTGGTTAAATTTCAACTTTAATCAAGGATACAAAGAAGTCTTTCAGTTTCTTCAAAATATTTTGGCATCTTAGTAAATTTTGAGTTCCGATGACACTGGCTTAATAACGATGTGTTGACTTAACAGTCTTACAACGATATCGTTTTGGATGCGGTATATAAGATACGCGTGTCAACGTAGCATATCAACAAATTGATTATTGCAAAATTCCCGGACCACACTAAAACTGTTCAGAAGAATAAAAAAAGTTAAATTCTCAACATGGACTTCACTCAGGTGAAAAAAAAAAAAAGAAAGAAAAAAATTGCACTCATCTTTCTGATGTTCCCCATGCTGCCTTTTATTATGGAAAGAAATCTATTTTCAAACGGTCATAACTGTTAATTTTAGATCTAGATAAATAATAATAAAAATGGAGAACTAGCTTGTATATAAGGAGTTATACCAGAACATTTCGTACATGCACTGAAAAGTCAAGTTCTTTTTAGAGTTAAGCTAGAAAGAGGTAAGCGTCAAATTGATTTGTCCTTGTTAATCTAACTGCTGTGGCTAAGAAAGGCACACTCTCTACATTCGAACAAGGAAATTGATTTTAACAATTTCAACAAGCTTTTCTCCTTTCGGATTTACCTATCTATTTATGTTTTGCAGAAGAAAGACCAAACAGAATTTATATTTATGACGCGCTCAGACGGTTAGAAACTTGAAAGCCACGATTTTAAAGTCGAATGGATTGCGGTTAACACGCTTTTAAAGAGCCAGAAAAACTAGAGTGATTCTTAAACCCAATTAAGCCCATTTCATTAAGTTAGGCAAACGAAAAAGGTGTCTTTGTTTATAGGTTATTTTATCACCTTGATGTGCATCCGTAAAACCCTGCAGCCGAGTTCTCCAAAGAACACAAACCAGCGGCTGCAAATATATTGCGGAGAAGGAAAAGCCTGCCATTTTGAAAGCCAGTTGCAATTTTGCAGTATTATTGACCGTGACCTGGTGTTGAAGAGCAACGCAGATATATGCAAGCTGTTCACCTGTTATGTGTTAAACATTTCAATGAGTAATAACGATTTCGAATAACAGTTTAGAAGGAAAACAAGCCATATGAAAAGCAAACAAACTATTCGACGTCCTCATGACATCATTGTCAAGTTCAAATGAACTGAACGTTCAGTGACAGCCGTTGGAGACAATTACGCCCCCCCCCCCCAAAAAAAAAAGCAAAGAATTTTTTAACCTCTCTTACTATTACATTTGAAGGATTTCTTCAAAAGTAAGCAAATCTCCTAGCTTGTGATGTTATACTGGAAACACGTTTTAACGTTTCCAACAAATAAGAGGGACCTTGTATTGCACACAAGTTTCTTCGTTCCCAATCTGCTGAATTGACGGACCTGGTTTTTCTTTCCGGTATAGATTGATACCTGCGTTAATTAAGTTAGGAGGAGAGGGCTAAGAACACTGTGATTAATTATACCAGAGACTCATTAATCGTCAATGAAAAAAAGAAACATTTTAGCAGTCCTTCTGTGAAAAGAGCTTGAATTTTAAACCTTTTTCGAAGAATAATAAACGCGATGAACAGAAAATTCACTCTTGCAATCTTCCAATCTCGTTTTCATGACCATTACTGTCGGAGTTGCGGCGACTACAATTGAAATTGATAAAATTATAGAGAAGTGTATCGCGCAGAAAGGCAATTGTGAACTCGTGTATGACAGTCTTTGGAAACTGGCTACTGAAAAAAAATGTTCACATATCAAACACTAATTAAATATCGATGAGCATATTACAGAATCTTTCGTATAATATTTAAGGCTGAGAACTTGCGATTTCTGTTGCTCACAGATTTGATAACTAAATTACAATCCTCTTTAAAACGCAATAAAGATCAACAAATAATATCAGTTTTTTTTAACCGTAACAAGAGGCACTCCGTGCACAAACTGTGAAAACCAGGATTCATGTTACAGGCCACTGTAAGCGATCTAAGTTGGGTGGTATCAGTATCTGTTTAAAAAGAAGATCACAGGCGTTTCCTTGCCTCACCCCTCATCTTGTTTTTTCTCGCATACCATTCTTTGAGAAGCTTCCCAGTCACCCAGCCTCGGCATTCCAGAAATTGAATCTGTAAGGTAGCTGTTTAACAGCTTTATTCCAATTGCTCTAGTGGCCATTTACACAGCATGCTTATTTGATACAAGGTTGAAATATTCTGCGCGAGTTTTTAGGAACACATGCAGGAGGAGTACTTGAGAGGAGTCCCTCGCAGGTACTCCTCTCATAACTGTTCGTCAATGAGAACTCACACCTTGCGTCTGGAAATCTTATTCTATATCTTGTGTTTTCCTCCTTTTATGTGTAGCTACTGGAAACTTTTACAGGCGATGTTGTAACGTCTCTAAAACAGCTTTTTTGTGATATGTATGATTACTATACTGTAATAAGATCACATCCCTGAGATTTTACCCTAACATGTACAGGTGATAACACTTCTCAGCAGCAATGTCCAAAGTCGGCATTATAATAAGAAAAAAGAAAACAGGCTTTTTCCCTCTCTCCACTCTCTCTGTTGTTCTCTTAACTTTTTCCTTACAAGTGATTTTAACACTTATTGGAGTAAGCTCATTTGTACATGGGCTGTATAGCCAGGTAAATGTGCTTTTTATGAAAGATCAAGGCGTTTCTGTCATGCCACAACGTAGGTAGAAGTTTTGAAGCTTCTGAGGTTGTTTTTTGTTGAAAAGCAGGTATTATCAGAAACTCATAAGGAGTTGAAACGTGCAACTCGCCTATATTGGTTTTGATCGATGCTTGTAATTTTTCATTTTCGCAAGTACCATATTTGGAACACGAGGAGAAAGAGAACTGACCAATCAATTTCGTGAACGACGTGACGTAATGTTTCACCATGTTCGCGCGCTCACTCAAAAATGGCCGACAAACCGGGGAAAAAGATGAAAAAGCTTTCAAACGTTGAAACAACCAGGCTATCACAAATACTCGCTTTGAAGACCGAACACGAAATTTTTGAGAAGACAAAATCAGTCGTTAAAAAAACATGGAGCAAACCGCTAAGGTTTGAGGTAGACAAGACTGCGAAATCGATGTGGGAAGCCTGAAAAAAACTTTTCGCAACTGCATAAGTTGCGTTATTAACTGCGAGGATCTTCTTTACATTCATTTCTTCATTCCGCAGTTCAAATATATAATTTCATCTTCATCTTTCCCGGGTATATTACGAACCAATTTAATGACCAGCTCCCAGTTGGCTTGTTAGCTCAATTGGTTAGAGCGCTGCACCGGTATCGCAGAGGTCAGGGTTCGAATCCCGGCAAGCCTGATTTTTTCAGGCTTTCTTTTCGCAACTGCATAAGTTGCGTTATTAACTGCGAGGATCTTCTTTACATTCATTTCTTCATTCCGCAGTTCAAATATATGAAATTCATATATTCATAATTTCATCTTCATCTTTCCCGGGTATATTACGAACCAATTTAATGACCAGCTCCCAGTTGGCTTGTTAGCTCAATTGGTTAGAGCGCTGCACCGGTATCGCAGAGGTCAGGGTTCGAATCCCGGCAAGCCTGATTTTTTCAGGCTTTCTTTTCGCAACTGCATAAGTTGCGTTATTAACTGCGAGGATCTTCTTTACATTCATAATCTACTTTGTCTTGAACTCCCCGACTACTCGTAGTAGTAGTAGTAGTAGTAGTAGTAGTAGTAGTAGTAGTAGTAGTAGCAGTAGCAGTAGTAGTGGTAGTAGTAGTAGTAGTATATAGTAGTGGTGTAGTAAATTGCTTATTTGCATGACTGCAAGATTTTACAGTGTTGCAAAAGCATATCTATGGCAATTAATGACAAAACAGGGCTAATAGTACTCCAATATTATACTAAGAAACTTAAGTTACATCACTTTCACTTGATAATAACAATGTTTCACGTATATTCATACCTGAGGAATAAACTTCATTACTAGCTTATTTACATGATAGTCGTTAGAGTTCATGAGAAGTTTTATGCTTTCTGAGGTTGATTTCCTTTCAGTGTCAGGTATTATTTCATTGATTCGATTTAAGAATGTCTGCTTCTTCAAAGAGTATTTGCCACTTTGAAACAAGAAACGAGTTTCATTTTCTACTTGATTTGACTTACACAATGGGCATAATCTTCTTTCTCTGGGCATATGATCGGTCTGATATCGACATAGTTCAATTACAAGTTTGTGAATACTACTTTTAAACTTCACTAAATTTCGTCGTTCATTAAAATGTATTAACTGGTGTAAATAATCAGGTGTAGAAGCTATCAGTTACGGTCATACACTGTTCACGCAATTTTCCACACTTAGTCTCGTGTTTGTGTGTGTAATTTTTTGACGTTTGCTAGAGAATTTTTTCAAGGAAAAAGGAATCATGGTTTACAGTCACATTTCAGGAGGAAAAACCTATTCTCATAAAAAAGGTGATTCATGGTCCAGGCTATATAACCAAATCTCGTTTCAAGAGAAAAAATAGCCGTTTCACAATTCAAGGCGAAAAAAGCCTTTCATAAATCGCGAAAAAACCCGTTACCACCCTCTATCAAGGCATGACGTAACTAAGTTACAAGTGCGATCAAACCTTCAAATATTTTCGTTGCTCTTGATCACACGGATACATGTATTCTACAGCTTTAAGACCAAATACCCCTTAAGGACGTTCGCGCTCATTGTTTGTGCGCATTCTTAAGGCGGTGTTACACGGGACAACTTGCAACAACGATTTTTTGCGCAACGCCGCGTTAACTTTTCGTGGTATGTTAAGCGAGTCAATTTTTCGCCCAACATCGTACAAAATGTACTTGGCAACATGCATGTTACACGAGACGATTTTTAGCGCAACATCGACTCGCAACATTTCGCGTAGAAATTTATCAGGCTTTGCTTTTCTTTCTCTGGCCATTCCTCAGACTTTTCACAGGCCTTATCGAGGGTTGGTCTGAGGAAAAGCATAGCCTGATAAAATTTCCAAGTAGACCTGGTTTCTGGCTCCTTCCTCATCTTCTTGACTTCTCTCAGCATAGAGGCACGGAGGCTCCTCCACACCGATAAAAGTTCAGAGGAGGTATGAAGCGAATCAAACGTCTCCTCCAACTCTTTCAAAGCCGCCTGTTTTTCTGCTCTTGTATATTTTTCGCTTCCCCACAGGCACTTCTTTTCTTTCGTTACTGCTATAAGTTTCACCCTTTCAGCGTCATTTAAAATAATATTCTAGAAGGCGTCCAAAATCTGCAGCTCTTCGTCGACATTGTCAACAGCCGTCGCCATTTTGTTTGTTTACATGGGAGAACAGCCTTGTCCCTAGGCTCTCTCGCGGTGTTCGATTTTTCGCGCAACATTGTTGGGCAAAAAATCGTGGTTACAAGTTGTCCCGTGTAACACCGCCTTTTACTGTGTACGTAATTCACGTCGCAATGTCATGCCACGTCATGCATCTAGCGTGCGCTAAGTAAGAAATATAGACAAATACGGTGGTTGTGGGTGTTTTTGTATCTATAAACGTGCTTAACTCTCTTAAATGCACGGTGACCCTATTTTCTTTCGATAAATCACATCCTTTACTGGTTCTGTGCATTTTTTCCAAAAACAAAAAATTCTGAACTTGAAAAGTTTTAATTTTATTGCTATTTCTACTCAAATACGATCGAATTTTTCTACGAATGCAGGTATATGTGACTTTCAATTATCCTTTGGTGAGGCTAATTTTACCTGAAGAAACGATATTACAAGCACAAATGTACTAAATAGGCCTATTTGCGATCAAAGGAATAAATAAGCATTGTATAGAGTCCTCCTCCTAACTTATTTCAATCCTTGTAGCAAGAAAACCGATTTCGCCTTCCATAACCAAAACCTCTAAAAACACAGCATTTCCAACACGCTTTATTTCTGAAACGAGCACGGTGAACCCCCAATTATTTGCTTTTCTGACATGAGTCGGTCATTATTTAAGGATAGCAAAAGTTTGGAAAAAATCTGAAACTGGGAAGATTTGGACGCAAACGTCCTTAAGTGGCTGTCTCCCTAAGATCCTCATGACCCAAATTGGTCACAAAATAGATTTCCTTCAAATCTTGTATGTGAATTACACTTTGTCTGGGTACTATAAAAACACTTTTTGGTTGGGCTCTAATTGCTTTCTTCTACAGTTTACAAGGAAGGTCCCCTGGTGGACAAAAATGGATATTTTATTACTCGCCGTCAGGACGGGGTCTAGTAATACCCATTTTTTTTCATTATTTTTTGGGTGGTCACTTGCCCCAGACCTCCGGTTTTCGCTCGGATAAACAAATACTCGTCGTGTCTTCCGCTACTTAGGTTAGGGCTCGTATCTTGAGTGACCGTAATATATTTTGCACCCTAGGGGAGGGACAACAACGGCGGAGTCTAATGCCTCTGGGAATTTTCTTGTTAGTACAAAAATGCCAATTTTCAATAGCTTTGGTAACTCCTCACAACACTTAAAATTTGATACAGGACAAAATTCTACTGTTGGTTGATAAGTACAACTCTTCCTTATCCTACAATGTTACTGACATTTCCATGTAGTTGTTTTGAGTAGTTAAACCACTTCCTTTTAACAACCCAATTTCACAGCTTTTAAAAAAGTAGGAAAATGGGTTAGCAAAAATACATGTTAACAAAAAGTGAGACCTCGTATAACAAATTCCTTGCAGTCATGGAAAGTTAAAGACTCGGTATTAATTAAAATTAAATGAAATCGTGCTTTGAAGCACCAGTATTTCTAAATTATGCAAATTGCGAACCACAGCTTAAGCGCGGAATTCAAGAGCAAATGTGATGCGAGCAATGCTCCCTTACATGAGGAAAACACATGAATAGTTTCAAACTACAGCAGGACACAAATGTAAACTGGTAATATTTCGCATATAGCTTTAATTAAATTGTAAGCAGCATTCAAATAGCTCATTAACTGTGCTCAATTCACAACATAAACAAGTTATAAAGTACACGCTACTCGGTGATTGCTAATTGCGCTTAGCAAGTAACTTCACAAAACAACCTTGATCTAGAACTATTAATATGAGAATAAAGCAATAATAGCAAGTCATATTTGAGTATATCACGGCCTGTGTTTTGCAAACTAATTTAGCGAACACTTAGTGCCTTGCAAAATAATGAAATCAACGAATGGCATCTTGTTCTGTTTTCATTTGCACCATTACCTCAATTTTCTGTCATCTTCGATCAAATATAGATCCGTGCGTTTCAGAGATCATTTTCGAAGCGTCAGTCGGTTTTGAGAAGATTTTTCGTTCAAAAACCTTCATTTAGACCAAGCTTTCCATGCGTTTACTTCTCTAGTGTTATATTATTCAGGCAGTAACCGCTGACCAGTAACTAATGTCAACAACAACACCTGGTACTCGCCTTTCCTTAGCTATTGAATGCATGATCCTTCACCAATTGATAGTGAATTCATTTGAAAATAAGGGTTGGAGCTCATGGGGAGAAGAAACAAATTTTTGTCCTAAATTTAGATCTGGAAGCACACAAACGCGATAAGGGCCATGGTTTGAATTTTTTTGTATTTTCAGCTCGGTAAAATAACTCGTACAGCTGCGCACATCTTCATAGATTTGAAAATAAATCCTCCTGTTTTAGACTTCTGGGTCTTTGAAAGTTTCCTTCAGTTTTTAGAAAGTAATCAGCTGCAGTTAAGAGACAACCTCAACCCTTAAGGTGATTCCCTTCAATTGCATTACGCATCCTTTCTGCGCATCATTTCTTGCGTGATTAGCGCGCGCACGAGCGCACGCACCTTCGGAACTTTATAGGTTTTCTATGAAAGCTGAGCTGTTCTGAGAAATAAATGGTCGTTTTCTCCTAAACGAGCTCGGTGACCCCCATTTTTTAATACATAAGTTCAAATGGCATACGGTCTAGTACAATATATCGCGATTTTGAGAAAAGTTAAAAATTCTGCTTTGAGATATTTTTATTTAAATGCCGAAAAGAACACGTCTTAAGGTGCAGCAGGGTATGTACGCTCACCGCAATTTTTTAAATTTATTCCATAATCTTGATTCCTGTTCAACTAAAATAGCATACAATACAAGATAATTGTCTGTTTTGTTGAAATGCTCCAATATTTCAATACAAGTAATGACTTTTCAAAGCAATTATAATTCTCATTTCTGATTACTAGGGTTTCTCAGGAAAACCTTGCGGGTCGTATAGTTGCTATTAATGGCTATCCATTTTGTGAAAAAACAAGCTCGGTGACCCCTATTTTTTATTGCATTTTTGAAAGGTTCTAAACATAATTACCAACTGGACCAAGTTTTAGAAAATTTTAAATATTCCTTCTATTTCGATGGAATCACCTTAATCTAGACCAGGCCTTCTTTAGTTCTCCGTGGCCGTTGTGGGGCAGGCCTCCATAACTCCGATAGTAATAAAGTGATGAAAATGAAACTTAGAGGGACAAAAGTATGTCCAAGAATTTTATCCAAGAATTTTTCCTTTAAGATCGGCAAGGGATACTAATGACGTCACACGACGTAAGACATTGCATCATATTTTCCAAATGGCGGCCATCTTGGATCCACGAGTTGGATTTCGTGATTTCCCTAGAACTTCGGAAATCCACCCAATTGACCAAAACGTGAACAAAAATAACACAAGAGCTCTAAATTATCTAATAACATGACACCTACAGTAAGAAAGTCAGTTTTGTTTTCAGTTAAGACAGTAATGTACCAAATTATTTCAGACAAACACGCCTGTCAAGTTTGCTTACCTTAGCAATGTCAATCTCACTTTACATTGACCTACCACAGTAATTTGTTCCCAAATAAGTTTTTAAATAAAAGTTTGACGGTGCTTGTTCACATATCAAAAAACAATATAGAAGCGTTTCAAGTCCGCAAAGACAGAATTCGTGCACCCCCCCCACCCCACCTTCCCGCTTCGTGTTGATAGGGTTGTAGGGTTAATTTAAACTAAAGTAGGCTCTCAAGGAAATCAAAAATTCCTTCGACAAAGCCAGTAGTAAATGACTGGAAACAGTGTCTTAGTTAGACTAAGAGTAGTCTAGTAGAGATAGTACTTATAGCAGGGTAATTTTTGGGCGAGCACGCGTATCTCACCCGCTATTCAATCCCTAACAAAAATCTGAGGATACTCGTAATTTCCATTGATTAAATCTGGTTCTCATACTATCCAGGCTAGTCTGTGAACAACTCCGGAAGTGTCATTCACTAAGTTTGGCGAAATTTTAAAAGCAAGACGTTTTTTGTGTATCGTATGTTCACATTCGGTAGAGCAGTACACCACGATCGGATGGTTTTGGTGGCTACATATTGCAAACTGGATCATAACTATTAAGTCGTCATGGACCAAGGTCCCACAACTGTTTTACCAAACAGAAAGTATTCAGCGGAGGATATTTCTATCAAGTAGTAATATTTTTTGCTATACGGACGTTTCGCAAGGGTCAGATTCCAAAATTTAACAACTTGGATGATACTAAAAGTTTATTTTCAAACATGTTAAGATGCGCCCTGTGAATATCTTTTACGAAATAACCGGATTTAACACTCGGATCTAACACTCGGATCGAACCAACACAACAACATTTATTCCCCGTGCTTTTTTTCAATGATGGTGATAGCTTGTCTGACTTGGGTTGCCGAAGAAGAACCTTGTCTCCTTCCTTAAGGTTTGATTCACAAGCACCTCGTAAATTATCGGCATAATCTTTGCCTTTCTGCTTTCTTTCGCGATCTCTGTCCAGAAATTCAGTCTCACTACTAACTGGACGTAAGTCTTCTAAACCGGGAAGCTTTGGACGAATCTCTCTTCCAAATAACAGTTTGGCAGGGCTTACCCCTGTTGTCATGTGTGGTGTGCTTCTATAAGCTAGCAAAAATTTAGGAAGTTCCTTTTTCCAATCTCGTCCTTCCGCATGTGCAACTCGCATTGCCTTCAACAGCTTCTATTCTGCCTCTCAACCTCGCCGTTCGCATGGGGCCATAATGGGGTTGATGTTCGGTGTTCAATATTGTTCTCTCTGAGGTAAGTTTCAAATTCGTCTGACGCACGCAAATGCGCACCGTTGTCAATTTTTATTGACAGAGGAAATCCGTGAGTAGCAAACATCTTTTCCAGGCAACTGATTATCTTGCTAGATGTCACTGACTTGGTAACAGCTACTTCGAAGAATCGACTTTTATAGTCAACAACGACCAGTAAATAATCACCTGTTGGAAAGGGTCCCATCAAATCTGCGGCAGGTCTTGCCATGGCTGAGTGAGTAATTCCGTTCTCTTAATTGGTTCCGGTGGAAACGACTTGCCGACTAGCTGGCACCCATGACAAGTTTTACATCGCTTTTCAACTTGCTGGTCTATCCCGGGCCACCACACCTTAGTGCGGAGTCTTGTTTTGTTTTGACTATGCCCTGATGGCCTTCATGCGCAAGTTCCAAAACTTGCTTGCGGAGTTTCTTTGGAATTACTAACCGCGTTCCTCTTAATACCAGCTTCCCTAACACCGACAACTCATTTCTTACAGCTCTGTAAACTGGTTCCGCAGCAGTCCAGTCATTGGTTTGAACACACTTTTGTAGCATGGCAATTTCCTCGTCTTCGATGCCCCTTCGATTTCTTGGATTGCTAATGAGGGGGCCGCATTCTCTGCAACGTATCTAATGTATTCTTCTGCAACATGCTCATTTTCAGTCAGCCTGTCTTGGGTTAAGCGCGACAAAGCATCAGCTACATTCTGTGGGCCTGGACGATACTTGACTGTAAACTCATAGGGTTGAAGTCTCAAAACCCACCGTTCAATTCTTGCAGACGGGCGTGATTTACTCGAATAAATTACCTCCAACGGTTTGTGGTCAGTTTCTAGCTCAAAATGTTTCCTGTAGAGGTACACATGAAATCTTTCGCACGCCCAAACAACAGCCAATGCTTCCTTCGGTAAGGCTTCGGCTTGCATAGTAAACTGGTCTGAAGATGCCATCATGCTCTTGAGTAAGCACGGCACCCAATCCTACTGGACTAGCATCAGTAATTACTCTCGTCTTAGCATCTTTGTCATAATATGCCAATGTTTCAGCACTTGCCTGCGCTTTTTTGAGAGCCTCAAATGCTTCTTTCTACTGTCAAGCCCACTTAAATGGAACACCTGCTCGTGTCAGTCGTCGAAGCGGTTCCACAAGGGTGGCCAGGTTCGGGATGAACTTTGCGCTAAAATTCACGAGGCGCATAAGACTTCTCACTTCGGCTACGGTTTTCGGTTCTCTTGCATTAACAACTGCTTCAACTTTGGATTCTGTAGGGCGGATACCACGCGTAGACAGCAGGTATCCCATGGACTCTAACTGTGGCATCTTGAATTTGCGCTTTTCAAGATTCAGCGTTAAACCTCTTTCTTGCAATCTTTTTAGCAGCTTTTCAAGCCTCTCGTCATGTTTTTGATCATCTTTAGCATGAAGGATAATATCATCGGAGATGTTGCGCACTCCTTGACAACCGTGCAGGGCTTGCCGAATAGCATGCTGGTAAATTTCAGGAGCAGATGTTATTCCAAACATTAGTCTCTTGTAACGGTAAAGTCCAGCATGTGTTGTGAACGTTGTGATACCACGAGACTCTTCACTAAGTTCCAATTGATGATAGCCCCACTTGAGGTCTAACTTTGAGAACACATTGCTTTGGCTCATGTCTTGGAGAACTTCATCCACCGTTGGAATGGGATGTCTCTCTCTAATGACTGCGTCATTTGCCTTGCGCATATCGACGCATAAACAAATCTCTCTGGACGGTTTGGTTACTACTACTATTGGGCTGACCCACGGTGTTTGCCCTTGCACCTTCTCAATTATGTCCATCTGCTCTAGTTCTCGCAACTTCCGCTCAACTTTCTCTCTCAGGCTAAATGGCACTCGCCTAGTGTGTTGTTCACTGTTCACATGAATCTGTACTTGATAATCAGTCACTTTGCCAACTCTCTCAAAGCACGCTTTGTATTTATCAACAATGTTTTGGGTACTTACAGCATTGATTTGTGGCCCCAATCTGAGTACTTGTAACTCTGTGGCTGTCTTTCTACCCATTTTTGGCCTACCCTCGTTGCAAATAACAATAAATTCCGCTGTAGTTTCCTTTCCAACTGAACTAATAGTGGCCTGAAACTTTCCGAGTGTGTTCAGTGGTTCTGATGTCCCATAAGGATACAACTTCTGGGTAATCTTCTCTGACTTGCATTTTATCCCTTTTTGCTTCAATTCCTCCCACATCCGTCGGTCAACTATATTACAAGAAGACCCTGAATCGATGAGAACCCCTTTAACGACCACACCGCCAACTTGTAAATCAATAGTCTCGGACCCATTCTCCTCGCACGACTTAGTGAGTCCCATAGTAAAGGCATCCTCTTCAGCACCTTGATCTTCTCCCACACATGTTAGCTCTGCTCTGTCCTCCCCCATGAGCTCCAACCCTTATTTTCAAATAAATTCACCCTTCATTGGTGAGCAATCATGCATTCAAATTTAAGATAGCTAAGAGAAACATTAGTGCAAAACGTAGCATTACCAGGTTTTTTGTTGACATTAGTTACTGGTTAGCGGCTACTGCCTGGAAAGTTTAACACGAGAGAAGTAATGCATGGAAAGCTTGGTCTAAATGAAGGTTTTTGAACGAAGAATTTTCCCAAAACCAACTGTTTTGACGCTTCCAAGATGATCTTTGAAACGCACGGATCTATATTTGATCGAAGATGACAGAATAATTGAGGTAATGGTGCAAATGAAAACAGAACAAGATGCCATTCGTTGATTTCATTATTTTGCAAGGCCTAAAAAGTGTTAGCTAAATTAGTTTGCAAAACACAGGCCGTGATATACTCAATATGACTTGCTTTTATTGCTTTATTCTCATATTAATAGTTCTAGATCAAGGTTGTTTTGTGAAGTTACTTGCTAAGCGCAATTAGCAATCATCGAGTGGTGTGTACTTAATAACTTGTTTATATTGTGAATTCAGCACAGTTAATGAGCTATTTGAATGCTGCTTGCAATTTAATTAAAGCTATATGCGAGATATTACCAGTTTACATTTGTGTCCTGCTGTAGTTTGAAACTATTTATGTGTTTTTCTGATGTAAGGGAGCATTGCTCATATTTGCTCTTGAATTCCACGTATAGGTTGTGGTTCGTAATGTGCATAATTTAGAAATACTGGTGTTTCAAAGCAGCGCCACGTTCTTTAAACCGTCTGGCCGCACGATTTTATTTTATCATAATAAAAACCAAGTCTTTAACTTTCCACGACTGCAAGGAATTTGTTATACGAGGTCTCACTTTTTTTTAACATGTATTTTTGTTTACCCATTTTCCTTCTTTTTTAAAAGCTGTGAAATTGGGTTGATAAAAGGAACTGTTTTAACTACTCAAAACAACTACATGGAAATGTCAGTAACACTGTAGGATAAGGAAGAGTTGTACTTATCAACGAACAGTAGAATTTTGTCCTGCACCAAATTTTAGGTGTTGTGAGGAGTTACCAAAGTTGTTGAAAATTGGCATTTTTGTACCGATAAAATGTCCATTTTTGTCCACCAGTGGTCCCCCCTTGAAAACTGTAGAAGAAAGCATTTAGAGCCCAAACGAAAAGTGTTTTTAAAGTACCCAGACAAAGTGTAATTCACATACAAGATTTGAGGGAAATCTGTTTTGTGACCAATTTGGGTTACGATAGTTAGTGGGAATCGTTTCATTGCCACACTTTTTTTATGCAGTAGCTTGTTATATGCGTTAACTACACTACTCATCCGCTGCATTGCAGACTGTCATATTGCCGCTACGTGATATGGCGTAATCTGGATCATTTGACCAGGAAAGAACGATTGGCTTGTATCCATGAACTGTCAGATTCCGAATGCAGCCATGGAAGTTGGGCAGAAGGTTCTCATATTTTGGTCCTCCCAGGAAATAAGCTGTAGAGGACTCTAAATTTAGCCCAGTGGAGCCCCCAGGAATTGTATCTGTTGGAAAAGTAAATATGAATAAATAGCCATCATTGATTTAGTCACAGCTTAGAAGTGTCATGTCAGCAAGTAATTAGTTTAACATGACATCAAGGAATGTTTGTTATAAATACACAATGCAGTCTAGGCCAGTAACCTCTCAGTCTCTGTCAGTCTGTGTCTATGTCTGAAGGTCTGTCTGTCTGTCTATCTGTCCGACTCTCTCTCTCTCTCTCTAAGAGTTCACAAAGTTCACACGTGTTTTATTGCACTCTGTAAATATTTGCATTTCAATCGTTAAAAATGTCTGTTACGAACGTGCATTCATCTTCAAACGTAGCACAACTCTGGGTGGTCAACTCAGTTACTTAGACACGAAAGATCGCTTCAAGTGGTTCGGGAATTTCAAAAAACTGATATTTCTAGTCAAGAGTTTACCCGAAGTAACCGAATATGGCCAATCTCAGAAGATCCAGCCTATAAAATGTTGACGTTGAGGGTGGGTGACTTTATAGGGACATCGTATTCAACAACCCACACCGTCCAAGCCAAAGGGTGTGGTTACGCTGTCTTGCTGGGAAACCTTTTTACTTGGAAGGAACATCTGCTCGACGCTCGTTCTTCAACCGAACTGTAATCACGTTTCATTATGGAACGCACACACAGAACAACAACAACAAATGAAAGGAACTTTGCTAGGTTAACCTGGAAAAATGTCTTAAATATGACTCATGCCATTTACTTTTGAAATTTGACCGAAACCTTTTTGTTAAAACCTGATTAATAGCAAAGTCATGAATTGCGTTCAAGATGTTTGGCCATTTCAAAACACACAAAATTAATATACAGATTTAGCCAAGCCTAAAAGCAGAGCCCCCCTTTTGCTTTTGTTTGTTTGTTTGCTTGTTTTTTTTTGCTGGCCCTTATTAATTTGTGAAAATACCCTCATTTCCTCGCTGAGAGTCGAACTCGGCTCCACGGCGTCGAAAGCCGGCGATTAGTCCACTAGGCTACGAGCGTTTGTTGTTATCCTTGAACGTTAATTTTACTACTTATCTCTTTTTTCGTGACCAGCTGCCTAATCAACATGAAAATGCTGGTGTTTTTCCTGGCAAAATGTGTTCGGACCGCCGCAAAAACCATGGCTGTGGACAGTAAAAACCAAAATGCACTAGCTCTGCTATATTTGGCGTAAAAACCGCTGCGAAATGCTGCGGACTCAAGCAGTGTGCCGACCGAGTTCGCAACAGAACCAACAAGGCAAATTTGAACTTTTCGTCTGAACTTTATCGCCTAATTTTTTCACCTAAATTAAACTTTTCGCCTTCCACCAAAAAGACAACTGATAGTATTCTTTTGAACTTTTTTTGTCTATTGACAAATTTGTTTTTGGCTTTTGTTGTTTTTGCTTGTTTTGCTACAACGTGGGTCACCATGTGATTTCGCGCCAAAAACACGGGATTCAGCACAGGGATATATCCAGTGTATGCCACTTCATATTGGTGACCCTGTGGTGCGGACGGACGTACGGACGGTCACGGGACTATTACGTTACTACCAAAATGCCTTGGCCTGATAGGTTACCAAATTTGCTTAGCAATGGTGCTCCGCTACAAAGTACCCTTAGTACCTCTTCCCATACACCGGAACTCTTACGCCCTCGATATTCACGCGTTTATTTCATCCGTTTTAACCCTTCGTCCATCCCCAACCAATAAAATGTTTTGTTGTCCCTGTATCAGTCGAAACTAATTTGGTGTCTATTTATTACAACGACCTTTGTATTGCGACTTTTTCTGAAATACCTCTAAAGGAGCTGTGTCACGAAATTGAGCCAAATTCAGCCACCAGGACCTGGCCACCAAATTAACCGAAACATAAAAATAACCACTTAAAACATTGACGAAAGGTTTAAATAACACAGCAAACACAAAAAAGGGCACGGATGGGCCGAATTGAAGAAGATTAACATGGATTGCAATAGGGGTTTTTGAAAAGCTGTAAGGCTGAACAGTTTTCAAAGTTATTTCTGTTGTTTGTAAATTTAAATATAACGTCGGGATACATTCTTGTTTGTCACGAAGCTGGGATTTTGTCATTTACAAGTAATTTCTTCGCTAACGTTAAGTTTTGTAGCAAGCAAGGGCGAGTAATTGGAAAAACTAAAAACAAATTGGACTGGACTGCCTTGACACAGCCCCTTTAACGTGCTTTTAAGCGACCTGTGAAACAGGTAAAGGAAACATTTCCGCACAGCTCCATACGTACACTATATATCCAAGATTGACTGCTTATGTAGGCCCAATCTAACTGAGCACTTACGCTGGACAAGCAGAGGTTCGTCATCGATAGTGATGGAAACTTTATCCCTAAGTCGGTTCACATGAATTTGGTGCCATTTGCTGTCGTTTAATATTGGGCTTGTCGTGTGAATCTCTTTTACGCCTGAAACGATGGGAAAAAAAAACGTTTTATTGACGATATTACAAGTAAAAATTAACTGATCACGTGTCACAATGTCCTGTCATAGTTTTCTTCGCAGTGCACCACCGAACAGCAGGGAGAAATGACATAGCGGGTTTTACCGTCGATAGCATACGAGCGAGAAGAGAAAGGCGTACGTGCGCGAAAATGGCTGCTGCATGGTAATTTGACACACGTGTGCTAGCTCACCACACGCGCTAGCTCACGCGGCAGCCATTTCGCGCGCGTGCGCACGTGTTTCATCCCGCTTGACTATCACCATACCAAGCACCATACTTCGTGAAGTAAACGTCAAATTAAGCAAAGTGTAATGTCCTTTAAGGGTTTAACATTTTGTTTGATGCAAATATCCGACCTTGTAAGCTAACTCACCACGGGCGTTTCAGGTCAGGGACACCCAACGAGAAAATTATCGCAAAATACTTGAAATATCATTTTCTGCTTGTTTAGATCGTTTCATACCATTTTAAAGGCACATTTGTGTAAGCCAATACAGATTGAATTGTTCGGCGTTTTTCGCTGAAAATTTAGGCTGCAGAATTTCCGAGCTGCTGATGGCCCTCCGAAAATGCTAGCTGACCTTATTTTGCACCCTAAACGACATATTTGTCCCCCCAAAAATCTTAGGAAGTAATATGTCCTATTGCGACGATACTCCGACATGTTGTTTGTGTAAAGAATCTCTATCTTTCACGGCAGTCAGATCCGTCAATCTCAGGCGATTTTAGGCCTTTCGAAGAGATATTCACCGAAAAAAAAAACCGTTGAGTTTCCCTGTCAAGTTTTCACGAGGCAGCCATTTTCTCCAGCGTGCGCATGTTTTTCACACTCGAGCATCACTGAGCATGCGCAAAAGTAGGGACTACGTTGTAGTCCACAGTGTTGATAATTCACTAAGTGTTCGATGAGGTCAGACATTTGAAACAAACAAAAGGTTGATCCCTTAAAAGACATTAATCTTTATATAATTTCAGGCTTACTTTAACAAGTGCTTGGCGATAGCAGCATCAAATGAAAGAGAAACTAACTTTCGTTGGAAGTTTTGAAAGTTTTGTCGGTTTGGCTTCAAGACTAAACGCCAATGGAATATGATAAATAAACGTACGTTGTATGTTTACGTAGTCTTGTCAATCAAATATTTGTAGGCGAAGACTAGTATATTAAAGTGGTACTACGATCAAAAAATCACTTTTATTTTTTCTTCGAATTTCGAAACTTTGTTTACTAAACACTCCCCAAGCGAAATTTTAAGCCTTAATTTCGGCAAGAAGACTGTTTATTTAAACTGCAATTTTCCGATTTAATAGTCCGCCATTATTACACCAGAAAGGACAGAATGACATCATTCACACACAAGTTTTAGAATGCAGTGTGTGTGAAAGTGCCTTATTTAGTATGCAGCACGGGAGTTTTGAGCTTTCACACTCTCAAACTAGTGTTTTGCATAATTTGTAAGCCGCGTTCACACACTACATTCTACAGCTCTTGCGTGTATGACGTCATTGTATCCTTTCTGGTGTAATAATGGCGGACCATTAAAACGGAAAAGTGCAGTTTAAATTAACGGTCTTCTTCTCAAAATTAAGGCTTATAATTTCGCTTGGGGAGTGTTTAACAAACATAGTTTCGAAATCCGAATTAAAAATTAAAGTGATTTTTTGATCATAGTACCACTTTAACGTATCCTCGATAATAGACAGGCTTGCTTCAATCACCTTCTAATTCTAATCTGTATAGCTTTACGTATGTAAATAGGCATGAATTCTTTATGTCAATTTATTTTTTAATTTTCTGCGAAGTTACTCTTATTTAATTCAAATTTGGTAAAATTTAAAATTTCGGTAAAATTTCGTAATTTAGGTGTCTCTTTTTCCTCAACGGAGTGATAGGTAGTGTTATTATATATCATATGTATATAGCTATAATTATTTTTGTTATTAGTCTTACCACCGTATAGATCAATGTTATACATGAACACATTGCCTTCCTTGTATGCCACCTCTATAGAATCCTTCGTACCTCCAGCGTACATGATCAGTCCTTTGGACTTAGAAGTTTTGAATTCAAACCGGATATCATCTTCCTCTGTGTTTTTCACCAGACCATCGTAGTTGTCTACGGTAAAATAGGCCTGACTGTCGGTACACACACAACCGATATCTGTTAAACGAATCAAAGTTTAGAGATTCAGTTCATTGAATTGTTTCCCTCTCGACAGTTGGGGAATATGATGTCTCATAAATTCTGAAAGCTATGGAAACGTACGAAAAGGAACCAATTTCCTTCACAACCTCAAAACCTTCAGCCTTCTATAGCTCTCCATAGGTACTCATAGCCCTCCAATGCAAGTTGTTCATTGGTACCATAGCTCTACATACGTGTAGACCTCTATATGTACTGTTTAATAAACGAGCAGGAGTGTTTTATCGGGTTTAAAACCACGAGGCGTAGCCGAGTGGTTTTAGACCCGATAAAACACGATCTGCGAGTCTATTGAACGGCTTCAAAAAACGATCTCATAGAATAATGAACTAATGGTGCCATTTTCCCGTGCTATAACTTTATTCCATAGTCTCATCAAGAGAATGTCAAAATCGATCTCACAGAATATAAAGACATTCTTTCATGTTTTGTAGTTCCTATAGTCTTTGAAAAGAATAAAAAGTTTTGTTTAATGAGCTTCGGACCATTTTCCCGTGCTGCTAGTTCATGCTGCTAGATCTGAAAAGAATTATAAGATTAGATGATTTGTATAGTGGAAACTTCATTCAATAGTGAGCTCGATGAGAACATTATGGCAGTTGAGAGCTTTACAAGGTCAGTGTTCAACAACTGTACGTTTAATATTACCCACAAATAATTCTGTAAACGCCTATAACATTAGTCTTGACTGGTTTATGTTGATGTAACTTTAGTAGCTTGCCTACTCGACGTAGGTTGCTAGAGAAATTAAAATTATTAAGCCATTGGCTTCCTGTTGCATGTGTAGATGTGTTGCTTTAAATGTTATTCCTTTTTTTTTTCTTGTTTATTTTATTTCATTTCTTTTTTCAGGCCTTTGATTTGTTCCAGAAGAGAGTTGGATTGATGGTAATTTACCTCATTACTATTCTTTATATAAAATGTTACCCTCATTAGTATTCTTTATATAAAGAATACTAATGAGGGTAACATTTTATATAAAGAATAGTAATGAGGTATATTACAATCAGCCCCGCTTTCCCCTGGGACTGAAATCAAATGCCGCCACCAGGCTTTTTAGATTGTTGATGTATTACCGGTTTTAAACAAGCATCCACGTGACTCATTTGCGTGATGTAATTGGTGGAAATGATCATTAATTATTCATGAGTTTTTGAATGCTCTATAATCTTCCGTAACCGTCTAGAACAATAATAATAATAATAATATTAATAATAATAATAAAAACTTTATTTAATGAGGGTAGCACGAAATAGTTCGAAGCACTAATAAACTTGTGGCCCTCCTAACTTTCTAAGATATTTTCAATATTTACAATGAATTATCTAAAAAATATTACAATGAGTTGTATAAAAATCTAAAACCTACTATATAAATATATAAATGTAATGAAAAACAAAAGAAAGAAAGAAATTAATTGATAAAAACTAACATAAAAATTGAAATGAAATAATATAGAAAAATTAAAAATGAGGTAAAAATTGCTGATTTTTCAAAAATTTCTGGTGCAAAGCACGCCTGAACGATTTAACGGTGATTTCCTTTTTTAGGTCTGCTCCTAACATATTCCATTGTTCTATGGCGGTTACTAAAAACGTACTTCCTCCTTCAGTCTTTAATCTGTAACGTGGTGTTTAAAAGTTCAACTTTGAAAATCTATTGTTTCTAGAGTGTAAAGAACTATTGAGCTTTAGCGCTTCTATAAGGTAGTCTGGAACAGACAACTGAATACGTTTAAACAATATCGCACACTTAGATATCAAAATGTCAGTGTAAAAAGGAAGCCATTCAGTTTGTTGAATAACGGTAGAGCAGGCGCCTGAGTTTCTCTATTTAAAATTACCCTAACGGCTCTTTTCTGTAGTCTGAAAATCCTAGAGATACAAACATTAGAACAACGTGATTGCCAAGCAACACTACCGTAACTGAACAAAGGCTTAATCATAGCATTGTCATAAAGCATCCTTTGTTTAAAAGGTAAATAAGCTTTGATCCTATTTAGCACACCTATCCTTTGTGAGATCTTTTTACACATTCTCTCCACGTGATCTGTGAAGGAGAGGTGACTGTCTATATCCACTCCTAGGAGTCGGACAATTGTCACTCCATAACCCTAGGCCTAAGTAACCTTCCATAACCAACCAAAGGCCTAGTATAGTCGTTTCATGGCACTTTATTTACCTAACACATTCATACATTAATCTTTACAACTCTCAATAGTCCAGCATTTTCCTAAATAGCTAATTAAGACTTAAAAAAACTCTGCTTCTGCTTATCTTTTTCCTCATTTCATTTTATTGCTCGACGTTATACCTACAAGGAATTTACAGTCAAACTTCGATTGACCAGATTTTTCTCTTTGATCCCGATTATCTATGAATCTATAGTCTATTACTATTTTTTTAATGAAAATGGTTAACATATTACCTAAGCACATTCTTCCATCCCCAGTGAAACCCGGTTTGCAGCTGCAGTTATAATGTCCAGCGGTATTTATGCAGGTTGCATTCTCGTGACAGTCATGGCTTCCGTCGCTGCATTCATCCATATCTAGGTAATAAGACATTGATACAAACTCACCCTGCTCTCTCCCTTTCCTCTAAAAAGGCGAGTTACACTTTTGAACACAACCACTCACTGTTACTACTTTAACAAAATCAACCCACTTCTCTCACGGATATCCCCCGGTTGCCACTACATAATTTAAAGTTATAACTAGATTGAAACGGTCTTGTAATTGTCATCCATAATCATATAAGTTTCATTTTCGCATCCTCTTGTCCTCAAAGTAGCTAGAGCTTTTAACTATCTTGGCGCAAGCTGACCATTTCTTGCTGGCGTAAAACAGCGTACTGCGTACACGCTTGAGTTCAGCATAGTTAGAGAGGTGCAGGAGACTGTAGATTAGAGGTATGTAATCTTCGATGCGGATGCACGTAGTGATGTCTTGATCAACGTTTCCAGTCTTCTTCAGACTTATAGTCAGAGGAAACTCTATGCAATCAAAAGAAAACCTGTCAAAGAGTCTCTGAAAAAGCCTCCGCAGAGTGTGATATCAACGCAGCATTGTTTGTATTGTAAGTGGCCACTCACAATCCACAAGAGAACAAAACGATGATCAAAAGACAGACTTATCTCTGAGACCTACATGTAACATTATATCTTAATCCACTACCATCTTCGCCGAACATTTTCTCTCAAATCCTAGTCAGAGCCTGAATAACTACGGCTTCTGCAGCATCGCTAGCGCTCGCGCCTGTGCTGTCTGCTGGCATTTCCGCCAAACTTTGGTGGAAGGGGACGATAAAGAAGACTGTTGCGGTGAGGTACCAATTCATGAATTATTTTGGGCACTTTTTAGACTACTGACGCCATGTTTTCTTATCGAAGAAGTTCCCAGAATATTTAACACAACCAGGCCAAATGTTGTCCTTCCCTGTATCTTCAGTCAACTAGATTACAAATGTCAAGTAGCAACACTTAAGTAGAACTTTCTAGAGCACGTTCTTATTTAAATGGGAATCACCTTTCCACAATATAGGCACGTAAACTGGAAAAGGTGATACCGGGTAACACAATTCTACAAAATGCATAGCATTTTTAAGGGGATGATCACGTGATCATCAGCTTATTGCACTCGGCTAGAGCGGTTTGTTATTTTCTCCCAATGTCGGGGTGTCGTGGTTAGTACTTTCGTCGATTTCAAAACGGCATTGGATGTTATAAATCACCAGCTGTTACTTAAGAAGCTATCAATTTATGGGGCCAGCAACTTTACAGTAAAATTGTTTAGGTCATATCTTACTGGCAGAAAGCAATATGTTCGTATAAACGGCTACTGCTCCTCTAGTCAGCAGTTACCACAAGGAGTGCCTCAAGGATCGATCTTGGGACCTATTCTATTCCTATTCATTTCCTGTCAATGACATGCCTTTGTGTATACGCGACCGTACAATGGACGTTTATGCTAATAATACGTCTACCAAAAAGCTCTAGTTGGGAAACCATCCCCCATCTCATAAGGCTCTAAATCAAGATCTTAAACGTCTAGATGAGTGGTCGGCACGGAATAAGATGTATATAAACACCCAGAAAACCAAGTGCATGCGGGTAATAGGGAAACGTCTACGGAACCACATCGTCTCAATGAATTTCAACATGAATGGAACTACGATTGAGCATGTCGCCCTAAGCATAACGTTGGATCAAGATCTCTCGTTTAATCGTCAGATCGAGGAGTTATGCAAAACGTTTGCGCAACGAATAGGTCTCCCTCGTCATATAAGTCCCTTTTTAAAATGCAATCAACGCGAAAGATACTATTCTACGATTATTAAGCCTGTGTTACACTACGGCAGTACGATATGGACCTCTTGCAGTATGCACCTCTTCTGAAACTTCTGCGTCTTAAAAAAACGTGCGGCTAGAATAATTCTCAACGCTGAAAAAACAGCCTCTTCGGTCTGCTCATTTGACACCTTAAACAGGTCCCCTTTTATGCTGAATCGTATGTTAATCGATGCGCCTCAACATATAAAAGATTGAATGTCATTACCCCTAGTACATCCTGTATACCCCTCTACGCCCTGTATACTCTATAGTACACCTTATATACCAGTGTACACCCTGTATATTCTTGTACATCCTGTATATCCTTGTATACACTGTCAATATATCTTGCACACCCTGCATTCCCTTGTATACCCTGTATACCCATATACCCTTCTAGTACACCCTGTATACCCCTGTACACTCTTGTACACACCGTGTATCCTTATACAACCTATTACTCTAGTACATCCTGTATACCTTGTATATCCTGTATATTCTTATACACACCGTATATCCTTGCACAACCTATATACTCTAGTGCATCCTGTATACCCCTGTATCTCCTGTATACTCTTGCACACTCCGTGTATCCTTGTACAACCTATATACTCTAGTGCATCCTGTTTACCCCTGTATACTCTTTTACCCACCGTATATCCTTGTACAACCTATACACTCTAGTACATCCTGTATATATATACTCTTGAATAACCTGTAAAACTCTTGTACACCCTGTATACCATTGTATACCTTGAATACTTTAGCACACCCGTGTAGTGTACCCTTATATACCCTGTATACTCTTGTACACACCGTCTACCTTTTGATCTGCGGTGGTGTTTGTTTCTAAGGGTACCCGGTTTTAAAAGAGGCGGTGATTCCTGTATGTGCTAATGAAGCCCTAATTTTATACTCGTAAGGCAAAACAAGGGCTCAAATAATGTAACCCTTCAGCAAAAGCAGGGATCTGTGTCCCTGAGCCACGTTGGCTAACGTGTAACTATTTTAACATAGTCTTGTGAAAAGGGACTCGACGGAGTGGTACTTTGATAATTTCCTTCAATGGTCAATGTGTTGCTACACCCTCTTCGCGGTGCCTAAGTCACAACTTCCTCTTGAAATACAGTTAGCACACGTAGCCAGTACCTCAAAATGCTTGTGTTTTTCCTCCTCAGGAACAGAGTCTCTGTTATTGGGAACAGTTCTCCATTGACACGCGACAGTTTTTAAAATCTTCCACGTGTACTGCACTGCGTTATCTTGCTTCAGTTAGAATAACAGCATAACCCTCGGGAACAATAGGAGGCAAGTTTGTAACGCATAGCCTCAGTGTCATCCTTGATTGTCTCCTCTCTACTGTCTAATATATATAGATTCCCCATATTTCTGCACATGCAGATCCTGAGTGGTTTGTTGACTGAGTTGAAATTCCGAACTGGCATTCACCCACCATTGATACGCACCTCAGTCCGAAGTGCTCCGAAGTGCTCCAGCTGAATATTGCTCCAGTGTGCTCCAGCACACCCACTTGCTTGTCCAAGCCATTAGCATCACGGACGTCTCAAGGTATATCTTCAACCAAATTAGGGGATAGTGTAATGGTTTCTGCTACAGCGACCCTACAGACTTTATCGAGGTTCCTAAACACCGTCTTGCTGGGTCCAATTTTTGGTATGGACAGTACTAGTGTCAAAGTCAATCACACATCTGTGGGTCCGCAGAAAATCTGTGCCGACTAATATTTCCTGTGTGAGGGCTCTGCATTCAAAAATCTCATGCTGTGCTGTAATACCCCCGAGGAGGAGTGTGACCTCTACTTCTCCCAAGAAATCAAGTGGCAAGTTGTTAGCCTCAAGAATAGGCTTTTATGCAGCAGAAGACTTTCCACAGAGTTTTTAAGGTATCAGGGTACCCCAAATGACAACATTGCGTTTTCACCGTTTGAGCGCCAGGCGTTTCACAAAAGCCCTAACAAACTATATATTTTCTGAAAGCTTAAGAATTGAAGAGTACGAAAACATATTTATACCGAGGAATGTGCAATTTATACCCAGGCGTTTCACAAAAGCCCTAACAAACTATATATTTTCTGAAAGCCTAATAATTGAAGATTACGAAAACATATTTAGATAAGGAAAAAAGACGATTGTATCGAAAATATAGCTATCGTTTTTCAAAAGTACATCCTTCACAAAATTGGTTCCACTCCAGTCGAAAATGATCTGGAGAGAAAGACGAACATCGCGCCGAATTCCTCCCACCTTTGAATCAAAAACCGTGTCTCGGAATTTTTGTATCTGGCCTGGTTTGTTTTGTGCACTCAGTTAAATTTTGAAATTCGAAAAAACGCCTCTGCTCTTTCTTTAACGGCTCGTAACTTTTGGATGAAAGCAAAAAATGAAATTCGGAGACACCGTTTTGGTTTCAAATTATGTGGCAACATTGTCGCCAAATTTGAGCTAAAATGGTTGAAAACTCGCTGAACGCGAACTTAAAATGTGCGCTCAATTTCTTGAAAAATCAGTTTCGAGAAAAAAGGCAAAATATGATTTGGTCTGATGAGATTAAAACACCTAGGTGTTTTAACAATAGTGCAAACAAGCCGACAAGTATGGTGTCAAATTCTGCTTGTTTTTATATTGGAAAGCGACGTAATAAACGGAAATTTTACGGTCATGATTTCGTGTCGGCTGTAAAATGCCGAACGCATCATCAAGAAGACAGGGTAAGACTAGCCAGCTGCCGGGACCTGAAAGACGAAAGGAAAGGCGAAATGAAGGCACATTGAAACCTCTGAAGAGGCCGCCATGTGTTCAGCTCAAGATCTAAGAGAGAACGTCCTGCCAGAGATGCGAACTGGGAAAATTAAACTTCTTTATTACTGGAGACAAATTTCGTACTTTACTGGACAGGCCATCTTTTGCCCAAAGTTGATTCTTTGATACATTTGGCTTTGTAGAAATGTTATGGAATCTGAATGCATGGATTGTTTTTCGCCGTTCGCGTTACAAAAAGCGAGCTTGCAGTCGAAAAGCTTATCACAAGTGAGGAGTCAGGAAGCGCAAGTAATTACCCAATGCTCGTTCTCTTTTTTTTCTCTTTGACAGATATGATCGAAGCCGCTTTGTAGACAGGCAAGAAATAAGCGGGAACTGCTACGCATTCGATCGCTTGTCAAGATATCAGGGCTCTGTTATGTCACATGATATTTTCACCGTTGTTGACAGATGACTATTTACAGCGGTCTTACCCAAGCGAGTATAAGAGAGACATACGCATAGAATTCATTATCATTTCGATAGAAGACACGTCCGGTTCTTCTTGGCTTTATTTAATAAACGTACTTACCAACCCCTCTTCTCCCCTCCACCCGTTTGCATTTTCGTTCTAGCTTCGATTCTTTGTTTATTAGCTTTTTATTATATTTATCTCCAAATTTCCAGACATTTCTTTTCAGCTATCCAGTCGGTAAGTATGTTTGTCGCAGCTGCCTCAGCCGTTTCCACGTGGTCGACGCTTCGTTCAACTTTTCCCTACTTTGAGGTTAGTATTTGCCTTCTACTTTGCGTTCTGTGCTTTTGGCTTTTACTTTATGTTGCTGGCGTTACCATTCCGTTTTTGTTCATCTCTCTTTTCGTTCTCTGCTGCCGCTCCTGGGATGATAGTTTTGCAAGGGAGTCTAATTCCCTGTCGGATTACTGACGCGCAAATCTGTCATCCCCTGAGCCGCGTTTTCCTGTCGTTGTTCTTATGCCGTGTTTTTTGTCTTTCAGGTTATAATCTTCTCGACAGGGTTTTGCCGTTTTGCATTTCAAGTGCAGCAAATCAGCCTCTATTTTTTCCCATTCCCGGCTCAGGGGATGACAGGAATTTGTTCTTCATGAGTACAAGTCCGTGGGCATTTTTAAAATTTCTTTCCGCTCCTGTTCGCAGCGATATCCAACAATGCTTGACATTTAACACCATTAACCTCACAGTTCAAGAATTCACCTTCTAGAGTTTTGGGCGGGGCCACTTTTGGTTGTGCCCCGCCCTTTTCAACTTTTTCTAAGCAGAATTGATTTGCCGTGGACAATAAAGTATGAAATGAGATAGACTGCAACATCTTAAAACACGCTCTAGGGCCCTGTCTGGATTTTGCAACTTCTCGCCTCATTACATTTGATTATTTTCTCCCTTGGGGAATATTTTTCAACCTCTGTAAAATTTCAGCTTGCTGTAGAACGAGCTCCTTAGCCCATGGTGAAGAATCGCGAAGCCTGCCGCGGAATGACAAGTTAATATAAATACCCGAACACTGTCGTCCATCACCAGTAAAACCCTCTTTGCACGTACAGTTATGTGAGCCCACGGTGTTGGTACAGTTGGCATTCTGGTGACAATCATGACTGCCGGTTATGCATTCATCAATATCTGCTTGAGAAGCGATTAAAAATAACACATTGTTCTTACACTCCGGAAATTTTATGAAGCAATATTGCACAAACAAACAAACAAACAAACAAACAAACAACATGATACAACTGGGTTTCATGTTCATGCCAAGTAGCCTTTTCCTTAACCCCCAAAAATTGAAAAGTAGTTTTTTTCCAGTTTCAGTCTTCCCCAGTTCTTATTTTTACTGTGCGGGTACTCAAATCGGCCACACAAAAAAAAGCCGAAAAAATCCGAAAAAAGCCGTGACATTGATACAGTGTATTTGTTACGAGTCTTGGGAAAGGTCTATTGCCTGTTTCATTTTTTGAATCTATTTTAGATTTATTTGTACAGTGTGTTATTGACATTGCGTTTCTCAGTGTTAAGTAAATTTGCATTTGCCAGGTAAGTATGCCAACAGACGAAATGAATAGTTTCTGAATTTCGTCAACGTAACTGGCCACACCCGGGATCGCTTGACTGCACATCACAAATGGATGCCAGTGGGGGCTAAAACGTAAAGAAACGTGTCAAGAAACATGAAGTTCCTCAGATGCTTTTCCAGTAATTTAAATTGGATTTGAAGCCCAAATAGCCAAACACCCAAATGCTTGCGCATTTCGCATTTAATTGATTGACGTAACTTAGGTGTAAGTGATTAATTTGTATAATACATGTTTTAATTCATCAATATTTGTACACGTTTAGGGAAAGCAAGTGTGTTCATTAAAGAAGGTGTAGATGAACAATATAATAAGTTTGTACTGCAGTGCTCAGGCATACTTTTACCTTCTTCACAGTTTTCTCCTGCGTAACCAGCTTGACAAACACAAAGGTATCTCTTGTCAGTGTATCCCATCAGACATTTTCCGTTGTTAAGGCATGGGTTACTGCAACAAAGGTTCTGGGAGAAGAAAACACACCAATCAGTCTTCAAGTAGAATTTTAGATGCGGTTGTTTTTAAAGTGAAGTGAAGATCAAATCAAGCTTTTTTAAGAACCCTTTAAAACGAGGGAGGACAAGGCCTTTCATTTTTGTGCCTTTCATTTTTCCAGTTTTATGCAATTCTGGAAATTAGAAGACTACTGACCACACGGCTGAGAGGCGAACACAAAATAGAGAAATAATTCGTTATAGTCATTGAACCTTTGCACATGTATTTGAATGCTAAATATAACTACTATGATGTTGCCATGGCAACACGATCGGTTCCATTGTTTATTTCACTTTTAACTAAAAATTGCCGCTTCTCTCTCGATTACGCAAAAAAGAAATCATCTTCTTACGTGGCCGTCGCCAATATGGCGACGACTGGGTCTAGAAATCCCAATTTTTTGTCGTTCGTCGTTTTTTCTGCGTTCATCAAATCTCTGAAATTTCCAATATGGGACAACGTGTCATACAGAAGACGAAAGTCTTCATCACCTATAATTTTTTCCTAATTTCAACAATCCAGGCCTCACGGACAGCACTGTTAAAGTCCTCCGCAAGCCATTATATGAATAAAAATGTTCTTTAAATCAGAGCACGAAAGCATTACGAGAGCAAAAGAACACACGCTACTTAAAAATGACAAGTTAATTCACTTGTTCAAACTTTTGCTTGTAACTGAACGTCGATGAAACGAAACCTTTACAGTAAGACTTCATTTACAGAAAAAACTTCAAGATGTTATCAATTACAGCTTAGCTACATTTTTCATTACATTTCATCTTACTTGCTATCGTTTTCAGCTGCGCCTCCACCGGAGAGATTGCTTTCCTTCTCACAACACAAATATTTGTTATTTCAGGATTTAAATGTTGCTTGAAAAATCTCCTTCTAGGGGTAAGCCAAAACTCTTCGAGAATGAATAAAATGAGATTCCGAAAGTCGCAGTCACAAAATAATGCTAAATCACTTTGAAATCGACAACACGACGGCGATCTCGACCTTGTCTTCCTCGGGTTTTGCCTCTGCGAGAGCCGTTGCGAAGACGTCGCGTTGTTTTTGCTAAATCTGCCTATTGAGGCTGACTAGCGTTGAAGTTCTTGTTACCCGGCGTCGCCAATATGGCGGCGAGGGGGTCCACTAATACCCGTTTTTTGTTACCCCACCGTCAGGACAGGTTCTAGTAATACCCATTTTTTTCTTTCGTGTTCGCCTTCTCCTCGTCCTCCTCGTCCTCGTCCTCCTCGTCCTCCTCGTCCTCGTCCTCCTCGTCCTCCTCCTCCTCTTCCTCCTCCTTCTTCTTCTTCTTCTTCTTCTTCTTCTTCTTCTTCTTCTTCTTCTTCTTCTTCTCCTTTTTCTTCTTCTTCTTCCTCTTCTTCTTTGTTTGTTTGTTAGCCACTAGCCCCAGACTCCAACAAATATTCGTCGCAAACGTTCCCTAAATATAAGCATTAGCTTTGGTCATTTACTGTCGATTCGCCGAGATTTTAATAAAAGTCGGTGTAGAAAATCACTATGGATGCAATGGCATAAATATCTCTCTGATGAGAGCGAGGACAAAGATGCTAGCAAGCCTTAAGCAAAATTGACCACAATGAATGTTTTATTTAATATCTAGACAGGATTTTACAGAGATGTGGTCTACAATATCTCATTTTCTCTCAGAAAAAACTAGATCTCATCATAAAAACACATACTATTTCTGAAAAAAAGCTTACTGAACGTAAAACGGCATAAATTATTCATCATATTTGAGGAAACAAGTAAATTCTTCCAAAATGATGACTGTAATTGTACAGAGATGTTAAAAAGAAAAAGGTCCCATATCATATCAGCCAAACGTCCTGAAAATCTAGAATTATTAGTTATGATTTTTATCTCAACCACTCTAGGAATGTGACCTTATAGCATTTCCCCATGAAAACATATACTAGTAATCTCCTTAGCATGGGATTGAATAACGCGCCCCTCTTCGCTCGACCAAAATCGCTCAAAAAAAGGTTTCCGCCAAAATTATGGCGCTGTTCACTCTCACATATGAATTTATAGACAACTAGGCAAAAATTCTGAAATAGGGGGACAACCTGAAGAGCATATCCTTGCATTTCAGGAACATATTTTCAACTGCGTTGCTGTTGCGAAACCTCGCGTTGGAAAGTTTATTGATCACTTACCTCGATTCTTTGCTCTGAATTTCGAGCTGCTGGTCCAGATAACTCTCTCTGTCAATTCGAGAACCTTCGGGCTTCCCATCGTCATTCTAAATCATGTCGGCAATGTCTCCTCGATAAATTCTATTCACGATCTCTTCGGAGCGGACGCCATATTGAACCGTCATGTAGGGCACATTTAAGTGTCCTAGACCAAAATCGCCAGGTGATTGGCTAAATCTCTCAACTTCCTGTACTCCAAATTTGGAGGGAAACAGAAGTAGCGCCATTTTTTTTCCCAATTTTTTGTTTTTGTAGGTCGGATTCAACCCATAACATCGTTGCGTGACGATCTCTTTTATATTTTCGCTGGTTACTCGACCCAAGCTTCCGGTATTCGCTCTGCCAAAGAAACAAGGTTAAATATTCGATAGTGAAATGCAAGCATTTTTCACAGTTTTGCTTTGCTTCGCCAAAATCTCTAGAAAAATTTGCGTAAAAACTGCAAGGAATTCAATGTAGTTAACTTCTTTTCGACGAGAGCGAGCGAGCTTTGAAAGGCAACGATTCAAGCTTCCATGAATTCGCCTTTGGATGGCGCAAGGACAAAACATGGCACGTAAACATTACGTCACTCAAACTCAGACGCTGATCTGCGGAAGTTCCTAGCTTGCTCCAATCACTCATCGAATCATGGCCTCAAAATAGACTTTTACTTTTCTTTTTCGGTAGATACCCGTTTATATTAAATAACTATTTGGGTTTCTTTTTTGTTTTAGGGTAATTTTGTTGTCTGTATCAATAAATCTGTTTTAATTTCCGTGCCTTTGTTATTCAGGATTACGCTGAGGTGTCAGCTCGTTTAACAGGTGTTTAACCAAGGAAAGGGGGGGGGGGGAGGTTGAAAGGGGTGCATGCTATGAGGGATTTATATTATCACAGAGAGAAGGGTGAAAGAAGATGGAAAGGGGAATGTAGCAGCAAACAAAGAAAAATTGTATTTTCTCACTTGAAAATGATGTCATGGCAACATCGAAACGTTGTGTGTTTTCGCTAACTTTTATTCTTAAATGCTTAACTAAATTGAATCTGATTTGAACATTGAAACGCGAAGAAAAGCTGCATTTCTTCGGGCAACTTGACGATTGCAGCAAGAAACAAGTTCAGTGCGATGAAGCCATTGAGTTTCTTCATCTTTGCCAGAACTTTGAACTAACACCTACTTTCGCCAAAGTTGATCAGACAAAGTCCAATAAGTGGTAGAAGTCATCCAAACAGTTCAGTGCTAATGTCATCAGAGAGGAACTTGGATCAAAGCTCAAGCAGAAGGCCGCTTTGAAAAACGAAACATGAGAACCCTCATAGAGGATTTTTTGGCTCGCTGTTGGAAGCCTTAGTTGCTATGGACGCTAACATTGATCTAATTAAATGCTCGAAAATCTAATTAAGTGAACCCATCGTTTAAGCCAATCATAGAGTGTAAGGGAATTTGATCTTGATTGCCGTTTTCAACGCTCGCAGTTGGAGTTTGATTTGCGGCCGAAAACATACATCCGGCGCGTTTCACCTGTCGAATTTGAAACCCTAGCTTTTTTACCGCAATGGAAACCTGGAAATGGGGAAACATTCAAGCTTCTTGAGTTGTTTTTCGAACTTTTGTAGGATCTTTCAGTGGTCGCTACCTGTGTGAAGACACTATGATATTTGTCGAGTGCAGACGCGATGATAATATATAATAATCACGAGTGCTTTTTTAAATTTAAAAAACAGGTTTACATCATCGAAAACAACGGTGTCATCCCTAACATTATCATTGTGATGTATTTCGGTAATTTGCACCACAGAGATCAATTTGCTCAAAATTCCTTTGTTGTACTTTCCCTGTAATAAGGAATTTTCGCTATTGTTTTGCGATAAGCCGCTGCCCATTCGAATTTGGTATATCGGATTATGGAATAGCGGGCACACACGCAAGCCAGAGGCAACTTAGCCAGCGATCGCGTTACAAGCCTTGGAAGCGGGAATTGAAGGGAAAGCGCGCGCTTTCGAAAGAACGATCATGTCACGACGCTCTCGTGAAAATTCAATCGATGAGAAACGTAGGATAAGAAATGAAAGAAACAAAAGAAAACGATTGTCTCGGATTATGTAAAGAGAGGCCAAGAAAACTCGAAAACAGAAAGAAAGAGACACTTATTCGCGTGCTAAATAACTGGCTCGTGTTTACTATGCCAAATGGAAGGAACTAGTCGAACAGAATAAAAGAAGAACGCTGGACAGAACCAAGGTATGGCTTAAATTTTATAAACAGTGCCAATCACAGTATTTAAGATCGCACTTAATATTTTTGTTTATCTGAACTGGCGGGTGTTGCGCCTCATACAGTTCGATGTAACATAAACAATACTGATCACAGAACTGGCGGGTGTTGCGCCTCATACAGTTCGATGTAACATAAACAGTACTAATCACAGAATTAAGATCGCACTTAATATTTTTGTCCATCTGAACTGGCGGGTGTTGTACCTCATACAGTTCGATGTAACAAACAGTACTGATCACAAAATGTAAGATCGCACTTAATACTTTTATCCATCTGAACTGGCGGGTGTTGCGCCTCATACAGTTCGATGTAACGTAAACAGTACTAATCACAGAATTAAGATCGCGCTTAATATTTTTGTCCATCTGAACTGGCGGGTGTTGCGCCTTATACAGTTTGGTGTAACATGAACAGTACTGATCACAAAATTTAAGATCGCGCATAATATCAGTTTATCCATCTGAACTGGCGGGTGTTGCGCCTCATACAGTTTGGTGTAACATGAACAGTACTGATCACAAAATTTAAGATCGCGCATAATATTTTTGTCCATCTGAACTGGCGGGTGTTGCGCCTCATACGGTTTGGTGTAACATGAACAGTACTGATCACAAAATTTAAGATCGCGCATAATATTTTTATCCATCTGAACTGGCGGGTGTTGCGCCTCATACAGTTCGATGTAACATAAACAGTACTAATCACAGAATTAATATCGCACTTAATATTTTTATCCATCTGAACTGGCGGGTGTTGCGCCTTATACAGTTCGATGTGACAAACATCACTGATCACAAAATTTAAGATCACACTTAATATTTTTATCCATCTGAACTGGCGGGTGTTGCGCCTCATACAGTTCGATGTAACATAAATAGTACTAATCACAGAATTAAGATCGCGCTTAATATTTTTGTCCATCTGAACTGCCGGGTGTTGTACCTCATACAGTTCGATGTAACATAAACAGTACTGATCACAAAATGTAAGATCGCACTTAATATTTTTATCCTTCTGAACTGGCGGGTGTTGCGCCTCATACAGTTCAATGTAACACAAACAGTACTAATCATAGACTCACTGAGCGGAATTGTAAACGGAAGTGAAGAACATATCTTACTTCCTGACAATAAAAAATGTCAACTCACCCTACCTTTGCTAATTTCTAATGATAAACAAAACTGAATGAAGCATAATTATAATAGGTATGAGAATATATATATTTTTCAATTCACCCATTCATTACTAGAATATTGCAGTAAATGACCGAAAACATCAAGTCCAGGTCGTCTAATGCTTGCATGTACATCAATTTCAAATTATAACACTCTCCCACCTAACCTCCCCCTCCCGAAAAAAGTGGAATGACTGCGTGTCGTATTGTCTGTCACGTTTACTTGCCTCGCCTGACTATTAATTATTTTGCTCAGTACGGCATGTCTGAAGAAGCGGAGGCGAACTATCGAAAAGCTGAACCGCAAGTAAAAAGAACGAAGCGAAGCGGTTCTTGCGCCCGGATGTTTCGATATTTCGCAAGCACCGTGAAAAGTTGACGTGTGACTGATGGTTAACATTCGTTTTACCAGAGAACACGCGAGAGTCCAACTGTGTGCCTCGTCAAGTGTTGACGTGTGACTGACGATTAACATTCGTTTACTAGAGGCCAAAAGAGAATCCGACTGTGTGCTCTGTCAACGGCTCCCATTGTCTTATAGCGGGTAGGGATCAAAGTTCGGTCATTTCAGATGACCGAACTTTCCGTTTCTAAGGCCTGAGGGTTCTCATGCAGAGCAATTTACTGTGAAATCCGTCAAAACTGCTCGCCGCTTCAATACATTGCATCGTAAGAGTTATGGTAAACCTCCGGAAGAAACATTTTGAAAGTGTAATGGCTAAACACACAAACAAGATCATGAGGCTGTTGAACAAAAATCAGGATGCCGACAAGCACATCCAAAACATTTCATCACACAAACTCTCATTCTTCCAAAAGCTTGCTCTTTGCCGAGGTTTAAGTCTGATTACCTTAACCGTCTGAGTCAGGCATCTATCAACGATACATCCAAATTCACTCCTGTCAGCTTACAGAGACTGAAGATGAAAGGCTGACCATTAAAACATTACCACCCCCTTTTGCAGGAGGAGAAACACCTCGAGTCCGTTGTTCGGAAGATTCTGCCATGAAGGAGATTGCCGATTCTGTTTGCCAGGGAGGCTCACGCCTTGCCCATCCTTATGGTCTCTCAAAGAGGAAGCTATCAATGAGACCAATCTTATCTGCTACGGGTACCTACAACTACGCTCTTGCCAAGTGGCTCGATGAGAAGTTGAAGCCGCTGTCAGTCAATCGCTACACAACAAAAGATACCTTCTCTTTCGCTGACGAGATTCAAAACCTGGGCATCGACGAGAATGACATATTGGTATCCTATGATGTCACGTCTCTGTTCACGAGCTTGAAGAAACCATCGAAATCATCGCTAAAAAGGCGTTTGTAGACCACAGGTTTAATGAAACACATAATCTAAATATCACTAAGCCTGATCTGGTTCAACTGCTAGAAGTATCCGCCCATTTCTGAATGCCTTAGTGGCAAATGGCTGAATTTCTCGACCAATTTTTGAACAAGATAAGACCTAGGCCATCGGCCTTTTCTGACGAAATTGTTAGCTCACCAGAAACCAAAAAATCCAAGCAATCCACCTCTCCAATTCAATCAGGACTGCAGCACGAGGATGAAGTGATGACAGCTTTGAATATGTCGCAAGACCTCGCCGCAACGTTAAAATCAATTTTGGAAAAGTTGGAAAAACTGGACGTGATAGAATCCTCCCTGAAGAAAATCGAATCCAAGCTAGAGAACTTGGAAAGGCGAGCAGAAAAATTAGAAGGTTTCCAAGCGACAGCAAAGAAAGACATAGATGATCTGAAAGCCAGCCTAAACTTCTCTGGGGAAGATCTCAAAGAGAAAGTAGATGCGTTCCAGAAAGCGGACACTTTGATAACGGATCTCTCAACAAAAGCAAAGACGAACAAAGATATGATAAATGAAATCTACACGAAAAACTTATATTTAGAAGCATACTCCCGGCGAGAAAACATTAAATTTATGAACATACCCGAAGAACCCACGACAGCATCGAACGCCGGAAGCGAAGACACGGAGAAAATTGTCAGAGAGTTCTTGGAACGTGAGCTTGGTTTTGCGGACGCCCACAATGTTGAAATCCAAAGAGTCCACCGTGTTGGCAAAAGTAAAGAGGGAAGACCTCGTCCAACCTTGGCGCGCTTTCTTAGATACAAAGACGTTCAACAAATATTTTCGCTGGGACGCAGACTAAAAGACACTGACTTCCAAATCTTTCAAGACCTCCCAACCGAGATCATCAACAGACGAAAGCGACAAATGGAAACCTTTAAAGAGGCTAAAAAGAAAGGAATTCCCGCTTATTTCAGTAAATCTCAACCAGATAAGTTGTTTGTTAGAGGGAAACTTTGGCCTATAGGAAAACCACTTGGTATCTCTTGATTTTCTTTATATGTTTATGTAAATTTTGCCCTAAGCCACTATTCGGCTACAAGTTCTCTTAAATCATGCTTATATCCCTACTTGAACGCGGCGGATGAGCCGCCGCCACGATGCAACAGCAGCACTTTTATTACTTTTGCTGGCCCAAATCAAAAGGTTGCAGTTAGGATTATTTCTAGCGGCCTCTTTAATCAAATTCGATGTGTGTTTGTGTGTATATGTTAATTTGTCTAGGTGTGCTATTTCTGTGTAACGTCAGAAGTGTTAAGCCTTTGTTGTGTGTAGTAGTTTTTAATATTTATTTATTACGATTTCATCACGTTAAATCTATTACCTTTTGTGATGCATTTTACTGGGGGAGACAATTTGGTCCAAATTATCATCAACTCTACATTTCGAGAACAATAGTCTAAATTTTAAAATGTTGTCCTTAAGCGTTCGAGGTATTCGCTCTATGGAAAAAAGAAAGGCTTTATTAATTTGGCTTCAAAAACAAAATGCAGATGTTATCTTTTTACAAGAAACTTACAGTTCAAAAGAAATTGAAAATAACTGGAGGCGTCAATGGAAAGGTCCAATGTTTTTCGCACATGGCTCTAATCATAGCTGTGGTGTATTAGTATTGATAAAGGACGGCTTAGAATTTGACATGAAATCCAAACTGGCAGATGATAATGGACGGTATATTTTGCTGGATGTAACCGTACAAGGTTCTAACTATATTCTGGGCAACATATATGCACCTAATAAGACAAAAGAGCAATGCTCCTTTTTCGAAGACTTACAACAAAAATTATATGATTTCGTTACTTGTCAAAATCAAAGAATTATAATTGGAGGAGATTTTAATGTTGTCAACGATCCAGATCTGGATTGCTCCGGAGGAGTCCCTAAGGTGAAAGAGTCATCGAAAATTTTGGATGACATCTGCGTAAATTATGACTTAATTGATATATGGAGAATCCGAAACCCGGAAATCAAGCTTTTCACCTGGAGACAAAAGAAGCCCCTTATCCAGAGGAGATTAGATTTTTGGCTTGTTAGCGAATTTTTGTCAAGATGAGGTAGAGGAGACTAGTATTAAAACAGCTATAAGGACTGATCATTTGGCAACAGTTATCTCCTTCAATAGTCTGGACGAACAGATACGTGGCCCGTCATATTGGAAATTTAACTCCAGTCTAACTGAGGATGAAAACTATGTTCCCGCAATTAATGCAAAAATACCGGAATGGCTAGAGGAATTTAATGAAGTGACCGATAAAAGAATTTTATGGGATCTGATTAAATATCGAGTGCGGCAATTTACTATAAAATATAGTCAAGAAAGAGCTCAAAAGAAAAGGCAAGACTTGGTGGAAATCGAGACATCACTAAAGCAAGCTGAGGGAACACTCTCAATTGACTCATCTACGTCAAACATTGAGAATTAGAATGCTTAAAAATGAATTCAAAAACTCATGAATAATTAATGATCATTTCCACCAATTACATCACGCAAATGAGTCACGTGGATGCTTGTTTAAAACCGGTAATAAATCAACAATCTAAAAAGCCTGGTGGCGGCATTTGATTTCAGTCCCAGGGGAAAGCGGGGCTGATTGTAATATACCTCATTACTATTCTTTATATAAAATGTTACCCTCATTAGTATTCTTTATATAAAGAATACTAATGAGGGTAACATTTTATATAAAGAATAGTAATGAGGTAAATTACCATCAATCCAACTCTCTTCTGGAACAAATCAAAGGCCTGAAAAAAGAAATGAAATAAAATAAACAAGAAAAAAAAAAAGGAATAACATTTAAAGCAACACATCTACACATGCAACAGGAAGCCAATGGCTTAATAATTTTAATTTCTCTAGCAACCTACGTCGAGTAGGCAAGCTACTAAAGTTACATCAACATAAACCAGTCAAGACTAATGTTATAGGCGTTTACAGAATTATTTGTGGGTAATATTAAACGTACAGTTGTTGAACACTGACCTTGTAAAGCTCTCAACTGCCATAATGTTCTCATCGAGCTCACTATTGAATGAAGTTTCCACTATACAAATCATCTAATCTTATAATTCTTTTCAGATCTAGCAGCATGAACTAGCAGCACGGGAAAATGGTCCGAAGCTCATTAAACAAAACTTTTTATTCTTTTCAAAGACTATAGGAACTACAAAACATGAAAGAACGTCTTTATATTCTGTGAGATCGATTTTGACATTCTCTTGATGAGACTATGGAATAAAGTTATAGCACGGGAAAATGGCACCATTAGTTCATTATTCTATGAGATCGTTTTTTGAAGCCGTTCAATAAACTCGCAGATCGTGTTTTATCGGGTCTAAAACCACTCGGCTACGCCTCGTGGTTTTAAACCCGATAAAACACTCCTGCTCGTTTATTAAACAGTACATATGTCTCGCATTTTGATTACATTGCCAAAGGAGCAATAATTCGTTCGAGAGCAAATTGGTATGAACAAGGTAAGAAAAGCAACAAATATTTTTTAGGGCTTGAATCTTACAGGGGGAACAAGAGTTGTATGCGAAAGATGCTTACTAATGAAGGCACCCTCACCACAAATCCAAAGAAAAGTATGAAGGAAATTGAAAATTTTTACTCGGATTTGTACGCGGCAAAAGAAGAGGCGGTAGATGAAAATCATCCATTCTTGCAAAGACCAGAAACTCCTAAACTTACTGATGAAATGAAAAGTGTTTGTGAAGGAAAGCTGTCGGTTAGAGAGTGCTTTGATTGCCTTCCGTCTTTCGACAATAACAAATCGGCCGGTAACGATGGCCTCACCGTTGAATTTTATAAAACGTTTTGGAATTCCTTAGGAAATTTACTTGTTGATGTCTTAATTATTCATATGACTTTGGTGAACTTTCAAATACTCAAAAACAGGCCGTCATTAAGTTAATAGAAAAGAAAGGGAAAGACAAACGACACATAAGTAATTGGAGACCTATTTCGTTGATTAACGTTGACACTAAAATTGGCTCAAAGGCAATCGCCACAAGACTTCAGAAGGTATTGCCTAAAATAATACATTTCAATCAAAACGCCTATGTTAAGGGCAGAACTGACGATCCTTGATGCCGTGAGAACAATAGATGACATCTTAGAATATTCAGAAAGGAATAAAATCCAGGGACTATTAGTAGCTATAGATTTCCAAAAAGCTTTCGATTCTGTTAATCGTATCTTCATGGTCAAGGCGCTTTCTATTTCCAACTTTGGCCCGTCTTTGATTCGATGGATACAAACTTTTTATAGAAACATTCTCAGTACAGTAATGAACAATGGTTTCACAACTTCCCCATTCAAAGTTCTTAAAGGTGTCAGACAAGGTGACCCATTATCTCCATATTTATTCATCATCTGTTTAGAAATCTTAGCTATTTTAAAACATTCGTCTTAACAAAGAGATTCAAGGTATACTAGTGGATAGCGAGGAGATTAAATTAGAGATTTTTGCTGATGACTTGACAGTTTTTCTGAGAAATTATACCTCTCTCAATGCCTTGTTAGAAACTGTGGATAGTTTCACCTTATGCTCTGGGCTAAAAATCAATTACCAAAAAACAGAGGTAATGTTATCGGGAAACAACAAACAAACGTCGCCGACGCTAACAGTCTCAGCCGACAGAAATATCACTATTAAACGGGCTATCAGGATTTTAGGTGTTCATTTTACGTACGATCAAGCCCTTTGGAAAACGCTGAATTTTGATGAAATTTTGAAATCTATCAGAGAAAAGCTGCAGTTTTGGAATTGGAGAAACCTAACAGTGCTTGATCGAATACAAATCATAAAAACATTTGTCGTTCCGATCTTCATGTATAGGGCTGGCTTGGTGTACGTACACACAGACATCATCAAGGAAGCAAACAAAATTGTATTTAATTTTTTCAGGCTTTCTTTTCGCAACTGCATAAGTTGCGTTAATAACTGCGAGGATCTTCTTTACATTTAATTCTTCATTCCGCAGTTCAAATATATGAATTTCATATATTCATAGTTTGCAAAAAATTTGTTGAGGCGCAGCAAAGTAGCTGGAAATTAATCCTCTCGCATTATTTAAAACAAGTTGGTGGTAAATTAGTCCTAGGTTGTGGATTTGAGATCAAGAAACTTCCTATCAAACTGCCTAGATTTTATGAACAGTGTTAGCAAGTCTTCGCTGAACACTCCGCGGCAACGGAAGCAAACATTCAAAACATTACAAGAGCGAGTACAATAATATGGAACAACAATCACATTTTAATTGATGGAAAATCCGTGTTTCATTACAGCTTATTTAAGAAAGGAATATTCACGCTTGAAGATCTTGTAAATGACAAGAATGAAGTAATTGTCAAGCAGAACCTAAGTGAATCAAATTTCACACCTATGGAAGTGTTTCATTTGATGCAAATTTATGACGCCCTACCGACGCATTGGCGAAATTCTTTGGTATTTTGTGGGCCCAAAAGTGAGAAAGCTTTTGTTTTAAATGATCATATCAAACTACGTTTAAAGAACGAGCATGTGCGAATCAATAAAGCTATTTCTAAAAATATTTACAAGGAAATACGATCAAAGGATGAGACCGCTCCAACTGCACAAGCGAAGTATAAGGATCAATTCTCAAGTACATGCTTGGAATGGCGTGAAATATATGAATTGCCATTTAAGGTTCTTATGGATACAAAATCTCGGGAATTCCAGTATAAAATCTTAAACAGATACTTATCCACGAACTCATTCCTTATCAAAATAGGTTTGACAACTTCACCATTATGCACATTCTGTGAACAAGAGAGCAAATCCCTTGAACATTTATTACATGTCCCTATGCAAAGAGTTTCTGGCTGGACTTCATTAGTTGGTGTAAAAAAATAAATATAGATCTGGAGGAACTTTCAAGCACTAATATACTTTTTGGAATATGGCAAAGGAAGGAAGACTTTCTAATAATCAATCATCTTATAATCTTAGCAAAGCAACACATCTATGAATGTCGCATGAAACGTGTCCATCCATCTTACAGAATCTTTACAAATAAGGTTGAATACGTTTATCGATTAGAGTCACAAATAGGGAAATTAAATAACATGAGTCCAGTCACAAACGTAAATGGAGAAAGTATACAGATTAAATGTTTTAAATAGGACTTTCCCTCAGTAGCAAGTTGTAAACATGTAAATAAATATTTGTAGGTGATGTAAATAACCAGTTTGGCTTGTAAGCGTCACATCAATGTATGTTAGTATTGTTGTAAATAACTTACGTAGGAAAATAGCATAGTGTATGTAGTATTGTAAACAATGCATAAATGTATGTAAGTATGTAAGTATGTATGTAAATGTATGTAAGTAATGTAATGATAAGAGTACTGTGTGTAGCGTGTTTATTTAAATTTAAAAAACAGTAAAGAGAAGAAAAAACTGTAAACTCTACAAAAAAATCCGCATGTGTAGGGTTCCCGGGGGGGACTCCCATATGAAAGTGACGGGGATGCTCATCGTCTCGCTTAGGGTTGTAAATTGCAGATTTTGGTCTCGCTTAGGCTCTTTAGGAAGGAAAGCCGATATTTTTACCTATTCAGATATCGCTTAGGGTGTGCGTAAAGAAATATCTATATGAAAAAACAAAACGACGTCAATCTTTAGCGTCAATCTTTAGCGCATTTAAAATCACTGAAGCTCTTATTTGGTTGTCTGTTTTAGCATGGTTTCGTTTAGTGGTCAAATAACGCCTGAACCACGCCCAGATTGGTCTCCTTTAGGGGTTTAATTCTAATTTTCCGACGAGCATTCCCGTCACTTTCATATGGGAGTCCCCCCCCGGTAGGGTTAGTAAACGCATTATAATCAGTAGTGTAAGCAATAGTATCGTATGTAGTGTAAGTAATTTCTATTGTAGTAAGCTTGTAATAGTATTGTAAGTAATGTGTCTGTGTTGTAATAAAGGTTGCATCAAAAAAAAAAATATCATGATTTCTTACCTCAGTGCCTGTATATGTCCAGCCATGGCGAGGTTTAAGATCTTGTGGGTGCTGCAAGTGGTCTGAATTACTCAGTTCGCACACCTTTTTGTCATTAATGGGTGGACCAATGTTGACTGACACGCATTCACGCTCCATAACACATCGATGTTCACATGATGTGTACATTCCGATTGAAAGGTTTAAAAACACATGGTCCTCAAGATATTTACCGTCTTCCGGTGGTAAAAACTTAACGCGTCGGCAGTCACCTTGGAATAAGTATACAAATGTTAATATATAGATTTAGCCAAGCCTAAAAGCGGAACTCCAATTATTATTTATTTATTATTATTTATTTTATTTATTATTATTTTATTTATTTATTTATTATTATTATTATTATTATTATTATTATCATTATAATTATTATTTCAAGTGGTACCTGACAGCAATATTATATTTTAGGTAATTATTAGTAAATACACTCTCATCAAATTAGAATGTGCATACCTGCCAACCTTATAAAATCAGAAATAGGGACCACCCCCCATGCTCACCCCAGTCCTGGGGTAGTTCCCTGCCCCCACTGCCCCCCAACACTGAGCAGGATCTAGGTTGCTTTAAGGTTTTTGCATTATTTTTAAAAAATATTGCCTGTACTGTACTGTCTTAGCATTAGAATTCTCAGGTGTTGTTTAATGGTCTCAAGCACCACATGTATTGCACAAAACGATAGGATGTAGAAAAGTCATTGAAGACCCGTCTTTAACAATCCAGTTCCAAATTGTCTTTTTTTTCTTGAAAATCGGAATGTCCCGATTGTTTTAGGTTTTGAAACTCAAAAATCGGGACAATTCCCATTAAATGGGGACGGATGGCAGGTATGAACCTGTTTTACAAAATTCTAAATAAGCCCCAGTTTTAGGTTGTAAACTTAAATATTGGGCACAATAATTATTTTTGTTCACCTTACCTCGGCCTTTTCTCTGCCACAAGTCTATGGTTTAATTCATTTACATTATTGCAGAGTTGTCAAATTGTATAGACAAGGTACTAATTGAAAAATACCTCCACCTCATTCAATAGTTTGACAGATAAGTTGTGTGGTATAGAGCGAGGAAAAATGCGAGCAATGAGTACCGGTAAAATGTCCTTGACCATTATCTGTAAAACCACTGAATGATATTTATTATTCCACTACAATATTTGCCTATCATTTTAAATGATTTATTCAATGAGTGATTTGAAACCGGGACACTACAGTGCAATACGCTTTCTACAGTGCAATGCACTCTCATACTCTCGTGTATGTGTTTTCTCCTTATATGATAAACTAATGCTATAGTGGAATAATAATGTACCTTGTTTACTCTTATTGATGCCCAGGGACTATTATATTAAAATCAATCTCTTTAAGTACCCATCAGTCATGAATCAACCACTCAACCACTTAGTTGATAAATCGGTCAATCAGTCAATAAAAAAATTTGTGACTAACAGTGTTGCCAACACGAATAACAAATGGTCCAGTAACCACTTAAGTGACTTTGATGCACAGATTATGACTCACTATGTTACTACCCCTGACTGTGATGGTAGTAAATCTTGTGGTTTAATTTGTTTTTGGTTTGATCATTAGCCTTTACACTGCATCTAATGTCACCAATGAGCAATGTTACTGATTGCCATAATCTGGTAGCAAAGAGAAACAAAAAGAAAGCCTCTTCATAAATCATTTCAGGATAGTCTGAAACCTGTCATGTAATGAACTGACAAGAGGGGATCAGACTGTGGTGAATCCATCATTTGAAATAGTTTTCCCTGTCAAGTGAATTCAGTCAGATAACTCCGAATCATCATTCCTTGGAAGTTAGTTGTGTGTGTGCGTGTGTGTGTGTGGGGGGGGGGGGGGGAGTAGGGTTACTGCCAAATAAATGCTACTCGTGTATGGATGTGTTACTGAGGGAACATAAAGTGTATGTGGATACAGTCAAACTAATCACCAACATCAAAATTTGCAAAAAAAAACCAAAAATATAAAACCTTATTTCAAAACTGCTCTTAAAATTTTTTATTTCAATTGATAATGTCTGCCTGGGAACATACATGTAGCTAAGAGTACAAATTTATTAACCAAATCCTTACAGTAAACTGCCATATTTTTTCTGACATCAGGTTGATGGAATAAAAACCTGTATGGAAAACAAAGCAGAGTAAATGTTTAATTATCTCAGTTGCCAAAAGTAAGCCCATGGCTTTAGGGAGGTTCTAAGGATATTTGCGCAATTTTTTTCTGCGCATCAATACTGCGCACACAATTCACAACATTGGCATTATGCCATGCCGTGTCATGCACTAAGCATGCACGCTTGCATGCAAAACTACCCCAAATGTTTTAAGACACTGTAAACTGCCGCTTGTAAGCCCTAGGGTGATACAACTTTGTAAAGGGTTTTGGGTGGGCTTATAAATGGAGGGGCTTATATCCGGGGGGGCTTATAAGCGGAGTAAGAAAAACGTTACGAAATGAGCCACAGCAGTGTTGATCGGAATACATTTTTAATGTACCAGTTTGTAATTAACCTTTGAAATGTCATAATAAGTCAAATTCATTTCGATTTTAACAACAAAATCAAAACTGCAACAACACGAACATAACCGGAACATAACAAAACAGAAGCTCAGAGTTAATCTTTGCAGTTTTCTGTGAGAGTGCTTAATATTAAGGAAACAGGGAAAACTAGAGGAGGGCTTATATCCGGGGGGGGGGGCTTATTACCGGATGTATTTTTTGTTTACAGGTGGATGAGCCTATAGCCGGGGGGGGGGGCTTGTAAGTAGGCGGGCTTATAAGCGGCAGTTTACAGTGTTTGTTTTGAGTTTTAAGCATGTGCATTTAAACAAGTGGCATTGAAACATTCCAAGTGGACAAAAGGTAAACTGTATTTTTAGAGATGGTTGGTCTCATGTAAATACTTATGCCAGTCTGAATTTCAGACTGCACCAGAAATTGCACCAGTCTGAGTTTACAGTGCTTTAATGAAATCAGGGTTTTACTGCCGCTGGGTATCTGAGGATGTTGTTAAACATTCTTGAGAGCTGCTCAACTTTAGTCTGAGGGGGTGTTTACATGACACCAGTTCATTGTATGCTTTTCATTCTGATACAAGTTCACCCCAGTTCCCTCTTGCTTCTCTGTATTTGTTACATGATTACAGCACAAAATCTCATAACAGTGCGAGCCATACCTGGGTGAGTTCATACCGGTATCATGTAAACATGGTGTAACTATTTGATTCATTCTGCATTAAGTTAATTAACCATATAGCCATCCAGATAAATCTCACATCACCATGGAAAAAGGATTTTGTAACTTGATGAAGGGAGATTCTTAACTACAGATCTCGCATTGTTCCTAGGGGATTTCTGTGGATGGTATTCTGTCATACGCTGTTTTCAGCATTTCGTGCCGCTATATTGGTGAAATAATGAAGAAGAACATCTGAATTCCACAACTGAACATTGCGCGTGCATAGCTACTGCCAGTCCCCAACCGCACATAAAAAAGAAAATCAGTAAAACTAAGAGGAAACTAGTAAAGTTCCGATTTTTTGGCGAATCGCCCCACCCTTCTTTACAATCGGAAGCATGCAATTACTGTTTTTACAAAGAATAGAAGAAGTACAGCACAAAAATGTATAAAGATATGTGCTTGGCCATCATAACTGTTACATTCATAATAAAGCAAATTTCTAGAAACTGTTGCTTCAAATTTTGCATCCTCTAAATCTATATATTTGAATGATTTTAAAACTGTTTAATTATGTTTGACTGGGTTCAGAAATTGAATGGAATCAAACACAGCTGTATATATAGGCATATTTTTGGTTAATAATTAATGTGTTAAATTACCGAACCCAAATTAACCCAATGACTGCATTCAATCCAGTTCAATTTACTGAACAGTTAGATACGTAAGCTGGGCTAATTATATAACTGATATCTTCCACGTACCTTAACTTCACTGTAAGAAAATGCTGCATCACTGATCACTGCTGGCATATATGCCTAGAACGGAAAAAAAGGATCAGGGAAAAAAAAAAAACACAAAACAAAACAAATTCAGGGCTAAAAATTGGCAGTCGCCCAGTCACCAGTGGCGATTTAAAACTGACCAGGGCCACTAAAAGTCAAGGCTTAAATGCCTGATAGAGGACTGCAAATAAAAGTTACACTGTAGTTACAATTCAAATAAATTAGACTTTCATTGGAGCATCTCTGTTTTATTTCCCCTCCTCAACTCTAAGTTCATCAATTGAAGAAAATTTTCAGTTCTTGGAGTGCAAATTCGTGAGAGCGAGCGCCTGGCAAATTACTTTCATCCTTAAAATAATATTAACTTTATTGTTTTTCTTTTGACAACCTCAAATAACTAATATTGTATGTAACATACATTATTAAAGCATTCACAACACAATTTTTGACCAATGTGACATTAATGAACAGAAAGAATGGGTGAACAGAATAGTAATTACACTCAATGTCAATTATTAAGGGAGTCGTCATTCACTTTGCTAGCATAATGTCACTTCCAGCTTTGAAATGTTGTTGCCGAAGCTATACTTTGCTTTACTTTTGTGATCCACCTGATTCATGAGACGTACAAGTGCCTACTGTTGGAAATTTTTGCATCCACCCGTGAAAGTGTTCTTCTTTCCAGCTTTGTGGAATCCTGACAAATGATTAATAAATCATCGCCTGAACCCCTCATTTGCAGCTATCCAAACTCTTTTAACCATTTGTCTAAAAAGTGGTTATGTCTTCCACCCTTTGCACGGTTCATTGCTATAATACAGGTAAGGTAAAGCACTTGAATATCGATCGATTGAATGAGCAACAAAATGGCAGGACCTCATTTAAGTTTACTGGATGTTCAATCATCTCCAGTCTCCTTTGCTTAACTCAGTAAAAAGCCAGTTGCAATTAATCAAACATGTTCTAACTAATCCCAGCAGACAATTGTCAGTTAAACAAGCCAGATTGCCTTTAGGAAGCAAAAACACATCAGTACAAATATGTCAATTGCATAAAAAAAATCCTTTGCTTACATCTGGATCCGCCCCCCCCCCTGGGAATACAGTGGTTTTTGAGAAAACCAAACAATGCATGCAGTATTTATTTGAACTTTCTAAAACATGTACATTCCATTATAAGTGACAAATAGTAAGAAGCACTTTCCACAATGCAGTGCTTTTATTTCATACATGTAGGTTAACTGAGATCGAAAAAAATGGCAAATTGCAGTCGCCTTCTGAACTAATGCATGGTTCAATTTTGCCTGTTACCATCCCCCCACCGGGCAACCCCGGGGACAAGTCCAGCCCTCGAGTCCGGGGGTGGGGAATTGTTTGAAGTGGTCTTGTCCTGGGGGTAGAAGAGTGGGGCAAATCGAAAATAACTTCTTGTTGTTCTTGTAAAGTACGTCACTTCTCAGTTGATATGACGGCCCCAGACCGCGTGGAGAAGATTGCCTATTTCCAGTGAAAATCTCTAGTATTTGTAGCAGACTGTTTAGAGAAGAATAATATCTCAAAATTAAAATCTGTGTTTGACGGTATGTTTATTATAAATTGTTGGACGAATGTGCATTTGATGCGTACTCGAATGAATGGTGGTCGACACAAACAAAGAAATATTTCTTCAGTGTGTTTATATTTATAATAAGACGACTTAAATAGACTCTATATAAAAACGGATGCACAGCTTTATGTTAAACAGAGATCTCAGTCCAGTGTTCTTATGAAACAAGCTAAGAAAAACTCCCTTAAATGCTGCCATCAATTTGTTCATGGGCCTCTTGTGCGTATGCGCTATATTTAGAATAAAACGTGGCGAAGAAAATTTCTTTACTTGCCAGCTGTATGCCAGTGCAGGTAGAGTTTTTTCTTCAGTTTTCTGTTCATGTTTTTATTATATTATGCATGTAGTGTCCTTCGTTCAATAAACTCTAGAAAAGCGTTTAAGTTCTTGTCAAAACGTCTGGTTTTGCTATTGTACGGAAATCAATATCGTCATTTAGGTTTTGTACACAAAACAACGTATTTGTGGTCGATGAGGAGTCCCGGAGTTGGGGAATCGTCTCTTTCTGTGTGCCCGGGGGTGGGGAATAGACTGCCAAGTGAGAAAAAAAAATGCAAATCCCCTGGGGTAGGCCCGGGAAGGGGGGGATGGTAACAGGTAGAATTGAACCATGCATAATATTGAGTGATAAACAAAATTCACACATAAGCTTAACTTGAGCTTAAGTGAAGCCAAATAAAATTATTGAAATTCAAGCAAACAATTCATAAGTGATAAACAAAATTAATTCACACATAAGCTTAAGTCTTGAGCTTAAGTGAAGCCCAATAAAATTATTGAAATTCAAGCAAACAATTCATAAGTGATAAACACAATTAATTCACACATAAGCTTAAGTCTTGAGCTTAAGTGAAGCCCAATAAAATTATTGAAATTCAAGCAAACAATTCATAAGTGATAAACACAATTAATTCACACATAAGCTTATTGGTCTTGAGCTCAAGTGAAGCCAAATAAAATTATTGAAATTCAAGGGGTGTTACTAAAACGAGTAATGCAGTAACGAGTAACGAGTAACGCAGTAACGAGAAAACGAGTAACGGGAAAAATTTTCCAAGGGTAAAAGATAGAAAACGAGTAACGGGAAAAAGATGGAAAGGCAAAACTTAGAAGAAAAAGAGTAACGGTAAAAAATGAAAAGGGTGAAAATTACACTGAATAATAATAATTACTTAGGCAATGTAGAACTGTAATAAAACGAATAATGTGACCTGAAAGCCTTTGATGTATGTTGGTGAAAAATGTTGTATTTAATGTCATTGTCGGGCAGGCTCCATAAAGAAGCTATGAAGAAGTTTTTTTTCCGAATTTAATGAATTAATCGATATATATATTTCAAATCCCCGTTCTCACTGCAGTGTGCAGCGACGGTGCATTCGCTAGACTTAGAATAGTAATTTGCAGAGGGTCCACAATAGGTTTGGCGGGATGCTGGATTTGGCTCATTTTTGTGGCGATATTCGGGATGGGAGCTGAAAACAGAAGCGGGAAGCGGGAATTTCAATTACGAGCGGGAGCGGGATTTTGTGTTTTTAAGGGGTCGTGATGCGAGAATCGCAAGGGGAAAGTAGCGGGATACGGTATTTGAATTATTACGAGACTGCATGATTTTATCCCGGGGATTTTATGTACCAGCGCAGGCTGATAAAAATGGACCCTATGTGAATGAAGTGTGTCGGCTTTCAAGTAATGAATCGGCCAAGGTAGAGTAGCCTAAATGTCAAGCTAGTATGAGTCCTTTTGTGATGTTTTGTGTTGATTTCGGACATTTCTATTCTCGTCACTTTCATCACAAGAAAGAGGTATCAAGTCACATGTCCTGTTGCATTTCTTGTCTGCGTTCTTGACTTTTCTGACCCTTTCCATGGAGCGTTGGTAGGAACAGCTATGGTTAGTCTAGCCGGTATGGCAATCCCGGCGAACGGGAATGTAACGACGGTCGCCGAAAACCAGGTATTCGACATCATAAATTTTGTTGCTATATATTATAAAGGAGTGCGAGCAGGAATGCCTTTCTTCGAAAAGAATACTTCCGAGCAGAGATTTTCTGAAGGTAAATAAAGACGCTGAAAGCTTTGAAATAAACTTTTAGGTGAGTCCACTTTTATAAATCTTTTCAGTATATTTCATTTTTGCAGACCTCATAACTGGACCAATCTTGTATGACTGTTGTGCCCCTATACTTGTCTAAAGATGAAACCCATTTACATACAGCTGGGTGTAGAGAAACAATGTGGAGAAAACTTTTGTGTCTAAGGAACGCACGGACCTTCAGATCAAAACCCCGACGCGCTAACGGCTGTACAACCACCCTTTCTTTTAAACACTCAGTTGGTTGTCTTCCAAAAAAAGCAGGACCGAGAATATCGTAACAAACAATCTTTGTCAATCTTTACTTTTCACTAATACCTGGACAAGATAAGGTAAAACAGAATAACACAAACAAAACACACATTAGGGTCATTAGTGGCGATATCGAGACCACGAAAACGTCGACCATAAAAACGTGTTTGTCTGCTATCCGCTGTATAAAAACTTGTCTGCTATCCATAAAAAACTTGTCTTCTATCCGTTGTATAAAAGGTATGTGATGTTTTCAACATGAACATAGAAGAACATTAAAAAATTTGGGCGGGATCGGGATTTCGACGTAAAGAAGGGCGGAACGGCAGGATTAACAGGAAAAAATAGGCGGGATGGCGGGATCTGAGAACCCTATTGTGGACCCTCTTTGCAGTGTCTAGATACCCTGTAGCCGGGTTCGAATGTTTCAAGACTATTAAATACCCGGCAGTCCGACATTTTCGATGGGTTTTGACCGAAAGGTTTATTCTAACGTCCTGAAAGTATTCGATATTTGTTTAGAATTGCCAAGCGATTCAGAAAAGTATTTTAGGTAGGTAGTTGACGAGTTTTCTGAGCTTGTGCATACTGGAAAGTTGCGATGTTTGCGACACTTATTAGTGGCCAGACCCGCTAGTCAGAAACACACAGAATTCCTCCGCTCTGGAAGAACTGGAAGATTGTTTACAATTACTAAGCGACTAAAAGACCAATTTGGTTTTGTAGTTGGCGAACGTTCAGAGCTTTAGCAAGCTATACAATAGCTGTAGCTCACCAGACCCTGGTAGCTTTCTTGATCCCTGTCTGACCCGAGCCGTCACGCCACCATACTGTGACATGTCACGGACGCTGTAGAGTTGTAAATGTGGCCCAAAAAAACCACGATAGTCTCGAATCACTTACCACCACTATACAAAGTTAGGAAGGGTTGCCTCAATAATTACTGTATAATTCTCTGAAACCAGAGTGCCGGGTATTCAGCTGACCTTAATAACCGTGTCTTCATGCCCGGCAGCCGGGCGCAGTTTCGCCGGAAAAAGCTAAATTAACTGCCCGGCAGTTCACGAGTTTGGCGGCTCAGAGGTTTAAAATACATATTTCAAATTATTGAACTAATATTTCAGTGACATTGATACAGAAATGAATAATCAGTGTTTCTGTTAATGAATCTATTTATACATAAAAACGATTGCAGGAATGAATGAAATGAACCGAAACTCAAACTTGGCAGCTCTGGCTAAAAGTGTCTCGAAAATAGCGATTTTCTACTGCGCACAAACTCAGAAAATTTGTCAACTACAAAACAAAATTGGTCTTTTAAATTGCTTAGTAATTCTAAACAGACTTCCAATACCCCCAGGACGTTTCAATGAGAAATTCTGTGCTTTTCTGACTTGCAGGTCTTAAGCTATTAAACTCGAAAAATAAAGCGTCGCAAACATCACGATTTTCTAGTATGCACACTCAGAGCACACGCTCAGAAAACTCGTCGACTACCAAACTAAAATACTTTTCTGAATAGCCTGGCAATTCTTAACGAATACCGAATCCTTACAGAATCCAGTTCTTCCAGAGCGGAGGAATTCTGTGTGTTTCTGACTAGCGGGTCTGGCCACTAATAAGTGTCGCAAACATCGCAATTTTCTAGTATGCACAAGCTCAGAAAACTCGTCAACTACCAAACTAAAATACTTTTCTGAATCACTTGGCAATTCTAAACAAATATCGAATACTTGCAGAACGTTAGAATAAGCCTATCGGTCAAAACCCATCTGCCTGGTATTTAGTCTTGAAATATCCGTGCCCGGCTGTCGGGTATCTAAACCCTGTCATTAAAAATGTCTAGCGACTGCACCATCGCTGTACACTGCAGTGAGAACAGGGAATTGAAATGTAAATCGATTAATTCCCTAAATTCGGAAAAAACTTCTTCATAGCCGCTTCTTTATGGAGCCTGCCCGAGAATGACATTAAATACAACATTTTTCACCGACACACATCAAAGGCTTTCAGGTCACATTATTCGTTTTATTACAGTTCTACATTGCCTAAGTAACTATTATTATTCAGTGTAATTTTCACCCTTTTCATTTTTTACCGTTACTCTTTTTCTTTTAATTTTTGCCT